>CM066044.1:8122323-8722323 GCA_033557465.1 Ichthyophis bannanicus | reverse complement strand
CTTCCACCAACGCCGCCCTCGCCAGCTTTTTCTTCCTTCTGTGCTCCCGGGAGGGAGACTCCCTTTCAGAGGAACCCCGACGGCGCTCAGGGTCGGACTCCCGAGATGTCGAGGCCTCTAACGAAGTCCGGGCCCGGCCGGACGCGAAGTCAGAGAAGATTCTCACGCTGATGCTGACGGCTCTGAAGTGCCTTCGATGACATTTTGACGCACAGGCCACAGGCCAGCGGGTCATGGTCGGGTCCGAGGCACTGGAGGCAGCAGTCATGTGTGTTGGTGAGAGACATAGCGTAGTTACTCACCTGTAACAGGTGTTCTCCAGGAGCAGCAGGAATCAGTCCTCACATATGGGTGATGTCGGCGCCGACGGAGCCCTCGCGGAGCAATTTTCCCCAGCTTTCAAAGAAAGCCTTTGGGAATTGCAGCGCGCATGCGCGGTCCCCTTCCCGCCCAAAGGTGCCATCTTGGCCAGTCTGATGACATAGCGAAAAGACAGCAAAAAAATTTGCAAAAACTAAATCATATGACTGCAACTCCACGGGGAGGAGGGAGGGTTGTGAGGACTGATTCCTGCTGCTCCTGGAGAACACCTGTTACAGGTGAGTAACTATGCTTTCTCCAGGACCAAGCAGGAAGTCAGTCCTCACATATGGGACTCCCAAGCTCAAGGCTACCGGAGACCCCAAGCACAAAAATGAGCTCCCTCTAGCTCAACAGCACAGAAGGAAGGAATCTTCTCTGACTAATCTCCAACCGGTAGCCCAACATCCGGGATGGAGGGTAGGAGTTGCTTAAACCTCGAAGAGATTACGGAGGACTGCCTGTCCGAAAGCACTGTCCCTGCGGGACTCCCTCTCTAGGCAGTAATGGGTTGCAAAAGTCTGGCTCGAAGACCAAGTAGCGGCCCGGCAGATGTCTGCCAATGGAACAGAGCGGAGGTAAGCCACTGACGCAGCCTTCGCCCGAACCCGATGAGCCGTGACTCGACTCTCCAACGAGAGGCCTGCCGCCCCATAAGTCCAAGCGATACAGTCAGCTACCCAGATGGACAGAGTACGCTTGGAGACAGGGAGCCCTAATTTATTAGGGTCGTAAGACAGGAAGAGCTGGACAGTCTTACGGTGCTCCCGCGTACGATCAAGGTAGAAGTTCAGCGCCCTTCTACAGTCCAGGGTATGCAAGACCATCTCAGCTCGGCTGGAGTGTGGCCTGGGAAAGAAGGTCGGAAGCACCACCTCCTGATTGATGTGAAAAGGGGAGACCACTTTTGGAAGAAACTTAGGGTGAGTCCGCAGGACCACCCTGTTCTTGTAGAAGCTAGTGTAAGGGGGATCAGACACTAGGGCATGCAGTTCACTAACGCGTCTAGCGGAGGTGAGGGCTACCAGGAATAAGGTTTTCCAAGAAAGAAAACGGAGAGGACAGGTAGCCATGGGTTCAAAAAGCGGACAGGTAAGCCGTTGCAAAACCACGTTCAGGTCCCAGTCGGGGCTGGGGGGCGCAAAGGTGGTTTAAGGAGAAGGAGACCTCGGGAGAACCGTGCCACAAGAGGGTGGCCGGAAAGAGGCCTTCCTTCCACCGGCACATGATGTGCAGAAATAGCACTGAGGTGAACCTTGACCGAGTTGGACTTCAGTCCAAGATTGGAGAGGGAAAGCAAGTACTGCAAGACCACCGACACCGAGCAGGAGAAGGGGTCTTGAGACTGTTGAGTACACCAGGTGGAGAAGCAACGCCATTTAAGGGCGTAGGATTTCCGGGTAGAGGGTCGCCTGGAAGCCAGCACGACCTCTTCCACTTCCGGAGGCAGCAGGAGGGGAGCAAGGACTACCCTTTCAGCAGCCAGGCCATCAGATGAAGAGATCTGAGGTTGGGGTGTAGGAGAGACCCCTGATCCTGGGTCAGGAGATCTGGTTGAAACCCCAGAGGCAACGGAGTATCCACCGCCAGTTGCATCAGAAGCGGGAACCACGGTTGCCTGGGCCACCGGGGCGCTATCAGGATCATCGAAGCCTTGTCCTGGAGAACCTTGAAAAGTGTTCGAGACACCAGCGGCATGGGAGGAAAGGCATACAGAAGGCCCGTGGACCATGAGAGCAGAAAAGCATCCGCCGCTACTCGGAGGGGGTGCGGTTCCCGAGAGCAGAACCGAGGAAGTTGCCTGTTCAGAGGACTGGCAAATAGATCCAGCGTGGGGAGGCCCCACTGGAGAAAGATCCTTTGAACCACCAACGGGTCCAATCGCCACTCGTGTGGTTGGAGGATTCTGCTCAGTTTGTCTGCCAGGTAATTTTCTTGACCTGGGAGGTAGACAGCTTTGAGGAGGATCCCTCGGCTGACGGCCCAAGCGCAGAGCTTTTGCGCTTCCCGACAGAGAAGGAAGGAGCCCGTGCCCCCCTGTTTGTTCACGTAGAACATGGCCACTTGATTGTCCGTCTGGACGAGGACGGACTGGCGAGTGGTAAGGTGGGAGAAAGCCCAGAGAGCCAGGCGGATCGCTCTGAGCTCCAGGAAGTTGATCTGCTGGGCAGATTCCCACGGGGTCCAGAGGCCTTGAGTACATGCCCCTTGGCAATGTGCTCCCCAACCCAGGAGAGAAGCGTCGGTCGTCAGTACCTGAACCGGCGGGGGAGACTGAAAAGGCATTCCGAGCATTAGGTTGGGCAGATGAAGCCACCACCGTAGAGAAGAGACCAGCGGGCCGGAGATTCGTACTGAGTCCGCTAGTCTCCCCGAGGCCTGACGCCATTGTGAGCGGAGGCACCATTGAGCAGGCCGCATATTCAGGCGGGCATTGGGGGTCACATGGACCGTGGAAGCCATATGGCCGAGCAGTTGCAGAAAGCGCCTGGCCGAGACCCGGGAATGGCTGCGAAAGCGGCTGGCGAGGGCCATGAGCCGTTGTGCCCTGTCGAGCGGCAGAAAGGCACGCGCTTGAAGCGTGTTTAACCTGGCGCCGATGAACTCGAGATCCTGAGAGGGGAGCAAAGTGGACTTTTCGAAGTTTATGACAAAGCCCAAGTACTGGAGTAGAGTCACAGTACGTTGCGTGGCGTGAGTGGCCTCCGTGGAGGACGGTGCTCTGATGAGCCAGTCGTCTAGGTAAGGGAAGACAAAGAGGCCTTGAAGCCGGAGATAAGCCGCTACCACTGCGAGACATTTTGTGAAGACTCGTGGTGCGGAGGATAGGCCAAAGGGCAGTACTCTGTACTGGTAATGATTGCCTGCCACCACAAACCTTAGGTATTGTCGGTGGCTTGGGTGGATGAGGATGTGAGTGTAGGCATCCTTTAGATACAAGGAGCATAGCCAATCTCCCTGCCGGAGGTAGGGCAGCAGGATTCCAAGGGTAAGCATCTTGAACTTTTCCCTTTCCAGGAACTTGAGGTTCCGCAAATCCAGGATAGGTCTGAGGCCCCCAGTTCGCTTTGGTACCAGGAAGTACCTGGAATAAAAGCCTTGACCTCTCAGGTGGTGGGGCACTGGTTCCACCGCCTGTTCCCGAAGAAGACTTGCCAACTCCTGAAGGAGTAAGTCCCGGTGGAGAGGGGGTCGCAGAGGCTCCCCTGGAAAGTAGGGGGAAGGTACCTGGTGGAAGTGTAGGAGATAGCCCTCTCGGACTATGTGAAGCACCCAGGTATCGGACGTGATGTTGGACCACCTGTGGGCAAAGTGGACCAGCCGGCCTCCCGTGCTGAGAGACACCAGCGGAGGGGGAGAGGCTATGCTGAAAGAGTCAAAAACCCCCACCCTGCGGAGCAGGGGCCGGTGGCGCAGGCTTGGGGGCTTGCTGCCTACGGGACCCGTTACCCCGTCCCTTGGCCTGCTGACCCTGTTGGGGAGCTGCTGAGGCCTGATAATGAGGGTAGTGTTTATAGGCAGCCGCCTTCCTCGGGTAAAAGGGCTTTTTCCCCGAGCCCTTCTTCTTCTGGGAAGGGGCAGAGGTTTTCCTGGAGAGCCGAGTCCTGGTGAGAGTCTCTGTCTCGAGCTGTGCAGCCTTCCGAAGAAATACTTAAAATAAGAAAGAAAATCAACTTTTCCAGCGGCGACTGTTAGACAACGTCTGTAGGGCTCCGCGGAAAAAAGACGACTGGCCAAGATGGCACCTTTGGGCGGGAAGGGGACCGCGCATGCGTGCTGCAATTCCCAAAGGCTTTCTTTGAAAGCTGGGGAAAATTGCTCCGCGAGGGCTCCGTCGGTGCCGACGTCACCCATATGTGAGGACCGACTTCCTGCTTGGTCCTGGAGAAACGTTTCTTGCACCGATCACACTTTTTGAACCCGCTGGCAGCCGTCGGGAGAAAAAGGGCCCCTGCAAGGTCAAAAGACCAGGCTGCCAGTGAAAACACAAAAAGAGCACGAACACTAGTCACAAAGGACAAAAACCAAAAACACAACTCCGGACTCGATACCGGTGTACCGAGCCAAGGCGGGAAGGGGAACCGGTGTCGAACCGGATAAGACAACGTGAAAAATTGCAGAAAAAAAAATCAACTTTCTCTGGGTGACACGAACTCACGTCCGTCGGGCTCTGCGGAAAAAGAAAGACTGAGCAAGATGGCACCCTTGGGTGGGAAGGGGACCGCGCAGGCGTGCTGCATTCCCAAAGGCTTTCTTTGAAAGCTGGGGAAATGCTCCGCATGGGGCTCTGTCGGTGCCGACATCACCCATATCTGAGGACTGACTTCCTGCTTGGTCCTGGAGAAGTCTGGAAACATTGACGTTCAAAAGTATCGAGAGTTCTCAATTCTCTACCCGGAGGACTAAATTCCTGCTGTTCCCGGAGATCACCTGTTACAGGTGAGTAACTATGCTATCTCCAGGAACAAGCAGGAATGTAGTCTTCACATATGGGGACTCCCTAGCTGCAGATGCCAGGGAGATGGCCCCAGAAAGTTGTGTGCCCTTCTGAAAGGGCTCCACTTCCCCCCATGGATCTCTGGCATCCTACCGGGGATGGTGGGTAGGAGTTGATTAAGTCTGGAACAGGTGTTGAAGAACAGCCTGACCAAACAAGTCATCCCGGCGAGAGTCCTTGTCTAAGCAGTAATGGGCTGTGAAGGTATGAACCGAAGCCCAAGTAGCTGCTTGACAAATGTCATCGATAGCCACAGAGTGAAGATGAGCCATTGAGGCTGCCATGGCTCTCACATTGTGAGCTGCGACATGGCCTTCAAGAGGAAGGTTCTTACTCTCATAGGCAAAAGATATACACTGTGCAATCCAGCTGGACAATGTCCAGAGATAAGGGTTTTGGATTTGTTAGGAACTGGGGAACATTCTGGGGAAAGGAGGGGCTCTTCCGAAGGGATGGGCTTCACCTTAACCGGGATGGAACCAGGCTGCTGGCATTAACCTTTAAAAAGGAGATAGAGCAGCTTTTAAACTAGATATTAGGGGAAAGCCAACAGTCGCCCAAGAGCGGATGGTTCGGAAGAATGTATCTTTGAAGGATACCACCAAAAGCAGAGAGGTTCCACAAAAGAGTAAAGTAGCCCAAATGCCCTCAAGTATGGAGCAGACAGAGCTTAAAGATCCTAAATTACCCATGTCTAACAATAGCCAAATTAATATGAATAAAATACATTCTCTAAAATGCTTGTATGCAAATGCTAGAAGTCTAAAAAATAAGATGGGAGAGTTAGAATATATAGTACTAAATTAAAGGTTAGATATGATTGGAATATCAGACACATGGTGGAAGGAGGACAACCAGTGGGACACTGTGATACCTGGGTACAAACTACATCGTAATGATAGAGCTGATCAAATTGGTGGAGGGGGTGCTCTCTATGTTAGAGAGGGCATTGAGTCAGAAAGGATTAAAGTTTTGCAGGAAACAAAATTTGCTGTAGAATCTATATGGATTGAAATTCCATGTAAAAGGGGGAAGGCAATGGCAGTGGGGGTGTACTATCGAGCGCCTGGCCAGAATGACCAAATGGATGATGAAATGCTCAAAGAAATCAAGGAAGCTAACAAAAGATACAGCACAGTAATAATAATGGGTGATTTCAACTACCCCGGTATCAACTGGGTCAGTGTCACGGCAGGGCATGCTAGGGAGATAAAGTTCCTAGATGAAATAAATGACTGCTTCTTGGAGCAGCTGGTTCATGAACTGACCAGAGGGGAAGCCATATTAGACCTAATCCTTAGTGGAACACCAGATCTAGTGCAAGAGATAAGGTTGTTGGGGCCACTTGGCAATAGTGATCATAGCATGATTGCCTTTGATTTAATTAGTGGAGGAGGGATAGTAAGGAAATCCACAGTACTACCTTTTAACTTTCGAAAGGGAGACTATGATAAAATGAGGAAAATAGTGAAGAAAAAACTAAAAGGAGCAGTTGCAAAGGTTAAAGACATACATCAGGCTTGGCTGTTGATGAAAAATACTATCTTGGAAGCCCAGACCAGCTGTATTCCACGCTTTAAGAAAAGTGGAAGGAAGTCCAAAAAACTGCCAGCATGGTTTAAAGGTGAGGTCAGAGAGGCTGTTGTTGCCAAAAAAGCATCTTTCAGGAAATGGAAAAAAGAGCCAAACGACAAAACCTGGAAACAGTACAAGCACTGGCAAGTCAAATGCAAGGCATTGATAAGGCAGGCAAAGGGAGAATTTGAGAAGAAGCTTGCTGCGGAAGCAAAAACGCGAAGTAAAGACCTTTTCAAGTACATTCGTAGCAAAAAACCTATGAAAGAGTCAGTTGGTCCATTAGATGATAAAGGGGTTTTTAAAGGAGCACTAAGAGGTGACAAGGCAATAGCGGAGAGACTGAATGAATTTTTTGCTTCAGTCTTTACTGAGGAAGATGTAGGGATGTTACCCATGACTGAAGTGGTATTTAAAGGTGGTATTTAAAGGTGTGGAAGAATTGAAGGAAATATCGATACATCGGGAAGATGTATTACAACTATTAGATAAACTGAAGAGTAGCAAATCACCTGGGCCGGATGGTATACATCCAAGGGTGTTGAAAGAACTGAAATACGAGATTGCAGACCTGCTATTAGTAATCTGTGAACTATCATTAAAATCATCTCTAACACCTGAAGATTGGAGGATCGCCAATGTAACACCAATTTTTAAAAAAAAAGGTTCCAGGGGTGATCCGGGAAACTACAGACCGGTGAGCCTGACATCAGTACCGGGAAAAATGGTAGAAACCATCATAAAGAATAAAATTACTCAGCATGTAGATAGCCATGACCTAATGGGAGACAGCCAACATGGCTTTAGACAAGGAAGATCTTGTCTTACTAACCTGTTATGTTTTTTTGAAGGAGTGAAGAATCAGGTGGACAAAGGTGAGTCGGTTGATATAGTGTATCTGCACTTTCAGAAAGCCTTTGATAAGGTCCCTCCATCAGAGACTTTTGGCAAAACTAAAGAGTCATGGGATAGGAGGCAGTGTACTATTGTGGATCATGAAATGGTTAAAAGATAGAAAGCAGAGGGCAGGGCTAAATGGCCAATTTTCCCAATGGAGAAAGGTGAATAGTGGTGTACCCCACGGATCTGTGCTGGGTCCGCTGCTTTTTGACATTCATAAATGACCTGGAAAGTGGAATAACGAGTGAGGTTATCAAATTTGCAGATGACACAAACCTATTTAAATTTGTTAAAACCCAAGAGGATTGTGGAAAATTGCAAGAGGATCTTGATAAATTGGAAGACTGGGCATCAAAATGGCAGATGAAATTTAATGTGGACAAGTGCAAGGTTATGCACCTAGGGAAGAACAACCCAAACTATGGTTACACGATGCAAGGTTCCACATTAGGAACCACCACCCCGGAAAAAGATTTAGGCGTCATTGTGGATACCATGTTAAAACCCTCGGCCCAGTGTGCAGCGGCAGCCAAGAGAGCAAATAAAATGCTAGGTATGGTAAGGAAAGGAATGGAAAATAAAACAAAAGATATTATAATGCCTCTATATCGTTCCATGGTGAGACTGCACCTTGAATATTGTGTGCAATTCTGGTCGCCGTATCTTAAAAAGGATATAGCGATTTTAGAAAAGGTTCAGAGAAGAGCCACCAAAATGGTAAAGGGGATGGAAGGATACTCCTATGAAGAAAGGCTAAAAAGGTTAGGGCTCTTTAACCTGGAAAAGAGACGGCTGAGGGGAGATATGATAGAAGTCTATAAATTAATGAAAGGAGTGGAACGGGTAAACGTAGATCAATTGTTTACTTATCAGAATATAGAAAGACTAGGGGACATGCAATGAAGCTACAGGGTAAACTATTTAAATAAAAGAAAATATTTTTTCACTCAACATGTAATCAAACTCTGGAATTTGTTACCAGAGGATGTAGTAAAGGCTGTTAATGTAGATGGGTTTAAAAAAGGTTTGGACAAGTTCCTGGAGGAAAGGTCCATAAACCATTATTAAGAAGGGACCCAGGATATCAATGCTTGAACCAATACAAGCATTGTGGAACCTGTGTCCCTTGGGGAAACTGCCAGGTACATATGACCTAGATTGGCCACTGTTGGAAACAGAATACTGGGCTTGATGGACCTTGGTCTGACCCAGTATGGCATATCTTATGTTCTTATGTTCTAAATGACTAGGATCCAAAGCAACAAAGAGTTGAGAGGATTTCCTATGTTGCTGTGTCCTTTGCAAGTAAAAGGCCAAAGCTCTTTTACAGTCCAAAGTATGAAGGTTCCTTTCCGCAATAGAGGCGTCAGGCCTTGGAAAGAATACAGGAAGGTAAACCGCATGATTCAAATGAAAGGGCGAAACCACCTTTGGCATAAAGTGTGGATGCGTCATAAGGACTAACTTATCATGATGGAACCTTGTATAAGGAGGATCAGCCACCAAGGCTTGCAATTCACTGATGCGACGTGCTGATGTGATTGCAATGAGAAAGAGAACTTTCCAGGAAACGAATTTCAAAGAGGTGGTGGCTAATGGTTCAAAGGGTGGTTTAATGAGCTGCCCAAATACCAGATTCAAGTCCCATGCCACAGGTGGTGGCTTAATGGGAGGCTTCGTTAGAAGAAGGCCTCTCATAAATCTCGCTATGAGAGGATAAGAGGAAATAGGTTGTCCATTGACAGGCTTGAAAGAAGCTGCAATAGCACCCAAATGGACTCTCACTGAGTTAGTCTTAAGCCCTGCATTTGATAAATGAAGGAGGTACTCCCGTAATGATTCCAGAGGTATCGCAAGAGGGTTAAGACCCTTCTGTGAGCACCATATGGTAAACCTTTTTCCACTTAAATGCATAAGAGCGTCTTGTGGAAGGTTTCCTGGAAGCATGAAGGATATCCTTTGCCTGCTGGGAAAGGTTAAGACCGTGAAGTTCTAGGCTTTCAGCAACCAGGCCCTAAGATGCAGAGACTGGGGATTGGGATGCCACAGCATCCCGTCCTCTTAAGAAAGGAGATCTGGAGCAGATCCTAACTCCAGAGGCGGAGCTTGAGAGAGATGTAGGAGCAGAGGGTACCACATTTGCCGTGGCCAACATGGAGCTATGAGGATCATATGACCTTTGTCTCTCTGAAGCTTGAACAGGGTTTTGGGAATTAGGGGAATGGGTGGAAAGGCATACAGGAAGTCCTGACCCCAATGGAGGAGGAAAGCATCCCTGGCCTGACAACCTCGAGCCAGAATTCTGGAACAGAACCGGGGAAGTTTGGCATTCAGTGGACTTGCAAAGAGGTCTATGTCCGGGGTTCCCCAAATTTGAAAAATTTTGGCCACCTGGTCTGCATGGAGAGACCATTCGTGTGAAAGCAGAACTCGACTGAATCTGTATGCCCAAGAGTTTTGAATGCCTGGAAGATACACTGCAAGGAGATGAATCTGATGCTCTCTGATGAGGGCCCATAGTCGCAAAGCTTCGTTGCAGAGCGACAGAGCCTGTTCCGCCCTGCTTGTTCACATAGAACATAGCTACTTGATTGTCCGTTTGAATTAGGGCAGTTTTGTGGCTGAGCTAGGTGTGAAACACTCGAAGAGCAAGGAAGATTGCTCTGAGCTCCAGGAGACTGATATGGAGATAGGCCTCCTGTGGAGTCCAGGTACCCTGGTTAGAGGGCCTTGCAAGTGGGCTCCCCAACCCACCTGTGAAGCATCTGTTAGAGTGGCTTGGGGTAGTGGTTGCTGAAAAGGAGACCCCTCCAAAAGGTTTTTGGGTGACTACCACCATTGGAGGGACAAAATAAGGCGATCTGAGTTTGCTATTTTGTTGACAGGCAACCTGACGCCCGAGTCCACCGAGTGGATAAGGTCCACTGGGCTGCCCTCATATGGAGGCGAGCATAAGGAACCACATGCACGGTGGATGCCATGTGGCCTAGCAACTGTAACATTTCCCGAGCAGTGAGGTGAGGTTTTAGCACTGCTTGGGAAGCTAACTGGAGAATGCGAAAGCAGCGGGGCTGTGGAAGGTAGGCCCTTGTCTGTCTGGTATCCAGAAGAGCTCCTATAAAAACTCTAGGGATTGAGTGGGAGCAAGGTTGGACTTTGGGAAGTTTATGACAAGTCCCAAATACTGAAGGATGCGCAGTGTGCGAGACAGAGCAACCCTGGCCTCTGGCTCTGAAGGGGCTCGAATGAGCCAGTCGTCTAAGTAAGGGAAGACAAATATTCCCAGGGTGCGGAGAAATGCTGCTACCACAGCCATGCATTCTGTGAACACCCTTGGTGCAGAGGCCAGGCCAAAAGGAAGAACCCTGTACTGGTAGTGCTTCCCTTGAAACAGGAATCGAAGGAACTTTCGGTGAGTTGGATGGATGAGAACATGAGTGTACGCATCCTTGAGATCTAGAGAACAAAGCCAATCCTGACTCTGAAGGTATGGCAGCAGAGTTCCTAGAGAAATCATTTTGAACTTCTCTCTGAACAGGAATTTGTTCAATTCTCTGAGGTCTAGAATGGGTCTGTGTCCTCCTGTTTTCTTTGGAATAAGGAAATAAGGGGAGTAAAACCCTGTACGCCATTGGGGAATGGGTACCTCTTCTATTGCCCCTTGAGCAAGGAGCATAGTGACTTCTTGACCTAACCGGTCGTTGAGAGAGGTCTGAGAATTGAACTGTCTTACTATTGTAGGAGGGGGTATGCTGAGGAAATGAAGCTTGTACCCCTCTCTTACAATAGACAATCCAATTTTCTGCTGTTATCTGACCCCATCTGGGGGCAAAATGACATAACCTTCCTGGGATCGTGGAGGGTTCTGGGCCGTTCAGGGCCAGGAAGGCAAGGTTCTCTAGATAGGAGTCAAAGCCCCTGTGGAGGCTGAGTCTGCTGAGCTGGTTGAGGCTTAGCTTCTTTTGGTTTCCTTTGTTGCCTAGGTTGTTGCTGCTGTCCCTTTTGGGCAGACTGACAAACAATATTCCTGCTGGGTAAAGGAGGGATAAAACTTTCTTCTTGCTGAAGAATGGTTTCTTAGAGGATCTTTTCCTCGCAGGATCAGCTGTAGATTTAGACAATCTATCCAAAGTGATATTGTCAGCATGTGTCTCATTAGCTTTTTCCTGCCAATTCTTGCCAAGATAGATTCTCTCCTGTGCAAGGTATATTCCCCCGTTTGTCCTGTACCCAGATTTCCAAGTCAGATGCCTGGAGCCAGGCAATTCTACATGCATCTATGGCAATAGCAGAGGTTCTGCTTATGCATTCAAAGCAGTCAAAGGCTACACAATTCACAAACTTGGAAACATCCTGAGCATGTTTAACAAGAGCAAGATAATCTTGCCTTTTATCATCAGGAAGGAGAGGACTCATAAGCTCTAAGTCTCCTGTGATCTCCTTAACGAACATTCCCATATACAAGATATAGGAACTGATCCTAGCTGAAAGCATGGAAGCCTGGAAGGATCGACGTCCAAAGGCGTCAAGAGTCCTACACTCACGTCCCGGAGGATTAGATGCATGTCTTTTTGCACTCTTTATCCGTCTCATGGCTGATTCCACCACCATGAAATGGTGTGGTAACTGAGTCTTCTGAAACCCAGGACAAGGAGGAACTCGTTACATGGTGTAGAGTCTTCGAGTGTGAGGAGATGTGGTCAGAGGTGTTTCCCACATCCTTAACATAAGATCATGCAAGATCTCATGAATAGGTAAGGTAGCTGCCTCCTTGGGAGCTTTAGGTTATTGTAGGATTTCTAATTCTTTTGCCCCAGGTTCTTTTTCAGGAGCCACTGTGATGGAAAGACCTCGGGCCACATCTCGGATAAAATCCTGAAAGGACATATCCTCTGGTGGAGACATCCTACGCTGAGGAGAAGAGGAATCCTCAGGAAGAAGTACTCTGGTATCGGCAGAGCTTTCAGAGTCTTCAGACTCATCTGAGGATTTGAAGTATCTCCGATCCAGGTGATCGTGCAAGGCACAGTACCGGTACCGATTGGAGTCGGCATCGGAGTGGTCCGGTACAGACTTGTTGATGCCAGATAGAGATGCATGACTCAGTCCCAGTAGAATACCTGCCAATGTCGATGCAGTTGGTGCCGGTACCGGTTGAATTGTCTGAAGCGGTTTCAGGGGCATCGAGGCCGTGAGAAGAGCCGCCAGACTGCGTTCAATAGCCAAGAATCTCTGGTCTATCGATGCTGCCGATGCTTGGGTATTGGTGCCGGATGAAGCTGCCGGAACCCCAGAGCATGGCACCAGTAGTTCTGCCAAGGTTGAAGCCTCGAGAACATCCTGGAGCCGCGTTAGTGCTTTGGAAGCCGAAGCCTCCCGCCGGGGCAATTTTGCCAGTGCAAGTCCCTCAAGGGCAACGCCAGAGGCGTCTCGATGTTTAGAAGGAGATCTACCCTTTGAGGACCGGCTAGATTTATGTTTAGTTACCTGAGATCCATGGGAAGAAGATGAAGCCCTTGAAGACGTCGATGCCACAGAGGCTGCATTGGAGGGAAAAAGGGTGCTAAGTTTAGCAGCTCGGTTTTGCTGGCCCCTTTTCGACATCATCCCACAGGCAACAAACTCTGAAATAGAGTGGTCAGGACCTAAACATTTGAGGCACCACTCATGGGTGTCTGTGACGGAGATGGTAACACCACATTTATAACACTTTTTAAAACCCGAAGTGGGTTTTTCCATTTTGAGGGAAAAAATTGGGCCTAGTGCCCAAAATGGTGCGTGGCACCCGAGAAGAGAATTATTGGATTAAGAATCCAGAAACAAAGGTTTTTTGTTTTTTTTTTCCTGAAAAAAGAAAAGAACCAGCGCTACCGGTATAGCGTCGAGGGAAGGCAGATGCGACCACAAAAAAGAATAAGAAGGGAAATTTTCTGCGGTGACAGGATCAGCGACCTGTCGGCTCCACGGAAAATGAAGAACTGGAGAGGGACAGTTGGGGAAGGCAGCACGCAGGCGCTGTGGGATGCTCCCAAAAGCTTTCCTATTGGACGCTGGGGAGCATTCTCACGCAGGCTCCGTTGGTACCCACGATACCCATATCTGAAGACTACATTCCTGCTTGTTCCTGGAGATAAATATTTATAAATTTAAAAAAAAAAAAAGTGTTTAGATCATTTCTAATTCTGAAGAAGATTGTATTTTGGCCAGAGTGTTCATGGATCATTGCGGTAACCTGCCTAGAATTTGGTGGTATAGGCGAGCTATAAAGGGTTATATTAAATTAAATACATCTCATTGACCTATTTTTTTCCCCGTTTGTCTTTCACTGATGATTCTCCCTCTGGCTAATCGGGGTGATCTATGCTGCCACATGAATTTAAAAGTTCCTATTAGGAGAGTGCACCCCCGAGGAAGGTTAATGCCTGGAACACATACAATAGCTGTGGCAGGACAGTCATCACTGATGGCATCTTTTCAACTAAACTATGCTTAAATTATTCCAGGCCATCAAATCCCGCTTAACAATTTCAAATAGTGCCCCACAGTTAACTTTGTACAATTGTTTCGTGTTCCTGCTAAGAAAAAAAAAGATCAAATATTTGAATGCCTATGTTCACTTTAAGGGGAAGTTAGACGATACCTTTTGAGGCAAATCATTGTTCATATCTACAGTCAACGCCTTTGATTTTCCCATATTTACTTTGAACTCAGATGCTTTTGCATCTGACCAACAGTCTAACTAGATATGGTCCGACAGATTCATATTAACTGAATAATGTTAGAAAAGAACACTCGGGATTAAGCTAATAGAACCAATAGCCTAACAACACTTTCCATTCTTCTGAAGTGGTGCATAGCTCTAATGTGTGTGAAAAAACTTCATAGTGCTCAACAAGGGATGCATATATATCAAATAAAAGATCAGAACTTCAAAAGTTTAACCAATGCCCCAGGCTTACCAATATTGCCATGAAAGAAGAAATGTACCGGTAGATGATTTCAATATGCCAGATGTTAATTGGCACATCTCTGCTGCCGTGTCATCTAGAAGTAAGGTGATCCTAAATTCTCTACAGGGAGAGCTATTCTAGCAACTGGTACTAGAACCCACACGACAAAGGGCCATACTGGACCTGATACTTACCAATGGGGAAAGCGTTTCTGATGTTATAGTGGGAGAGCATCTCACATCCAGTGATCACCAGATGGTGTGGGTTCAGTGTCACTGTTGTTAAATGCCGTCAAGTCTGTCAATTCATGGCAACCCTCTGGATAGTTGTCCTAAATTGTGTTCAATCTTCAGTCAGGTGGCTCATTGTTGACAGAATGGTACCCATAGCTGCTGTTATTGTATTGATACATCTCATTGCTAGCCTTCCTCTTTTGCATTGACCTTCTACCTCGCAAGCATGATGTGTCTCTCGAATGATCTCTTTCGTCGCATGATGTGTCCAAAGTATGAAAGTCGAAGTCCTGTCATCTGAGCTTCTAAAGAAAGCTTAGGTTTGATCTTCTCTAGTACTGAATGGTTTGTTCTTTGGGCAGTCCATGGTATACACAGTATTCGTCGCCAGCACCATAATTCAAAGGCATTGATTTTCTTCCTGTCTATCTTTTTCACTGTCCAACTTTCACATCCATATGAATCTTTGTATGGATGAAACATCTCTGCTCTTGAGAATCTTGTCTAGGTCCTTCATAGCCATTCTAATGCCCGTCACATTTCTTGACTGCTTGTTGCTTCTTTATTGATTTGATCCAAGTAGGTTAAAGTTGTCAATTATTTCAAATTTCTTCTCCATAAAATGATGAACTTATTCATTTTGACAGTTGTCAGGATCTTTGTCGTCTTAACATTAAGGTGCAGACCCATTTTAAGACTATATTCCTTGATCTTGAGAAGCAAATGTTTCAAATCGTCTTCACTTTCAGCCAGTAATGTGGTATCGGCATAGCGAAGGTTGTTGATGAGTCTTCCACCGATCTTCACACCTCTGATGTCTTCATACAGTCCTGCTTCTCTTAATTTGTTCTGCATATAAATTAAAGAGGTAGAGGGAACATATGCAGCCTTGTCGTACACCTTTGCTGATTTTTAAACCATTCTGTTTCTCCTAGTTCTGTTTGAACTGTTGCTTCTTGATCAGTGTAAAGGTTGTGCAAGAGAATGACCAGGTGTTCTGGTATACCCATGCTTCTTAATGTGGCCCAGAGTTTCTCATGGCTTACACAGTCAAAAGCCTTGCTGTAGTCAATAAAACACATATAGATATCCTTTTGGTATTCTTTTGTCTTTTCAAGGATCCATCTCACATCCGCGATAATGTCTCTCGTTCCTCTTCCTTTCCTGAACCCTGCTTGCACTTCAGGCAGTTGTCGTTCCAGGTATGGTTGTAGTCTATGCTGAATTATCTTTAATAGAATCTTGCTGGCATGTGGGATCAGAGCGATTGTGCGATAATTTCCATAGTCAGTCAGGTCACCTTTCTTCAGTATTGGTATAAAACACAGATCTTTTCCAGTTAGTCGGCCATGAATTTGTCTTCCAAATTTCCTGGCAGAGCCTTTTAAGTATGGTAACAACTTTATCCGATTGTTGTAATAACTCAGTGGGAATGTTTATGTTTATTTCGAATTTGATATACCGCTCAGGCCAGAGGCATTAGAGCGGTTTACAATGCAAATCATTCAAGGAAATAGAAAAGAACGCCATTTATATGATAGGACAGAATAGAGGACAGAGACAGTCAGACAGAAAAGAAGAGAAGAGGAACACGGGACAGCGAGTTACCACAAAGTAGAAGCAAGTCGACCCAGTCCATGTCTTCGGATCAACCCACAGCCACAAACGCCACGGCCCTACGCCTAAGGGCCACGCCAAAGGGCCCTCTGGCGAGGCCCTCAGGCGCGGGCCCGCAAGGCACGGGCGCGCCTCAGAAGCGGCGGTTTTTATGCAGGGCTGCTGATGGTAAGCAGGGGAAGTGAGGAGGAGCTCCTGCTCACTCTCTCCTAAGATGGCTGCTCCCGTTCCACTGGCGCGCCTCAGAAGCGGCGGTTTTTATGCAGGGCTGCTGATGGTAAGCAGGGGAAGCGAGGAGGAGCTCCTGCTCACTCTCTCCTAAGATGGCTGCTCCCGTTCCACTGGCGCCATCAATGCCCGGTGCTTTGTTCTTTGCTAAGGCTTTCAATGCTTCTTCAACTTCTTTTTTCATCACCAATGGTTCCTAATCATAAGGAATAGGTTGAAACAGCTGTTGGTCCACTTGATCTTTATAGTATAATGACTCTATATAGTCTTTCCACCTTTTCTTGATCTTCTCAGCATTATTCAACAAGGATCCTTGAGCATCTTGTAGCATTCCAATTCGAGGCTGGAATTTTTTCTTTAACTCTCGTAGTTTCTATTCTCCAGGACCAAGCAGGAAGTCATTCCTCACATATGGGTGTCATCGGCGCCGATGAAGCCCCAGCGGAGCATTTCCCCAGCTTTCTATGAAAGCCTTTGGGAATGCAGGCACGCATGCGCGGTTCCCTTCCCGCCTAAAGGTGCCATCTTACCTCAGTCTCTTTTTTTCCGTGAAGCCCACCGGACGTGTGTCCAGTTTTCCCGGTTAAAATTAGATTTTTCAGCGATTTTTTGCTCTTTTTCTACCGGTTCGACGCCGGTTCCCCTCCCGCCAAGTTCGGTACACCGGTATCGAGCCCGATTCCTCTTTTTCGGTTTTTGCCCTTCATGGCTGGCGTTCGCACCCTTTTTTCTCTTTTTCCCTGGAAGGCCGGTCTTTTGACCTCACGGGGACTCTTTTTTTCCCCCGATGGCTTCCAGTGGTTTTAAGAAGTGTGATCGGTGTAAGAAACTCATGTCTCTCACCGACACACACGACTGCTGCCTTCGGTGCCTGGGCCCAGACCACAATCCTACGTCGTGCGGGGCCTGTGGAAAAATGTCTTCCAAGGCACTACGAAGTCGCCAGCAGCAAAAGGAAAGGCTTTTCTCGGACTCAGCCTCTGGCCGGGCCCGGACCTCGTCTGAGGCCTCGACATCTCAGGATTCCGATCCCGAGCGCCGAAGCTCCTCGGACAGGAGGTCCCCCGACCGGGAACGCAAGAGGAAGAAACGGCTCGCGAGGGCGTCGTCGGAAGAGGTCCCTGGCTCCTCGAGGGCCAGGTCTAAGACCCCCGACCGTCGTCCCGGGCCTGTGGAACCGGAGAAGCCTGCCAAAGTTCCTCGTGTGGAGCCGGAGTCTGCTGGACACGTAAGCCCCTTAGTCCTCGTGGACTCTCCTCCCAGGGAGCCGCCGCCGGGGCTTGAGTCGGTGGCTGCTGCGTCTCCCGAGCTGAGTCTCGGATGACAGCCTTGGAGAGCAGAATGTCTGCCTTCATGGAGCAGCAGCGGGCACTGATGGCCAGCCTGTCTGGCGCATCTGCCCCGACCACTGAGACATAGACGTCAAAGTCGACCCCGGAGACTGAGCCGATACTCGAGTCCATTGTGGCTTGGAGTCGACCTCGGTCGCAGTCCCCCTCGACCTCCCGTTCGGGACCGAGGGTGTCGGGGCGGGTGCTCCAGGGCCCCGTGGGGTCGGACCCCGACTCTTCCTCGGATGAGTCGGCTTGGGAGGACGAGGAGTCTGACACCTTTAAGACTCGGTGCGTCCCTTCGGACTCACCGCAGTCTGAGCCCCGGAGTAGGTCTCCCCCGGAGGACACCCGGTTCTCGGAGTTCGTCCGGGATATGGCCACTGCCTTGGCTATTCCGGCGGATCACGAGAAAGAGCCTCGAGCTGAAGAGCTCGAGGCGCTGCAGTATGACTCTCCTCCGAAGGAGGCCTTTACTGTCCCGGTTCCTCCGATGCTGGAACGGCTCCTCTTCCATATGTGGGAGGCACTGGCCTCGGCGCCGGTTCTTAGCAAGCAAGTCGATTCGATCTATCGGCTCCATAAGAGCCCTGGTTTTCAGAAGGCACAGCTACCACACCATTCCATGGTTGTGGAATCGGCCATGCATCGTCTGAAGAGTCAGAAGATGCACTCCACGGTCCCTCCTGGCAGGGAGGCCCGAAACCTAGATGGCGTCGGTAGAAAGTGTTTTCAGGGCTCGATGTTTGCTTGCCGTGTCCAGTCTTACCAGCTGTACATGGGCATGTACTTGCGGGATCTGGCCAAGGAGTTGGCAGGATTCTCTGCTGGTCTCTTCAGGGAACCCTTGCAGAGATTTAAGTCCTTGTCCTCGGGGATTCGGGACTGCTTGAAGTTCATGTCCCGCGCCGCCTACGATGGCTTCGAGGCTTCGGCCCGAGTTGCGGCAGCCGGCATCGTGGCTCGACGCCAGGCATGGCTGCAGTCATTGGACCTCGAGCCATGGGTTCAGGACAAGTGGGTCGATGTCCCTTGCCGAGGTGAAAACCTTTTTGGCAAGCCCATGACCGAGAAGGCCGCTCAGCTCGAGACCGAGCACCTCACCCGGACAAGGCTGTCGAGGAAGACCTCTGCCCCTTCTCATAAAAAGAAGGGCTCGGGTAAAAAGCCCTTTTACCCGAGGAAGGGCACTGCCTACAAACAGTACCCACAATATCAGGCTGCCCAAGCTGCCCCCCAGGGTCAGCAAGCCAAGGGCTAGGGTAATAGGCCCCGTAGGCAGAGGACCCCCAAGCCTCAGGCCCCTGCTACCACTCAGCAGGGTGGGGGCTTTTGACTCCTTGAGCATAGCCTCTCCTCCACTGCTCTCCCAACCCTGCACAGGTCGTCTCGCCCTCTTTGCCCACCAGTGGCCCCTTATCACCGGGGACAGTTGGGTGCTGGAGATAATCCACAAGGGATATGCCCTCCATTTCCACCCCCATATTTTCCAGGGGAGCCTCCAAGGCCTCCTCTGCACACAGACCTTCTCCGTCAGGAGCTTCAGGGTCTGTTGGTGAACAGGGCGGTGGAGCCTGTGCCTCCCCACTTGCAAGGTCACGGATTCTACTCCAGGTATTTCCTGGTGCCCAAAAGGACCGGTGGCCTTCATCCCATTCTGGACCTCAGGAACCTCAACAAGTTCCTAGTGAAAGAAAAGTTCAAGATGCTTACTCTTGAAACCCTTCTGCCCTACCTCCAGCAGGGAGACTGGCTATGCTCCTTACATCTAAAGGATGCGTACACTCACATCCTCATTCATCCAGACCACAGAAAGTACCTAAGGTACATCGTGGGAGGAAACCATTATCAGTACAGAGTGCTGCCTTTCGGCCTCACCTCCGCCCCTTAGAGTCTTTACAAAGTGCTTAGCAGTGGTGGCGGCCTACCTGAGAAATCAGGGCATCTTTGTCTTCCCCTATCTGGACGACTGGCTCATCAGGGGTCAGACAGGTCAGGAGGCCAATCAAGCCACCCTCAGGACCATTGCTCTTCTACAACGCCTGGGGTTTGTCATAAACTTCGCAAAGTCCACTTTGCTCCCTTCCCAGAACTTGGAGTTCATAGGGGCAAGGTTGGACTCTCTCCTGGCAAAGGCATTCTTGCCAGAAAATAGAGCCTGAAGGTTGATGGCCTTGGCAAGTCAGTTTCTCAACAGGTCCCTGGTCTCCGCCAGACTCTGCCTGCGGCTTCTAGGCCACATGGCTTCGATAGTACATGTGACCCCCAATGCCAGGCTCCATATGAGGCCTGCAAAGTGGTGCCTTCGGACTCAGTGGTCACAGGCCACAGGCAGCCTCAGAGACAGGATAAGGGTGTCCAGACCATTTCTGCACTCCCTCAACTGGTGGCTACACCCACCCAATCTGCTGAAAGGGGTGCCCTTTCAGATTCCAGGTTACACAGTGATGCTAACAGATGCCTCCCTGCAAGGCTGGGGAGCGCATTGTCTGGGCAAGTGCACCCAGGGCCTCTGGTCTCCCTAGGAAGCTGCACAGCAGATCAATCTCCTCGAACTCAGAGCTATTCGATTAGCACTCAAAGCTTTCACTCCTACCCTGGCTCAACAGTCTGTACTGATTCAGACAGACAACCAAGTTGCCATGTTTTATGTGAACAAATATGGCGGAACTGGGTCCAGGATCCTTTGTCGGGAAGCTCAGGACTTTTGTTCTTTTGCCCTCAAGCACAACATGCTCCTCAGGGCTGTGTGCCTTCCAGGCCAGGACAACTACCTGGCAGACAGGTTAAGCTGGTTACTGCAGCCCCACGAGTGGCAGCTGCATCCTTCAGTAGTTCAGAAGATCTTCCTGAAATGGGGTCTCCCTTTGATGGATCTCTTTGCCAGCCCCATGAACAAGCAACTGCCAAAGTTCTGCTCCAGGCAACCACATCCTCTGCGGATAGCAGGGGATGCTTTTCTGATATCTTGGTCTCAGGGCCTCCTCTATGCGTTTCCTCCCACGCCCTTGGTGGCCCGAACCCTATTCAAGATTCTCCAGGACAAGGCCTCGGTCCTGCTGGTAGCTCCCAGGTGGCCGAGACAGCCTTGGTTTCCTCTTCTGCTTCAACTGGCGGTAGATCCTCCACTGCCTCTGGGGTTGCAACCAGACCTTCTCACACAGGACCAGGGTTCCCTTCTGCACCCCAATCTCAAATCTCTCAATTTGATGGCCTGGAGGCTGCAAGGGTAGTTTTGGCTCCCTGGGGCCTACCTCAGGAAGTTGAGGAGGTTGTCCTAGCCTCTAGGAAACAGTCCACTAGGAAAACCTATGCTCTCGTGGAAGAGGTTTTCTGTGTGGTGTCACCTACGTACAGAGGATCCTTTATCCTGTACTGTGCCAGTAGTTCTTCAGTACTTACTGCACTTATCCAATCAGGGACTTAAGTCCAATTCTGTTCGGGTCCACCTCTCAGCTCTAGCAGCTCACCACTCATTGGTAAAGGGGCAATCTCTATCTGGTCACTCCTTGGTGTCCCGCTTTCTCAGGGGCTTGCTTTTGCTCAAGCCTCCCATCCGTCCTCCTGCCCCTGAGTGGGAGCTGAATGTGGTCTTACAGCAACTGACTTGCCCAACTTTTGAGCCGATGGCTACTTGTCCACTACGATTCCTCTCCTGGAAGACACTCTTCTTAATAGCCCTTACCTCGGCTAGGCGAGTAAGTGAGCTTCAGGCCCTGGTCTGTGACAGGCCTTACACCAGGATTTATAGGAACAGGGTAGTCCTCAGGACTCATCCAAAGTTCCACCTCCAACTTTCCTTGGTTCATGCTTCATACATTCCATGACCCAATGTACTGTATAAGATATCTTTGCAACTTCTGACTTTTCATGCACAGCTACATCAGCAGATCCAACCACATCATAATAAATGCTGGCTTTACTCTGAGAAGTCTTTAGTTCATCCCCAGTAACCATTTGAGTGCCTTCCAACCTGGGGGTCTCATCTTCCAGCACTACAGTACAATTTGTTTTGTGACAATCCATTGGTTTTTGAGGCAAGATACAGAAGTAGATTTGCGCAGCCTTTCTTCCATACAGTTAATTCCAGTGTTGTTGCATTTGTCACAGAAATATGATCCTCTGCTTACAACACCGTCCCATTCTGCTGCTTCCCACATGGGTGGTTCGTCTTAGTCTGGCATCTCAGCTGAAACCCATCTATCTTGGGAGACCCTGATAAAATCCATTCAAAAGTGAGGGTCTTATAATTTAGAAAACATAACTTTGCCAAGATGGGACAATCCCTCAAGGAGTCGTCAGCATGATGGTAACAGTTAGGGGGTGTAGAAAAGCAATGGCCAAAGCTGAAAGGGGATATTAAGGGCAACAAATTTTTTTTTAGAAAAGGAAATAAATGTAAAAGGAAAAGAAGTAGCTGAAAAGGTGAAGAAAGAGAGGGTGGCCTTCATAAAATACAAGAGATCACAGAAAGAAGAAGTCAAGCATCAGTATTTGGAAAAACTTAGAAAAGCTAGGAAAGTAGTCAGGAAAGCAAAGGTACAAAAATAAGAAGAGACATAGCCAAGGCAATAAAGTGTGTGTGTGGGGGGACGACATTTTTCAGATATGTTAGAAAAAGGAGGAAGTATAAATGGGGAGGAATATGTAGAAGCAGATGAGAATGAAGTAGAACTGCTTAAATATTTTTGTTCTGTATTCATAGATGAAGGGCCAGGACAGGACCTCAGAGATCACCCACAGATAGGAACAGAGTTGAAGGGATCATGAACAATTTTCAGAAGAGTATGTTTGCGAGTGACTAGCTAAACTGAAAGTAGACAAAATGTGATGGGACCAGATGGGATACATCTGACAGCATTGAAGGAACTTGGGGAAGTTCTAGTAGCTCCACTGTCTGACCTTTTCAATCCTTCTTTAGAGTCGGGAGTGGTCCCCAGAGGTCTGGAGAAAGGCACATGCGGTCCCTTTACACAAAGGCGGAAGTAAGGATGAGGTGGAGAACTACAGACTGGTTAATCTGACGTTTGTGGTGAGTAAATTAATGGAAACGCTACCAATCGGGGGAGTCCTAGGTTTACTAGAAAAGATCTTGTAAGATAAACCCGATTGATTTTTTTGACTGCATGACCAGAGAGCTGGACCAAGGGAGAGCTCTAGATGTGGTGTACTTAGATTTCAGTAAAGCCTTTGACACCATTCCACACAAGCGACTTATAAATAAATTGAGCACCCTAGGGATGGACCCTAAATGACTGGGTTAGAAATTGGTTGAGTGGAAGATGACAAAGGGTAAACTGAGCTCACTCTGAGGAGATGTTACCAGTGGTGTGCCACAGGAATCTGTCCTTTATCTGATTCTTTTTAACATTTGTTAATGATATTGCTGAAGGGCTGTTGGGTAAGGTTTGCCTCTTTGCGGATGATACCAGAATCTGCAATAGAGTAGCAACCCAGGAAAGTGTAGATCACCTGAGGAGGGATCTAACTAGGCTTGAAGAATTGTCGAGAATTTGACAGCTGAGATTTAATGCTAAAAAAAAATACAGGGTCATGCATTTGGAACTCCAAAAATCCAAGGGAGTGGTACAGTATAAGAAGTGAAATACTTCTGTCCATGAAAGAAGAACAGGACTTGGGCATGATTGTTTCTGATGATTTTAAAGTAGCTAAACAGGTAGAAAAGTCAATGGTGAAAGCCAGAAGGATGCTTGGGTGCATAGGGAAAAGAATGGTTAGCAGGAAGCAAAAAAAAAAAAAAGGAGGCGATATACAGAGGCAATAAGTCTTTGGCGAGACCTCATTTGGATTATTGTGTGCAATTATGGAGACCACACCTTTAAAAGGATATAAACAGGATGGAGTCGGTGCAGAGGGTGGCTACCAAAATGGACAGTGGTCTTTGTTATAAACCATATGGGGACAGACTTAAAGATCTCAATATGTATACTTTAGAAGAAAAATGGGACAGAGGAGTTATTATAAGAGACGTTTAAGTACTTCCGTGGCGTAAATGCACAGGAGAAGAAAAGAGCTCTGCAACGAGGGGGGGCACTGGAAGAGGGTGAAAGGGGATACCGTATTTCCAAGATTATAAGTTGCTCCTGTGTATAAGTCGCAGTGCCTCAATTTGGCGTTTTCACACGTAAATTAGTAGTGCAAGTCGCCCCTGTGTGTAAGCGCAAACCAGATTTATTCTGTTTCACTTTCATTTTATAATAATACTCATTCGACATCAGATTTGTTCTGTATCACATTTAAGTCCTCATCTTCGGTGTATCACTGTGAAATAGTTCTGCAATTTCTGGTGCAAGTTCTGTAGGGCTGGTACCTGTTCAGAAACTAAATGTCTGAACCAATAGCATGACTTCCTGTTACAAGATGGGGCCTGCTCTGAATTGGAGACTGAATTAAACAAGATGGATTCCTGTTTTGTTATAACTCAGAATTAAAACTTACAAATCAAGCAATTTTGCCAGTTTATGAAACTTCACAGTAGAAGTATTTTTCCAGCTATGTGCAGAAGAGCATGGCTGAGACCTTCACTGTGCTAGCATTTGCAACAATGTATGAACCTGCACACCTGCAACTTCCTAGCACAATGGACCTTTCTTTGCAGAAAGACCACCAATTAGCTGTTACCGGATTTGCTGAAGATGACATACAGGGTTCAAGACCAGCCAATCACCAGGTCTTCAGGACAAAGAATTATACGGCTATATACCGGAATAAAGTGTGACCAGAAGTAGATTACCCTCCATTACCTCAGAAAAAAGGCATGGCAAAGTGACTTGCCCAAGGCCACAAGGAGTGCCAGTGAGAATCAAACCCTGGTCTCTTGGTCATCAGGCTAACAACCAGGCTGCTACTCCACTCCAAGAGTGCTAGATGCGCTGAATAGTCTCCCAGTGGAGGTAGTAGAGATGAGGACAGTATCTGAATTCAAGAAAGCATGGGACAAACACAGAAGATCTCTAAGGAAAAGAAGGGACTAAAGCAGTTTATATAGAACGGCAGACTAGACAGAAACATGACAGAAAAAGACCATATGGCCTATGTTTCTTGTTAGCGTGGCTTTGGGATCCTAAATGTGTAACCATATCCCATTTTAACAAAAGTAGTGTAGTAGTTGTGCTACTCCACTTTAATGGTTAGTAGATAAAAATACAAAAAGAATAAGGCAATACCTTTTTATTAGGTTAACTTGATTCATTATGTGACTATCTGATTTCAAAAAAGCATGGGACAAACACAGGATCTCTAAAGGGAAAAAGGGGTCTGTTGTAGTTGTTGATATGGAAGGACAGACTAGATAGAAAAGTGACGACAGAAAAAGACCACATGGCCTGTGTTTCTATCTTAAGTAAGAAAACTAGTTAAAAAATGAATCAAGTTAGCCCAATAAAATGATATCATCTTATATTCATTTTTTTGTTTAATTTTGGACTACTTTAACATATCACCCAAAAGAAAGTACCTATGGTAGCAGAGTTCTCCTTAAACCCTGTGGCAACACTAGTGCTGGTTCTGGATTAGCTCAGCTAAGCATTAAAAAAAATGCATTTCCTTACCTTAGGCTTATTGCAGTTGACAACCATTCTTAATATCCTGTTCTTTAAATCCTCCATGTTAGGCATGCTCAGCCTGTTAAATGACAAACCATGTTAAAAATAGATTTTATAACTCATTTGCTTTCAACAATACATTCTCTACCACAAACCCACTCCCCAAATAATTTAACTCCCTTACTTCTCTCCCCTATCAGCAAGGCTTTGTACGTAGTTAAGAGAACCAGCTACCACTATGCGTCTGCATATATGTTTACAGGTATGTAAATAGTTCTCGTATCTTTGTATTATAGTTCACTGTGTTCCCAGTAATGCAGTTTTATTGTTCAATGAACCCCCCTCCCCCCCCGATTGTTGGAAGGGGCGGTATAGAAAAACTGTTTAAATAAATGAGAATAATTTTCTGCTTGGCACTGAAGAATGCTGCCTATAACTTATGATTCAAATCTCCTTATATTTACCTTGGAACAAGATCCTTTCCAACAATGACAGACACTATGAAGTCCTTGGAGTAATCAGCAAGGGATTTGCTATGAAGCAAAAATGTAGCATTTTAGTTTCGTTATGAAATGTGTTATCTTCATCACTATAAAAATGCTTACTATTAAACTACACCAAACCTAGTATGGTCCTGTGCCAATGTTGTACGCTGCCATAAAGAGACTTGGGGTTGATTCCCAGATCAGTTATCTGGCTCATGAGATGGTCAGGGATGTTACAGAGGCAGCCTTCACCGCCTGATTAAGGAGAGAACTGGGGAATCCCACTCACTGCACCAGTGTCATCTAGTGGCTGGATTTAGGGCCTACTGATTGCAAGCTTCTGGAAGGAGCCCTGGTGCAAGGACCCTATGCAAGAAACATCACAGCAATGATTGACTTAAGTTGGGAGGAGGATACAGGGAAAAAATTCTTGGATAGCTGCGAGTGAAGGAACTAGGAAAAAAGATTCAGAGAAGGGCAACCAACATGATCAAGGAGCTAACACACCTCCCTTATGAGGGAAGGCTAAACAAGTTAGGGCTCTTCAGCTTGGAGGGATATGATAGAAGTATAAAGAATCGTAAGTGGGATAGAAGGGGGTTTAGCTTATGAAACACAAAAACCAAGAGAACACTCCACGAAACTCATGGCCAGTAGACTGCAAACAAAATAATGTATATAGTTAACCAAATTCATGTATGTTAACATGTTTCCCTCCTCTATCTTGTATTTAGTTTTAGTTTTTCTATCCCTATTTTTTGAGTTATCCTAAACAATTTTTCACTTTTAATGTTCAAATGTTATGATCCTACTGTTTTATGTAACTGCTAATCTTTGCAGAGTTAACTGTTAACTGTAAACCGCTGCTGATCACTGGAAGGAGCGGTATAAAAATGTGCTCAAATAAATAAATAAATAAAATGTGAAAAGTTTGTTTCACATAGCACATAATTAAGCTGTGGAATCTGTTGCTGAAGGAGGTGGTCAAGGAAACTAACATGGTGGCATTTAAAAAATATTTAGGCAAGTTCCTGAAAGGAAAAAAAAAATCATAAAAAAGATATTAGCCAGGTAAACTTGGAAGAGCCATTGCTCATCCTGGAAATTAGCAATGAGAATAGATCATCTTATTAAGATCTGCAGAATACTTATTTGCTTGTTGACATATTTGCTTCTTTCTATTTACCTGTTCTATGTTATCTAGATTCAATGTTTATGCCTGTTCTATGTAAAGTTGCTTGACTATTCACGTTCTTGTAAACTGCTCTGATACTAAATAATGCGGTATATAAAAGCTAATAAATAAATACATAAAATACTTATGATTTACATAGGCCACTGTCAGAAACAAGTTGCTAAGTTCAATGGACGGTCTGACTCAGCATGCTTATTTTATGTTCCTAAGACACCAGATTCCAGCTCTAGTTATGACTTAGCCAGAAGCTAAGGCAGGAGGAAATGCCAGAAAAAAAAAGTAAAAGTAAATTGAAATAAAGCCAAACTAACTTCCATGCCAATAAAAGTAAGCTTGCACGAATATTTAGGCTTTGTTTAAAAATACCTCTTGCTACATTACTACTACTGCTGATCTGTATAGTGCTACAAGTTGTTCGCAACATAATTGCAGTCTGCAGGAGAGGAGGCTTGGAGAGAAAAGTGACAAATACAGTCACACCTGGAATGTTCTAAACATGAAAATGCTGAGTGGCAAGTCTGAGTGTTCAGTTTCTGAGCAGCCAGATGAGATTCAACCAGAAAATGGCCTGCAGTCTAACATTTCCTCACATCAACCAAAATCTTTTCAACTTTAAGATTGCCACATTTGTGTTTTCAAAAGACTCTGAACATAAGAACATAAGATATGCCATACTGGGTCAGACCAAGGTCCATCAAGCCCAGTATCCTGTTTCCAACAGTGGCCAATCTAGGTCATACGTACCTAGCAGTTTCCCCAAAAGACAGGTTCCGCAGTGCTTGTACTGGGTCCAGCATTGATATCCTGGGTCCCTTCTTAATAATGGTTTATGGACCTTTCCTCCAGGAACTTGTCCAAACCTTTTTTAAACCCAGCTACACTAACAGCCTTTACTACATCCTCCGGTAACAAATTCCAGAGTTTGATTACACGTTGAGTAAAAAAATATTTTCTTTTATTAGTCTTAAATAGTTTACCCTGTAGCTTCATTGCATGTCCCCTAGTCTTTCTATATTCTGATAACGTAAACAATCGATCTACGTTTACCTGTTCCACTCCGTTCATTAATTTATAGACTTCTATCATATCTCCCCTCAGCCGTCTCTTTTCCAGGTTAAAGAGCCCTAACCTTTTCAGCCTCTCTTCATAGGAGTATCCTTCCATCCCCTTTACCATTTTGGTGGCTCTTCTCTGAACCTTTTCTAATAATGCTATATCCTTTTTAAGATACGGCGACCAGAATTGCACACAATTTCAAGGTGCGGTCTCACCATGGAATGGTATAGAGGCATTATAATATCTTGTTTTATTTTCCATTCCTTTCCTTATGATACCTAGCATTCTATTTGCTCTCTTGGCCGCTGCTGCACACTGGGCCGAGGGTTTTAACATGTTATCCACAATGACGCCTAAATTTTTTTCCTGGGTGGTGGTTCCTAATGTGGAACCTTGCATTGTGTAACCATAGTTTGAGTTGTTCTTCCCTAGGTGCATAACTTTGCATTTGTCCACATTAAATTTCATCTGCCATTTTGATGCCCAGTCTTCCAATTTATCAAGATCCTCTTGCAATTTTCCACAATCCTCTTGGGTTTTAACAACTTTAAATAGTTTTATGTCATCTGCAAATTTGATAACTTCACTTGTTATTCCACTTTCCAGGTCATTTATGAATATGTCAAAAAGCAGCGGACCCAGCACAGATCCGTGGGGTACACCACTATTCACCTTTCTCCATTGGGAAAATTGGCCATTTAGCCCAACCCTCTGCTTTCTATCTTTTAACCAGTTCCTGATCCACAGTAGTACACTGCCTCCTATCCCATGACTCTTTAGTTTTGCCAAAAGTCTCTGATGAGGGACCTTATCAAAGGCTTTCTGAAAGTCCAGATACACTATATCAACCGACTCACCTTTGTCCACCTGTTTATTCACACTTTCAAAAAACATAACAGATTAGTAAGACAAGATCTTCCTTGTCTAAAGCCATGTTGGCTGTCTCCCATTAGGCCATGACTATCTACATGCTGAGTAATTTTATTCTTTATGATGGTTTCTACCATTTTTCCCGGTACTGACGTGAAGCTCACCGGTCTGTAGTTTCCCGGATCACCCCTGGAACCCTTTTTAAAAATTGGTGTTACATTGGCGATCCTCCAATCTTCAGGTATTAGAGATGATTTTAATGATAGTTCACAGATTACTAATAGCAGGTCTGCAATCTCATATTTCAGTTCTTTCAACACCCTTGGATGTATACCATCTGGCCCAGGTGATTTGCTACTCTTCAGTTTATCTAATAGTTGTAAGACATCTTCCCGATGTATCGATATATCCTTCAATTCTTCCGCACCTTTCAGTCATGGGTAACATCCCTACATCTTCCTCAGTAAAGACCGCAGCAAAGAATTCATTCAGTCTCTCCGCTATCGCCTTGTCGCCTCTTAGTGCCCCTTTAACTCCTTTATCATCTAATGGACCAACTGACTCTCTCACAGATTTTTTGCTACGAATGTACTTGAAAAAAAACTTTATTTCGCGTTTTTGCTTCCGCAGCAAGCTTCTTCTCAAATTCTCCCTTTGCCTGCTTTATCAATGCCTTGCATTTGACCTGCCAGTGCTTGTGCTGTTTCCAGGTTTCATCGTTTGGCTCTTTTTTCCATTTCCTGAAAGATGCTTTTTTAGCAACAGCCTCTCTGACCTCACCTTTAAACCATGCTGGCAGTTTTTCAGACTTCCTTCCACTTTTCTTAAAGCATGGAATACAGCTGGCCTGGGCTTCCAAGATAGTAATTTTTCAACAACACCCAAGCTTGATGTACGTCTTTAACCTTTGCAAATGCTCCTTTTAGTTTTTTCTTAACTATTTTCCTCATTTTATCATATAGTCTCCCTTTCGAAAGTTAAAAGGTAGTACTGTGGATTTCCTTACTATCCCTTCTTCACTAATTAAATCAAAGGCGATCATGCTATGATCACTATTGCCAAGTGGCCCCAACACCCTTATCTCTTGCACTAGATCTGGTGTTCCACTAAGGACTAGGTCTAATATGGCTTCCCATCTGGTCGGTTCATGAACTAGCTGCTCCAAGAAGCAGCTGGTTCATGACTCTGCGAGCTTCTCTCTTGTTTTGGTCTCTTAAGGTTGTTGCAAACTGAATTTTGAAGTGATCACTAATTTTAAATTAGCATGCAATCCTCAATCACTGTGGCTTAGTTGCATTCTAATTTTATTAAGCAGTAAGAGCACAGAAAGCACAGTTAGTTACTTACCTGTAACAGGTGATCTCTGGGAACAGCAGGAATAAGTCTTCACATATGGGTACGTCGGTACCGACAGAGTCTGAGCGGGAACGCTTCCCAGCGTCCAATCAAAGAGCTTTTGGAAGCATCCCACCACGCCTGTGTGCTGCCGTCCCGCCTTTCCCAACTGTCTCTCCTCAGTTAAGTTTTAAAGCTGAGACAAAGAGAGAGAGAGAGAGGAAAGGAAAGATAGATAGAGATACAACTCCTGGGGAGGTGAGTGGGGTTGTGAAGACTTATTCCTGCTGTTCCCAGAGATCACCTGTTACAGGTAAGTAACTGTGCTATCTCCAGGAACAAGCAGGAATGAGTCTTCACATATGGGGACTCCCAAGCTGAGATGCCTGGAGTCCCAGCATGTCATAGGTTGGAACATGCTATACCCCACAACACCAGGCATCCTGAGGATGGAGGGTAGGAGTTGAAGAGAGAAAGGTGCTGTGGAACAGTTAACCTAGCATAGGATTGCAGACAAGGAGTCCATGTATGGATGATAATTGTCATCAATGATATTGCAAAGAAAAATATTGCAATATGGACCTCCCCTAACAGGACTTCAGAAAAGTATGGAGGTTCATGGGATCTACTGGGGAACCCAGTAGAGGAACCTCAAGAAGGACCTCACTGTAAGTGGAGGTAGTAAACCTGTAGGAAAAGCAATGGAGGTCAGAATCCTGAAAGGTAACAGGTGACCCCAGTAGGAAAAACTGGGGTAGTACAAAAACGGTGGGCCTTCAGCGTAAGGTTTTATGATAAAAGCCGAACTCTTTTGGCAGCAGAGTGGCTCACTCTTAGGAACAAAAAGAGAAAGGCTAACCGATTTGGACAAACAGGCCCAGTCCTTGTGGGGAGAAAGTGTATGGGAACCCCTTGTATCCCAAAAGAAAGGACAAACGCCGGAGGCGTTAGAGCCTGTGATTAGCTTAAGATCCGCAATGTCTCTCCTAACTGAAGTCAGCTGGGAGAGATACTGGAACATGGAGAGCTTCAGAGGTACCTAACCTTAAGGTTATGGTAGGTGTTAACTACCACCCAAGTGGTTGTGAGTGTAGGACCCCAAAACATGCTGGATAGCATAAGTATGGGTAAAGCCCATCTGTCAGAATCATATAGCTATATGAGCCTCGACAGTCAGGTAGATAAAGCAGAATACATATCTACCGATAGTAAAATATCTCGACAGATACATATAGATATACACATATATAGATACATATAGATATACGCATATATATAGTTATCTCCAGGAACAAGCAGGAATACGTCATCACATATGGGTACGTCGGCACCGACGGAGCCCGTGCGGGAAAGCTCCCCAGCTTTTCAGATTAAAAGCTTTTGGGGCCTCCCACTGCACATGCGCGCTGCCTTCCCGCCTTCCTGACCAGCTCTCGTCAGTTTATTTTTTCCGCGGAGCCAGCAGGTCGTGTTCCTGTCACCGCTGAAGAAATTGTTGATTTTATTGTTTTCTTTAGACCGCGTACCTGCCTTCCCCATTCTGAAACCGGTACTGCCGGTCTCTCTTTCTTTCTTTAAAAAAAAAAAAAAAAAAATTTTTCTTTTCTTCAGCACAGCTTGGTACTTTGTTAGGCCTTCAGGCCTACACAAATTCTCCTCATGGAGAAGCCAGTTCCTGGTTTTAAAAAGTGTACCAAGTGCAGTGCTGTCATTCCTCTTACAGACACCCATGAATGGTGTCTTAAATGTTTAGGACCTGACCATTCCATACCGGACTGCCCATCCTGCTCCCAGATGTCGAAACGTGGATTGCAGAACCGGGCCAACAAGTTCCATGTGCTGTTTCCTTCAGAAGCATCACAGTCATCCAGGTCTTCCTCTCCGGATGGATCTCAGGTAACCAAAACTCCAGTGGGCAAATCCTCTAAAAGCAACACTCTTTCTAAAGATCGAGAGGCTCTCAATTCTGAGTTCGAGGATTCTGCCCAGGCCAAAAAACCCCGGCGGGAGGCTCCGGCCTCCAAAGCAATCATGGGGTCACAGGTTGACATCGATGGCGCGGCCTCGACAGATCACCTGTTGTACTGCTCTGGGGTACAGGCCCATACCGGTACCGACATCCAGGCAGCAGTGGCGTCTATGGGCAATACTGTCCAAGTCATGCAGCAGGCCATTCTGGCTTTTATTAATGCTGCTACTCCATCGGTACCAGCCGCAGCCAGCGGTACCGGGTCCGGTTCCGGTAATGGCTTCCATACCGGAACCACGAGGCCATCGTCTTCCAAACGCAGATCGGTTCCGCATGCCGGATCCGGGCTTTTGCCCGGTACCGATCCCATACCCGGTACGCCCGATGTCGATACCGAACGGTATGCGTATCGTGCGTTGGAAGCACATAGAGGATACTCTGCTTCTTCAGAGGATTTTAACTCCTCTGATGATTCTGATGAGTTCTCCCTTGATCTTCCTGAGGAGCCTTCTTCTCCTAACAGGAGAATGTCTCCACCAGAGGATTTGTCCTTTCAGGACTTCATCATAGAAATGGCTAAAGGTCTTTCTATTGCTTCATCCTCTGAATCTGAACCCAGATCAAAGAAACTGGATATTTTAGGATACTCTAAGTCTCCTAAAGAGGCAGTCACCCTGCCTATCCATGAAATCCTTCAAGAACACTTGATGGACTTATGGGAGGCTCCTCTAACATTGTCTCCTTCTTCTCGCAGGTTGGACACCATGTACGCGTGATGTCCCCCTTCTCCTGGTTTCCAAAAACCCAGTTGCCTCACCATTCTATTGTGGTGAAGTCTGCAATGAAGAAGATTAAAGAGTACCCAAAAGGCACTCTTCTACTCCTCCAGGGCGAGAATGTAAGACTCTAGACTCTTTTGGCAGGAAAATTTTCCAGGCTACTATGCTTATAGCCAGGATTAATTCCTATAGTCTTTACATGGGCATGTTTCTGCTCAGTGAAATCGCTCTAAAAGTTTCGGCATTTTTGCCCCCTTTATCCCTGAGGATAAGAGGGAGCAGTTCATTTCCTTAGTGAAACACCTTTTGGATATTTCAAAGTTCTCCAACAGGGCAGCTTTTGATTCCTTTGAGGGTGCTGGTAGGGCTTCGGGCATTGCTATAGCAGCCCGACGTCTTGCTTGGCTCCAGGCTTCTGATCTAGAACCTTGGGTCCTAGATGGCTTACGAAATCTGCCCTGTACAGGTGAGAACTTATTTGGTGAGGAGTGGCAAATTAAGGCCACTCAAATGGATGCAGAAAATGCCACCTTAGATAGACTTTCTAAGTCTACCTCCACTCCTGCCAAGAAGAAGTCTTTTAAGAGGCCTTATTACAAGAAGTCCAGATTTTCTACAAATACTGGCCAACAATCCTCTCAGCCTCGTTTTGCTGCTAAACGTCAGCAACCTAAACAGGCAAGGTCAAAGCCTGCGGCGTCTGCTACGCCTCAGCAGGCTCCACCCCCTCAGGGGTTTTGACTTGCCACTAGAGAACTTAACTTTTCTGGCTCTAGAACAACCAGAGCCCCTCACCATACCCGGAAGGTTAGCTCACTTTGCTCCTAGATGGGAGCAAATTACATCAGAGCAATGGACCCTCTCTCATCAGAGAGGGTTACAAACTCCATTTTTCCGACCTTCCTCCTTATACTATGGTGAGGCAGTTCAATTCTCCCCCATCTCTCCTGGCCCTCTTGGGTCAGGAAGTCTCCTCCCTCCTTGCCCAGGGGGCAATAGAGGAGGTCCCTCTTCTTCCACAGGGGACGGGATTCTACTCCCCTTATTTTCTAATACCAAAGAAGACAGAGGGCTTCAGACCAATTCTGGATCTGAGAGAATTGAACAAATTTCTTTTCAAGGAGAAATTCAAAATGCTTTCTCTGGGCATTCTCCTTCCATACCTTCAGAGTCAGGATTGGCTTTGTTCTCTAGACCTAAAGGATGCGTATACACACATACTCATCCACCCATCCCACAGAAAATACCTTCGATTTCTGTTTCAGGGAAAACATTTCCAGTACAGAGTACTCCCCTTCGGTCTAGCCTCTGCTCCAAGAGTGTTCACCAAATGCATGGCAGTCGTAGCTGCCTTTCTAAGAGGCCTGGGAATTTTCATATTCCCATACCTGGACGACTGGCTCATCCGAGCTCCCTCTCAGTCCCAGGCCCAAATTTCCCTGGACCGCACAAGGCGTCTTCTGCAGTATCTAGGACTGGTAGTAAACCTTCCCAAGTCTCAACTAATCCCTACTCAGTCTCTCGAGTTCATAGGGGCCCAGTTAGACACCATCACTGCAAGGGCCTACCTGCCTCAGGTCAGGGCCCAACGCCTGCTGAGTTTGGCCTCCCAAGCTCAGTCCAGCAGTCATTTGACAGCCCGGGAAATGCTGCGACTTCTGGGCCACATGGCCTCCACGGTACATGTGGTGCCCTACGCTCGTCTGCATATGAGAGCAGCTCAATGGACCTTGGCCACCCAGTGGACTCAAGCATCTGGAGCGCTCTCCGACCAAATACTCACCTCAAATCCGTCTATTTTGGTCCCTCCAATGGTGGACATCCACCAAGAATCTGTTGTTGGGGGCCCCCTTCCAACCTTTGTTGCCCCAAGCAACCCTCACAACAGATGCCTCCCAAACAGGGTGGGGAGCTCATCTTCAGAACCTCTCCACTCAGGGCACTTGGTCTCCACAGGAGGCCACCCTTCATATCAACCTCCTGGAACTGCGAGCGATTTACCTTGCCCTCAAGGTCTTCTATACCCTCCTTGTCAACCTGACTGTCCTAGTTCAGACAGACAATCAGGTAGCCATGTTCTATATAAACAAACAAGGAGGGACAGGCTCTCTGTCGCTTTGCAACGAAGCTCTCAGAATATGGGCCTTCGCCAGAGAGCATCAAATTCACCTTCTTGCAGTGTATCTTCCAGGAGTTCAAAACTCTCGTGCAGACAGACTCAGTCGAGTTCTGCTTCCACACGAATGGTCCCTACATATGGACCAGATACGCAGAATCTTTCAGGAATGGGGGACCCCGGACATAGACCTCTTTGCAAGTCCGTGGAATGCCAAACTTCCCCGGTTCTGTTCCAGAACTCAGTGTCAGGGAGCTCAGGCCCACGATGCCTTCCTCCTGCATTGGGGTCAGGAATTCCTCTATGCCTTTCCACCCATTCCTCTAATATCCAAGACTCTGTTCAAGCTCCAGAGGGATCACGGGACTATGATCCTCATAGCTCCCCGCTGGCCACGCCAGGTGTGGTTCCCTCTACTTCTGCATCTCTCCCAGGGATCCTCCCTGGACCTGGGAGCTGCGCCAGACCTTCTGTCTCAGGAGGAGGGGACTTTGTGGCACCCAAACCCCAATCCCTACATCTCAGAGCTTGGTTACTGAAGGCCTAAGTCTTCAAGACTTTAATATTTCTCAACCTGTGACAGATATCCTTCATGCCTCTAGGAAACCTTCCACGAGGCGTTCTTATGCTTTCAAATGGAAACGTTTTTCCATTTGGTGTGCTCAGCAGGGTCTTGACCCTCTAGCACTTCCTTTGAATTCCCTCTTGGACTATCTCCTGCATCTTTCAAATGCAGGCCTTAAGACGAATTCAGTAAGGGTCCATTTGAGTGCTATTGCAGCATCCTTAAAACCTATAAATGGGACAACCTGTCTCCTCTCATCCTCTTGTTGCACGTTTCATGAGAGGCCTGACTCTAACTAAACCTCCCATCCGACCTCCTCCGGTAGCATGGGATTTGAACCTCGTTCTAGGTCAGCTTATGAAGCCACCTTTTGAGCCTTTGGACTCTACCTCCTTCAAATTTCTTTCCTGGAAGGTTGTTTTCCTTATTGCAGTCACTTCAGCTCGCCGCATCAGTGAACTGCAGGCTTTAGTGGCTCATCCACCTTATACTAGGTTTCATCATGATAAGGTGGTCCTTAGGACGAATCCCCACTTTATGCCCAAAGTGGTCTCGCCTTTTTCATCTTAATCAAGAGGTATATCTACCTGTCTTTTTTTCCCGGCTCCTCATGCATCCAGTGCAGAGAGGAACCTTCATACTCTGGATTGTAAAAGAGCTCTTGCCTTTTACCTCAACAGGACTCAACCACATCGAAAGTCTTCCCAACTTTTCGTGGCTTTTGATCCTTCTCATTTGGGACTTCCAGTCACCAAGCGTACACTTTCCAATTGGATCGCTCAGTGTATTTCTTTTGCTTACCAGAGTAAGAACATTTCTATGGAGGGCCATGTCACAGCTCACAATGTGAGGGCCATGGCCACTTCTATGGCTCATCTTCACTCTGTGTCCATAGATCAGATCTGTCGAGCAGCCACTTGGGCCTCGGTTCATACCTTCACAGCCCATTACTGCTTGGACAAGGACTCCCGCCGGGATGCCTTGTTTGGTCAGGCTGTCCTCAAACACCTGTTCCATACTTAAACAACTCCTGCCCACCTTCCCTGGATGGATGCCTGAGATCCATGCGAAGATGGTTTACCCTTGGAGGGGGATCTCCCAGGCATCTTAGCTAGGGAGTCCCCATATGTGATGACGTATTCCTGCTTGTTCCTGGAGATAGCACGGTTACTTACCTGTAACAGGTGATCTCTGGGAACAGCAGGAATTAGTCATCACAACCCACCCACCTCCCCTAGGAGTTGTATCTCTATCTATCTATCTTCCTGTCCTCTCTCTCTATTGTCTCAGCTTTAAACTCGAACTGACGAGAGCTGGTCAGGAAGGCGGGAAGGCAGCGCGCATGTGCAGTGGGAGGCCCCAAAAGCTTTTAATCTGAAAAGCTGGGGAGCTTTCCCGCGCGGGCTCCGTCGGTGCCGACGTACCCATATGTGATGACTAATTCCTGCTGTTCCCAGAGATCACCTGTTACAGGTAAGTAACCGTGCTTTCCTTGTAGCTGTGCATTGTCATCCGTTTCCATGGGGATTTCTGGATTCTCTTCTGTGTCCATGTTTTCCATCAGGCTTTCACCATCACAATATCTATCTATCTATATCTATATATATATAAACATATAGATATTGTGATGGTGAAAGCCTGATGGAAAACATGGACACAGAAGAGAATCCAGAAATCCCCATGGAAACGGATGACAATGCACAGCTACAAGGAAAACTCAGCCTACGTCAGAGAAAAAGGCAGTTCCCTGTAGGAAGCAAACCACGCCCTAGTGCAAGGGTGGAGACTAACCCCCGTTCCAATTGGTCACAAGGAAGCAGGAAGCCAGGGTTAAAAAACAAGTGCAGAGGGAAGGAAGACAGACCCGATTGGAGACCCGAAGAGAGACCCGATTGGAGAACCTACAAAGAAGCTGGTCAGGAAAATATCCAGAGAGCCAGGTGGAAGGCAAGAGAAAGCCAAGACCAGAGTCTGAGACCAGAGAGTCCAGGCAGAACAGCCTGTGTGAGAGAAGGTGCCAAGGGAAAGGCACGCACTCAGACAAAGCCAGCATTCAAAGGTAAAAGCACAGACAATTGGAGAAGCCGGGCAGGCCAGTCAAACAATTGCTACAGCTGGGAGGATTGGAGAGGTGGAAAGAGCACCAGTACTGACACAGAGAAACAGCCTCAAGGTAAAACTGACCATTTTATATCTGATAAATTGGCAAAAGAGATAAAGGCTAGTTTTAATGAGCAGGAGCTGGAACCCTCCCCCTCTACTGTGAAACGTTGGATTGAAAGCCTAGTACCTGCTGCAAACTCCAGACCAGATAACTCTGACGTTTGTGAAGCTTCTAAATTAGGGCACTGCAGAGACTATTCTCTAGTGAGAGGATTCAAACCCCTAGTACCAAAACACCTGAAAAGGCTAACTTGCTGTGGGATCACTTCCACCAGTTTCTAAAGAGAGAGAAGCTAAAAGAAGTCCCCACATATGAGAAAGACTTTGGTAATTCTAATGGCATTGAGGAAATGCAGATAGAAACCACTGGGCCTGAATGTGATGATTTTCCTATACCAATGGACTGTTTAACTCACAAGAATACCACAGTAAGAAAGTGAAACAGGAGAGAGTTTTAAAAGCCTTTTAATAAGGTAGCTTTTACCTGTGACTCAGAAGAAAGCAGTGCTGTGCTGTATTCATTGTTGAGAGTAACGGAGTTTGGGAAGACGTTTGTTTGGTGAAAGTGAAACCAGCTGTGTTTAGTTCTGCTGTAGTATAGTGTGTGACCACACGGAGCAGTGCAGAGAACAGCAGAGAAGAAAAGTTTTGTTTTTCATTTCTCCTGGTTTTTCCTGTGTTCATCCTTTCATTTGGAGAAGTTATCCTAGTGCATTTGTTGTGTTTTGAACCTCCGCGTGCCTTTGAAAATCCCCATTGTATAAATAATAAAAATCTTGCAAAGCCTTACCACCTGCCTCAACTACAATTCATTCCTACAGAGTAAAGAACTTTTATTCTAAAGGACAGTAAGGCCGCCTATCAGCTGTCAGCCTCTTGGCCCAGCCGGTGGGTGTCGCAATATATGAGAATATATCTATAGTGAGATATGAAGGGCATAAAATACACACAAATGATAGACACAGACATCTGTAAGATGTGTGCTATAGGTATGAATACATATGCCTCTATATAGAAGTCTGCAAAGAAGCAGACAGAGATATGCCTACAAAAAGGTATTCACATAGGAAAAATGTGGAGAGGAAAGATTCATCTAACAAGAAGGTGGAACCTACTTGAGAAGATATATAGAGAATCAATTCCCACTGGTTATGGTTACAGGGATGCTAGTTAGTAGAATAACCAGGATAGTTACGTGAAAAGCAGAGGATGATATTAGTCTGCAGCCAGCAAGTCCCGAGTATTCTAGAACTCTAGCATGGTAAGTGAACAGAAGACGCATAGGAATGAGATACCATGCTGACCTGCTTAAGGGCAAAAAGGTATCATGCGCTCTTACCATGAGGACGAGCTGGAAGGAGAAAACCTATTCCCTATTGGAAATACTATGGACCAAAGCAGGGAATTAGCAACTCCTTAAGCTTTCACGTAAGAGGAGGCCTATGTCCTTTATATTAAAAAGGAGAACTTTTCTAGTCATGGGAGACATGACTGAAAAAGTCTTTCAACCATCTAGTATAGCTGTTGGAGAAAAGCCCCCCATGTTCTCTAGCAAGGGCCCATAGTGGAGAGCTTCTCTGTAGAATTGCAGAGAGCATGATGCAGGAGAATGAGGAGATAGAACTGGATACAGGAGAGCCAGTACCAATGTCAACTATGCTGCCAAACCCAGGGGAATGGAGATGGCAGAAAGAGAAGACAATCCAACAAGCTTGTAGTGAAAAAATTTCCAAAACAGATGACAGCACTGACTTGGAGCCACTACTAAGACCAGATAGAATGTTAGTGGAGGACAAATCTGGTTGCTGGTGAACAAGAACCAGTGGTCCAAACATTAAGGCTCCTGCATTGGCAGCTGCTTGCCAGACAGCAGAAGAATGGTACTGTTTAAAAACAGAAAGAACAGACAAAACAAAACAAGAGTAGAAAACTCTGGATGTGTCTGATGAACTGCTTCAAAGCAAGATTGAAAAAGAGGAGTCAACTCAGAGAAGAGAACTCCGCACTGGAAAAGTAAGAAAACTAGAGAGGCTGAAGAAAAAGCCCTCCAGTGAAGCAATACCGCTCTTACAGAGGAAAACCTGGTAAGAGGGTAAAGAGAATGGAGCTGAAGAAAACTTACAAAATAGTAAGTTTAAGAAAGGAAAAAAAAAAAAGACATGCTGGCACAGGAAACTAATCGTTTGATATTGGATAGACCTCTTTCCCTAGCAGGAAAAAGAGGAGAACCCTGTGACCTAGAAGCATGAACATCCTGACAGCTCATAGAAGATAGAAAGAATGGATGTCTTTCGGGAAGAGATCCATGTTTAGGATTTAGAATGACAGCAGTGGATTGCCTCTATTGAGAAGAAGCAACTGCAGATTCTAATCTCAAGAGTCACAAGCATCTGATGGATTGATCAGAAACCCTGTGGTTGCTGGGTTTGCTGAGCCTGGTGAGAAGTTGAACTCTGCAGACCAGGACGATGCTTCCCGTTTGGGAAAATCTGTATGATGGGCAGATGCATAAAACCTTCTCCTATGGGAAGAAAGTTTGGCAGGATGTTTCCTACCTACTGGGACAGAAGAAGGTGCAGAACAGCCCCTAGGAACAGGTAAGTCAGTGGAAAACTGAGTAACCTGACGTAAAGACTCCTTGTTAAAAAGAATGTCTCCAGTGCAAGGAGTATGTCCCAGTCTGTGCTGTGCCCATTTGTCCAAGTCTGAAGCTTGGAGCCAGGCTCTACGTCGTGCCCCTATAGTTATAGCAGAAGTCCTGCTAACAGACTCAAAAGAGTCTAGGGAAGCACGAGTAAGAAACCAAGAAATATTCTGGAGATGCTTGAGCAGTGAAGAATAGTCTGCACTCCTGCACTCTGGAAGGGAAGGAGTCAAAAGATGTAATTGCTTTGTGACCTCCTCAAGAGATAGACTCATATAGAAAATATATGAGAGAATTCTTGCAGAAAGCATAGATGTCTGGAACATTTGACGTCCAAAGGCATCAAGTGTCCTAGACTCATGACATGGCGGATAAGAAGAGTACTTTTTCTTGCTCTTTACCCGCCTCATTGCTGATTCCACAACTATGGAATGATGAGAGTCTTTTGAAACCCTGGAGAGGGGGGCACCTGATATAAGAGATCAGTTGCTGTGGAAGGTGGGGGTACCCTTAAAGGTGTTTCCCACATTCCTAGAAGGAGATCCTGCAAGGAATGATGCAAAGGAAGCATTATGTTCTCCTTTGTTTTGGTAGAAAGAGATCCCTGTGCAGGATCATGTCCTGGGATAGGAATGGCAAGAGACCTTGCTATATCCAGGAGGAAACTCTGAAAGGAGAGTTCCCCAACAGGAATTTCCCTTGGACAGGTTAGATATGAAGAACTAGCCTGAGCACCGACAGAGCTATCCAGATATATAGGAATAGAAGATCCTGCACAGTGCAGTGTGGAATGCTTAAAGGATGGTCGCCGGTACTGGCTGTCAGGAGCAGCGACCGTCATTACCACATTGTCCATGCCAGGTATCGACTCCAAGCTTGGCATAGAAGGGAGCGATCCTGTTGAAAAAAGCATGGTAGGAGTTGGCCACGATGCTACTGTGGATACCGGTACCGATACCAATACCGGTACCGATGTCGGAGTCGAGCCCGACAAAGTCATCGGAGCAGTCATCGGTGACAGTTCAATCGGTACCGAGGTAACCGAAAACCTCCGGGTACTATCCTCGGTACCGAGCCACCGGTATTGATCGGTGTCGGTACCAAAGTGTATTGGTACCGAGTCTTCCAGACTAGAGAGCGATTCTAAACTCGGCATCGACAAGCGAAGCATGGAAGGCACCGACCGTAAGGGTAATGAGGACATCGGTACCGACTTCGGTACCGTGTCTGATACCGATGAATGAAGGTCAGCTAGTGGCAACTCAATCTGCCTCGGGGGAACCGAGAGTTGCGGATCCGAATCATCGGAACCGAGCCTTTGGTACCGCCGAGAGCCGGTACCAAGGCGAGTCGGTACCCAGTCCTCCAGACTGGAGATCGATTCCAGACTCGGCATCGAAGGAAGCGACGCTATCGATGCATGTCTGGAGGGTACCGACGTCGGTGGTAGTATCGGTGCTGGTACCGATAATGAAAGGTCAGTCTGGAGTGTATCCACCGGTCCCGAAGGCACCGAGGACGCCAGATGACCATCCCTGGTGAGGAGTGTTTCATCCAACACCAGTGCCGATGTCGGGGTATCGGTACCTCTCGAAGCGGATGCCACCACCGGACACGGCTCAGGTATGTTCTGTGAGGGGTGAACCCCAGGAACAACCTGAAACCCCTGAAAGGCTTTTGAGACTGAAGACTCTCGCCGGGGTTTTGAAGCCAGTAGGCCCTCGAGGGCAAGGCCAGAGCCGTCTACATGCTGTGCATGAGACCTACCACTCGAGGGCTGGCTAGTCTCAGACTGTTTGTGGGTTACCTGATCCTGTGTAGAAGAAGAAGGGGACGGTGCCCCGAAGCTGAAGGGAAACCGTGTATCGAGGGAACCTCGATATTGAAGACCTCTTCTCACCAAACTGTTGTCAGGACCCAAGCAGGATAGACACCGACTTTGAGGGTCTAAAAATAAAGTTGTACCGCCACAGTTTGAACATTTCTTGGAGAAAGTGGCTGGCGGTTCCATGAAGGAAAAAATATTCCTTGAAAAAGGAAGATTTTACAAGAAAAGAAAAGAAAACACTGGCGGTACTGGTGGCATCGGGAAGACAGCCACGACCACAAGAAAACTAAAGAAATAAAACAAGAATTTTCTGCGGTGACAGGAGGACGTCCTGCCGGCTCCGTGGAAAAACGAAAACTGAGAGGCAGTTGGGAAAGGCGGGAAGGCAGCACGCAGGCGTGGTGGGATGTTTCCAAAAGCTCTTTGATTGGACGCTGAGAAGCGTTCCCACGCAGACTCCGTCGGTACCGACGTACCCATATGTGAAGACTCATTCCTGCTTGTTCCTGGAGATACACCCACCACCAATTTATCCCAGCTCTTAAAGCATACAATACAGAGTGTGTAGAACCTGTTAAGGGTGCTGATAAATTTAGACTAGTGGCCAGTTTAAAAAACAAAAAGCAGACAAATTCACTTGCAGCATGTGCCTCCCACACAGATGTGATCAATCTGCTAATGGAGGACTAATCTGTGCACCGGGCTGGCAGAATGGCTTTCTGCAGCGCACACACACAAAAAAATCCTTTTCTAGGCAGGCGATGCACAGCAGCTAAGAGTTAATTGGTCCACGGTTGTCCTCACAATTTTATTTTTACCTTAGTAAGCCTCCTGGAGGAGAAAACGCATAGCACTTCAGCACTGGAAAAGAATTCTTCAGCAAGATGGCTAGAATGGAGGCAGCGCCAGCTCCCAGGCTATGGCCGACTATAACCAGTTTGTATTCCTGAGAAGAAATGAGAGACCCAGTGGGGGTAAAGCAGCCACAAGTACACAAGGATCACACATGGAACTTATTAGTAGTTCTTGCAGCAGTTTTGTTTGATGCATAATGTTTTTAGAACTTACTGGAGCGATAGTGAAAGCTTGGTTTAATATGCCATCATTTATTAGTCTTCTGTAAATGTAATCTGCAGCTTGTGTTATTCCCTGAAACAAGAGGTTTTATTATTACCAGCACTTGTGCGTTACAGTAGCATAAATGAACAAAGTCAACAGCTCAAGGCAGTCCTAACTAAACAAATAGTGTTTGCATAATTCCAAGGCTCAGTTTAGGTTTTTGTTTTTACATGCCAACCAAAAAAAAAACCACCACCAACAACTTGTGGATTTACTATTCTGATTTCAGATCATTCTAAAAAGTGGTGCATCTAAGATATGAATGGTATTGTGATGGGGTCTACAGAACATTACCTATCCCTCTCCAAAGGGAGTATCAACAGCCCCTCTTTTAAGAGAGTATGCAGCCCAGAGTTCAGAGCTGGGAGGGTGTGGCTCATAAGGAGCCGTGACGAACCCAGCAGGTTGCAGGAGGGAGAGAGGCCTGTGAAGCCAGAAGTCCTTCCAAGGCAAGTCATGCATAGGAGTTCTGCAGGTAGGAACTTTAAATGGGGCTGGTGGAAAGGCCAGGAGAACCTGCTGATGGAGGTTTAACAAGCTGGGACAAAATAAAAAACGGATTTTGTTTTCTCTGAACTGCTGTTTGGCCTGTGCTTTAAAGAAAACCCTTCCCACTGCACCACATATGGTGGTAGCTTGGGAGATTTCTTCTAACCACATGACTGATGGCAAATTCATGTCCCTCTAGGGTTGGGCTTCAGCAGGTGAGGATTTTGTTTTGTTTGTATGGGCTAAGAGGGTTAGCCTTGCTCTAGTTAGGGAGTTTGAAGAAAGTATATACTGTGCAGGACAGGAAGGCTTTGTTTTGGCCACTAAAAGTTTGTTGGAACTGAAGTACTGCAGGTTTAACTCAGCTGCAGAAGAGGAAGCTGTGGTGGTGTTGCAAGAGAACAGTGACAAGCCAGAATGGAGCGGCTGTATCAGCGCAGTTTCAACATGCCCTGCTGGAAGGGCAGCAATTACGGCAGCAGCAGATACAGGATCTTATTCGAGCACAGGGGAAGCTACAGAAGGAGCTAACTAGCTGACCCAGAGACTGCAATTCCACCCTCCAGCGCAAGCGCTTCTTAACAAATGACAACAGCTGATGAACCGGATCATTTTTTGGTGATCTTTGAATGAACCACCCGCATGGCCAGGTGGCCAGAGACAGATTACCTATTTGGGGAATCTGCTGATGGGCAGCAGTCAGGCTGCTTTCCAGGACACCAATCCAGATGGGTGAGCTATGTATGTAAGGCCACCATACTGGAACAGACCGGCTGTGCCCCAGAGGCCTACTGCCAGTGATTCAGAAAGGGGGGGGGGGTCCAGATAAGAGCCCTTGGAAGTTCCACTATTGGTTGAAGGATCTCACATGGAAGTGGCGGCAACCGGAGGGAAAGACTGGGCATGAGATAGTACAATCTTGGCTATTAAAGCAGTTTTTGGAGGGCTTGACTTTCCTGATGAAACAGTGGGTACGTTAGCAGCCCAAGCTTACACTTGGGAGTGCACTGGAAATCGTTGAGGGGTATCATGGAAGCCCAGTCGGTAACTGAAGCAGTGAGAAGGGGAAAAAGTCATCCTACAGCCTAGGAAGACAGAAGAGGAAGCTGGAATGGATGTTGGCTCCCATGTTCTGACACCCAAAGTTAGCTCCTAGGTGAGGGCACGACCCCAGCCACGACCCCTTCACCTGTTTTAGGTGTGGAGCCTGGAGACACTGTTTGGGAATGTCCCCATGGATGTCAGTCTAACCATCTTTTACACCTGCGCTTTTGTAGACACCCCACCCCAGGCAACAGAACTTTGTGATTCCAGTGGGGCTAGAGAGAACCCGCCTCATTCGCTGGAAAACCATAACCTGATTTCAAATTGACTGCAAAAATAGTAACACTGGCCTGCGTACATGGAGACCAGAGGCAGTATCCAACGGCAGAGGTTTCACTTAAGACTCCAGCAGGGCAAACCACGTCATGGTGCTGCCTTGTCTCCTGTATCCAGTGGTGATTGGCCGAGACTACCCAAACTTCGGAGAGATATGGGCCTGGATGACAGCTCCAATAAATTGGACCAGGAAGATTTCCCAGAGATTTTCCTGCTGGAAGACCCAGATCTGTGTGTCAGGAATTCCAAGCCCACTAAGTCCTGGAGTTGGTGTCACCAGGAAAAGCTACACTACCAGCAGAATCTGGGGACGGCTAAGGGGGAAGGATCTAGGGAGGGAGAGCCTAGGGGAAGAAATCCCTGGGGATAGCTCAGAGCTCAGTGGTAGTCACCCAGATTCAATGGTCCCCTTCCCAGAGTGGAGGCTGGGGAAAGACCCAGGGGAGCTTCAGGAGGGCTCAGCAAGAGGATAAGTCCTTAAACATGCCCAAGAGCAGGTCTTGCAGGAGGATGGAGTTCCAGTAGGTAACGGAAAATCCCCTACAAAAACCTTTTGCTATTTTGTGCAAAAGGGAGATTATATAGTGTGTCAGAGGGGACCCTAGAAGGGGAAGAGGTAGAACTACTGATATCTGCTGACAATAGGACGGGGAACTATCAGTGTCCCATAGCCATTTATTAGGGGTATCCCTGAGGGTGGACAGAGCGCGTTTTGGCCTGAGTTTTCTGCCTGGTGTCCAAAAACAGGTGCAGTTATATTGCCAGTTATGCCTCACCCAACAACTTCATGATCCTGCCCGAGTCCGACCTGTCCCTCTAGTGCCTATGCCTTTCCTTTCACCAAAGGGAGAAACTCCTGCAGAGCGAGGTGCACCGCCCTTACCTCCAGGTGATTGATAGACCAACCTTTCACCTCTGGTGACCAACACCCCTGCACTATTTGTGACCGACAATGTGCCCCCCCAGTCGAAGAGGCTGGCATCTGTGGTGAGGAGCACCCAATCTGGTTGATCCAATGGCATTCCTGCTCGCAGATGGCTGGGGTCCAACCACCACTGCAAACTGTCAACAACCTTCTGCGAATACTCTAACTTCCGATCCAGAGGATGATCTTGAGGCGACCATCTCGCCAGTAAGGCCCGCTGGAGTGGACGCATATGCGCCCTTGACCAGGGCACCAGATCCAAGGCCGCCGCATGGAACCCAGAAGTTGCAAGTATCGCCACGCCGTTGGAGCTTTCATGAGTAAAAAGGCTGCTACTTGTCTCAAAATTTTTTGTACCCTGTCTTCTGGTAGAAATATTGCAGCCAATGCCGTGTCAAACACCGCCCCAAGGTACAGGAGCCACTGGACCGGCTGCAATTGACTTTCACCACCCAGCCGAGCTGTTCCAGGAAAGCTACCACCCGCGCCGTTGCCTCCCTCGACTCCGACACGGACAGTGCTCGAATCAACCAATCGTCGAGGTAGGGGTGCACAAGAATGCTTTCTTTCCTTAACGCCGCCGCAACCACTACCATCACCTTCGTGAACGTGTGCAGTGCCGTAGCCAGACCAAACGGTAACACTCGGAACTGAAAATGACCCATGGGTACCGCAAAACGTAAAAATCTTTGGTGCTCTGGCCTAATGGGAATGTGAAGATAGGCCTCGGTCAGATCGATTGACGAGAGTACCTCTCCCGGCTTCACTGATCGAATGACCGACCGCAGGATCTCCACCCGGAAATGCGGAACTCAAACAGTGATTCACGTGTTTGAGATCCAGAATTGGACGAAAAGAGCCTTCCTTTTTGGGAACTATGAAATAAATCGCGTATTGACCTAACCCTAACTGGTCTTGTGGAACCGGCACTACCGCCTGAAGCCGCAGCAACTGTTGAAGCGTCGGACACCGCCTCTTTCTTTTCCGCAGACCCACATGGAGACACCATGAAGGCCTCCGCCATCGGCTGAGCAAACTCGAGTGTGTAACTGTCGCGAACAATATCCAGTACCCATTTGTCCGTCGTTATGGTGGCCCAGACGAAGAAGAAATTCTGCAGGCGTCCTCCCACAGGCACCTCCGACTGGACCAACCTCATTTCATTGGGGCTTTTTAGCGGAGTTCTGCTGGGCACCAAAATATCCCCTGCCGAACCCCCTGGCTCCCCAAAAGGACTGACCTCTGGAGATAAAGCGCCCCCTCTGATACGGGGTAAAGCAAGATCCTCTGAACCTGCAAAACTCCCGGGATTATCCCCTATGCAGGTTGTTGGGTTTCGGGCCTTTCGGGAGGTCCTCCGGCAACCGACCCCCTTTGGAGTCCCTGAGATCCTTCATGATCTTTTCCAGAGCTTCCCCAAAGAGCAGCGTGCCCTTGTAGGGAAGCTTACTAAGGCGAGCCTTAGATGAGGAATCCGCCGCCCAATTTCTCAGCCAGAGGAATCTCCTGGCTGCAACTACAGATGCCATGGACTTAGCTGAAATTCGTACCAAGTCATAGAAGGCATCAGCCAGATAAGCCGCTGCCGACTCTAATTTTGCTTCCTCTGAGGTAGAGCCTTCTGTGCCTTCTGAATGCGAATCCCCTTGGATCCAACGAATTGAAGCCGTGGAGACATATGCTCCACAGATTGCCGCCCTTAGGGACAGAGTGCTAGAGTCAAACGCTTGCTTCAGTAGTGTCTCCAACTTCCTATCCTGCAGATCCTTAAGGGCTGCACCTCCCTCTACCGGAATTGTGGTTTTCTTCGTCACCGCTGACACCAAGGCATCCACCTTGGGCATCTTTAGCAAGTCTTTTTCCTTTTGTGGCAGCGGGTACAGCCATCTGATAGCCCGCGCACCCCGCAGGGTAGCTTCTGGATATTCCCATTCTGAGTCCACCATGTGCTTGATCACCCTGTGAACTGGAAAACACCTTTATTCTGCTTTAAAACCTTGTAGCAGCGGATCTTCCAAAGGCTCCTCCTGCGCCACTTGCTGGGCGATATTTAGGGATGCCAGTGAATGGGCAATAAGTGCCCCTAATTCTTCTTTTCTAAAGACATTAGGATCCTCGCCTGATCCTAGTTCTGTCCTCCATATCCATTGGCCACTGATCCAGGCCCGAGTCTGAGAGACTTTCTCCCTCCTCAGCTCCTTGGGAAGCCGAGACCCTGAAGCTATCGAGGTTCACCTCACCCCCCAAGGTTGATTTGGAAAATCCCTCTCCTGGATCCAGAAGAAAGACCTCACCTTTCTGAATCCCTGAAGAATTAGGAGCAGAGTCCTTGCTTTGATCCTGATGCAATTTCAGGCAATAGGCCTTATGCAGCGACAGTATAAAGTCCGCTGAAAAAAGAGCCTCTAAGCCCCCCCTGCCCTGATGGCACTGGCTGTGAAGGGACATCCTCCAACTGCAAAGGCTTTTTAGACTATGTTTTTCTTTTACCTTGCTTCACTTGACTGGACCCCAGAGGGGGAGCTCTGTCTAAAATGGCCGCCATTCCCATCTTTTCAGACACGCTCTGCAGCCCCCCTAACGGATCCAAGGTCTTCTGCTTGCCTTCCATACTGCCGCGAAAGAAACGCTGCCAACACTCGCACTGCTAAAAACTGGCAAGCTCCGACTCAGAGAGCCCTCGCCGACGCTCACCCGGCCCGCTCCCCGCTGAAGCCGACAGTCTACGCGAACAAACACACAATCCCTGAATGAACTGCGCCTACACCGCTGATGCTGCTCACACACAAGTTGATTGCGGATGTGAAACACCCCAAAGGGCCCGACGTACCTGAAGCTAAACGGTGCCGATCACTCAAGTCACTCACCCCCGCTGCTAGCGGGGGAGTGTACCCGATTCCGGAGGCGACAGAAGGGTCTCTGGGGCGCCCAGTTCCTATCTGCGCTCCCGCCTGGCAAACGGAGCTGCTGTTTGAGGCAGGTTCTGCCTCCTCTGCTCCCTGTAGTGCCCCCTTTTTTTTTTTTGAACGAATACTGTCCCTTCAGTGAAGTCCCCTGGTCGGGTTCCCCACCTCCAGACTTCTTCCTTTCACCAAATGCCTTTTGCTGCTAAGCTCTCCTTTCGTCTCTTCGGGAACCTGTCAGGTCTACGTCCCTTCCAGCTGCTGAGGACTGAAAGACTGAGGTTTGGACACCAGGGGGAGCTGGATACAGTGTCAGCAAAACTTCAGAATTCAGTCCTCAGCTGCTGGAGAAGTTTGACAACCCTAATGTCCTGGACTGGCCCGGAGAGACGAAGAGGAATGCACTTTATTATTCTCCAGATTATAACGTCCTAAATATTTTGTAACACCTTATTAGTACTAGGTAACAAAAACCAACCAACCAGCTGCAAGACTTCCTAGTAAGGGGTCCCAATCAAGAAGGCAACAGAGCCCTTAACAATGTACTTAGAGGATCTAAGAGTTAAGGCTATGAAGAAGATCTATCATGAGTCATTTTCACCACTTCACAGTACCTCCTCAGTCCTGATTTCTTCAAATTTATAGAACAGTCAATCCTCCCTCCCTGCCTGCACACTGGACCCCTAATATTTACAGGATCCAAAGATCTTAGTGCTGGAGATTCAGGGACCTCTTGTGGCTCAAAGACTGGAATGCAGTTCCCTTTGAAACTAAGTTATATCTTGTGGCACTTTAAACCAGTCACCTGCACTATTCTTTCATAAGGGAAACACGCATCGTATACCCCAGAGGCAGCCTGAATCAGGTCACTCCACACAGCAGTGGAGGATGCTAAGCAGATTTCATCTGCTTTTCTCATGTGTCAAGAGGAACTTCTACTCAGCTGCAGAGTCTAAACTTCTCAAACTCCACAAAACATTTAAATCATACAGTTAAATACAAGTTGCTACCCAAAAGCACCTATTCCCCTGATAAAAAGGGAGCTGGTCTCAAATATCTGGTTTAAGGGAAAATTTCAGTGGTCCACTGTATTTTTATATTTGATGTTCTTCACTGAAGAACTGCTTTGAAATGTAAAAGAATCCACAAATACCTTATGTGCAAAACAATCTCCCTCTACACCTTCTATGGCAAGGTTTTCAGTGTCTGCAGACAGATCAGTCAGTACATCCTGCAAGCAAAAGCAATAAGTCGTTTTTGTACACATCAGCTTGGTATCTTAAATTATAGTTGCTTTCAAGCAGAAGCACATTTTTGAATCAAACTGAAAGACTGCCAAGAGAGAAAAGCTGCCATGAAAACTAGGGCTTGATTTCAAACATACACCCATAGGCGACAACAGAGATTGTTTCAGCATTCCCCAACACACACACTGCCCACACTTCCCCTCTCTCAGCCTCACCCACTCACCTTGGAGTCACCCACTCTTGTACAGCAGGGCCATCTCGCTGCAGCAACAATTTCAGGCCAGAAAAATCAGCCTGGGGTTTGCTAGCCTTTGCATATTGACAAGCCCAAAGCAGTCCCACCCCACTCTTCCCACATAAGCTTCTTCTCTATGTAAGCCAGTGCAAGGGGTAGGACATGGCAGGGACAGTCTACATGCACTAGGGTTTGCAGGTAGATGCTGAATTTCTAGCCAGAGATCTGCCGCCATCTACTGATGTAGAGTAGCTTTGCTATGCCACATAGCAATACAGTAGTAGGCCTGGATTTAGGCATAAGCAGCAGTTGCCTGTGTTGCCTATGCTCACAGCCCCTGGTTTCCCGTGGCAGATTTTTACAATTTCTGCAGCAATCCCATAGTATATTTTTAGAAAATGTGCATATATTTATGCATTCAATTTTTAAACTTTATAAGAAAGCCATTTTCTGCTATTTCTTGTGTGCCAAGTTACTTTATTTGGCCTTTTATTGGGGAAAGGGATCTTTGTGATCGGTGCTGGGAAATGAAGAAGGGATCTCTTAAGAGGGGTAGAGAAAGGAGAAGAGGCACAATCTATTCACATCCCTCTTCCCTACAATAATCCTTTCTCGCACACATATTTCAAGCCACTCTGATCTCACTCGCCATTACTTATTCATTCTCTCATAATGTCTATCTTCTTGTTCATTTGCTCCTCCTGTCCCCCCACTAACTCATTCTCCCAGAATGAAACTCCATCATTAAAGGGAATGAGAATAGTGGTGGGGGTATACTACCATCTGCATGCCGAGAATGAACAGATGAAATGTTAATAGAAATTAGATCCAATGCATGAGTTTATGCCTCCCACCCAGCAGATGACTGAGAACCATTGGTTTGATGTCAACACAGTATAAGGGTCCTGTGCAGCACTCAAGTATTTCTGTAACAAAGTAGACTCCAGAACAAATGATTATATTATCAGAACTCAATTACATACCACTAGACTATACTTACCAAAGAATCTCTCCTGCTCTGAAATATATCAGGAATAGGGGATATAAACCACTGCCCTCAAGACTTTAAACACCATTACAGCCACAAAAAACAAACAGCATAACATCACAACCTGTTGGAAGCACAGAATGACCAAAGTCGGACCATCAAAATTGCCACCTGGCCCCATAAGCCTTAGCATGCTCACTCCCCCTAAAGCTGGGCACGAACCATAATTTATTTTAGTTATTTATTTACATTCTCTTATATACCGCGCTATTCTGCATCAGTGCGGTTTACATTGAACAAACTGAAATTACATTGAACAGGGCATTATAACTTGGAGATAACTATTTTACAGGGAACATGGGCTATGGAGGGTTAAGTGGCTTGCCCAAGACCACAAGGAGCACCTGTGGGACTAGAAACCCCAGTCCTTCCGGCCCAAGGTTGCGGTCCTCTAGTGGGATTTGAACCCCCGACCTTCCGGCCTGAAGTACCCATAAGTCAAGGAAAAGAACTCAAGGAAAGAAAAATTAGCAGGTAAGGCCTAATTTCACCTTCATCATCCCTCCAGTCCAATCTAGATATGTGAGACAGTGAGGAGCAGAATAGTCCAGTCTGACAGATCTGCACCTCAGAAATGCGCAATCCTCTGTGCACGAGCCTCCTGACATTTCTAAGACGTGAAGAAAATAGGGCATACCACCTCTGTGTCAGAGATACCACAGAAGATCTGAACCAAAAACTGTCCACAAAGAAACCAGACCCCTGATAGAAACAATTCTGAGCCCTGATGGAACTGGTTTTCAACCTAAAAAAAAATGCCTTGGAAGTCTGATCAGCCTGCACAGCCTCCACAAACCACACCACGGAAAGATGCAACTATGAAGCCCCTTTACCCCCTTAAAGAACAGATGAAGGGACTGGCGGGCGATCAAGTTGCACAGCCCTGGATTCCTGTTAGCCTCTGAACACACTAGGGGATTTGGAGGCAGATTTAAATGAAATGCCACAGCCACCTAGAAGGGAAATAAGGAGAGCCTTGTAGGATCCGAAAACTCACCTCTTCTGGCAAGCATTTGACCTTCAAGGATAAGCAACGCTAAAAAGGGGGGTGGGGTCGTGTGTTGTCCCTGCCTGGAAGTCCCCTGAGTTTGTCTATCTTCGAGCGAGTGTGCTCTCCTCTGGTGTCTTAATCTGCCACATGTTCTCTATTGTCTACATTGTCCTGTCATTTGATGACATTTCTCTTTCCTCTTCTTGTTTCTTTTTGATATTATATTTGTAAACTGCCTTGTATACTTTACAAAAGGCAGTATAGTAGAGGCAAAAGGTGGTATAGTAAGCTAAATAAGCCATAACCATCTGCTCATCCCAAACATCCACTGAAGAGGTCCCTTTACATGACAAAAGCCGCCTCTAAATCTTACCCATAGAAACCAGTTGCCTTCAATACTTGATTGCACCAGAATGTTTCTGAAAGAGGCATGACAGGTTCCAAACTACAGCACGATTTCAAGAAGGGACAATGCTCAGGCCAGAGAGCACCAGTGTCCAACCCTTTGCCAGAAATACATCACAGCAGGAAGATAGATAAGGAGGTACCCTGTGTCTCCTACCTCCAAAACAGGCCAGGACTGTTATACTAGCACCTCTCCAAGCTCCGTTCACCCAATTCTCTTCAAAATGACTGGCCAAAATTGACTCCAAGGACAAAGAACCCATTTCTTCGCCCCAATAAACAAACGTCTCCATAAGCCAACCTCAACCAGAAAGGCAAAACGTTTGCATTTCAGGAGACCAACTATGACAAATCAAGGAAAGTGGGCCTTCCCCCTTCAGAATTCAACCCTCTCAAAAGCTCAACCATAAAAGAATTAGGCCCCTTCCAATTGGAGAAAAATAAAACAAAACAAACTGAGATCACAGATTACTAATAGCAGGTCTGCAAACTATCATTCTCTATGCGCATATCTTTACGACGTTTTTTTCGGAAGCTTTTTTTCGGAGGCATCGAGGAGTGCATTTTCTGACTCTTAAGTCTATGCATGGCCGATTCCACCACCATGGAATGGTGCGGTAGTTGTGCCTTTTGGAACCCGGGGCTCTTGCGGACTCGATAAATGGAATCGACCCGCTTGCTTAACACCAGCGACGACGCCGGGCTCTCCCACATGCGGAAGAGAAGTCGTTCCAGCAGCGGAGGAACCGGTACAATAAAGGCCTCCTTTGGGGGAGAGTCATACTGGAGGGCATCGAGCTCTTCGACTCGAGGCTCCTCCTCGGGATCCGCGGGGAAGGCCAAGGCCTTGGCCATATCCCGCACGAAGTCCGAGAACCGGGTATCCTCCGGGGGGGGACCGTCTCTGAGGTTCAGACTCGGGGGAGTCCGATGGGACACACCGAGTCCGAAAAGAACCAGGTGACTCTTCGTCCTCGGATTCCCAGGCTGACTCCTCGGAGGAGTTGTCGAGCGGCTCCGGTCAGGCGGGCATCGATGCCGTCTGCCCCGACGACCTCGGTCCCGAACGGGAGGCCGAAGGAGACCGCGACCGACTCGAGCTCTCATGGACTCGAGGATCGGCTCGGTCTCCGGGGTCGACTTGGACGTCAACGTCCCGGTGGTCAGGGCAGAAGCACCGGCGAGGCCAGCGATCAATGCCCGCTGCTGGTCCATGAAGGCAGTCAGACTGCTCTCCAAGGCCGTCAACTGAGTCCGAGCTCAGGAGACCCAGCAGCCCCCGACTCGGGCCCCGACGGCGTCGGGCCCAACGTCGGCTCCTTTGGAGGCGAGTCCACAAGGACTACAGTACTCACGTGAGTGGGCGAGTCCATCTCGAGACGAGGATGTTTGGAAGGCCTCTCCATCTCCGAGGACCCGGGACGGCTGTCGGGGCTATGCGACCTGGCCCTCGAGGAACCAGGAGCGTCCATCGACCCTGCCCTCGAGGGTTTCTTCTTCCGATGATGTTCCCGGGTAGGAGACCCCGGTTCAGAGGAACTTCGATGATGCTCAGGACCAGAGTCCCGAGACGTCGAAGCCTCTGACGAGGTCTGGGCCCGGCCGGAGTCAGAGAAGATACGTTCCTGTTGATGCTGCCGACTCAACGCTTTTGAGGACATCTTGCCACACGGACCACAGATCGGGTCATGATCGGGTCCGAGGCAGCGGAGGCAGTAGTCGTGTGTGTCGGTAAGAGACATGAGCTTCTTACAGCGATCACACTTCTTAAACCCGCTGGCAGCCATCGGGGGAAAAAGGGCCCCTGCGAGGTCAAAAGACAGGGCTGCCAGTGAAAAAGAAAAAAAGGCGCAAAATCTGTCACGAAGGACAAAAAAACGAAAAATAAAGAACGGACTCGCAACCGGCGTCGCAGGTCCGGGCGGGAAAAGAACCGGCGTCGAACCGAGAAAAAAGACAAATAAAATCAACTTTTCTAGCGGTGAAGTACAAACGTCTGTAGGGCTCTGCGGAAAAAAGAAGACTGAGCAAGATGGCACCCTTGGGCGGGAAGGGGACCGCGCATGCGCGCTGCAATTCCCAAACGCTTTCTTTGAAAGCTGGGGAAAATTGCTCCGGGAGGGCTCCGTCGGCACCGACGTCACCCATATGTGAGGACTGACTTCCTGCTTGGTCCTGAAGAAAAATGGCTGTACCCGTTTGGATTGTTGATCACAGTACAAAGTCGGTCCCGGAGAGTGAAGACAAGTGCAGAATCATGGAGAGCGCTGAGAGATTTAGGAGCAGCAAATCTTCCGGAAGTGGTTAGCAGTCCAGCTAAATCCAAGGACACAGACAAACACTAACAGGGCAGAGAGCATGAGGTGGCATCGAGCAACAGAAGACGGAAGGAGACTGGCGAGACGGACCAAGGACTGGCAACGAGAAAAAGCAACTGAAAACGAAGAAGGCTGAAGCTGAGGATAATTTATGGACTTGATTCAGATCATAATTAATACGGAAAGGTTTTGGGTGGTTGTAATAAGCACCAGGTAGAGGTGTGGGTTAGGGAGGGGAAGATAGAGGGAGGGGAGATGGGGGGGGGGGTGGAGAGGTGGGAGTGGGGGAGGGGTTGGATAAGGAGGAGGGGGCTTCAAGGTAGGGTAGAGGATGTGGGATTTGCTAAAGGGAAGCGAACTCAAGAGCGAGGGTGAGGGAGGGGGTGTGGGGGCTGCAAGTAAGGGGGGGTAGGCGCAAGGAGGGTAGAGGAAGTATGGAAGGAAGAGGGAAGGGGGGTGAGGTCAGAGAGGCAGGGGTAGGTTGTGGTCCGATACTCGGGCACCGTTATGGAAGGCATATCTCCTCAGTGGAGAAGTTGGAGAGGGAGGGGAGGGGGGGATGAAGAGGGGTTGGAAGGAGAGGGGGGGGGAAGGGAAGGGGTGGGGAAGGGAGGGGGAGTAGATAGAAAGGAGGCACAGAAGGAAGGAATAGGGAAGCATTACAAGGTGAGCTAAAATTGTAATACTAAATGTTAAAGGGCTTAACTCGCCATTCAAACGGCAGAAACTCTACAAAGAGGTCCGACGCCAAAGTGCGTCAACAGTGCTGATACAGGAGACGCATTTAACAAGGGCAACAGAACATATGGTTAAGTTTATGGGATATGAGATGGGTCTTTATGCATCAAATACAGTGGAAAAAAAGAAGGGTGGGGTAGCAGTTTTTATAGCCTCCAAATTGAAAACGGAGGTGCAGAAGGCAATTCGATATAAAAGAGGGGAGATATATACTGATAAGTGTACGAATAGGGAATGAATGGTACTGTATAATTAAATGTCTACGCACCCACAGGGGGACAAGGGGCATTCTGGACAAAATTTAGAAGCGGAGGTGGGAAACATAGGTGACGGAAATATGATTTGCAGGGGAGACTTTAATTTAACATGGGATCCAGATCAGGATGCCACGGGGAAATGGGAGGGCAAAAGAGCAGATAGATGAAAATATCGTCATTTTGTAACCCAGCATTGTCTGATGGATACATGGCGACTATACCACCCCCGGAAAAGGCCGTTTTCATTCTTTTCACATGTGCATAGATCATACTCCAGAATAGATGCCATTTGGATAACAAAAGAACTGGCGGGAAGGGTTAAGGGGGCTGACATGGATTCCATAACCTGGTCCGATCATGCATTGGTGGAGGTTAGGTTGACATTGGAGGGAGAGGGAGGAGGCATAAGGTTCTGGCAGTTAAACAAAGCCTTGTTGGAGGATGAGAGGGTCAGAAAGGAGATAGAGCGGGAGACAGTGGAGTACTTTAGATGGAATGATAATGGGGAGGTGGCCTGGGGGGGGAGTGTGGGATGGATATAAGGCAGTGGTGCGGGGCATCTTTTTCAAATGGGAGAGCACGCAAAATCGGGAGGAGAAAGAGCGGGAACTGAGAGAAAAATTAAGGGCATTGGAAGAAGTAGACGGACAAGATGGAAGAGGGAAGTATAGAGGCCAAGTGCTGGTAGTTAGGGCGCAACTGAATGCTATGCAAGCAGATATAAGATACCGAATGCAATTACTGAGAGGGTTTTTTTTTGAGGGGAATAAAGCAGGGCACTACATGGCGCAGAGATTGAAACAAAGGAAATTAAGATCTCAAATATTGCGAATTAGGGACCGGGAGGGGAACTTGGTTTATAAAGATGGGGATATAAGAGAGGCCTTTAAAAGATATTATCAGGAATTGTATGCAATTCGGACTCCCCCAGACTCAGAAAGAGTGCAAAGCTACTTGGACTCTATTAAGATCCCGATCTTGAGTAGGGAGGAACAAAACCAGTTAAACACAGCAATAGGCGAAGGGGAGATTTTACAGGCAATAAAACAGTTGAAGGTAGACAAGGCACCGGGACTGGATGGGCTTACAGCAAAGATTCTACAGAAAATTTGGTCAGCTCGTTAGTTCCCTTGCAGAGGCTGTTTAATCTCCCAAGGGAGGGTGGGGTATTAGCAGATACTATGGGCTGGGCTGGGATTACGGTGATACATAAAGAGGGTAAGGACCAGCAGGACTGTAAGTCATACAGACCAATTTCTTTAATCAATTTAGATGCCAAATTATTGGATAAAATACTAGCAACTCGTTTAAACAAGGTTATTAGGAAGTTGATTCATCCAGATCAAGCAGGATTTATCCCAGGGCGACAGGTGGCGGATAACAGTAGGAAGATTCTGAACACTATTTGGGCGGTGGGGCACAGCGATCAAGAGGCTGTGTTAATGTCCCTAGACGCGGAAAAAGCATTTGACCAGGTGTCTTGGTCCTTCCTATTCCAGGTTATGGATAGAATGGGGTTGAGAGGGGAATTTAAGGGATGGGTGGAAGCACTATACCGGAACCCAAAGGCATGTGTTAGAGTAGAGTAAATGGGGCATACTCGGCCTTCTTCGAGCAGGAGAGAGGGACAAGGCAGGGTTGCCCACTGTCACCCCTACTATTTGCAATTTCATTAGAACCATTTGCAGAGAGAGTGCAAGCCTGGGAGGATCTGCGGGGGATAGTGGTAGGGAAAAGAGAATATAGAATATCATTTGCGGACGATATCATATTGAGTGTGGCTCGCCCGAGAGGCTCAATACCTACACTAATGTGGGAATTGGAGGAATATGGGAAGTTATCTGGATTCACAAACAACTGGACAAAATCGTAAATACTGAACTTGACAGTATCAGCGGAGAAGCTGCTGAGCTTAAGTAGGCAGTACCCCTTTCGGTGGGCAAAAGGGCCAATTAGGTATTTAGGGATTTAGGTAAGTAACAGGTTAGAGGACCTCTACGACCTCAACTATAAAAAGTTATCTGGGCAAGTTGAAATCCTATTGGCCGGGTGGGGGTGGGGATTCTTATCATGTTTCGGTCGGATAGCAAACAGTGAAGATGTTATTGCCACGCTTCTTGTTTCTGTTTCAAACATTACCGATAGATTTGCCACGGCAAAAGCTGAAGCAGTTGCAATGACGCATTATGCGATTTATATGGAACAATAAGGGACCAAGAGTGGCGATGTCTACTTTGCAGAAAGCTAGGGAAGAGGGGGGGCTCGGTGTACCAAATTTTAGTAAATATTACATAGCAGCGCAAAATTGAAAACAATATATGCTTGGCACCGAGAAAAATATAAACAATGGGTTCAGATGGAAGAGGATTTTGTAAGGGGAGAGGGTCTAGAAAGGTTGGTATGGAGGGGAGACACCAGTAGAGTGTCGAACCCCTTTGTAAGGCACATTTTGCAGATCTGGCGGAGAACTCGGAAAGTATTAGCACCAGGGAAAAGATATATTCAGGGGATGACCCTGGAGGCATGCCTAGAGAGGGGACAGGGGCCGGGGGCACGGATACTTCGAGGATGGGCAGAACGGGGTCTCACACACACCTCCCAGATAGTAGGGGAGGATGGACCGCGGGACTTTGAGGGGATAAAGGATTTGTATGGCTTACCCAGTACTGATTATAGCTATGCCCAAGTGAGTCATTTTGTGAGGCAGAAGAGGGTATGGAGGGACCTGTGGAGTAACAGAGGGTGGTTTAAGGCACTGTGCTCTGGAAATCTAGGCTGTAAGGGTCTGTTGTCTAGAATTTACAAAGGGCTAATGGAGGGCGGGGAGGGTAAACTAGAATTCATGAAGAAATGGGAGGCAGATCTGGGCCGACAGAGGAAAGGTGGGAAAAAGTCATAAGGGTTATAGTGGGGATATCCATTGCCACCCACATAAAAGAAAATGCCTATAAAGTACTCTACCAGTGGTACTGGATGCCGATACGACAAAAAAAGACGAGGAGGGGAATATCGGATAGGTGTTGGAGAGGATGTCCGGAGAAAAGGGGATATGTTACATATGTGGTGGCAGTGTGAACCGATTCAACAATTCTGGGAGGAGGTCTTATTGATAATACATGAAATGACCGGCCATGCCCTACAAAAAACACCAGAAGTGTGTTTATTGCATATGTTGGGGGAGGATTTGGAGGAAGGGGAGAGAGAGGTATTACATCACTATATAGCAGCAGCAGGAAATGAAATAGCACAACACTGGACAGGGGAGGGGAGACCTGAGAGGATAGGATTTATCAGAAGAATGGAAGACCTGTGTTTGATGCATAGACTGACAGGGTTGTGACATGGGAAAGGGGAGAAGGTTATGAAACACTGGCAGGGGGTGCTGACATGGTTGGGAAAACGGAGAGGAGGGAAGGAGGGGGACATAATCATATCAAGGCGCGAGTAAACAAAAGGAATGGCTGATGAGTTAAGTAGCGGAAATACCTATAAATGTTTGTGTGTTATAAGCGAAAGGAGGAGCACAAGAAGTGAAAGTATAGGGGGGGGGGGTAAAGGGGAGGGGGGGGGGGTAAAGGGGAGGGGGGGGGAACGGGGGATAGGTGGTGGAGTAAATACTAATGCAATCATGTATTAGAACCTAGGGGGAAATTGGGTCAGCTAACGCTAGCTTGATGTTATAAAAGTTGTATACCTGCTTGAAATAAGAAAAGCCTGTATGATGTGACAGACCTCAATAAAAATGGTAAATATAAAAAAAAAGATAGAAAGCAGAGGGTAGGGCTAAATGGCCAATTTTCCCAATGGAGCAAGGTGAATAGTGGTGTACCCCAGGAATCTGTGCTGGGTCCACCGCTTTTTGACATATTCATAAATGACCTGGAAAAGGGAATAACGAGTGAGGTTATCAAATTTGCAGATGACACAAAACTATTTAAAGTTGTTAAAACCCATGAGGATTGTGGAAAATTGCAAGAGGATCTTTATAAATTGGAAGCCTGGGCATCAAAACGGCAGATAAAATTTAATGTGGACAAGTGCAAAGTTATGCACCTAGGGAAGAACAACCCAAACTATGAATACATGATGCAACGTTCCACATTAGGAACCACCACCCAGGAAAAAGATTTAGGCGTCATTGTGGATAACATGTTAAAACCCTCGGCCCAGTGTGCAGCAGTGGCCAAGAGAGCAAATAGAATGCTAGGTATCATAAGGAAAGGAATGGAGAATAAAACAAAAGATATTATAATGCCTCTGTATCGTTCCATGGTGAGACCGCACCTTGAATATTGTGTGCAATTCTTGTCGCCGTATCTTAAAAAGGATATAGCGTTATTAGAAAAGGCTCAGAGAAGAGCCACCAAAATGGTAAAAGGGATGGAAGGATACTCCTATGAAGAAAGGCTAAAAAGGTTAGGGCTCTTCAACCTGGAAGAGAAACAGCTGAGGAGAGATATGATAGAAGTCTATAAATTAATGAATGGAATGGGTAAACGTAGATCGATTGTTTACGTTATCAGAATATAGAAAGACTAGGGGACATGCAATGAAGCTACAGGGTAAACTATTTAAGACTGATAAGAGAAAATATTTTTTCACTCAACGTGTAATCAAACTCTGGAATTTGTTATCGGAGGATGTAGTAAAGGCTGTTAGTGTAGCTGGGTTTAAAAAAGGTTTGGACAAGTTCCTGGAGGAAAGGTCCATAAACCATTATTAAAAAGGGACCCAGGATATCAATGCTTGACCCAATACAAGCATTGTGGAACCTGTGCCTTTTGGGGAAAGTACTAGGTATGTATGACCTAGATTGACCACTGTTGGAAAGAGGATACTGGGCTTGATGGACCTTGGTCTGACCCAGTATGGCATATCTTATGTTCTTAAGACCAAAACTTGGCCAACACTGATCATAGACTAAAAAGGTAAGCAGCTGTGAAAGGCAACAAAACTACCTACCATGGCCCCTGTAGTCATCCCACAGCCCTCACACACAGTTCTGGCTAGCCTTCAACTTCTAAGCCATCAGCTTGTCAGAGGCCACGGGGGAGTCCACAGCACAGACCTGGCATTTCCTTATGACACTCGGGACCTTCCAATGAAAGGTGATGATTTAGAAATGCCTGTTATACCTAGAGGCTTCTGCCATGCCACCCCCTTCCCCCAACCAGTAACAGACACGCCAGAGTTTCCTAGCTCTTCTGAACCACAACCAGCTTTACTACCTTTCCAGTATTCTATCCACAGACCTTTGTCTTATGGATTTGACTGCCTGGACCTGCACTGAAAGCTACTCATGGCAACACTCTGGCAAGAATGTACCAAGGGAATTCCTAAAGAAACTGGCAGTATTAGTTCCCAACCAGCCAAAACCTACCCAGGTGTCCCTTCAATTTCCACAAAGCCAGAACTGAGCCTGGAAGTGAACTGCCTGTACTGGACTACCTGACATGCTCATAATGCGCCAGTTGCAAGTTGTTGGCAGCAACGTCTAAGGCAAATACTTTTTATTAAGGGCCTGTTCTGTCCCTACAGCCAAAATAGCTCCATTCCCGACAAGAAACGAAGCAGTTCTCTTTTCAAAAGCACTGGACCAGACTACAAGCTTAAGCTGCACCGCTGCCACACCTCTGGGGCCCCAAGATTCCTTAAGGCAACTGCAGCCTTATGTTTCCACCCCAAGGAATCAGACTGTGGGCCAAATGACTCCATGATCACACGAGATACTGGTGGAGCAAGCAGTCTGTCCCCAATCACTTGCCCCCAACTGTCCTCTTTTAGTGTCCCCCACCCCCCCCTTTTTTTTTTTTTTTAAACACAGTCAAAGGCTGGCCTATGGGTTAGAAGGCAGTTACCTTGCAGGGGAAGCTATTAAGGCTCCATCCCTAACCAGTCATCCTCTTCCCCTGGAAAATAGTTACATGACGAAGATCTTGCCCCAAGCACAGCTAAAAAACTAGACAGATGAACACCCTGTTAAGAAAATAAGACATACCTATAGCAGTTTACCTTAAAGCACACTACAGAATAATTTTGACCAAAAGAATTTATGATAAAGATTACAAAATGAAACTAGCATCATAGCTCGATTAGATAACCAAAGCTAGAATGGTCAGCAAAAGGAGTGCGACGCTCAACCCCCTTACTACCTTACTAAGGGAGAGAAAGCGTAGTTACTCACCTGTAACAGGTGATCTCCGGGAACAGCAGGAATTTAGCCTTCACATATCGGGTATCGTCGGTACCGACGGAGCCTGCGCGGGAATGCTCCCCAGCGTCCAACAGGAACGCTTTTGGGAGCATCCCTCAGCACATGCATGCTGCCTTCCCGCCTTTCCAACTGTCCTTCTTCAGTTAAGTTTGTAGCTAAGTGAAAGGATATAGGGAGAGAGGAAAGAGACAGAGAGATAGACAGACAACTCCTAGGGGAGGTGGGTGGGTTGTGAAGACTAAATTCCTGCTGTTCCCGGAGATCACCTGTTACAGGTAACTACGCTATCTCCAGGAACAAGCAGGAATGTAGTCTTCACATATTGGGACTCCCTAGCTGAAGATGCAAGGGAGATAGCCCCAGGAAGCTGCCACCTATAGTGAGGTGGGCCATGCTTCCTCCCATGGATCTCTGGCATCCCACCAGGGTTGGTGGGTAGGAGTTGAATTAGGTCTGAAAGAGATTTTGAAGAACAGCTTGGCCAAAGAAGGCATCCCAACGGGAGGCTTTATCTAGGCAGTAGTGGGCTGTAAAGGTGTGTACCGAAGCCCAGGTGGCTGCTCGACAAATGTCATCAATAGACACAGAGTGAAGGTTAGCCATAGAGGCTGCCATGGCTCTCACATTATGAACTGTGACAATGCCTTGAAGAGGAAGACTCTTACTCTCATAAGCAAAGGATATGCATTGTGCAATCCATTTGGATAGAGTTCTGTTGGAGACTGGAAGTCCCAAATGACTAGAATCAAAAGCAATAAAAAGTTGAGAAGACTTTCTATGTTGCTGTGTTCTTTGTAGGTAAAAAGCCAAGGTTCTTTTACAATCCAAAGTATGAAGGTTCCTTTCTGCATTAGAGGCATGAGGCCTCGGAAAGAATACAGGAAGATAAATTGATTGATTTAAATGAAAAGGCGATACCAGTTTGGCATAAAGTGTGTATGAGTTCTGAGAACAACCTTATCATGGTGAAACCTAGTATAAGGAGGATCAGCCACTAAAGCTTGCAATTCACTAATGCGGCATGTAGAGGTGATTGCAATTAGGAAGATGACCTTCCAGAACAAAAGACTTTGGGCTGTAGTGGCTAAAGGTTCAAAAGGCGGTTTCATGAGCTGCCCGAGAACTAGGTTTAAATCCCATGCCACCGGTGGTGATCTGATGGGAGGCTTTGTTAACAGAAGACTGTAAGGGGAAATCAGTTTCTTGTTATACAAAGGGACCATGAGGCCCATCTGTGAATACCTAGATAGAAAGGAATGTGTTGTGCTAAGACAAGATTCAGTGATCTTCACAGAGACAGGTACCAGTTTGTACGATTGCTAATTAGCAATATCAGGTGCAGGGCTATGCTGCTGGGATTTATGACGTATATATGTTTTTGCTACTGTATAAAAGTTAGACTGCACTTCTAGCGTTGGAATAAACTTGCACACCTTTCCTTCTGTGTCGGTTGTGAGTTTTATTCCCCTGGATTCCAGCCAGCTGAAGCAGCACACCGCAGATGAGGGGTCGGGACTTCCCTGGCCTGGAGTGACCAACAAGGAGCAGACCTGTTACATTTGGTGTCAGAAGTGTCGGTTACTCCCGTTGGCCATGGATCCCTGCGCTTTGTTAGCACGGTGTGCTCTGGGAGCACGGTTTAAATTAGAATTGACATACTCCCGTGGGTCGGGGGGTGTCCCTAGTGCTTGGGTAGCATGGTAAACTGGTAAATAGGACTTTCCTGTTCCCTGGGTGGGAAGCGGTGGGAAAGCTAAATTTCTTTTGTTCTCACCTGCGGTTGCTGTGAAGGCTGTGTGCTTGTGTGCCTGTGTGAGTTTGGCAAAATGCCCCTGCCGTACTCCGAAGCAATAGCGCTAGTGACGGGTACTGTGCAGAAAGCAAGTGGCCAGACGTGCGTTTGTTGTGAATTCATTAGAGGATGGGGGGGTCCCAAGGTAAGGGGACCGCTTCAGAATCCGCGGGAGTGCGTGTGCAGCTACATGTTGTGATAAGGTTTAAAACTGCAGTTAAAAAAGGCATCTTACATATGCTGTCGGTGTAGGTTACACTTACCATGTTGGTTTGTTAAACAAGAAATAATCGTAGTGTTTGTTTAAATCAAGGACATGATGTTTGTTTTAATAGAGTGAGTTTTTTTGATTTGGTATAGGTTACAGGACATTTGCTAATTCTGCTGAAGAAGTCTGTTAGCATGTTTACTGTGCTTAGTTTATCTCTGCCTATACGACACCTCCCCCCCCCCCGTGTCTCTGGCGAAGGTAAAACTGATGACTCAGAATCCCTGGAATGCAAGTGACAAGCGGTGTTTATTTGTCTCTCTATTCTTCCAAGCCTTTCCTGTCTTCTTTAGCTAAAGGGGGGGGGGGGGGTTCCTGGGTAAAGGGGACCAGCCCGGTTTTCATTAGGTTTAAATCTATTGTTAAGCAGACTTTGTATTCCAGTTGTACTCCTGTACCCCCCGGGGCCCCTCCCCATAGATTCCGAATCTCCTAATCACTGAGGGAGTTGTTAGGTTTTTAGCAGTTTACTTTGTTGTGTTTTTATAAATACTGAAATTAAGTACAAGTAATTCTTTTAGATGCTTTTCGATGTGTGCTGTAACCTGCTGCATCTGGAGATAGTAGAGCCTGAGCGACACATGCTCCGCTCTTCCCTCCCCCTCTCTTCCTGTTCTTTGTTGTTCAAAGGCTACGGACAGGCAGACAGAACAGAAACCTAAAGTTAAACGGCATACTAAAACGTAAATTATTTATTTATTTGCAGTGTGTCTATTTATTGCCATATTGTAAGAAGACAAGCTAAATAGAAAAAAAAAACCAAAAAAATTACTTTTGTACTCAACAACGGTATAACTGTCACTGAAATATGTAAAAGGGTGTGTCTGTATTTAGACACCCAATTGCTATAGCAATGTGTACTGAACAACAACAATACTAAAAGAGCTCTTAACCTGCTTCACAATATTCCTGAGTCTCATTGGCCAGGTTGGCCAAAGGTGAATTGGCCACAGGTAAAGGTGTAAACAGCTGGGGCTCGCTGGGATTTTCCCACAGTAGAGTGACTCCTGCTGAGTGGAGGTGCGAAGATGCGTCCTGTTGATTTCAACAGTCTCACCTCCTCCTCTGCAGAGAGGTTTCTCTGCTAGCTGGTAATGGTCCCGGAGTTGAAAAACACAGAGGTGTTGTGAACCAGATTGTGGAAATCATTGCTTTAAAAGCAAGCACTGCAGCAATTAAGTAATTCTGTGCACAGACCGTGGTAAGGAAAAGGGGGAGAATGATAAGAACTGTAAGATGCTAATGATGAAATACTGTTGTTTCCTTTGCACAAAGGAAAGTATCCCTCCTCCTGCTGTTTTGGTTGCTTGGATTTGTTAGGTGTTAACCCTTTATGTGACTGGTAAGTCTGAAGTGGAGAAATCAAGGGAGAGGGGTGGGCTCCAAATACTCCGAGGGTCTAGTTCATTATGCAGGGTGAAATTTCTTAAGAAAGCACTTGTAAGCTTTGACTTGTCTTCTGTTTAAATTAAAAACCTCTGTCATATGTTTTAGTGGATGGGGCAGCATTTAAGGAATTTGAATAAGATTGTCTAGACCCAGCATCCTGTGGTCCCAAACTCTTATATAACTTGTTGAGCAAAATTCTGCATGATCACACATGGTTCAGTGTAGTAGATTTGAGGTATGTGTTTTGGGCCTGCTAAGTTCAGAAAAAAAATAAATAAATAAAAAATAAAAAATTATAATCTGTGAAGAGGGAGGTTAAGTATTTGAGGTTAAGTATTTGGGACACCTCATAAGTGAAGGAAAAAGGAAATAAATCCGGAGAGAATAAAGGGTATTGTGGAGTTACCTTTGCCTAAAACTAAGAGAGCTGATATCTGCTTGGCTGGGTGTATGCCAATGTGTGAGAAATCTCAGACTTTTTCTCCAGCCGTCGCTGTGCTTCCCCTAGCCGATGGTACAAGGGCTGGGATGATGTCAGAAAGGTCTGGTGGGAGCTATTCTGTTTTTCTTTGACCTTCAAAGTAGGGGTTGAGAACCCTGTCAGGACAATGGGGCATTCTGAGCCAGTAATTACGAGATTGCATGAGCCAGTAGTTACGAGATTGCAACTGGAAAACGATTAAAGTTTGGGTGAATAAGAAGGTAATATGTTATATGTTTGTTTGTTTTTGTCTTTGACTGTATGCTATCAAGCAAACTTAAAGAGTTAAAAGAGAATTTTATATATTGTGGCAAGCACCTCAGAGGGCATAATTATTGTTCATATATTACAAAACACAAAGAGTTATAACTATAGGAATGTAATAGCAATCACAATTAGTGACAATTCTCAAGCAACTTTTTCTTTTTAAACTCTTAATATTTAGGACTTTTCTCTCTCTTGTTCAACTATATAGTAATCTGCATTTGCCTGAAGGAATCTGGACACAAGAGAGCCTGCTGTTTACTTTGCTATTTGTGTTTGAGATAACATCAAGGTTGAACTGTTACTCTAAGCAAATTGCTTTAACATAATTTCATTGTTTCAGATCAGTTTGATACCAGTCTCAAGTATTATGTATAAGGTTTTAATTTAAATGTGACAAAGTATGATTCTGAATTCACCTTTTTGCAGTTCATGTTATTTGAATGTCTGTTTCCTGAACTGTAAGATTTAAGTTAATTACTTTGCATTGTTTAGCTTGGTGCGGATGGCTGATGAACAGGACAGTAGCACCATGGGTGCTGGCTATATTGATCTTTCCAGTTTAATTTATTACAATATTGGATTTTAGGATAAATTCATCTGTTTTTCTGTATTTGAATTTTATGTGTTGGGGTCCAGAGAAAAAAATTGTACTTTGTTTTGAAAGTTTTTAACATTTCAGTTTTAGGAATACAGTATATTGTAGCACTATGACATACGAATTTTCTTTAGTTTACACACTTGCACTTATGTTACCAAAATACTTGTAGCAGTACATTATGTAGAGGTTCAGTATACACAGAAATTATAGAATTTTGGAAAGAGGCTGATCTGAAATTGCTTTGTTCCCAAGCACATAGATCACATTTAGTGGAAAGATGGAGCTTAGTTCCCAGGAAATATGAGAATATTTGTAAAGTTAGTAGACAAATAAAACAACAACATTAACTTGAGTTCATTGGAAAAAACAAAACAAAACAAAAAACAACCCCAAACCAAGGTCTTGCTTGTCAGCAATGATCCAGGGGCGGTTTGGAAAAAAAAAAGAAGCAGAGAGAGAGAGAGAGGCAGAAGGTGAGGCTACAGCCTTGGGAAAGGCAATAAACGTGCTGCTCCGAGTGTGATGATCTGGGCCACTGGAATTCTGACTGCTTTAAGACTCCGAGGACCCCCAAGGCCTGAAGAACATGAACCTTGTATATTTATGCCTCGGCAGAGACATGAATAGGCAGGGGAAAGTAGGCCAAGAATAACCCGAGGAAGTATCATCATGAGGCCCAACCACAAATGCCTTGAACCTTCTTAGGCCTCTCACCTCAAAAGGATCTCTTAAACACCATGATTAGTGAGCAACTTGCACAGATCCTTGTGGGCACTGCAATTATAAAAATCAGTCCTCAAAATATTTTTAAGTTTCCACAGCACTCACTGGGAACCGGGTATAAGATAGACTTTAGTCACACCTGAGAGATTATGTGGCCGTTCTGTTAGAAGCCATACTCCTTCCTATTGGGATTGATGTTATAAAATGCCGTGAAGCACTAGTCTATATTGTAAGGACTTTACCTATATTTTGTTTAGGCAGTTGCTAATTAGAATGAGCACTGTTTACTCATATTGTTATGCTTATTGAAAAGGATCTACATTTATATTTTATATATACCTTTTGTTTACAAAAATACTAAGTTTTTAACAATTGTTTGATGTTCTTAGCAACCTTGCCAAATAAGGATACACTAGTATGGTATAAAAAAGACAGAAGGACCTATGCATGTAGTTTGATGGAATGATGTAAGTTGAAAAAAAAGTGGTGTTGAGAGGAGTGTGATGGAATATTCATGTTGGAAAGGAGAACTCAGATTAACATTATAAAATGGTGAGGGTGAATTGAAATGTGAAATGATGTATCCACCTAGAAAGAAAACTGACAATGAATACTCTACAATATTTGATTATGCCATCCCCATTAACTCCAATTTTGGAAGTCATCTAGCCCAGAGATATACCCAATAATTGGAAATAGACACTTGGAGATAGGCTGAGTGCACTTTTCATCCTAATGAGACCCACACTGGCCATGTGGTGCTTTTCAGATGCTTTTATCCCTTTTTGCCTCTAATGTGTCCTGGCCCGACACATGAAGGTAAGGGAGGAAAGTTACCTACACAAATTTTTACAAATTGGTATAATTCTAAAACTGTGGAACAATTGAGGAAGTGTGGGCATCTTGTCAAAATGTAGTAGTTAAATTGAGTTGCTTAGGATTTGGCTGTTGTATGCAAACAGCAACTCACGAAGGGGGGAACCTCCGAAACCTTAAAAACCCCTTTGTAAAGACACTAAACTGTCTTGCCTTTGACTCTGTTAAAAAAAAAAAAAAACCCCAAACAAATTGCCCTAAGGGAGTAGACTGAAATTTTTCTCCCTTTGAACTGTTATATGGAAAACTGCTTACTTTTTATACTCCTGAGCCTCACATTTGATCTCTTGTATTTCCTAGCAGCAGAGGCAACTCTCTTCCCTCCACAGGTATGCTCACAGCAGGTCCCGTCCTTTCTGCTGGATGACTCAGCTCTTTTCTTTCAATCCGGAGACTGGATTTTGGTAAAGACATACCACCAGCACACAGTACAAGCCCCTTTTCCAGTATGGGACCGTTCCAAGTTCTTCTGATAACACCGATTACAGTGAAGGTGGCGGCTAAAAGATCCTGAAGCCATTGCCCTCGCTGGAAACATTCTCCATCTATAGATCTGGCTTCAGGACCAGGATGAGAAGTAGTTGAAGCCGGGGCAGCCAAGGCCCTAGCAACTGGAGAGGAGAGAAGACTCCTGAAGAAAAGCAGCTTTCGGCCTAGAGGTACCGAACCAACATATCCCTTCAAGGTTGGTGACCAGGTACAGGTCAGAGCACCTCACAAGCACAGTACCCTAGACCCGCCCTACGGACCTCCAACTACAGTGATCGCCATCACATGGACAGCCATCCTGTGGGACTCCTGCCCTTCGTGGATCCATGCGTCAAGAATCAAGCGTGTATCGTCTCCACTGACATCATCTTTGGTTCCAGACCGCCCTCCAGCCTCCTGACCATCACGCACAAGACTGTGTTGACTCCTCCTACCACTCATGTGGTGCCTCCTTCAGCCCATCTCTGGAACTGTTAATACGGCAATACTACTTGCCCAGACTGCCTTACCTTTTGTGTGCGCAGCTCGCTACAAGCTGGAGCTTTTCTCTCAACATGTCTCATTACTGTACCTTCTAATCTGTGTGAAATGCAGAAGTTTTCTGTACTTGACAATTTAAACTGCATCCAGCCCCATGTTTCTTTTTCTACTTTCTTGTAAAACATTGGTGTTACTCGCCCCTCTTTGGGATATGACTAGGTCCCTTGCCCATTGTAAACTGTCTCTAGTTTTAATGCTACAGATTGTTTTATTGTTTCTGCTTTTAGCCTGTCTAATACTGCTCTATACTGTTCTTTAACTACAGCAGTTTCTCATGCTTACTCTCTGATGTATCTTCCTTTGGGCTGGTCTCAAAGGGCTGGATTATTGCCCTATGGAGCAGTTTTATAATCCTTGTTCTTTTCTGTTGTATATTTTCATTTGTTCTTGGCTGCAGTCAGAAGGCCCCACAGAGCTCCACCACTTTTATGTACTCTTATACACCTGTTTCCACGGTGGCTGATGTACCTGAACTACCGCGTACAGATATTCAGTTAATAATGCCTGTTTAGTTATTTTGTAGTAGATGGTTAGGCTGTTCTTCTAGTGGGCCTATACAGGCCCAAAGGGGGGAATTGTAAGGGGAAATCAGTTTCTTGTTATACAAAGGGACCATGAGGCCCATCTGTGAATACCTAGATAGAAAGGAATGTGTTGTGCTAAGACAAGATTCAGTGATCTTCACAGAGACAGGTACCAGTTTGTACGATTGCTAATTAGCAATATCAGGTGCAGGGCTATGCTGCTGGGATGGGTTTATGACGTATATATGTTTTTGCTACTGTATAAAAGTTAGACTGCACTTCTAACGTTGGAATAAACTTGCACACCTTTCCTTCTGTGTCGGTTGTGAGTTTTATTCCCCTGGATTCCAGCCAGCTGAAGCAGCACACTGCAGATGAGGGGTCGGGACTTCCCTGGCCTGGAGTGACCAACAAGGAGCAGACCCGTTACAAAGACCTCTCATAAATCTTGATATGAGTGGATAAGAGGAAATTGGTTATCCATTTAGAGGCTTATAGGAAGCTGCAATTGCATTAAGATGGACTGAATTGGTCTTTAGACCAGAATTTGATAAATAAAGTAGATACTCTAGTATCGATTCCAACATTATCATAAGGGGGTTCAACCCTTTCTGTGAACACCATATAGTGAAACGTTGGCACGTAAAGGCGTAAGAACGCCTTTTGGAAGGTTTTCTAGAAGCCTGAAGGATATCCTTTACCTGTTGGGAAAGGTTGAGATCCTGAATGTCTAAGCTTTCAGCAACCAGGCCCTGAGATGCAGGGACTGGGGATTCGGGTGCCACAGCATCCCGTTCTCCTGGGAGAGGAGATCTGGAGCATAGCCTAACTCCAGAGGTGCAGCTTGAGAGAGATGCAGAAGCAGGGGATACCATGTTTGGCGTGGCCACCGTGGCGCTATGAGGATCATATGACCGCTGTTTCTCTGAAGCTTGAAGAGTGTTTTGGGGATGAGGGGAATGGGTGGGAAGGCATAGAGGAAGTCTTGACCCCAGTGAAGAAGGAAGGCATCCCTTGCCTGGCAATTTTGAACCGGAATTCTGGAACAGAACCAGGGAAGTATGGCATTCAGTGGACTTGCAAATAGGTCTATGTCTGGGGTTCCCCAGATCTGAAATATCCTGGCCACCTGGTCTAGGTGGAGAGACCATTCGTAAGGCAGCAGTACTCGGCTGAGTTTGTCTGCCCAAAGGTTTTGAATGCCTGGAAGATATACCACGAGAAGCTGAATTTGATGCTCTCTGGCGAGGGCCCATAGTCGTAAAGCTTCATTGCATAACGACAGAGAGCCTGTTCCCCCACGGCTTGTTCACGTAGAACATAGCTACTTGACTGACCATTTTGACTAGGACTGTCTTGTAGCTGAGCTGGGCATGGAATACTCGAAGAGCTAGATAGATTGCTCTGAGTTCCAGGAGGTTTATGTGAAGACACGCCTCTTGTGGAGTCCAGGTATCCTGGGTAGAGAGATGATGCAGGTGTGCTCCCCATCCCACCTGTGATGCATCTGTTAGGGTGGCCTGGAATAGGGGTTGCTGGAAAGGAGAACCCACTAGAAGATTTTCCAGTGATTGACACCATTGTAGGGACAAGATCAGCCGTTGTGAGTTTGATATCTTGTCCGACAGATGTCCTGTGGCCTGTGTCCACAGTGTGGATAGGGTCCACTGGGTTGCTCGCATATGAAGGCAAGCATAGGGAACCACATGAACCGTGGATGCCATATGTCCCAATAGTTGTAGTAGTTCTCGAGCAGTTAGGGAGGACTTCACCGCTGCTTGAGAAGCTAGCTGTATTATACGAAGACAGCGGGGTTATGGGAGAAAAGCCCGTGACTGTCTGGTATCTAGACGAGCTCCTATGAACTCTAGGGACTGAGAAGGCAAGTCGGGATTTTGGGAGGTTTATGACCAATCCCAAGTACTGAAGTATTCGCATTGTGTGAGACAGTGCAGAGCTGGCTTCTGGAAACGTGGGGGCTCGAATGAGCCAGTCGTCCAAGTAAGGGAAGACGAATATCCCCAGGGTTCGCAGAAATGCAGCTACTACTGCCATGCATTTCGTGAACTCTTGGTGCCAAAGCTAGACCAAAGGGAAGAACCCTGTATTGGAAATGTTTCCCCTTGAAAAGGAATCGTAAGAATTTCCTGTGATCTGGATGGATCAGAATGTGAGTATATGCATCCTTTAGATCTAGAGAACAAAGCCAATCCTGACTTTGAAGGTATGGCAGAAGAGTTCCCAGAGAAATCATTCTGAACTTTTCTCGGAAGAGATATTTGTTCAATTCTCTGAGGTCTAGAATGGGTCTTTCCCCTCCTGTTTTCTTTGGGATAAGAAAATAGGGGGAGTAGAACCCTGCACCCTGCTGAAGAATGGGCACCTCCTCTATTGCTCCTTGAGCAAGGAGTGTTGAGACAGCATAGTTACTCACCTGTAACAGGTGATCTCCGGGAACATCAGGAATTTAGTCTTCACATATGGGTATCATCGGTACCGACGGAGCCTGCGCGGGAATGCTCCCCAGCGTCCAATAGGAAAGCTTTTGGGAGCATCCCCACAGCGCCTGCGTGCTGCCTTCCCCAACTGTCTCTCTCCAGTTGAGTTTAAAGCTGAGACAAGTGGAGAGGGAAAGAGAGAAAGAGAGAGATAGAGAGATACAACTCCTAGGGGAGGTGGGTGAGTTGTGAAGACTAAATTCCTGCTGTTCCCAGAGATCACCTGTTACAGGCGAGTAACTATGCTATCTCCAGGAACAAGCAGGAATGTAGTCTTCACATATGGGGACTCCCTAGCTACAGGTGCCAGGGAGAAACCCCAGAAGTTGTGTGCCCTTGTGAAAGGGCTCCACTCCCCCCCATGGATCTCTGGCCTCCAAACCAGGGATGGTGGGTAGGAGTTGATTAAGTATGGAACAGGTGTAGAAGAACAGCCTGACCAAACAAGGCATCCCGGCGGGAGTCCTTGTCTAAGCAGTAATGGGCTGTGAAGGTATGAACCGAGGCCCAAGTAGCTGCTCGACAGATGTCGTCGATAGACACAGAGTGAAGATGAGCCATAAAGGCTGCCATGGCCCTCACATTGTGAGCTGTGACATGGCCTTCAAGAGGAAGGTTCTTACTCTCATAGGCAAAAGAAATACACTGTGCAATCCAGTTGGACAGTGTTCTTTTGGAGACTGGAAGTCCGAAATGACCAGGATCAAAAGCAACAAAGAGTTGAGAGGACTTTCTATGTTGCTGTGTCCTTTGTAAGTAAAAGGCCAGGGCCCTTTTACAGTCCAAAGTATGAAGATTCCTTTCTGCATTTGAGGCGTGAGGCCTTGGGAAAACTACAGGAATGTAAACCGCTTTGTTTAAATGAAAAGGTGACACCACCTTTGGCATAAAGTGTGGATGAGTCCTAAGGACTACCTTATCATGATGGAACCTTGTATAAGGAGGGTCAGCCGCCAATACTTGCAATTCACTAATGCGACGTGCTGATGTCATTGCAATAAGAAAGATGACCTTCCAGGAAAGGAATTTCAAAGAGGTAGTAGCTAACGGTTCAAAAGGCGGCTTTATGAGCTGCCCAAGAACCAGATTTAAGTCCCATGCCACCGGTGGTGGCTTAATGGGAGGCTTAGTTAAAAGAAGGCCTCTCAAATCGAAATAGGTTGTCCATTCAGAGGCTTGAAAGAAGCTGCAATAGCACTCAAATGAACTCTCACTGAATTGGTCTTAAGCCCTGCATTAGACAAATGAAGGAGATACCTCTGGAATCATTACTGGAGTATCGCAAGAGGGTCAAGACCCTTCTGCGAGCACCATATGGTAAGCCTTTTCCACTTGAAAGCATAAGAGCATCTTGTGGAAGGTTTCCTGGAAGCATAAAGGATATCCTTTACCTGCTAAGGTTAAGACCATGAAGTTCTAAGCTTTCAGCAACCAGGCCCTGAGATGCCGAGACTTGGGATTGGGATGACACAGCATCCCATCCTCCTAAGACAGGAGATCAGGAGCAGATCCTAACTCCAGAGACGGAGCTTGAGAGATGTAGGAGCAGAGGGTACCACACTTGCCGTGGCCAATGTGGAGCTATGAGAATCATATGGCCTCTGTCTCTCTGAAGCTTGAATAGGGTTTTGGGAATTGGGGGAATGGATGGAAAGGCATACAGGAAGTCCTGACCCCAATGGAGGAGGAAAGCATCCCTGGCCTGACAACCCTGAGCCAGAATTCTGGAACAGAACCGGGGAGGTTTGGCATTCAGCGGACTTGCAGAGAGGTCTATGTCCGGGGTTCCCCAAATTTGAAAAATTTTTGCTACTTGGTCTGCATGGAGAGACCATTCGTGTGGAAGCAGAACTCAACTGAGACTGTCTGCCCAAGAGTTTTGAATGCCTGGAAGATACACCGCAAGGAGATGAATCTGATGCTCTCTGGCGAGGGCCCATAGTCGCAAAGCTTCGTTGCAGAGCGACAGAGAGCCTGTTACGCCCTGCTTGTTCACATAGAACATGGCTACCTGATTGTCCGTTTGAACTAGGACTGTCTTGTAGCTGAGCTGGGTGTGGAATACTCGAAGAGCAAGGAAGATTGCTCTGAGTTCCAGGAGATTGATGTGTAGATACGTCTCCAGTGGAGTCCAGGTACCCTGGGTAGAGAGGCCTTGCAGATGGGCTCCCCAACCCACCTGTGAGGCATCTGTGGTCAGAGTGGCTTGGGGTGGGGGTTGTTGGAAAGGGGACCCCACCAAAAGATTTTGGAGCGACTGCCACCATTGGAGGGACAAAATAAGACGATCTGAATTTGTTATTTTGTCTGACAGGCAACCTGATGCCTGAGTCCATTGAGTGGATAAAGTCCACTGAGCTGCCTCATATGGAGGTGAGCATAAGGAACCACATGCACAGTGTATGCCATGTGGCCTAGCAATTGTAACATTTCCTGAGCAGTGAGGTGAGGCCTTAGCACTGCTTGGGAAGCTAACTGCACAATGCGAAGACAGTGGGTCTGTGGAAGATAGGCCCTTGTCTGTCTGGTATCCAGCAGAGCTCCTATAAACTCTAGAGACTGAGTAGGAGCAAGGTTGGAATTTGGGAAGTTTATGACAAGTCTGAAATACTGAAGGATGCGCATTGTACGAGAGAGAGAAATCCTGGCCTCTGGCTCTGAAGGGGCTCGAATGAGCCAGTAGTCCAAGTAAGGGAAGACGAATATTCCCAAGGTGCGAAGAAATGCTGCCACCACAGCCATGCATTTTGTGAACACCCTTGGTGCCGAGGCCAGGCCAAAAGGAAGAACCCTGTATTGGTAGTGCTTCCCTTGAAACAGAAAGCGAAGGAACGTTCGACGAGTTGGATGGATGAGAACATGAGTGTACGCATCCTTGAGATCTAGAGAACAAAGCCAATCCTGACTCTGAAGGTATGGCAGCAGAGTTCCTAGAGAAACCATTTTGAACTTTTCTTTGAACAGGAATTTGTTCAATTATCTGAGGTCCAAAAGACGTCTGTCCCCTCCTGTTTTCTTTGGGATAAGGAAATAGGGTGAGTAGAACCCTGTACCCTGTTGGAGAATGCTTCTTGCCCAGGGGGCAATAGAAGAGGTACCCAAAGTGACTTCTTGACCTAACTGGGCATTGAAAGGGGTCTGAGAATTGAACTCTTACCATTGTAGGAGGGGGCATGCTGAGGAAATGAAGCTTGTACCCCTCTCTTACAATGGACAGAGTCCAACTTTCTGCTGTTATCTGCTCCCATCTGGGGGCAAAATGACATAACCTTCCTGGAATGGTGGAAGGCTCTGGGCCGTTCAGGTCCAGGAAGCCAAGTTCTCTAGATAGGAGTCAAAGCCCCTGTGGAGGCTGAGTCTGCTGAGCAGGTCGAGGCTTAGCAGTTTTTGTTTTGCTTTGCCTAGGTTGTTGTTGCTGTCCCTTTTGGGCAGACTGACATACACAATGTCCCTGTTGAGTATAGGAGGGGTAAAATTTCTTCTTACTGAAGAATAGTTTCTTGTAGGATTTTTTCCTTGTAGGATCAGCTGTAGATTTAGACAATCTATCATGCATGCTGCTTCTAGAGCTTTGTCATTACGCTTACCTGTAGATACTTTATGTAAATAGTTCACCCATGTTGTCCAAGTTTTTTCACCTGTTCTCTGTAATACCGAACAGCCTGTTGTTCCGGTCTTTTTGTTTTAATGTAAACCGCGCTGATGTCGAATAGTGCGGTATATAAGAAATTGTAATAAATAAATATCCAAGGAGATATTGTCAGCATCTATCTCATTAGCCTTTTCCTGCCAATTCTTGCCAAAGAGATTCTCTCCTGTGCAAGGAATATTCCTCAGTTTATCCTGTACCCAAAGTTCCAAGTCAGATGCCTGGAGCCAGGCAATCCTACATGCACCTATGGCAATAGCAGAGGTTCTGCTTATGCACTCAAAACAGTCAAAGGCTGCACGATTTACAAACTTGGAAACATCCTGAGCATGTTTGACAAGTGCAAGGTAATCCTGCCTCTTATCGTCAGGAAGGAGAGGGCTCAAGCTCTAAATCTCCTTAAGGAACATTCCCATATATAATATATAGGAACTGATCCTGGCAGAAAGCATGGAAGCCTGGAAGGTTCGATGTCCAAAGGCATCAAGAGTCCTACACTCACGTCCTGGAGAATAAGATGCACGTCTTTTTGCACTCTTGATCCTTCTCATAGCTGATTCCACCACCATGGAATGGTGTGGTAGCTGAGTTTTTTGACATCCAGGACAAGGAGGAACTCGATACATGGTATCGAGCCTTCGAGAGTGAGGAGAAGTGGTTAGAGGCGTTTCCCACATCCTTAACATGAGATCATGCAAGATCTCATGAATAGGTAAGGTAGCTGCCTCCTTGGGAGCTTTAGGGTATTGCAGAATTTCCAATTCCTTTGCCCTAGGCTCTTTTTCAGGAGCCACTGTGATGGAAAGACCGAGCCACATCTCTGATAAAGTCCTGAAAGGACATATCCTCTGGAGGAGACATCCTATGTTGAGGAGAAGAAGAATCCTCGGGAAGAAGTACTTTGAATCCTTGGATGAGTCTGAAGACTCTGAAAGTTCTACCGATAACAAAGTATCTCCGATCCGGGTGATTGTGCAAGGCACAATACCGGTACCGATCGAAGTCGGCATCGGAGGGGTCCGGTACAGACTTATCGATACTGGATGGATAAGCCTGACTCAGTCCCGGTAGAATACCTGCTGATGTCGATGCAGTTGGTGCCGGTACCGGTTGAATAGTCTGAAGCGGTTTCAAGGGCATCGAGGCTGTGAGAAGAGCCGCCAGACTGCATTCAATAGCCAAGAATCTCTGGTCTATCGACGCTGCCGATGCTTGGGTATTGGTGCCGGATGAAGCCACCGGAACCCCTGAGCATGGCACCAGTAGTTCTGCCAAGGTTGAAGCCTCGAGAACATCCTGGAGCCCAGTTAGTGCTTTGGAAGCCGAAGCCTCCCGCCGTGGCAATTTTGCCTGTATAAGTCCCTCAAGGGCAACGCAGAGGCATCTCGATGCTTGGAAGGAGATCTACCCTTTGAGGACCGGCCAGATTTATGTTTAGTTACCTGAGATCCATGGGAGGAAGACAAAGCCCTGGAAGATGTCGATGCCACAGACGCTATATCGGAGGGAAAAAAGGTGCTAAGTTTAGCAGCTCGGTTTTGCCGGCCCCTCTTTGACATCATCCCACAGGCAACACACTCCGAAATAGAGTGGTCAGGACCTAAACATTTGAGGCACCACTCATGGGTGTCGGTGACGGAGATAGTAACGCCACACTTGGAACACTTTTTAAAACCTGAAGCAGGTTTTTCCATTATAGAGGAAAAGTTGGGCCTAGTGCCCAAAATGGCATGTGGCACCTGAAGGAGAAAAAAGCTGGAAAAGACTACAGAAGAAAGTTTTTTTTTTTGTTTTGTTTTTAAGAAAAAGGAAATAAGAACCGGCGGTACCGGTGTAGCATCGAAGGAAGGCAGACGCAACCACAAAAAAAGAGTAGTTACTCACCTGTAACAGGTGTTCTCCAGGAGCAGCAGGAATCAGTCCTCACATATGGGTGTCATCGACGCCGATGAAGCCCCAGCGGAGCATTTCCCCAGCTTTCTATGAAAGCCTTTGGGAATGCAGGCACGCATGCGCGGTTCCCTTCCCGCCTAAAGGTGCCATCTTACCTCAGTCAAATAACATAGCTAAGAACAGCACACAAAAATGAAAAATAAACTATGTACAACTGCAACACCAAGGGGAGGAGGGATGGTTGTGAGGACTGATTCCTGCTGCTCCTGGAGAACACCTGTTACAGGTGAGTAACTACTCTTTCTCCAGGACCAAGTAGGAAGTCAGTCCTCACATATGGGTGACTCCCAAGCTCTGGGCTACCGAGGAACCCAGGCTGAACAAGAGAACTCCCTCTAGTCTCAGCAGCAAAGAAAGGCTTTTCAAAGGACACAACCTCCACCGGTAGCCCAACAGAGGGCAGGAGGGCAGGAGTTGCCTAAACCTCAAAGAGATTCCGAAGTACTGCTTGGCCAAAAGCACCGTCTCTACGAGACTCCCTCTCCAGACAGTAATGGGCCGCAGAGGTCTGGCTTGAAGACCAAGTTGCAGCCCTGCAGATGTCTACCAAGGGCACAGAGCAGAGATGAGCCACTGAGGCAGCCATTGCCCTGACACGGTGGGCCGTAACCCAACCCTGCAAAGGGAGGTCAGCCGCCTTGTAAGCCCAGGTGATACAGTCAGCCACCCAGATGGACAAGGTACGCTTGGACACAGCCAACCCCAACTTATTAGGGTCAAAGGAAACGAAGAGCTGAGTAGCCCTTCTATGTCCTTGCGTACGGTCAAGGTAGAAGGATAAGGCCTCCTACAGTCCAGGGTATGCAGAACTGCTTCAGCCTGGCTGGCATGAGGCCTAGGGAAGAATGTTGGAAGAACCACCTCCTGATTGAGGTGGAAAGAGGAGACAACCTTTGGGAGGAACTTTGGATGAGTCCTGAGGACTACCCTGTTCCTATAAATCCTGGTGTAAGGCCTATCACAGACCAGGGCCTGAAGCTCTCACTCGCCTAGCTGAGGTAAGGGCTATCAGGAAGAGAGTCTTCCAGGATAGGAAGCGCAGTGGACCCATCGGCTCAAAAGGTGGGGGAGTCAGTTGCTGCAAGACCACATTCAACTCCCACTCAGGGGCAGGAGGACGGATTGGAGGCTTGAGCAAAAGCAAGCCCCTGAGAAAGCGGGACACTAAGGGGTGAACCGACAGAGAATGTCCTTCCACCAGCGAGTGGTGAGCTGCTAGAGCTGAGAGGTGGATCCGAACAGAATTGGACTTGAGTCCCTGATTGGACAAGTGGAGTAAATACTGAAGCACTACTGGTACAGTACAGGAGAAGGGATCCTCTGTACGTAGCTGACACCACACAGAAAACCTTCTCCATTTGAGAGCACAGGTTTTTCTAGTGGACTGTTTCCTACAGGCTAGGACAACCTCCTCAACTTCCTGAGGGAGGCCCCAGGGAGCCAAAACTACCCTTGCAGCCTCCAGGCCATCAAATTGAGAGCTTTGAGATTGGGGTGCAGAAGGGAACCCTGATCCTGAGAGAGCAGGTCGGGTTGCAACCCCAGAGGTAGTGGGGGATCCACCGCCAGTTGAAGCAGAAGCGGAAACCAAGGCCGTCTCGGCCACCTGGGAGCCACCAGCAGGACCGAGGCTTTGTCCTGAAGGATCTTGAAGAGAGTTCGGGCCACCAAGGGCGTGGGAGGAAACGCATACAGGAGGCCCTGAGACCATGTAATCAGAAAAGCATCTGCAGCCATCCGCAGGAGGATGCGGTTGCCTTGAGCAGAACTGTGGCAGCTGTTTGTTCAGTGGACTGGCAAACAGATCTATCCAAGGGAGACCCCATTTCAGGAAGATCTTCTGAACTACTAAGGGATGCAGCTGTCACTCGTGGGGCTGCAGAATCCTGCTCAACTTGTCGGCCAGGTAGTTCTCCTGGCCTGGAAGGTACACAGCCCTGAGGCACATGTTGTGCTCTAGGGCAAAGGAACAAAGATCTTGAGCTTCCCGACAAAGGAGCCTGGACCCAGTCCCGCCCTGTTTGTTCACATAAAACATGGCCACCTGGTTGTCTGTCTGAACAAGGACAGATTGATGAGCCAGGGCAGGAGAGAAAGCTTTGAGAGCTAGGCGAATAGCCCTGAGTTCCAGGAGATTGATCTGCTGTGCCGCCTCCCAAGACCACAGGCCCTGGGTGCACTTGTCTAGACAATGAGCTCCCCAGCCCTGCAGGGAGGTGTCGGTGGTCAGCACCACTGTATACCCAGGAATCTGGAAGGGTACTCCTTTCAGTAGATTGGGTGGTTGCAGCCACCAGCTGAGGGAGTTCAGAAATTGTCTGAACACCCGTATCCTGTCCCTGAGGCTGCCTTTGGCCTGTGACTACTGAGTCCGAAGGCACCACTGTGCAGGCCTCATATGGAGCCTGGCATTGGGGGTCACATGTACTGTCGAAGCCATGTGGCCTAGAAGCCTCAGGCAGAGTCTGGCGGAGACTAGTGACCTGTTGAAAAACTGGTTTGCCACGGCTATTAATCTTTGTGCTCTGTCTTCTGGCAAGAAAGCCTTTGCCAGGAAAGACTCCAGCCTTGCTCCTATGAACTCCAATTTCTGGGAGGGGAGCAAAGTGGACTTTGCAAAGTTTATTACAAACCCTAGGCTTTGAAGAAGAGCAATAGTTCTGAGGGTGGCTTGTCTGGCCTCATTGTACGTCTGACCCCTGATGAGCCAGTTGTCTAGATAGGGGAAGACAAAAATTCCCTATTTCTCAGGTAGGCCGCCACCACTGCCAGGCATTTGGTAAAGACCCTGGGAGCGGAGGTGAGGCCAAAAGGCAGTACTCTGTACTGATAATGGTTTCCTCCCACAAGGAACCTGAGGTACTTTCTGTGGTCTGGATGAATGAGGATATGAGTGTATGCATCCTTTAGATCTAAGGAGCATAGCCAACCTCCCTGCTGGAGGTAGGGCAGAAGTGTTCCAAGAGTAAGCATCTTGAACTTTTTTCTCTAGGAACTTGTTGAGGTTTCTGAGATCCAGAATGGGTCGAAGGCCACCGGTTATTTTGGGCACCAGGAAATACCTGGAGTAGAATCCGTGACCTTGCAAGTGGGGAGGCACAGGCTCCACCGCCCTGTCCACCAACAGACCTTGAAGTTCCTGAAGGAGAAGGTCTGTGTGCAGGGAAGGCCTTGGAGGCTCCCCTGGAAAGTATGGTGGAGGCAGTTGGTGAAAATGTAGGGCATAGCCCCTGTGGACTATGTCCAACACCCAACTGTCCCTGGTGATGAGGGGCCACTTGTGGGCAAAGAGGGCGAGGCGACCTCCTGTGCAGGGTTGGGATAGCAGGGACGGAGAGGCTACGCTCAAGGAGTCAAAAACCCCCACCCTGCTGAGTGGGAGCAGGGGCCGGAGGCTTGGGGGTCCTCTGCCTACGGGGCCCATTACCCTGCCCCTTGGCTTGCTGACCCGGGGGTGCAGCTTGGGCAGCCTGATACTGAGGGTATTGTTTGTAGGCAGTGCCCTTCCTCGGGTAAAAGGGCTTTTTACCTGAGCCCTTCTTCTTATGAGAAGGGGCAGAGGTCTTCCTAGACAGCCTTGTCCTTGTAAGGTGCTCGGTTTCGAGCTGAGCGGCTTTCTCGGTCATGGGCTTGCCAAAAAGGTTCTCACCTCGGCAAGGGACATCGACCAACTTATCCTGTACCCATGGCTCGAGGTCCAATGACTGCAGCCATGCCTGGTGTCGAGCCGCGATGCTGGCTGCCGCAACTCGGGCCGAAGCCTCGAAGCCATTGTAGGCGGCGCGGGACATGAACCTCGAGCAGTCCCGAATCCCCGAGGACAAGGACTTGAATCTCTGCAAGGGTTCCCCGGAGAGACCAGCAGAGAACCCGGCCAACTCCTTGGCCAGGTCCCGCAAGTACATGCAATGTACAGCTGGTAAGACTGGACACGGCAAGCAAGCATCGAGCCCTGGAAGCACTTTCTACCGACGCCATCGAGGTTCCGGGCCTCCCTGCCGGGGGGCACCGCGGAGTGCATCTTCTGACTCTTCAGTCGATGCATGGCCGATTCCACAACCATGGAATGGTGTGGTAGCTGTGCCTTCTGAAAACCAGGGCTCTTCCGGAGTCAATAGATCGAATCGACTCGCTTGCTGAGAACCAGCGCCGAGGCCGGTGTCTCCCACATCCGGAAGAGGAGCCGTTCCAGCATTGGAGGAACCGGGACAGTAAAGGCCTCCTTCGGAGGAAAGTCATACTGCAGGGCCTCAAGCTCTTCAGCTCGAGGCTCTTCCTCGGGGTCCGCCGGAATAGCCAAGGCAGTGGCCATATCCTGGACAAACTCCGAGAGCCGGGTATCCTCCGGAGGGGATCTACTCCAGGGCTCAGACTGCGGTGAGTCCGACAGGACGCACCGAGTCTTGAACGTATCGGGGGACTCCTCTTCCTCCATCTCCCAAGCGCACTCATCCGATGAGGAGTCAGGGTCCGACCCCGCGGGGCCCTGGAGCACCCGCACCGGCGTCGACACCCTCGGTCCCGAACGGGAGGTCGAGGGAGACCGCGACCGAGGTTGACTTCGAGCCATGATGGACTCGAGTATCGGCTCGGTCTCCGGGGTCGACTACGAGGTCGATGTCCCGGTGGTCGGGGCAGATGCGCCAGACAGGCTGGCCATCAGTGCCCGCTGCTGCTCCATGAAGGCAGTCTGCTCTCCAAGGCTGTCATCCTGAGGCTCAGCTCAGGAGACGCAGCAGCCACAGACTTGGGCCCCGGCAGCGCCGGGCCCGACATCGGCTCTCTGGGAGGAGAGTCCTCGAGGACCACAGGGCTTACGTGTCTAGCAGACTCCGGCTCCACGCGAGGAACTTTGGCAGGCTTCTCTTGTTCCACGGGCCCGGGGCGACGGTCGGGGGTCTTAGACCTGGCCCTCGAGGAGCCAGGGACCTCCTCCGACGCCGCCCTCACGAGCAGCTTCTTCCTCTTGCGTTCCCGGTCGGGGACCCCCTGTCCGAGGAGCTTCGACGGCGCTCGGGATCCGAATCCCGAGATGTCGAGGCCTCAGACTAGGTCCGGGCCCGGCCGGAGGCTGAGTCCGAGAAAAGCTTTCTTTCTGCTGCTGACGACTTCGGAGTGCCTTGGAAGACATCTTCCCACATGGTCCACACGACTTAGGGTCGTGATCAGGACCGAGGCACCGAAGGCAGCAGTCGTGTGTGTCGGTGAGAGAGACATTAACTTCTTACACCGATCACAATTCTTGAAACTGCTGGAAGCCATTGGGGAAAAAAGGGTCCCCGCGAGGTCAAAGGACCAGCCCTCCAGGGAAAAATCAAAAAAGGGCGCGAACGCCAGCCATGAAGGGCAAAAAGCGAAAAAGAAAAATCTGGCTCGATACTGGTGTACCAAACCCGGCGGGAGGGGAACCGGCGTCGAACCGGGAAGAAAAAATAGCGAGAATCGCCGAAAAAATCAAACTTTTATCCGGGATGACAGGACATGTCCGGTGGGCTTCTCGGAAAAAGAGAGACTGAAGTAAGATGGCACCTTTAGGCGGGAAGGGAACCGCGCATGCGTGCCTGCATTCCCAAAGGCTTTCATAGAAAGCTGGGGAAATGCTCCGCTGGGGCTTCATCGGCGTCAATGACACCCATATGTGAGGACTGACTTCCTGCTTGGTCCTGGAGACAGAAGAATAAATGGGAAAATTTTCTGCGGTGACAGGATGTGTGACCTGTCGGCTCCGCGGAAAACGAAGAACTGGAGAGGGACAGTTGGGAAAGGTGGGAAGGCAGCACGCAGGCGCTGTGGGATGCTCCCAAAAGCTTTCCTATTGGACGCTGGGGAGCGTTCCCGCGCAGGCTCCATCAGTACCGACGATACCCATATGTGAAGACTACATTCCTGCTTGCTCCTGGAGATCTCTTGATCCAGTAGATTGTCTGGAGAGGTTTGGGAATTGAACTGTCTTACATTTGTAGGAGGGGGCATGCTGTGAAAATGAAGCTTGTACCCCTCTCCCACAATGGACAGAGTCCAGTTTTCTGTTATTTGGTGCCATCTGTTGGCAAAATGACTCAACCTGCCTGGAATGTTTAGGGGTTCTAGACCTTTCAGAGGCAGGAAGGCTAAGTTCTCTATGAAGGAGTCAAAGCCCTTGAGGGGGCTGGGCCTGTGGAGCTGGTTGAGCTCTAAGGCCTTTTGGCTTCTTTTGTCTGGATTGTTGTTGACCCTTCTGGGCAACGTGATCCTGAGCTTGCCCTTGCCGGGTATAGGATGGATAAAACTTCCTCTTTTTGCTGAAAAAGGGGTTTTTATAGAGTTTTTTTGGCTGGAGTGGCTGTAGATTGACAATCTATCTACAGTGATATTGTCAGCATCTATCTCATTAGCCTTCTCCTGCCAATTCTTGCCAAAGAGGTTTTCTCCTGTGCAAGGGATGTTACCCAATTTATCCTGTACCCAAATCTCCAAGTCTGATGCCTGAAGCCAGGCAATCCGACGTGCACCAATGGCAATAGCAGAGGTTCTGCTGATGCATTCAAAGCAGTCAAAGGCTGCATGGTTTACAAACTTGGAGAAATCTTGAGCATGCTTGACAAGAGTAAGAAAGTCCTGTCATTTGTCGTCAGGGAGAAGGGGACTCAAAAGCTCTAAATCTCCTGTGACCTCTTTGAGAAACATTCCCATATATAAAATATATGAGCTGATCCTAGCTGAAAGCATGGACGCCTGAAAAGTTTAATGCCCAAAAGCATCAAGAGTCCTGCATTCACGACCTGGAGGATTGGATGCATGTCTCTGCACTTTTCATTCTACGTATGGCTGACTCCACTACCACTGAATGGCATGGCAGCCGAGTCTTTTGAAAACCAGGACATGGTAGAACGCGATACATGGTATTGAGTCTCCTAGAATGAGGGGATGTGGTCAAAGGTGTCTCCCACATTCTGAGCATCAAATCATGAAGAATTTCATGAATGGGAAGAGTGGCTGCCTCCTTAGGAGCCTTAGGGTATTGGAGAATTTTCAATTCCTTTGCTCTAGGTTCTTTTTCAGGAGCTACCGTGATTGAAAGACCTCGGGCCACATCACGAATGAAATCCTGAAAAGACATATCTTCCAGAGGAGACATTCTGCGTTGGGGAGAAGAGGAGTCTTCCAGGAGAAATACTCTGGTACCGGCAGAATTATCAGAGTCATTGGAATTGGAGGATTCGAAGTATCTCTGATCCCGATGTTCATGCAAAGCATGGTCCCCGTATCGATCGAAGTCGGTACCGAGTTGGTCCGGTACCGCTCTGTCGATGCCCGAGAAAGTTGGCATGTGAAGGATTCCCACCGGGGCCGGTACCGTCTGTGCTGGTACCGGCATCAGTACCGATGTTGGTACCGGTGCCCATTGAACCCCCGGTGTCAACGGTACCACAGCTGTAAGGAGAGCTGCAAGACTGCGTTCGATAGTGAAGAATCTCTGGTCTATCGACGCTGATGATGCCTGGGTATCAGTACCGGTAAAAGCGGCCGGAACCCCTGAGCATGGCACCAGTAGTTCTGCCGAGGTCGAAGCATCGAGAACATCCTAGAACCCCGTTGATGCTTTGGAGGCTGAAGCCTCCCGCCGGGGCTGTTTTGCCGGTGTAGTTTCCTCAAGGGCAATGCCAATGGCCTCTCGATGCTATGAAGGAGAGCTACCCTTTGAGGACCGGCTCTTATGTTTAGTTACCTGAGATCCATGGGAGGAAGACGAGGCTCTTGAAGACGTCGATGCAATGGACCTGGTATCCGAAGAAAAGAGGGTACCGAGCTTTGCATCTCGGTTCTGTCTTCCTCTCTTAGTCATCCCCATACAGGAGGAACACTCAGATGGAGAATGGTCAGGGCCTAAACATTTTAGACACCAGTCATGGGTGTCTGTGACGGAGATGGTACCGTCACACTTAGTACATTTTTTAAAACCCCTAGCTGGTTTTTCCATCTTTATGAAAAATGGGGCCTAATGCCCAAAATGGCGCCTAGCACCAAAGAAAAAGTTTGAAGAGAAAGAGTTAAAAAAAAAAATATATATATATTTTCTTTTTTAGAAAAGAAGAAAGAACTGACGGTACCGGTAGGTGTCGTGCGGAGGCAGGCGCGACCACAAGAAAACAAGTTTAAAGAAGAAATTTTCTGCGGTGACAGGGTATGTGTCCTGTCGGCTCTGTGGAAAATGAAGAACTGAAGAGGGACAGTTGGAAAGGCGGGAAGGCAGCGAGCATGTGCTGAGGGATGCTCCCAAAAGCGTTCCTATTGGATGCTGGGGAGCGTTCCCGCGCAGGCTCCGTTGGTACCAACGATACCCGATATGTGAAGACTACATTCCTGCTTGTTCCTGGAGATACAGACTAGCCCAAAGCACACTTCTAACCTTCATCCTAAACAGGGCCAATTCTACCCCTTTATGCGGCAGTGGGTAACTTTGGAGAATGCCCCCCCCCCACCCCAGCAGAAGAGAAGGGCATGGACGCGGTCATGGCCCAGATGCAAGCTCTCTGTCCGTGATCAGGGCTGCTTTTACCTATATGCAGCAGGGCCCCTGTTGTGCAGGGTCCTGGGCAGCTGCTCCTTTAGCCCAAAGATAAAAGCAGCCCTGATCAAAATGTTGATAGAGACTTGATGTGGGTACCAGGGCCCTCTGAAAGAGTTAATAAAGTTTGAAAAAATAGCTCTGAATATTTCTGTTAGTGTTACAAGGAAGTGTTTTTTTTTAATAAGAGAGAGACAAGGTTACATCTTGCAAGACAGGGAGTTTTTGTTTTGATTAAGCTGGGCAATATGTCTGTGCTTTGATCTGTAACATGTAGTGTCTAGTTTGACATGTAGATAAACAAAGCTTGACTTAGAGCTGAATTTGTACCATGTAGCAGTTTCTTCCTAAATAAATGAAGTGCTATGACCTAGCTAAGTTGAGGGATTACAGGACACTGCTCAAGTTAGGAGGCTCAAGTCTGTCCCTTAATGCCTTAAAGTAGTACTGTTATTGATAAAAACAAAACACGTAAACAGAGACTTATTTCATTCCTCTCTCTGCATTTGAATTTGCACTTGAATTTAGAGAACTGGAGCTAAAGAGCAGAGGTTGTATTTTGCTACCTGGTCAGGAGTAGCACAGACAAACAGATTCTTTCAGTTTGTGCCGTGATTCTGATCTTCTCTTTTCATTCAAGAGAAAAGACAGAGAGGACGGAGGATTGTGAGTATAAAGTACAGACAGACTCAGTCTAAGTCACGGGCTTTAGCATTTAAGAGAGGCAGTCTGGTGACATTGCAAAACTCTGAAAGCACAATGGCATTCAATGACAAGTGGTAGTGAAGCATTACTATTTCCTTTAGGAGTGAGTTTTTCAGAGAAGCTTTGATGTTTGAAATATAAAATGGTAGTCAGTGATTTAAGGGGGGTTGCCCACTAGTCCCGAGTAGATCGTCCTTACATAGCGTGAGGCAATGGTACATGTGAAATTGAAAAGAAAACCATTAAAGTTGTTTGTATTAGATGACAAGATATGATGATTGACTTGTTTGCTTTTCTGACATCATGCTTTAAAAAGGATAATGTTTTCTGGATGCAAACGATATAAAAAGTTTTAACTTGGTAATTGTTGTGTTTTCATATGCTGATTTTCTTCTTTAGTAAGTCAGAGACATATTTCAGACTTGCAAGTTGATGTCTGAAATGCCTGGGGTTTTCTTCTATTGTCAGTCGGTAATGTGTAAACACTATACAGATTTGTTTTGTGGATTTCACTCTTGGGTCTTAAGGTAATTTCAATTGTTTTTCTATATTTGAGTTATGCGTTTTGGTTTCCAGATAGGAGGTGCATTGTATTGAAAGCTTTCCTTATCTCACTTTAGTTGATAGAGATAAATATGGAAACGCTGTGATTTTTGTACATGCTGATTTTTGTTTTGGTTTCAATAATCCTTAGCTGAAAGTAATCATTTCAATATTGTGAATGATAGCAGATTTTCAGCTCAGATATTTCCTCTGAAGTTATGGGAAGTGCTCCATTACCTGATATTAGTATTCAAATGTGTTATATTTGTCCTCATAATTGAGATTGTCGTAAAATGTTTTGAAGGAATAATTTTCATGTCATGGGGATGTTATATTTAAAGTACATTGCTACCGTTAGCGCTTTTGCAGGAAGCTGTTAGGCCCTTTCATCCGAGGTATTTGCTTCATGCATCGGCACGGGGCCCCAATCCAGAACTCCGAGAGGTGTTATTAGACCCGGTACGGCAGGCATGGCGTTTCTTCTGTGGCGGGCGGCGGCTTTCGCCCAGATATTCTCCTTACCTCCCCATACGTGGTAATGCAGATTTTCTCCCCGGTCTGGAAGGCCCGGTATTTGAGAGGTGGGCACGTATGGGGATAGAGAATTTGGAGCAGGTGGTTTCGTCGGAAGGAGTGGTAGAAACATTTGCAGCGCTGGGGCGACAATACCCGTTGCAAACATGGGATGTCTTTTCCTATCTACAGCTTCGCAGCTATATTCGGGGAGTGCCTAGGGAGGCTCTACGGGGGGAGGTCAGCTCTGCCCTGGAAGGGGAGCTCCGGGGTTCAGACCATGGGATACGCGTATCGTGGCTGCAACAAATGCTGTGGGAAGGTTCGGAGCCGATAGCAATGACAGAGTTGGCGACTGCTTGGACTGAGGAGTTGGGGGAAGAGGTCGCAACGGCTGGACTGTTGAGGAGTTTGGTAGCCCTCCCCGAACTGAGTGTTATGGTGACGCATAGAGATGCCCAGTTCAAGATACTACGTAGACTACACTTCGCGCCTCATCGGGCATGGAGGGCCGGCCTAGCTTCTAATCCGGGCTGTCCTAGGTGCGGCGAAAATAAGGCTACGTTGGGACATATGTTTTGGTCTTGCCCACAGGTTCAGGTCTTTTGGAAGAAGGTGGTAGATCACTTGGCTAGGTGTGTGCAGTTTCCCATGCCCTTGCACGCTGGTAACGTGGTCTTAGATATTTGGGAGGAGAGGTGGTCGGTGGATCTGGGCTTTGTGGTGTTAAGGTGGGTCCGTTTGATGTTGCTGTTAGCTCGCATGACGGTCCTACAGAAATGGCTGGAAGTCACAGGGCCTGGCTGTGGGCTCTGGAGGGTAAAGGTTCATGAGATGTTACTCATGGCTCGGCTCTATGCTGCTGGACATCCGCGCCGTTGGCAGCGGTTTTTGGAGGGGTGGGGACCCCATTTATCTCTCTTGCCTTCTAGATCCCGATGTCGGATATTGGGAGGCCTTTAGAGGACTGAGGGGTCCCTTTGGCTCAGTTCCTTTTACTTCCTTCTAACTTGTTTCGGCAAATGTGCTTAGTATGCTGTAACCGTTCCAATACAGTAGGGAAGGGGTGGGTTGGGGGGGGCGGGGGATCGGTATTGGGGTGCAAGGGATTTGGCTGCTGGTCTGCTTGACGGAGGTGTAATTTGCTGAACCCTGAGTAAGGAGGGCCTAGGAGAAGAGTCCACCCTAGGTTCTTCTGGGATAGATTGGAATAATTCTGTACTGGGTTGAATGTCCTATTAAAATATGATGTGGGGGAAGAACAAGTAAACAGACCATAAGTGAGAAAGGGGGGGGGAGGGGGGGATTAGGGTAATAGATAATTCCGGTAGGGTGACATACTCCCAGTGGTTCTGTTTACTATGTATGCGGCCTAACCTGCTTCATGATGGTTCTTGGTCAATAATGTGTAACCCTGTTGCTGCATACCGGGAATCTTAGAAATTGTATGTTGTTTACCATATTTAACACGTTTGCTATTTACGATGTGTCTATGTGTAAGATGCTTTCTATGTTGAATATGTTTAAAATGAATAAAAAGATTTAAACATAAAGTACATTGCTAATTAGGAGAGTTGTCATTCAAAATGAGCAAAAATAAATATATATCTGCTACCTATAGTTCATTTACAAGTAGCACTAAATTTTATATATTTATGGTAGCTTTCTAGAGTAGGATATTGAGTCTCAGATCACATAACTGACAACAGAATGGACTCTTTAAGCAGTATGTGAAATATGAATTTTGATAAAACAATTGCTGACTATAATTGTTGTTTTATAATAGGAATTTCAAAAATGTGGAATCCAGGAAATAATCAAATTTCTTGTCCAGTGAATTCTGTAAAGCCTGAGCAAATAAAAAGACTTAGAGGCAGATGACTAATGGAATATATTTTTAAACTAAATGAAGCCCATATTAGTGTTGGAAATAAAAATAAGATCACTTTCCTTTTAAGCCTGCCCCACTGAGTGGTTTCATTCCTCTCCTGACTTACATTTTCTGTTTGCTTATTTTCTATGAAAATGGTCTAATGTGAAGCAAATTATCAGTTTAATAAGACTATGTTTGATATGCAGCAGTAGTGTGTTTGCACAGCTAGGGGGTTATTCTGAGCAACGAATAGCAGGGATGGACATTCATCCCTGCTATTCATGCCCTTTCCCAGGCCCGACTACTTTCCCTGCATGTTATATGGGGAAGGTAGACGGGGGCAGATCAGGGGTGGCGTTAGGGCAGGCAGAGGGCGGTCGCCGGTTCATGTCATACAGGGGCGATTCTAATGTTGGTCCTCTATGTCTGAGGCCAGCGACTTAAATGGGGAAGTTATTCCACCTCCGAGGTGGAATAACGTTCCCCGATGTGGCAAGATCGGCAGGCCCAGGGTTGGGAAGCGGCAGCAGGGGGCAGAGGACATTCCTCGCAGCCCAACCCTAGACCTGGGAGGCGTGATCAGGGGTTGGGCTGTGGGGAAAACAATTTGGAGGCTGGCGGCCAGGAATTGCAACTTTTAAAATGGAGCTGCGGTGCCAATGCAACTGGACACCCTGATTGGGTGCCATTTAAAAGTCCTGACTGAGTTAGTCAGGCAAGGCCTGTATATGCAGGCCAGGCTGAATCACGGTCCCAGCTTGCATGTACAGGCCAGTTCGTGATTCTGATCCCGCAGGGATTTAATGAATGAATGGGAAGATCTTCTATAGTGTTTTAGATGTTAGACTAAGTTATTGTGTGATTAGATCAATCACCTCCAGAGGTGGTGCCCAGACTATTGGGAGAAAAGACAGTGCTGTCTTTTGAGTTGAAATGTATTTATTTTATTTATTTAACAGATCTTATTTTATACCACTTTATCATGTCAGTCAAAGCAGTTTACATTGTAACTTAAACTTGGTAATGCACATTAAACAGGAACACCGATAACTTTGATTTTTCTGAGGCAATGGAGGGTTAAGTGACTTGCCCAAGGCTGAAAGAAGTGCTAGTGGGAATCAAACACTGGTCTCTTAGTTCCCAAGTTAGTGCTCTAACCATTAGGCTACTCCTCCACTTGGAATTGTGGAGGAGTAGCTAATCATTCCTAATCTTTGATGCCTAAATTTATTGTGAAAGATTTATTTTAGCCTCTGAAAATTAAGACAGATAAGGTCTAGATTAACAGGCAAAGCTTTTTGTGCACTGGTTCAGACCGATGGCTTTTTCAACTTGACTACTGCAATGGAATTTATCTGCAAGAATTACAAATCCATTGTTACATCCACTTGGCTCCTCTTTGCACACAGAGTCAACAGTAACAGCAATGCACGTCATTTTTTGTGGCCTTGTTTCCTTCACATTTTGTGGCAAAGTAGCAGCCTAAAACTGATCCTGTTCAAAGACTAGAAAATACATACCTCAAGGGACAATGTACCTCTTACAGCTACCAAAATAGCTTCTGTTTTATGATCCAGTGCTATGAAAAATGGAATTTCATAAATCTGAAGAGGAAAAAGAAAACCAATTATTAGGTTTAAATTATAACAATCTCTCTCCCTCCATATCCATGGAAATGACACCTCAATCTCAATTGTGAGGGAGAAGCCAAGTTACAAGTGTTATCAGGAAGTTAACAAGATTTGATTTTTACTAGGTTGCATAGGAGCCAAAGTTTCCAAATGATTGGTGTGCACTAAAATTAATGAAAAAAAAAGATCCTCCCTGGCAAAGTGAGGGAGTTTTCTCAATACTGGGGGATGCTCAAGCACTCACATAGCTAGGTTATTTGATGGATACTGCAAGATCACACCCGATATAAAACCTCTTCCCTCCTGCTGAAGAAAAAGATTCCATCACAGGCAGAAACCTGAATCAGATCAGAAACTCCAGAGAGGCTTTTTGGCTGGTTATGACACTACTAAAAATGGGAATTTGGGTCAGATGGAGACATTATTGGGATGGGGGAGGGGTTTTGCTGTCTTGTGGTATTTGTACAACTACTGTTTTAACATTTTAATCTATACTATACATACTGTAAAAATAAGTTCTAAAAGGGTTATATGAGATGCACAGAACATCTTCCCACAATAAAAAATAAGTATTATTAAAAAATAAATAAAAGTGAAAAAGGACTACTTATTTAGTGATAAATATTAAAATCTCATTCAAGTGCTATTTTGTCATTACCCTCAGTGGGAGAATTACAAGGCCTGGAACTTTCAGGGTTTAACTAAGCAGTGATGGGCAATTAGACAGATCTTCCCCTTGAAGTTAGCTCCCTCCTCTTACTACCACAATACTTTGTACTTCTGTGATGGCAGCACAAGGAAAACACACTTAGGGTGGCTTAAAAAAATCAAAATAAAAAAATGAGGTACTGCAGTAAGTCAAGATGGAATGCACACTTCAGCCCTTTGTGCTGTACTGTGAAAAGGAAATGTATGGCAACACAAGCTGGAGAGCGTCTAGACCTCTTTATCTCAAAAAGGTGTTAAAGGCCACCAATAACATTCAGCTACCATGATATGTTGCACAGCATTAAACACTTGTAGTGAAACATTTTACATAGAACAGTTCACAAATTACAGAAGAGCATCTAGTTTGTACACTCCACCCCCTGCCTTTGCTATGTAAGGCAGAAGCAATCATGCAGGAAGATTTCACAGCATCCCTATGCGCATGGGTAAAGGGTTGAAACAAAGAAAAGCCCCCTATGACATATGTAGGATTCACAGCATTTACATTTAATATAACTTAGAGCATACAGATACAATTGTACAAGTTAACTGGAAGAAAAACTAAAATCTGCAGCTAACAAAGGACTCAGTTTACACACACACACGATGGGTGAACAGGCCAAAATGAGTTATTTTAATGGAAAACTTGACAACTATGAGGCACATTATGATGTACAAGTTTGAACAACATTGACCCCTTAGGTTGGCATATCTGAATAAGGTTTGAAATAACCTGGCTGTCCATAGTGTGGAATTAGGAAGGAGGAAGTAGAGAGAAAAACCAAGAATTGTATTGTACAAGTCCATTGTATTTAGAAGCTTAATGGCTTCTTCAGGTGAAGAAGAAGATTTCAACCTTCGAAACCTAGTCCAAAAATGTATTAAGTTGGTCCAATAAAAAAGGTGGTATATTTTATTTTTTTGTTTATCTTTTTAACTATCATTAAAAGTGGACTAACATAGCAACCACTCTACTTTATCCACTGTTGGCGACCATAATGAAGTTTAGAAAAAAGCAAAACCAAAAAAACCCCACACATATATGTGCATGATATCCTGGACCACTATTCATATTCTGACACTAATTCCAGCTTTCGGAAGTCTTTCATAGTCAAACACAGCATTGTCAAAAGATCCATCAGGTCATCACCAGGCAGTTAAAGACCATAAAATACTGTTATACCTATTAGCAGCCAATCTGATGCCTCAAGTTCCAAACAAAAATACTTTGTTTACAAGTAGGTTCATCCTCCTTCAGTAAGCCAATTCCACGTTACCTTATTATGAAAGCTGATGTGGATAAGGTCTCTGTATTGCAGCCCTGTAGTCTGTAAGATAGATCCCAAATGACAATTCAGGGAATCTCCTCCAATTATGTCGAGCTCTGAAGTCCTGCTTCTGCAGCTAAAAGGCAAAGATGAATAAATGACAGCTTTGTCATATAGGCAACTTAAACTCTTTGCATATGCTACACTGTACTCCAGTAGGTAATTCATTGTCCAGTGGAGAGCAGTGTTGTGAATTACCATACAGAGTATCCAGGTTGGATTCTCAGGTCAGGTTTTCTGTTCTCTAGGCCAGCAAGGACTGGGATGCTGTAGAAATAGCATTTATGAGAAGTCAGACAGATATTCTCGGCCATTGCTCACAAACCCAAAGGTCCTATCAAGAAAGCTGTGGTTTGAGGCCCTTAGCTGCTGGCTGTCTCCACCATGGCTGGAATAACTTGGTAGGCGAAGGGATAATATATAGTTAGGCAGAAACCTTGGATAGTTGTGAAAAAGTAGCGTTAACATTTCAGTCCACGATTAACTTTCTATTTCAGGATTGTTGTGAATGCAGATTAAATGGTGCCATAATACAAAAGAGGTTGGCTCAATATGAGCTGAAGGCTCGAGAAGAAAAACTGCAGGGTCAAAGACCAGCCATGTCAAATGTATGTCCAACTGAAGCCCTGCCAGCAGTCCTGTATTGCCGAGAGGTTGCTTCAGGCTCTAGTGGCAAATTAAGTCTTCCTATACACTACTACATATGATTAGTATAAAAAGGTTTCAGTTGGGCTATTACAGTCCAGTACTTTAACTATGCCAACTCACCAGTCACCACAAAGCATGCAGAGTCCGGTAAGAGGGTTGCTGAATATGTAGAAAGGCCACCCATAGGCAGCTGCAGCAAACTGCATATAGTGTGCGGCATTTGCTAACTCTACGTCGAGATCTTCACTCTGGATAAAAAGCAACAAATACCTGAGCAGTCAACGGGAGCAACTCTTCATAAGGCAAACCTCCAGATATTACCGATGTGCTATTTTATTCACACCATTTCATATAATTTAAGTTGAGATGTTTTCAAACTGCTAAAAAAACAAACAAGGGTGAATTTGGATTTTTGTAGACAAAGACCAATTTTTTTATGGCCCTAAATCTGAGGGTGATGCCATTGAAGACAGCAGATGAATGAGATGGGGCAAGAGGTGGAGTTTTTTTAAATTCCAAACACAAAATTAAAATAATTTTAACATTTTCTGCACTTCTTCTCCCAGTCCTTGCTGGGTAGGGCCAAGAGGTTACATTAAGAGACAGTGGGAGCTCTCTGTAGACCAGGAGTTGAAAACAAAACCCCAGAGGCAATACAAATAACACAGGTACACTACCAAAAAACTGCCTCCAGTTTTGCAACTGATTACTATAGATTTTGGGGTGCTGAATCCAGGAAAAATAGCCAAAATGTTCCACCACGTCACATTTTCTTGCAAAATTAGATTTCTTACCCATATAAGGAATGTTCACATAATTTCTTTTTAGCCGACTGCAGTTTATTTTCTTGGCCCAAAATAGAGGTTGTAATGGTTAACTAACTAGAAACACTCCCTCATGATATTTTAGAGTGTTTTATATTCATTTTATACATTAACAGGACAATTGGGAGGCGGGGGGCTAAATCCAGTTCTCGCGCTGGCGCATGTTCTTTCCTGTTCGCCTCGCCTCGTTCACTCGCTCGCTCGCTCAAACACGGTGGTTGCGACATGAACGTTCCTGTCAAATTTCAGTTTCTTGCAAGTTCATTATTACCTTTTGTTTGCTCAGTCGTAATCCAGCTTTATTCCGAAGTGGTTCACTACAGTTGTAGTTTGCAGTGCTGTGTATTTGTGATGGCTCACAGAGCCAGAGGCTGCGTCATCTCTCCGGACAGTTTTTGTTTTATTTGTGGGGAATATACCGTGAAAAAGCGGCAGAGGAACATTTCTGCATTTATTAAAAAAGTATATTTCGCCTATTTCGGTTTGAAGTTAGGCGATCAAGACAAACCGTGGGCTCCTCACAAAGTGTGCAAGACATGTGAGGAAGATCTACGCTTATGGATGAAAGGTAAAAAACAAGCATTTCGTTTCGGAATACCTATGATGTGGCGTGAACAAAGAGACCACAGCAGTGACTATTTTTGCTCTTGCATTGTGAAGGGATACAACTTAAAAAATAAGAACGTAATAAGTTACCCCAACCTTCCCTCAGCAATTAGGCCTATGCCTCATAGCAACGAAGTACCTGTGCCTGAACCACCAAAATCTTTGGATCATATTTGTGTGGACGGTTCTGATCATGATGAGACTCAGATGGCTTTTCCCGATGAGTCCAGTACTTCAGAGTTTGAAACTGAACCAGATCCGAAACCTGAACTTTTCTCTCAAGCTGAATTGAATGATTTAGTCCGGGATTTAGGACTCCCAAAAGATGCTGCCCAACTGCTAGGTTCTCGGCTTAAACAGAAAAATCTATTGTCACCAGGAACAACTTTTTATTGGTACCGCAACCGCGAGACACAATTTTTGAAGTATTTCAGCAAAGAGGAAGATTTGGTATTTTGCAACGATATATACGGAGTGATGGAAAAGTTTAAACTCAAGTATGATCCTGCTGAATGGCGGCTGTTCATTGATTCGTCAAAAGACAGCATAAAAGGTGTTCTTCTTCATAATGGCAACACATTCGCTTCAGTTCCTATTGCTCACTCTGTTATTCTCCAAGAAAAATATGAGAATTTGGCCCTGATTCTTCAGAAGATTCGTTATGATGAGCATAAGTGGATGATTTGTGGAGACTTTAAAATTCTATCCATGCTATTAGGGCAGCAATCCGGTTTCACCAAATATCCCTGCTTCCTTTGCTTGTGGGATAGCCGGGCCCGTGACCTACACTGGGGGAAAAAAGACTGGCCAATTCGGGAGTATTTGAGACCCGGTGAGAAAAATGTTCTTCATGAGAGCTTGGTACCTCGTGATAAAATTCTATTACCACCTCTCCACATTAAGTTGGGTCTCATTAAGCAATTCATCAAGTCCCTTCCAAAAGATGGTGAGTGCTTTCGGTACCTTTGCTCAAAGTTCCCCCGACTTTCTGAAGCAAAGCTAAAAGGAAGGAGTGTTTGTTGGCCCTGATATAAGGAAACTCATTTCAGATGGAGCATTCGCTGAAACGATGTCTGAGAAGGAAAAAGAAGCCTGGGATTCCTTCAAGGATGTTGTTCTCAAATTCTTGGGGAACAGGAGGGATGAGAACTATAAGGATATTGTTGCCAGGATACTCAATGCCTTCAAAGAACAAGGCTGTAACATGAGCCTGAAAGTCCATTTCTTGCACTCCCATGTGAACTACTTTCCCGAAAACTTGGGGGCGTACAGTGAAGAACAAGGTGAAAGGTTTCACCAGGACATCAAGGACGCAGAGAGAAGGTACCAAGGAAGATGGAACACCACTATGATGGCTATTTCTGCTGGTTGCTGCTGCGGGAAACCCCAGATGAAAAATACGCCAAGCAGCGCACCAAGAGAAGCATTCGGGGGAAGAAGAAACGGGCCCACCAGGAGATTGACTGACCCAAGAATGACTTTAAAATCTAAACTGTGTTGACAAATATCGTGTTTTTACTAAACTTTGAAATAAAAATTTGCTAGTTATTACCACAGTGTCGGATCTCATTTATTAGAATTTTATTTTCACACCATTGGGTGTTTGTCTTCATGTATTGCAATGGTGCGGTTTGCGTTTTCTATTCTTACATACATACCTGTACAACATTTTTTGCACATTTCTTTGCTTTGCTTTGTGTCTAACCTCGCTCTTATATGCTCAATGTTTGTGCACATGTATGTGGCTGTTTTAAGTGCAGACAGACAATTTTGCTACCATCACAGTGTGTTTTGTTGACATTACTCTATTCTTATGTGCTGCCTTGTTACAATTTTCTTTATTCTTATTTGAATAACTACTAAACAATTAGTATAAAGAATTCATCCAAGAAACTTTTATCTCGATCGCACTCAATCTGAAACGTTCACCTCAAACTGCTAACCCAATGTAGCAAAAAATCTGTACGTGATGGAGCAAATTGGTTACCAGATTTGGATTCAGCGCACCAAAAAACGTAAAAATCAATCGAAACATTAGAGGCAGTTTAAAAAAAAATGTTTTTAGTGTACCTGTGTAATTTCCATCATACATCAGTCTCAGACCAGAGCAAGCCCCTTCTTAAAGCACAACAGAAGTCGATATCACCTAGACTAATATATGAATGTCTGCTATCATTGAGTTTTGCTGAAGCTCACCATTGAGGTTAACGGGGGAAGGCACACCACTTCTTCTGGATCTTTGCATGATTCCACCTTATCTTGCTCTTGGTGAAGAAGAGTCAATCCTGCAGCTATGTCACTTGGCACCAAGTCAGTGTCCTAGGAAGAAGAAACATCCATAATCCCTGCCATCTCTCTTACTTTCCGTTTATGAGCCTTATTAAAAAGTATGAAATCCTGCCATTACAGTATTATATTGCAGTGTACCCAATTAATGGCCCAGCTGTGATGTGCACATGGGTATCAGTCCCACAATCATCAGATTAGATTGTTACCTTCCTATTCTGAAACTTTATGGATAACATAAAAAGGTGAACACACAGAAAAACAGTAAAGTGACAAAACAATAGATGTAGGAGCCCAATTGAAAAATCAAATCAATCCCAGAACACCCAAGCACCAAGTCTGCATACTTAACACTTAAGGACAGATAAATGCAGTGAAAACACAAAGTATCAAATATCACTGTGTAGCACATGAGACATAAAACGAGGTTACTTACCTGTAACAGGAGTTCTCCGTGGACAGCAGGATAAGTCAGCCACAATAGGTGTCGTCATCTGACGGCGCTGAGACGGAAGTACTCTCTATAGCTCAGAAGGGCTTAGCCCCTTTGAGCATGGGCCATCTGGCCACACCTCCGGGTCAGCCCCTAGCTAGCCACTGAGTTACTAGGGGCGTGTACCCGGGAGAATACCGTCTCTTGTAGGGGAGGAGGGTGGGACTTATCCTGCTGTCCACAGAGAACTCCTGTTACAGGTAGGTAACCTCGTTTTCTCCTAGGACAAGCAGGATGAGTCAGCCAAATAGGTGCCTCCCAAGCTAGGAAGAGCCAAGGTGCAAGGGGCGGTTGAAGTGAAGAAGGCAGGCCATGAGATAGTGGGGAAAAAAAAACATTCCCTTTTATTGAGGAAGGGTTACCAGTGCAGGTACGCAAGTAGTGCAAAAAACAAACAATGCAACTGCGGGGGGCTGCTACAACCGCAAGTCTGTGCAAAAGGGTGCAAGTGACAGAGGTGCAATTAACACGGTGCAGAACAATTCATGAGCAACAACAACAACAACAACAACAACAACAACAGTGCAATGGGGTCGTAGCAACAACAACAGTGCAAATATGCAGTAACAGTGCAGCATAGAGTCGCTTGGTAAACAGTTCAGTCAGTCCCACGGTACAGCGCTACAGACAGCGCGGGTCAGCCGTGGCTAGGACCGCCTGGCCGAAGGCAAGCTTCTCGTCGGTGAGGTCACGGCAATAGTGTTTTTGGAATGTATGCGGGAATGACCATGTGGCCGCTTTGCAGATATCCGCCACAGGAACTGACTTCAAGTTGGCGATGGAAAAGGCCATCGCCCGTATTTGATGTGCGTTGACTGGAGGCGAGGGTTCCGTGCCTGCTTGTTCCAGGCAGAAGGTGATGCAAGCAGAGTGATCCAGAGTGACAGGGTCCTTTTGGAGACCGGACGCCCAGGTTTGTTGGGGTCATAGGAGATGAACAGTTGTGTCCCCTTGCGCTGTGGTGATGTCCGGTGGAGGTTGATACAGAGGGCCCTGACGCAGTCCAAGGTGTGCAGCCGTTGCTCCTCTGGGGAAGAGTGTGGTTCGGGGTGGAAACTAGGTAGTTCTATGGACTGGTTGATATGGAAGGCGGTGGCCACTTTAGGCACGAATCTTGGGTGTGTCCGGAGGGAGGCTCTGTTGCTGGTGAACTGGGTATAGGGCGGGTGCGCCACCAAGGCCTGCAGCTCACTTATCCGTCTGGCTGATGTGATGGCGACCAGGAATAGAACTTTCCAGGACACGTGCTTCATGTCTGCCATGCACAAGGGCTCGAAGGGAGGCTGAATAAGCTGGCAGAGGACAGTGTTGAGGTCCCAGTGAGGGATCGGGTCCATGTGTGGGGGGTGCAGGTTGGCGAGTCCTTTCATGAAGCGTGTGACGATGGGCTGGGCTGCGATGGAGACGTCGCCGCAGCAGTCATGGAATTCTGCGATTGCAGCCAGGTGGACTCGAATTGACAGAGGCTGTAGCCCCTTTTGGGAGAGCTTGGTGAGGTATTGCCGCGTCTGTGGCGTGGGGCAGGAAAAGGGGTTGAGCTGCCGGGAGGCGCACCATATGGTGAAGCGCTTCCATTTCAGGCAATACAACTTCCTAGTTGACGGGCGTCTCGCCGCAAGCACTACTTGTGCAACCTCTGGTGGGAGGTGGAGGGGAGCCAGAGTTACCTGCTCAGTCTCCATGCTGCTAAGGACAGGGTCCGCAGATTGGGGTGCAGGGTGTTGCTGTCGTCCTGTGAGATGAGGTCCGGCCTCAGGGGAAGGCGAAGGGGTGCATCCCGTGCCAGGCGGTTGAGGAAGGGAAAACATGCCTGGCGCGGCAAGTAGGGGGTGATGAGGATCGCTTGTGCTCTGTCCGAGATGATGCACTGTAGAGTTAGCGGTATCAGAGGGAAGGGCGGGAAGGCGTACACTAGAGACCAGTCACCCCAGCACACGTCGAATGCATCCGGGGCGACGCTGCTCTGTGATGGGCGCTTCGAACAGAAAGTGTTGCATTTGGTGTTCTCCTCCGTGGCAAAGAGGTCTATTTGTAGTTGCCCCCACCTCTGGAAGATGGTGAAGGCCACCTGGCAGTTGAGCTTCCATTTGTGAGGGTTGAGCTGCCAGCTGAGGTGGTCTGCCAGCCCGTTCTGAAGCCCTGGTAGGTAGGATGCTTGGATGAGGCAGTAGTTGTGAAGGGCAAACCATCCAGATTTGTAGGAGCTTCCCTGCAGAGGGGATGGGAACCCATTCCGCCCTGCTTGTTGATGTAGAACATGGCTACCTGGTTGTCGGTTCGAAGAAGGATGCGTTTTCCGTAAATCTGATTCTGGAATGTCTTGAGGGCGTGTCGCATTGCCCTGAGCTCCAGGAGGTTGATGTGTGAGGGCTGCTCCTTCGCCGTCCATGCTCCCTGGGTGCGGAGGTGGAGGCAGTGCACCCCCCAGCCGGATGGCGAGGCGTCCGTGGTTATGGTCAGCTGGTGGGCAAATTGGCTCAGAGGGCGGCCACGTGAGACGTTCACGCTGCGGGTCCACCACAGAAAAGACGCTTTGGATGCGGCATCCATGCAGATGTGTGAGCTGAGGGGTTGTGAGTGCTGACTCCAGTGTGACCTCAGGTGCCATTGCAGGTGGCACACGTGGAGCTTCGTCATAGAGACAAACTGGGTTGAGGCTGCCATGTGGCCCAGGCGTGTCCTGGTGGATGTGGAGCTGGTCTCTGAGATGTGCCAGGTCAGCTGGATGATAGCCTCCCTGCGGGAGTGGGGCAAGAATGCCCTGGAGACTGTTGTATCTATTAAGGCTCCGATGAACTCGAGGCGTTGGGTGGGTTTCAGGTGCAACTTCTGGAAGTTGATTAGAAAGCCCAGGGATGTCAGGAGAGCGATGGTCTGTTGTGTCACCGCTGTGGCTTCCCGTAGGGAGGGGGCTGCAATCAGCCAGTCATCCAGGTATGGAAAAACGCATATGCCCTGTTTGCGCAGGTGGGCGGCTGCAACGACCACGCATTTGGTAAAGACTCTTGGTGCCGGAGATAGTCCAAAGGGAAGGATTCTGTATTGGAAGTGTCTCCCCAGGATCTGGAAGCGAAGGAACTTGCGGTGGTCCTTGTAGATGCTGATATGCATGTACGCATCCATCAAGTCCAGGGATGAGAGCCACCCCCCGTGCTGAATAAGGGGAAGGATGGACCCAAGGGAGTGCATCCGGAATTTCTCCTTGACAATGAATTTGTTGAGGTTGCGAAGGTCGAGGATGGGACGGGAGCCTCCCTATTTCTTGGGAACCAAAGTATCTGGAGTAGAAGCCAGTATGGATCTCCTTTGGTGGTACTGCCTCTAATGCCTTGGAGGTCAGGAGAGAGGATATCTTCATTGAGAAATCTGTAAGGGAGGTAGGTTCTGTACTGTCTCGGAGGTTTGTGTTGCCACAGTGCTGAGTGGAACCGGATGCGGTACCCTTCTTGATTATTTGGAGGAACCACTTGTCTGTGGTGATGGATTCCCAGGTCAGTAGGAAGGAGGTGAGCCGACCCCCGGTGGGGGAGAGGTGGGCTTTGCTGTGCTTGTCAAAAGGGCTGCTCAGGGGGCCTTTTGTTGCCTCCGGTCGCGTTGACGAGGTTTATTGCGGTAGGAAGTGCTCTGGGCCTGTGGCTTGTACTGCGGTTGTTGCCACCTCCGATATGGGTTGCTCCGATATGAGTTGTATTGGCGCTTGGCGGGGTATGGCTTTTGCCGATAGGAGCTCCTGTGGCTGCTGCGCTCTAGGCCCTCGTCCGCAAGGGTTTGCAGCGTGGCGCTGTGGTCTTTCATAGTGGTGACAGTGTTCTTGGAGGTCCGCTAAAGGGGCATTGGCAGATACTTGGTTGTCCTGTGGAAGTGAGGAGATGACATCTTTTAGAGGGCGTCCTGGTAGAGGGCATGCTGGAGCTGGTGTGCAGACAACCTGGCGCTGAGCATGGATCCCTGGAAGGCCCTCTTACTGACCTCGTCAAGTAGTTTAAGGTCTCTGCCCGGGGGGTTGTTGGAGTGAGTCCGTGTTGATTTAGAACGCTTGAGGGCAGACTCCACCACAATGGATTGGTGTGGGAGCTGCGCTTTGTTGAAACCAGGTAGGGACTGGACCTGGTATTTTAGGTCCAGTTTGCGGGAGGAGGAGGGTCCCGAATTAGGGTTCTGCCACAGTTTGAGAAGGTTTTCGTGAAGCAGGGGGTGCACGGGTATAGGTGCAGGGGCCCTAGGAGTCTCCAGGAACGTCAGTGCTGCTTGCGTTTCCGGGCGCTGGTCGGAGTGGAAGCTGGTAGCAGAAAGAGCCATTGCCGATGCCAGTTTGCGGAGAAATCTGGGATAGGTGAGATGATCTGGGTTGTTGGGCGCGGAGTCCGCAGTCGTAGATGCGAGGCCCTGTCCCGAGGTCTTGGCCGTGGCGTGCTCAACCCTATTGCCTGCGTCGCAGGAGGGGGGTGGGGGCGCCAGATCCAGAGGGGCTGCTGGTGGGCTGGTGATCCTTGGCTCCGATGAGGATGTTGGAGTATGTGCGTGAGTTTGTATCCATTGCTGGAGAGCGTTGCAGAGCAGGGAGGAGAGTTGCGTCACATCAGGGACTGCTTGCTGTGGAAGAGCCGTGGTGGCGGTCTTGTGCAGAGCCATAGGGGCAGGCGGGGAATCCTGGGTGGTAGGAGCCATTGGGAAGTATGTTTCCTGATTATCGTGTGGTTCCAGATCAGAATCAGGGTTTGAGGGGAGCATGCAGCTGTTGTAGAGCGCAGGGCTGGCATATCTGAAACTGCTGGAAGGAGACCTTCTGCTTCTGTGCCTGTTACCTGATTTTCTGTGTCTTTTTTGAGATCAGTGAAATCTGTCTCTCTTGGAGGGTGCCCTGTTGTTGTTGCTGCTGCTGCTGGAGCTGCTGTAGTTCTAGTCTCCTCCTGTGGTTTCTGTGCCTCTTTGAGCCTCTGCTACGTCGGCGTGGGCTGGAGCGGTGCCTCCGCACCGACGGAGAGGCTCTCTGGTGGGAGGGGGAGTGTTTCCTCTTCTGTGCATTGCCGTGGTGCTGGCCAATAATGGCGCGGTGGAAGGAGTGGGAGGCTGGATCGTTCTTGTGATGCTGCCCAATGGCGCCATGGTGGGCAGAGCCGGAGGCTGGGATGTCTTCTAGCTGATGCCCAATGGTGCCGTGGTGGGCGGAGCTGTTAGCTGAATTGTTGCCGTGGTGCCGTACAATGGCGCCATGGGGGGCGGAGCCAGGAGCACAGGATGTCGGCAAGATGGCCGCCTGCACACATGGAGACTCACACAATGCTGAAGGGAGCCCCGGAGGAGAGCCATGAGTTGGGGAGGCAGCAGGAGCAGCAGAAGAGGCACGGAGAAGACCCGAGGGCACAGAGGCCGGCAAGGGCACATCCGGGGCTGCGGAGGAAGCAGGCTGCAGCATTGAGAGTTCAGAAGCAGCATGGGCAGCCACATGGTCCACCGGGGTAAGGGCTGTCTGGCTTCTTACCTCCTGGATCATATCCTGCAGAGCATGTTTCCGTGATTTTCTTGCTCGGGAGGGGAATCTTCGCGCAGTGAATGTAGTCCTCTGTGGGAGATTCCAAGGCACCTCAAGCAGCGATCATGTGAGTCTGTGGAGTTAAATTTTCTTTGAGCAGCTTGGGCATTTTTTAAAACCCGGTTTTGGCATCTTGATTGTAGTTCTTAGGATTAAGGTCCCCCTTTTTTTCTTTTAGATTCTTTCTGTTCAGAATGTTGTCCGATGATCTTGGTTTTTGGTGTAGAGAGTAGGAGAGTCCATCCTGCTGGTAAGGCGGAAGAACGAAAAGTGGCTAGCTAGGAGCTGACCCGGAGGTATGGCCAGGTGGCCCATGCTACGCCCTTCTGAGCTATAGAGAGTACTTCTGTCTCGGCGCCGTCGGATGACGACACCTATTGTGGCTGACTCATCCTGCTTATCCTAGGAGAACATCCCTTTTACAAAAGGGATCAAACACCATTCCACTTAATTGAGCTTTTACTAAAAGTGGTTTATATCAAGGATAGTAATGATTAAGAATTGCTATCAACTATTCTTCAAAATGAAATCTTCTCTTCTAGTTTGTACAACTAAACTAATGTCAAAAAAGCACAACCAACTTGCTTCACTCTACTATGATTCATGGTCTAGAAAACAGGAAAATATTTAGCAATGACAGAAAACAGAAATGGTTATATGCTAACTTTAAAATAAAAAATGCAAAGACATAGCTCTGAGTATGTCAAAAGCAAGCCAAAGCTCTGTAAATATTCCCAGGACTTCGCTCAACAGTATTGCTTCATAGATTTGATCTGTTATGATTTATGGATTTCCTAGGAACCTCTGACTTTAGGCCTCTTTTACTAGCATTTAGCACGTGCTAGCTACTGGATGGCCCATTTTATTCCTCTGGCTGTGGGGCAGATAGTACGTGCTAAGTGGTAGTAAAAGAGGCCCTTAGTTTTATGTTATCAATTTCCCTGATTTGGGCTCTGAGTGGATGGTAAGGGGTAAGAATGGACTTCACACTGAAAATACTATATTGGATTGGGTAGGATATGAAGCAATGGATTGGAAAATATAGGGACTGGATCTGAGCAGAGAGCTGCAGATCCTTGCAACAACTCCTCTAGCAATGGCAAAATTGGAAATTACATGGCAGCCTGCTTCTAATACTACTTATTTTATAGTGTTACTGTACACATGCAATGCTGTACCATTGTGATAATTAGGAAAGGAACATATTGTATTTGAATAAATAACTTAGTCAAAGTGGGTACCTTAGTTAACTAAATAAAGCAATAGGAATAAAGTGCCTTGTCCAAGATCAAAAGGACACGTTTACTAAGCCCAGCACCAGTAACATGCATGTGGGCCATTTTACCAACGCAGGGAATTTACAGTAAATGCCAGAGAGCATAGTTACTCACCTGCATCAGGTGTGCTCCAGGGACAGCAGGAATCAGTCCACACATATGGGTGAAGTTGGCATCGATGCCAACAGAGCCTGTGCAGAAGCATCTCCCCAGTTTTCAAGGAAAGTCTTTGGGAGATGCACCATGCATGCAAGGTCCACTTCCCACCCAAGGGTGCCATCTTGCCTCAGTCCAATGACATAGCTAAGATGGCAAAAATATAAGATGGTAAAGAAGCAACTCCAAGGGGAGAAGGGAGGGATGTGAGGACCGATTCCTGCTGGCCACAGAGAACACCTGCTACAGGTGAGTAACTACGCTTTCTCCAGGAACAAGCAAGAATCTGTCCTCACATATGACACTCGCCAGCTACAGGCTACCGAGAACCTGTAACCAAAAGAAAAATGCCACGGCAACCTGCAAAGGGAGAGCCATGACCAGCAGCCAGTCGAGTACCGAGTGAGAGACTCTCGCAAGACCCAAGCATCCAATGAACACCAGCACTCCGGTAGCCTGAACACAGAAGAGTCGGAGGGCAGGAGTTGCCTATATCTCAAAAATTGGATTACGGCCTGGCTGAAGGCACTGTCCTGTTGTGACTCTCTCTCCAGGCAGTAGTGAACTGTGAAGGTATGGACTGAAGACCAGGTGGTGGCCCAGCAAATTTCCATCATGGGGACAGAACGCAGATTGGCCACAGAAGTAGCCATGGCTCTGATGTAGTGTGCCATGACTGGTCCAGTAGGATCCCTAGGTGGCAGACTTCAAGGGTAATGCAGTCCGCCACCTAGGTGGACAGGGTTCGCTTAGTCACTAGGAGCCCCAGACAGCTGGGGTCATAGGATATGAAAAGCTGTTGAGCTTCAGTGGCCCTGGGTCCACTGAATATAGGACAGGGCTCTCTTGCCATCTAGAGTATAGAGAACGGTCTCTGCCCTGCCAATGTGAGGCATGGGAAAGAAGGTGGGGAGCACCACCTCCTGATTAAGGTGGAACGAGAAGACCATCTTCGGCAGAAACTTAGGGTATGTGTGGAGCACTACCCTGTTCTTGTAGAACCTTGTGTAAGGAGACTCTGCCAGATCCTGGAGCTCACTAACTCTGTGAGCTATGTGAGTGCTACCAGGAAGGCAACCTTCCAGGAGAGGTACTGCGGGGGTAGCAAAAGTCTCAAACAGAGGCTTAGTGAATTGCAAGGCACCACATTAAGGTCCGATTCCGCCACTGGAGGGTGGACGGGGGGTTTGGACAACATTAGGAACCAAGACAAGGGTCTGAACAGAGGGGCTTCCCTTCAACAGAGTGGTGATGCGCCGTGATGGCACTTAGGTGTACTCTGACAGAGTTGGATTTCAGTCCCGCCTGCGATAGGTGGAGCAGGTATTGGAGCACCACATGCACTGAGCAGGAGAATGGATTCATCCGTTTCTCTATGCACCACAGTGAGAAAATGTCGCCACTTGGAAGCATATGCCCTTCTTGTGGTGGCCTTTCGAGAGGCCAGGAGGATGTCTTAAACATCCCGTGGAAGGTTGAAGGGGGCTAGTGCTATCCTTTCAGCAGCCAAGCCATGAGGGAGAGGGACCCAAGTTTGGGGTGTAGGAGAGCGCCCTACTCCTGCGAGAGTAGTTCTGGGGCTCAGCCCAGGTGAATAGTACCATCGATAAGGAGAGCAGCAGTGGGAATCAGTGCTATCAGCACTAGTGATGCTCTGTCGCATTGAGCCTTGAATAGGGTCTTGGCTATCAGAAGGGGGGGGGAGGGAAGGCGTACAGGAGGCCTTCCGTTCACAGGAGGAGGAATGCATCCGCCACTACTCAAGACTGGTGTGGTCAGCGGGAGCAGAAATGGGAGCAGAAAACAGGGCAAATGCGCATTGTCCAGGCTGGCGAACAGGTCCATCACTGGGATGCCCCAGAGCCAAAATAGCCTTGAGGCCACTGCTGGGTCCAGGTGCCACTCATGCAGCTGGAGTACCCCTGCTCAGCTTGTCCGCTAAGATATTGTCCTGGCCCAGGAGGTAGATTGCTCTCAGGAGCATCCTGCTGCGCATAAGAGCAGAGGGTTACAGACGCCCGGCCGAGGTGGGAATGATCCCATTACCCCCTGTTTGTTCAAGTAGAACATCGCGACCTGATTGTCAATCTGGATCAGCACTGCGTGGTGCTGTAGCTGGTGGTGGAAGGCCTTGAGGGCCAGGAACATGGCCCCAATTTCCAGCAGGTTAATCTGCATTTCGGATTCCTCTGGGACCAGCAGCCTTGTGTCTGGAGGCTGTCGCAATGTACTCCCCAGCCCATTAGAGAGGCATCCGAGATGAGGACTTTCTGGGGGGTGGGTGCCTGCAAGGGCATCCCGGCCTGAAGGTGACCTGGATTCTGCCACCATCCGAGAGAGTTCACCAGTTGGCGAGTCACATGCACCCGGTCCCCGAGCCTGCCTGTAGCTTGGGTCCACTGAGTGGATTCACCACTGGACTGCTCTCATGTGTAGGCAGGCATTTAAGGGTCACGTGGACCGTGGAAGCCATGTGTCCCAGCAGGAGAAACCACCTGGCGGGTAGTGTGCTGTGCTGTGCCGTGCCGTTGCACCTCTGCAGCTAATTTCCTGAGGAAAGACGACTTTTGCCTGAAGGGTGTCCAGCTGTGCCCCTATGAACTCTCGGCTCTGAGTGGAGTGAGGTGGGACTTGGGGTAGTTTGTGACAAACCCCAGGTGCTACAGGGCATTTATGGTTTGTCCAATGGTACGTTGTGCCTCCGCAGCTATGGCCCCCTTTATAAGCCAGTAGGGGAAGATGAAGGCCCCTTGAAACCCGAGGTGAGCTGCGACCTCCGCAAGGCACTTTGTAAAGACCCTTTGAGACGAGGTTAGCCTGAAAGACAGTACCCTGTATTGGTAGTGTTGTCACCCCACCATGAACCAGGGGCATTTTCTGTGGCTGGGGTGAATTAGGATGTGAACGTAAGCATCCTTTAGGTCTAAGGAGCAAAGTCAATCGTCCTGCTGGAAGAATGACAGGAGTGTTCTCCAAGGGAGAGCATCTTGACTTCTCCCTGACCAGAAACCTGTTGAGTTCTCGCAGGTCTAGGATAGGCCCAAAGGCCCCCAGTCCTCTTTGGGACGAGGAAGTACCTGGAGTAGAAGCCGGCATCCCAGAGTTGTTTTGGGACTGGCTCCACTGCTTTGTCCCAGAGTAGTCCTGCTAGCTCGGTGAGAAGCAGGGTCTGGTGGGCTCTCTTGGGAAGAGAGGGTGATGCCTGATGTAGGCAGAGGAGGTAATCCTCCTTGGCCATCTGTAACACTCAGGCATCGGTGGTGATGGCTGTCCACCTGTGGGCAAACAGGGCTAGGTGCCCCCCTGTGGGCAGCAAAGGACCCCCTGTGGGTGTGGGGATCACGCCCAGGCCATCAAAAGCCTCCCCTGGGCTGGGCCAGAGCCGGTGCTTCATGCTTTCTGGGGACCATGTCCCTGGCCTTTTGTTGCTGGGCCTGAGAAGGCTTGGAAGTGCAGAGTAGTGCTGAAGCCCCCTTTCTTCTTTGGGAAGGGCTTTTTCCCCAGGGCTTTCTTTTGGGGTTGCACCGAGATCTTTCGAGAGCCTGGTTCTCAATGCATACTCGGTCTCTATCTCCACTGCTTTGTCCGCCATGGGTTTCCTCAAAACAGGTTTTCATCTGTGCAGGGGACATCGATCAGTTTGTCCTGTACCCATTGTTCCAGGTCGGACAACTGCAGCCATGCTTGGTGTCATGTCCCAATGCTTGCGGTGGCCACCTTAACCGATGACTAAGGCATCATAGGCTACTCAGGACAGGAACTTTGAACATTCCTTTACCACCAAGGTTAAGGTCTTGAACCTCTTTAGGGGTTCTCCATCAAGGCCTCCCAATAATCCCCCAAACTCCCTCAACAGTTCCTTCAGGTACATGCCAATGTACAGCTGTTGTGTGGATTCAGCATGTTAGCATTGAGCCCTGAAAAGTCTTTTGACAGAGGGCATTGAGGGTTCGGGCCTCCCTGACAGGTGGTTCATGGGTCCTCCTCAGCCTCAACTGCGAGAGTCTTGGCCATATCCCTCACAAAATCGAGGAATGCAATGTCCTTGGGTGGGGAGTAGCATTGGGTCGCCGGGAGAGATAGGTCCTAGGGCATGTCATGGTGTCGCCTCGTGTCCAGGACCTCTTTGGCCTCTGTCTCCCAGTCAGACTCGAAGTCTGAGTACAAGTCAGACACTACACGATTACATCAGTCGAGAACCGATCTCCGTGGTGCAGGATCTCCGGAGGATCATTGGTCCAAGCCACAGGCACTCGCCTGGGAGCACCTGTGTTCTGAAGAACGGGATCTCAACCAGGGCCAGGGGCTCTCTCGAGGCCGATGGTGCTCGAGGACCGGCTTGACATTTGGGGAAGCCCTCGATGTCGAGGGTCCTGTTGTTGGGGTAGATGAACTGGACAAGCCAGGCAAAACGCCCGCTGCATGGGCACCAGGGCAGATATAGTGCTCTCTAGGGATGTCATTCGGCTCCACAGCCTTCTATGCCAGCAAAGAGGTCTTCGGGCCCAACGTCAGTACTGTCAAGAGAGTCCTTGATGAGGATGGTCTCAGCGGCCCGAAACTGGTCAGCGGGAGCAGACAACTCCTTGCGAGGCAATTTGGAAGGCAACTCCTGCCCCAACTCCTGACTTTTGCCTGGGGTGGGATTTCACCTTCTTCCCAAATCTGTCCTTCAAGGCAATCTGAGGATTTCAAGGAACTTCCGTTCGGAGGAACCACGGTTGCAGGACTCCGAAGAGGCTCTGGCTTCGCGGGGCACCAAGGTATCTGAGGGGGCCCTGAAGCATGGTGTTACTGGAGACTCCGGGCCAGTTGGACTTATAAAACATTTTTCCTGCTGCTGATGGCAACTCAAGGCCTTTGGGGTCATGTTCTGCAGAGCTCACAATCAGAAGAGTTGTGCTCTGGGCCAAGGCAGCAATTGTGTGGATCGGCAAGTGACGTAACTTTGCCACACTGATCACATTTTTCAAGCCACTTGAGGCTATTGGAAAAAGGGGGTTCCTGCCTTCCAGGAGGGGTCCGAGGCCTTCAGCTGAAAAAGGGAACGAACGCCAGTTGAGGCAGACCTCGATGGAAAAAAAAAAAAAAAGTGGAAAATTGAGATGAACCTGAGGAGAGACACTGAAGCGAACTGGTTCGGGGCGGGAAGGAATCGGTACGTAAACTGGACAAATTAACTATAAAAAATATATATATCAATCAAGACTTGTTCCAGGAATAAAAGGACAACATCCGAAGTGCTCCATGGAAAAAAGGAGACTGAGGCAAGATGGCACCCTTGGGCGGTAAGTGGACCACGCACGCATGGTGCATCTCCCAAAGGCCCTCCTTGAAAGCTGGGGAGATGCTTCCGTGCGGGCTCCGTCGATGCCGATATGTGAAGGCTGACTTCCTGTTTGTTCCTGGAGAAGTGTGTGTTTCCTTCTCCCTGCAGTTAACCAGGCCTAGTACACCAGCATCCTACTAGCTGCCACACAGGCACAACTAACGCCACCCACTGAGGTGGCATTACTTCCATCCATGCTACCGAGGTCAAGTGCAGTTAGCATCAGGGCCGACACAAGGGTTTCTGCCACCCCAGGCAGAAGCCCCAGCTGTAACACCTTCCCCCTTGGAGCTGCGCTGTCCTGCCCTGCTATACCCTTCCCACTGCCACAAACTCCATTGGTGGAGAGGGAAAGGCTTAACTTGGTGCGGCAGCAGTCCACCATGTGCTGTGGCACACATGGCCTGTCACTTCTGACCCCGCCGTCAAACACAACTTCCTGTTTATTTATTTAGACAGTTTTATATACCGCCTTATCCTTCAATCAAAGCGGTCACAACACAATTGGGGGATACATTTAACACGCGGGGATATGAGACACATACTTACAGGGAACATGGGCAATGGAGGGTTAAGTGGCTTGCCCAAGACCACAAGGAGCATCTGTGGGACTAGAAACCCCAGTCCTTCCGGCCCAAGGTTGCAGGGGAGTGTCAGAGTGTTGCAGGTTGGAGGTTGGAGGGGGTGTCAGAAATAGCAGGCCATGTGTGCCCCACAGCACATGGCCTGCCGTGTGCGCCCCACAGCACATGGCCTGCCGTGTGCACAGTGCCACCAGAGGTCTGCTGCCCTAGGAGGCCACCTAACCCAGCTAGTGGACAGGCTGGCCCTAGTTAACATAGGTCATTAATGCCCACGCTAAGTTGATAGGACAGAACAAGAAAGACCATAAGAAGTCCTGTGATCATCTCTCAGCCTAATGAGACTGCAAGTGTGTTTTAAAACATATAAAGATAGATTAATATTGACAGTAATACTAAAGCTTTCAATCTTACAGAAAAGTAAGTGCCGAAGAGTTCAGCAATACTCGAGAAAGCTGCTCTGTTATCGTCATCACGCCCAATACAGCAGCAGAGTCTCTTGATTCTTTTCTCCCAGACTGTTGTTGCTGCACTCTTGACGTTGTACAAAACTTGTCTGGATTGGCTGCTTTCAAGGTCATGAGCATCACTACCAGGAAGGTATGCAACCTTTTTCTTTCCCAGGGGATCAAACACAATTACCACTGCAACAGCAGTGACAATGATAATGATCCAACTGCAAAACAAAAATTACAGATATGGCACCTTATATTCTGCTGTGTTAAAGTAGTCAAAATACACAATTACCTTTAAAATTATCTTAACATTTCCGTTCACTTCATTTTCTGTTCACATAATAAAAGTAAAAGAAAACTTTAGAACTACAGTAAATATTAGCCTGAGAGATGTATCTACTTTTGTACATATAAATACAGCTGAAAAATATGAAGTTTCCCTTTAACTTCTTCATTCTCAGCTATTCCATGAACCAGTTAAAGAACTCAACAATCCTTTCCTTCTTGGCGATTTCTCTGGTTTGATCTTACCACATTCTAATCTATAGCAAGAAGAGAACAAGGTCTATGAGGTATTTTCCATTTATTAACTCTATGTATTTAGTGCCTGTGGTTACAGACTCACCTTACAATGACTGTTACCAGTACAGCGCTGACCACTGTTCTGTTGCAGTTCAAACCATTGTCAGACACCCAAATGGCTCCCAGAATAGCCCAGACAAACTCTGGCAGATAGAGCGCTAGACGGATATAAACCAATTTAGGGATACACTGCCTTGGGCCAGGATTAGAAATTGTTCCTGGAAAAACACACACACAAAATTACTCAATGCTTTATGTAAATAATTTTTCAGCAAGGTTCTTATAATTTACTGACAATTGGTTTTCATTCAGGTCATAGAATGAAAACCAATTTGCAGATAAGGACTGACAGGTAAAGAACGTAAGAAATGGTTGTAAACTTAACGAGGCAGAGAACACTCCAATATGTAGAAAGACTAGGGAACATGCAATTAAGCTACAATATAGCACATTTAAGACAAATCAGAAAAAAATATATATTTTTTCCACTCAACATGTAATCAAACTCTGGAATTCATTACCAATAAGTGTAATGTGTGCCTTCAAGTTACCAGAGGATGTAGTAAAAACTATCAGTGTAGCTGGGTTTAAGAGGTTTGGACAAGTTCCTGGAGGAAAAGTCCATAACCAAAGTGGACCAGGGAAATCCACTGCTTACCCCTAGGACAAGCAACAGAAATCTGTATACCTTTTGGGAACCTGTCTGGTACTTGTGACCTGGATTGGCTACTGTTGGGAACAGTATACTGGGCTTGATAGATCCTTGGTCTGACCCAGTATGGCATCTCTTATATTCTCAACACCTTTGTAGGCATCTTCGATTTCCTTTAATGAAATTTATTTTGGATAAAGTAATGTCATAAACAGCATGGCCACTTAAGACAGAGACTATTAGTTGCTGGTAGCTGTGCTGGGTTGTTGGGTAGGGGGGGAGGGGGAGGAAGGTGGGGGAAAAATAGTGAAACAAAATAGAAACAAAAATAGGAAAAAAAAAAAAAAAAAGTATGCATATTGTATATATGGCTGTATAAGTAAGCAATCTTGTGGGAACTGCCCCTTATTCAGTGCTATAGTGTTTGGTGTGACAGGTTTTTTTTTTTTTTTTTTTAAGATTTTATTAATGCAAAAGAAACATACAAAGTACAAGTAACAAGTATCAGAAAGTAGGGAAATCATCCCTACCTCCATAATCAAACAGCGGAAACAATAATTATTTACCCACATCCAGGAGAAGTTCAATACCAAAACAAGTCTCACTCTCTGATCAATACCCGGTAAACCCCAGCAAAAAGAAGAAAAGGAAAAAGGAAAAACAACAACAAAAAAAAAGATACAAAAGGAGATAATCAACCAAACAAAGCAAAAATCTAACCTTTGCCCTTCAAAAATTCCAAAAGCTGCTCTACTTCAAGAAAAATATAACGCGTACCTTGAAAAATGATGTGGCACCTGCATGGAAACTTCAGATAAAACAATGCGCCCAAGGCCAAAACGCGTGGGCGGATTTCCAAAAAGGCCCTCCGCCGTCGCTGTGTGGCCCTTGAGACATCAGGAAAAATCTGGATGCAGTGGCCACAAAACTTCAAGTTTTTTCCTGAAGTATGCACGAAAGATTTTCTGTCTATCCAAATCAGAAGCCACCGTAATTAGCAAAGTGGCCCTCGTGGATATCTCATCATGTGAGGATTCCAAAAAATCCGTAATATTCAACGAAGCTGAACCCTTGGGCTCTCCCAAATCACCTCCCTCCTGAGGCTCAGCCTTAAAGACCATATCTCTGGAGGGAAGATAATATACATTTAACAGAGAAATAGCTTCCGCATCAGAAATCAGCAATACCTCTTTCAAATATTTATGAAAAAGCATAAGAGGTGCGAGATAGTGTGTTTTGGGAAAATTCAAGAGACGAAGATTCCTGGAACGTAATGAGTTCAAGAACTTCATGTTGAGAATGCATAGAAACAACATCTCGCACCAAGGAAGTTATAGTTGTCTGCTGAGAAGAAAAGCGAGTTTCGAAGGAATCAACGCTTTTCTCTACAGCAGAAAGGCGAGAATCTTGATTTGAAAAAACTTTGCTACAGTTTCCTTCGTAAAAGTAGAGATCCTTTGAAGGGAGGAGTCCAGAGCCAACTCCATTCTAGACAACATAGCCCAAACATCTTTCAGAGAAACTTCGTCCGGAGTCACACGAGGCTCACCAGCTCAAGCAAATAGAACCACAGAAGGCAATGGAGGAGGCAATGAGTCAGTTGTAGATTCAATCCGAAGAAAAGAAGAGGAAAGGATAGGATCCCCATCAACAATCTTATTAAAGTCACTCTCCGAGGAAGCTATTAAAGGAGAATCCTTCTCTCGATTAGCCGGGGAAAAGTTCACCGCTAGCGGGGAAAGGTCAGAAGACACCGTACTTACAGTCGACTTCCCACCAAAGGAAGTATCCAACGGAGGATTCTCAGCCAGTAACTTGCCAATGGAAACATGTGCATCCATGGGCCCAACGATTTTTACCGCCTTCGGCTGAGCCACCGGCAGAAGGCATTTCTTTCCTTTCCCCATTCACGGGAACTTCCAACGCCGAAACTGCACCGAAGGGGCGCCAAAGGGGCGGGACCTGCCCCTTTGGTCACGCCTCTTCGGGCACGCACCATGGGCATGCGCCCGCTACGCGTCCCGCGTCGGGGGCGAGATGTTATAGCCCCGTAGAGTCCAGCAGCCCCAATCAGAGGAGCGGAAGCGGGAGACCAAGCCAATCAAAGAGGCAACAGCACACCAAGCAGGAAACAGGGAACTCTTCCGACAGTTTTTTTTTTTTTTTAATTGAAAGACTTCCAAAGAATACAGAAAGATAAAAACCATAAAGATCTTCAAAAAGAATGCATCAGTAACAAAACAACATCAGATCACAATAGTATTCTACAATATGTCTTCATTTTTACAATTTTATAATGAGGAAACAGGGAACACCACCTCCCCCAACCTCCCTTCCCCCCCCCCCCGAGTCACCCTAGGCCAGGGTCCCCCCCCACCTCCCAACCTCCCTTCCCCCCCAACCTCCCTTCCCGCCCCCCCCCAGAGTCACCCTAGACCAGGGTCCCTCCCCCCCCCCCACCTCCCAACCCCCCCAACTATGGTTTGCTAACCCTTGGGCTCGGGACAGTGGTAAGCTAAAAGACACACACCGGGAGCGAGCTCCCTTGGAGGTTGGTGTATTTCCCCCATTTATCCAGAGCAGTCACTCGCCATAACGAGAGACAAAGGGCGCCCACACCAACTCAAATCGCGCCAAACGCATCCTGCTAACCGCTACCCCCCGTTCCATGGTATACATATCCCACATGCGTTCCAGCCAAACCCGGAAAGAGGGGGCCAAAGCACGCTTCCAAGCCGCCGCAAGGGATAGGCGGGCCGCATTCAGGCCGTGACGGAGTAGGGCAAGTTGCAAAGCCCGGGCCCCCGGCACTGAGGCCCCAAAAAGGAAAATCCCCGGATCCCAAGGGATACTCAGTCCCAGAAGCAACTGTATCCGGAATTGTACACCCCTCCAGAAGGCACGAATGTGGGGACAGGTCCACCAAATATGCCCCAGGGTACCCCGCAGCCCACAGTTACGCCAACATAGATCCCCAGCCCCGGGATACATACGAGCAATCCGCGCCGGTGTCATATACCAACGGTACAGCAGTTTATAATTCGTTTCACGGGCATTGGTCACTACCGGGCTCTTCCACAGGCGCGCTTCCACCGTCTCACACTGCTGATCAGTATAAGAGAGATTCAAGTCAGAGTTCCAAAGCACCCTGTGACGTGTGGGGCATACCTGGGACCCCTGCAGATGGGCATATAAGGTCGCCACGAGACCCTTTGTAGTAGTGCACCCCTCACAGTAGCGTTCCAGATCCGTCAGGTCCCGAGCAACCTGGGGCCGAACAAGTCTAGAACTGATCCAATGTGTCACTTGCGTATATTGATAGAAATGCCTAGCTGGAAGGTCAAATTCGTCCTGTAATGCACGAAAGGATTGTAGCCGACCGTCAGCGAAAAATTGGCCGACCCGGCTGAGGCCAAGATGCCCCCATTGCCGAAAAGCTACATCACTCAAACCCGGTGGGAAAGAAGCGTTATCAACTATAGGGGCTAAAGGGGATAGATCCACATCACGGGGTCTAAGTGCTGATCCCAGCAACGGAGAGTATGAGCAACATAGGGATTACTGATGCACTTGCCGTGTCGAAGCTTAGGGCCAAGCCACAGCCAATCCCCTAACCCCGCTCCCCCCGCCAAACTCATTTCCATCTGTACCCATCGCTTAGTGCTATCAGCAATCATCCATTCCACCCCTGCCCGACATTGCGCTGCCGCATAATACCAATGTAAATTAGGCATGCCCATACCTCCGGAACGCGTGCGGGCAAAAAGAACCTGCCGCGCTAAGCGCGGGCGACGATAGTGCCACACGAACTTCATAAGCAACTGTTGCCAAGTCGCCAGAGTAGCCCGCGGAATGGAAAGCGGTAGTACCTGAAAGAAATAAAGAAAGCGGGGGACGGTCACCATCTTGACTACGGCTATACGCCCAAACCAGGAAAGGAGCAGGCCATTCCAAACCTCTAAGTCCCGCCGGACCTGACGAAGCAGGGGGTCATAGTTAGCTTTAAAAAGATCCGCCCGCTCCACAGTTAGGTTCACCCCTAAGTATCGCAGGGTTCCTGACACCCAGCGAAGAGTATAAGCTGCCTGGAGCTCGGCGCAAGCCGCCCTAGGGACCCCAACATTCAGGATCTCCGATTTGGTATAGTTGATTTTGAAGCCGTAGACTCGAGAAAAATTAGCAAACAGCTGCATCGCGACTGGAAGAGAGACAGACGGGTCTACCAAGGACAATATGATATCATCCGCAAAGAGCGCGATCCGATATTCCGCAGGACCAATGCGAACCCCCCGCAAACCTGGGTGATCTCGAAAGCTCTGAGCCAGAGGTTCCATCGCTAGGGCAAAGAGCAGAGGCGACAGAGGGCAACCCTGGCGCATGCCTCTCTCCAGAAAAAAGTGTCTCGAGTGTCCCCCATTAATCCGAACGCACGCCTGAGGCTGCTGATAAAGGCTACGAACCCAACGAATATAATTAGGGCCAAAGCCCATTATCTCCAGGACACACCATAGATATCCCCAATCGACCCGGTCGAATGCTTTTTCTGCGTCAATTCCCACTAGCAACGCTGGTTGTAGGTCCCGTTGGGCCACATGAATAAGCTGCAACATACGCCGGATGTTATCAGCGGCCTGGCGACCCGGCACAAAGCCAACCTGGTCCGGATGAACCAAGCCTGGAAGAACCCGATTCAGGTGCGCAGCCAGCACAGAAGCAAAGATTTTAACGTCAACGTTTAACAAGGATATGGGGCGATACGACGCCACATCGTGCAAGGGTTTACCGGGTTTGGGTATCACTATCAATGCCTCACGTTGGGACGGGGGAAGGGAAGCCGCCCCTAAGACCTCATTAAACAAGCAGGTCAGGGATGGTGCTAGATGTGCCCGAAACTTCTTATAATATTCTGCTGGGAAGCCATCGCTACCTGGCGCACTGCCAGTTTTCAGGTGCCTGATTGCATTTTCCACTTCGTCAATCGTAATTTCAGAATCTAACTGGGCCCGGTCAGAGTCAGAAAGACGCGTCAGAGCGGTCCTCTGAAGATAAGCCTGCACGTGATCCTGATCAGAGAGCTCTGCTTTATACAGCTGCTCCAAGTAATCCGCAAAAAGAGCACGTATCTCCCGGGAGATAACCCTTTTCTGACCCCCAGCGTCGCGCAATTTGCGGACCACTTTCGAGGACTACTGCTGGCGCAGTCGCAAAGCCAAGAAGCGGCCAGTTTTGTTCCCATGTTCATAAAAAGTTTGCCTTAGTTTCCGGCGCTTGTTATCTAATTCTCTCTGCATACACGCATCTAAACTAGCTCGAACCGTCCGCCATTGACGTAGGACCTGCCGCGAACCGGTGCGTGTGTGCTCCAAGCCTAGGCGAGCCGATTCCCTCACTAAATGATCGTGGTCACGCGTCCACAGTCTGCGCGTGCGGGCCGCCTCAGCCATAAGTTGACTGCGGGCTGTAGCCTTATAAGCGTCCCACACCGTGGGAAGGGGAACATCTCCAGAGTCATTAAATTCAAAGAATTCCTTAATGAAGCGGGCATGATCCTGCACTGCACCCTGCCGCCGCAGGAACCTCACATATAAACGCCAAAGACGGCGACACTCGCTATACAGTCCGTCCGGGAGGGTAAGCCAGCACGGGGCATGATCTGACCAAGTCAGCGTACCAAGTCCAGCCTGCACTCTCCCGTCCATCAGGCGCTGATCCAATAGAAAATAATCAATGCGAGTATGAACCTGATGGACCGGAGAGTAGTAAGTATAACCCCTCTCCCCCGCATGGGTGTCCCTCCAAACATCCCGCAAGCCTAAATCAAGCATAAAGCGTTGAAGGGCTCTTGCCGACCCCCCCATTCCCCCCCCAGCACGACCCGTAGATACCACCTGCCTGTCTAGCTTAATACAGGACACGGTAAATTGACCACAAACCCCGTACCCCCCAGAACCCCACAAAGCGAAGACTCAACCTAAACATAAATAAACGTTCCCCCCACTACTCCCCCACCCTCCCTGGATCATCAATCCCACCATGCCTCCCCATCAGAACAACATCATCAAAACATTTGCAGATCATCCACCGCCCCCCATGGATAATGGAGTGGGGGCCCCAAGATAATCCATACCACCATTTATCCAAAAAACAAGAGAACAGGGGACCCACGGAGTGAGGCTCCCTAAAAAAGAAAAAGTAAGAGGAGCTCTTCAATTCCACAAAAAAATCAAGCGGACTTGCCCACCCGAGTCCACTTGGAGTGCTGGGGCTTAGGGGGCGGCGGGTGAGGCTGAGCATTATCAACTAGGCCCGCCTGGAGAAGAGCTCGCCAAGCTTCAGTATAGTCCTTTGCAGAGATCTTTTTTTGCCCAAAAGAAAGTTCATCCTAAATGGGAAGGACCAAGAGTAGCGAATCCCCTTGCTGTTCAAGACCACCGAGACTGGTTTCATCTCTCTCCGGCGCGCCAGAGTAAACGTCGAGAGGTCTTGGTAGATGGACACTGTCGCATCCTGGAAGCGGACCGTCTTTTTCTCCCGGCCTCGACGTATAAGGAGCTCAGCATCGGAATATCGCAGCAATCTCGCAATAACATCACGTGGTTGGTTGTTGGGGGGTTTTCCCAAAGCACGATGAACTCGTTCAATTTCCATTCCAGAAGCGTGTGTAGCCAAATCCTCCGCCGGGAGCAACTCCGCTATCAGCAGGTTAAGCACAGTTGGCAAATCTTCTCCGCCCCCCACCGCCTCTGGAATTCCACGGAAACGCATGTTGTTGCGGCGGGAGCGGTTTTCAATGTCATCAATTTTATAAGTCAGCTCCATTGCTTGCGCATGCTGCCGGTCAAGAGCACATTGTAAATCCATCAAAGTCCCATCATGATCAACCACTTTGGTCTCCACGTCCTCTACGCGGGCTCCCAATTCCTTAACATCGGTCCGGAGTTCTGAGGCATCTTTCATCAAATCTTCCCGTAGCAGGCGGAACTCACTGGCTAAGTCAGCAAAGCCCCTACGGAGCTCTTGTTTGAGTTGAGCCGAGGAAAGTTGCTTATGAGGATCCAGTTCCTCTTCACTTACAGTCTCATCATCAGAGCCGGATGGAGGAGACTGCGCGTGGACTGCTTGAGGCTCCCGACTTACTCTGCAGTCGCTGGGAGGAGCGCATCCCCTCCAGAGTTTCAGAACTTTTGGCTTTAGTAGCCATCCCACAAAGTCACCAATATCACACAGTGGTAGGAGAGAGATAGAGTCAATGCCAGCAACAGTGAGGGCACCAAGAAGATGAAGGGGCCCAAAGGCACACCAGCCCGCAGAACAGCCACTACTACACAGTGTCAGGAGATGGGTACAGTCAATGTCAGCAAGGGAGAAGGCACTGGTTAGACAGCAGGGCAATGAGTAGTAAACTGCCTCCGGCCCTCCCGGAGAGACAGGCTGGCACAGATGAGGATCAAGTAGCACTGTAAAGCTATGTGGAGATGAGATAGCAAGAGCCCACCGTTGCAGAGTGTGAGACCCCAAGGAGGGGCCTGGGGTCAGAGAAATCGCAAGTGCAGAGCTGCAGGACACCCGGTATCCACTCAGAAGGGCGGAGGCCTCGGCAGGACACTAGGCTGCCAAAAAATTAGCCCCTGTCACCAGCTCCAACTGCAGGCCCAAGGGTAGGAGAGGAGAGAGGCTGTACTCAGACTTACCCCCCCTCTGGGTGACTTGTGCTAGCGGGAAAAGGTGGTAAGCGTCGGCAGTTGCCACGTGGACTCCACGCACGTCTCGGCAGGCCTCACCAGCAAGTCTTCAGCGCCACAGATTGGGGAGTAGGTGCCCCCCCTGATGAACGGGCCTCCGCATGCTCTGCAGTTCGGCAAAAAGGACCCAGCCGGTAGGCCCCGAAGAAGTCTGCCGGACGGTCTTCAGTTGCGCCGGACACAGCAACTGGCCGCAGAGTCAAGTAGGCAAAAATCCAGCGACGGGGAGAGGCATCCGGCAGGCCGCTCTGTGGAAGTGAACTCCGCGATTCCCCAGCCACCAAAGACCCCGCCGAACCGCCGGACCAGGCTCCGGGGAGAATCGCTTGCTGATGTTGATCCAGGGAAGGTAAAGGAGGGGAAAATTGCAGCAATTAGCACATGTTGGCAAAGGTTTCGGGGTTGTGGGGACGGAGCTCTGTTAGGATGCGGCCATCATGCAGCGGGCTCACGAGCGCCCCCCCGACAGTTTTTTATTAAATGCAAACAACAAAACAACTTTTGATCTAAGACAGAGACTATGCAGTAATCAGTGCTACTATCCCAAGTTTTTGCAAGTCTTACGACCCCTGGACCATGTTTGCTGGTGCAGGAGCAGCAGGGTATAACTGATGTGCAATGATGGCTGAGAAAAAGACGCAGTTATTGATGTAAAACACATTTGCATTCTATGGCACCGATACATTGCCCAAGGCAGCCCCCAAATTGGTGACGTCTGCAACTGAAAAAGCAGAACAGATGGGAAGGGAATGGGGCACTCCAGTTGATGAAGAGGGCAAACTTGCCAAACCCTGAACCAATCAGCATAATGGTTTTCAGATTTGAAAAAGAGCGCTGCCATTTTTTTTAAAATGAGGTACAAACCTGAATCAGTCAGCTGCAAGCCAATCTATTTAAATATGAGTCCGTGCATAGATAATATGCAGAACTGCACTGAGGAGCAAATGATCTGAAAAGTATTAATGCAGATATTCTCAGCAAATTGCAAGACTTGGAGAATAACTCCAGAAAGAGAAACTTAAGACTGAGGAATATCCCAGAGGCAGAAGGACTGCAAGACTATATGGCTCACTGAACAAATCTGCAAAGCCTCTGTCTCTGCAGCCAGGCTGGAGAGCTCATATTTGTGGGGCTTTTCCCCTAAACTTCAATTTTTTATTAATTTCTTTCCTGAGAGCAGACACATCAGACACTGGGCTCTCCAAGAGAGGGGAGACCTATAAACATTATGGACTGTCTTCATGAATCTATGACCATGGAGCTGGTTATACAAGCTGCCAGGACGCTAGGCCACATCACCGAGGACGACCACTTTCTGGAGGTTTTTGCTGACCTCTTGGCCATCACTACCCATAAGACAGTGGTTCTCAACCTTTTTTGTACCATGACCCCTTTTACCATTGGTCAACTTGTGGTGACCCCCAATGATAAAATCAAATGCGTCTCTCTTCCTTTACCGTTAACGCATTGTCCCTGTAATCATTTGTTGAATTATTAATATATTATAGGCCTTTGCAATATGTTTTTATTTATAAAATTTACTTAAACCACAATTAATCACAACAAGTAACAATATTTGATTTCAAAATTGATGATTTTGTAGTCAAATCACTAATATGAAATAAAATTATTTTTTCTACCTTTGTTGTCTGACCAATTTATTCTCTGATCATGCTGGTCTCGATCTGAGGCTTCTGCTTTCCTGTCTTCTCTTAGCTCTCTTTCTGTGGTCTATGGTCCATCTGCCATTTCTTATCTCTTCTTTCGTTTTCTTCACTTCTTTCCATCAGCCTTTTTCCAGTCCCAGTAACCCTCCACAGTATCAGCCCCTTTCCAGTCCTCTCTCAGTACCTTCCAATGTCAACTTGCATTCCCATGACTGCCACTGGTGTCCATTCCCTTCCAGTCCCCCTCCTTCCCCACTGACCAGTCGCTTCTAGTAAAAATACCATGGCAGCCCCTCTCAGATCCACTCCCTTCCAGTTCCATTCTCCCATCCCCTCGTATCAGCCCATTTGTAGCCTTAGCCCCCAGTTTTCTTCCAGGACCAGCAGCTCTATCCTCCCCTCCCCACAATCAGCCCTACTAGAGTCCCTGCTTGCAGGTTGCCCTCCATTTTCAGGGGTTTGTGTCACATGCCACAGAAGCTGCTCTACATCATCTGGCAGTTTGAAGAAAGATACTCGCTCACCTTTTGAAAACTAGTCAGTCAGGCAGGAAACCAAATACTCGCTGGAAGTCCAGCCTTAGTGAGGGTATTCCGATAAGGCATCAAAGTTTTGCGCTTTCGTATGGTTTTGGCACTCACCAGAAAATATCAAGACCCTCCAGTTGTTAAATTCCTGTTTTGGACTTCCCAGTATCTCAGCAGATACATTATGAGAGCTCGCAGTCTTTTCCTGAGCCTGGGCTTAGGGTGTGTTTCCCTGTGTGTGAAATCAATTTCGTAGGAAGGCACCACCAGCCGGGTGGGAAAGTATATGTGCAGGAGACCCTACACAAATAGCCGGGCATCAGGTAATCTGCAGGTTCTGTTGGCGATCGTGGTTTTTGCGATCCTCTGCTTTTTCCTTCAACCACTTGACCGCCTTACAGAGCCAGTCCATCTCCTTGGCGGTTTGCGTTTCGCGGTCCTCCATATGCTCCACTCACTCCTCCACTGCGGTCAGCTGGCCAACAAGAGAGTTGAAGTGATCATTAAAGCGGGCAGACACCGTGTCAATTATCTCAACTTTGGAGGCTTGAATCTCTGAGTAACTCTGTCATACTGCCCTCTGTTGTGCCAGCCTTTGCAGCTCTGCTGCTGGGTTCTTCCCCTGCTGCCTTGACAGTCTTGGGGTGCTTTCCTGCTGGTGAATTAAGGGGGCATTCTTAAAATGGATCAGGGTGCTGTATCATAAACCCCAGGCCTGTGTCTTGGTCAATGGGGCACTGAGAGAGCTTCCTTTTGTGCCGTGGTACAAGGCAGGGTTGCCCCTTGTCCCCCATGCATTTTTTGCTGTCGCTTGAACCATTAGCTATCAAGATTTGAACAACGCAAAAGTGGCCGGGGGTAAGGATGGGCTCAAAGACTTATAAAATTAATCTTTTTGCAGACGACATGTGTTATTCATACGAAAGGCAAGTGAATCCATACACCAGGTCATGGAAATGGTAGCTCAATTTGGCACATTTGAAGGGCGTAAAGTTAATTGGAGTAAGTCAGAAGCGATGGAGGTGAATCAAAAATGCCCTGCTAGGGGTAAAAGATTTCCTGCAAAAGTGGGCAGGGGAAACTATGAAGTATCTGGGGGCACACCTTAGTGCTGACCAAAAGGTTGTGTACAGGAAGAATATATGGGAAAAATTAAAACAAATGAAAGAATGGTGTGACAAGTGGAGAGATCAGCCACTTACGCTGTTTGGGAGAGTAGCGATAATCAAAATGGTATGGTTGCTGCGCTTACTATAACCCTTGCAAGTACTACCCCTGTGGATCAAAGGAGTGGAAGAGTGTGCCTATAAGGGGGTGGTGAATGCCTTCTTCTGGAGGAGGAAGACTGCATGGATTAGCTATGTGAAATTGACACTGGGCAGAGAAGAAGGAGACTTAAATCTCCCAGACTTACTTCTCTATAACATAGCCATGCTACTTCGATGGGTGCACAAACTATACACAGGGGAGGATAGATATGTCCCCCTCAAGGGTTTTTCGATCAGGGATGTGTGCCCTACAAAGTTTTCTGTCTGCTCCACTTTAAACACAGACAGCAGGCTGAAACCAAATGGACTAGGTGCTTTATTGAAGCTCTGTGAAGGGCCTGGCAGTGGTGGAGTGTGTGAATGGGGGGAGGGTCCAGGGGGAAATTGCCATTTGATTCCTTGCTGGGGAATCCTGAGTCCCCCCCCCTCCCAAAATGATGTGTTTTTTAAAAGATGGGCGGAGCAGGGCTGTTGGTATGTGGGCCAAATTCTGGACAAAGGACAGGGGAGTGTGCCAGCCTTTTGATCAATTCAAGGGGGAATGGGGGGGCCCTAAACAAACACCTGATGGCGTACCTGCAATGCCGTCACTATATCACTAACAAGTTCAGATCGGCAGAAGACAGGCGAGGATTTACAAAACTAGACAGAAGGTTCATGGCGACCCCAGGTCAGCACAATAGAGTAGCCTATTGGTACAAAGTGGTTAGGGAGACACAGAAAAGGGAGTGACATCAGATGCTTGGGAAAGCATGGACAAGGGAAATGGGGGAGGAAGTTGCTGAACAGCTCATAGGGGAGACTGTATGCAGATCTGTACGTGCACACGCTGAATGTGAGCCTGCAGGAAATGCAGTACAAAATACTACATACAGCTTAGCTAACAAGGGAGAGGGGGGCTAAAATGTGCATTTGGGATAATCTAAATTGTCGGAGATGCAAGAGCATGAGGGGTACTTGGACACATTTCTTCCTGGAGTGCCTGAGGTTGCAGCATTAATGGGGGGGGGGGAGGGGTGCTGTAGAAACTGCAGGTGATTCTAGGCACCAGGATGGAATGGGATTATAAACCCCTCTTGTTGGGAGATGGGAAGGTTATGAATAGCAAGGGGCTGGGAATGGCTAGAAAGTAGATAGCGCAAGTGGTGCTCCTGCTCGCCAGGAAATCTATAGTGGCACACTGGATAGAGGACAAGGCCCTGACCATAGCAGAGTGGCAGACTAGAATGAGAAGTATGACAGAGAGAAAACAGAGAGTGGATCTGGTGAGTGAAGGGAACACTGGAAAGCATGGAAGGAATGCCTATAAAACTCACCGACTTCGGGGGAGGGGGGGGAAGGGGTTAAAGTAGGGGGGAATACAAAAATTGGGCCATGGTGGCAAGGAACTGAAAGTGTACAAGAGAGAGCTAAAGAGAGACCCTCTGTTGGTGAACTTTAATTATGCATTGGAAGAGGAGACGATGGATGGCTGTAGCAGAGTATCTTGTATCAAGGATGTGTGTCAGCTGAAATTATGATGTAGCTATTTGACATGTTTATGTTTATTATAAATTTGATATACCACTCAGGCCAAAAGGCATTAGAGCGGTTTACAATACTATATCATTTGAGGAAATAAGAAAAAAACGCCATTTATGTTATGACAAGTAGGAATGCGCTGTATGTCTTGTGCCATTGGTCAAATAAAAATATTTAAAAAAACAAAAACAGTGGGGAGAATCTTCCTTCCAGCTTTCTGCATTCCTTTCCATGCATCCTCCACAGTCTTTGCTACTGTTGTGGCCTCTGAAATGGTAAACTATAGGCCGAAGGAGAATAGCCACTTGTACCTCGTGTTGTCTGCTCTGTCTTGGTGATCTGAAATCTCTTCTCTTATGGCAGCGGTTCTCAACCTGCGGGTCGCAACCCCCACGGGGGTTGCCACAGGATTTAGCGGGGGTCGCCTCACTCCGCCATTTAAAAAAAAAAAAACAAACAAACAAACCTCTGCACAAGTTGCTGCCCCTGCCGAGTCCGCTTCTCGGCAGCGGCAAACTCAGACTCCAATCTTCTGCAGCCGCAGCTCCCTGTCTCTTAGGGAACCACGGCTATGCCTGTAAAACCGTTGCGGAGCCTTCCTGCCTCTCGACGGGCTCCATGCAGCATTGTCCCGCCTCCAAAGGAAGTTGTTTACCTAGGACAAATGGTGATGGGGAATCTATGCTTAGGAGGCATCATGAATGGGGGAAAAAACAGGCAGGGTATAGGTCGAAGGGGGTAGCAGGACTTTTGGGTTTTTTTTTAATTTCTTCAGGCCCAACTGCTCGATTACGTGCCCTTTGGGGGCACCCCTTTTGCAGAACTGGGAGTCTAATGGTATTTGGTGTTTTAAGGATCTGACTGGAGGAGCGGACGTGTGTGAACTTAGCACAACTGAGTAAGAAGGGGGTGTTATGATACCGTTCTTTCAGTATTTCCAGTTGCGTTACTTTATCATGAGGGTGGAACATTAGGTGCAATTGACTCAAGAACCCACCAAGTGGAGCAGGTCTTGTTTCAGCAAGTGATGCAATGGAGGGGGCTCCTTTCCCGCATTTATTGAGCGCTTCTGGAGTTCCATTTTGCAGAAATGGACTCCCATACATGCTCCTGGCACAGTCTTCTGGGTCAGGCCTTTACACCTGTGGAGTGGCAGATCATTCATAGGTAAAACTACTGCTGTGTCCGCAGTATGAGTTGTTGACAGATCCATTACCAAATCCTGATGCAGGCATTTCTGACCCCTGTGCAATTGCGACATCTAGGGCTGTAGGAAAGGAGTGATTGGGGGAGGGGTGGGGAGTGTGGATAAGAGGGTACCTTCTTCCATTTATGGCGGGAGTGTCCTAAGATCCAGTCCTACTGGCATGGGGTGATTGCCTCTAAACACCATAATTGAGGGGGGATGCTTGTTGTAGACCTGGCAATGTGCCTGCTGGGCTATCTAGACCTGGCTGAGGGTATCCCAGTTGGACAACGGAGGGTGGTTGAGCTGATGGTGGGGGCTCATAAGGTGGTGGCCCAAAAGTGGAAGGATCGGGGGGGGGGGGGGGCAGGCCTGTGTGAATGATATGAATATGGATCAGCTTATTTACATTCTGAAGGGCCAGAAAGTCACATGTCTCTCTATGGGCACCCTATTGTAAATGTGTCTTTTCCATTCTTGTAGGTGGTCTTTTTGTGCAGGGGGGGGCAGTCAGCCTGTTTTTCCCCCCCATTCATGATGCCTCCTAAGCATAGATTCCCCATCACCATTTGTCCTAGGTGGAGGTGCTTCTTTTACGCTGTCCATTACTGACACTGCTCACATGGGAGGGGGGGGGAAGGGGCAGTGTGTAGGGTTATATCATATTATTTTAATATGTACCAAGTTTAGCTACTTATGACTTCTCTGTTTACGGGATTTTTTTTTTGTTCATTTATTTGTGCGGTGGTTTTTGTTTGCAGTCATCCTCTCCTCTATAAATTATGTTCATAAAAAATGCTTACCAATGGTGAAAGTGTTTCTGATGTTATAGTGAGACCATTTTGCATCCAGTGATCACCAGATGGGGCAACCAACCTTTTTGTTAAAATGGTAAACAAAAGGTAAAAGGAAAAAGGAGACCATTATGGTTTTCGAAAGAAGGTGCTGAAAAGGTGAAGAAAAAGAGGGAGGTCTTCATGAAATACAAGAGATCAGAGGAAGACAGGCATCTATATTTAGAAAAACTTAGAGACATTAGCAAAGTAGTCAGGAAAGCAAAAATTCAAAGAGGAGGAAATAGCCAATGCAATAAAATGGGAGGATAAGACATTTTTCAGATATGTTAGTGAGAAGAGGAAGGGCAAAAGTGGTATTGTCAGACTCAAGGGTGAAGAGGAGAAATATGTAGAAACTGATGAGGATAAAGCAGACTTGCTTGACAAATATTTCTGTTCTGTGTTCACAGATGAAGAATCAGAAGCAGGACCTCAGAAACCACCCACAAGGAGGAACAGAAGCGGGGACATCTTGAACAATTTTCAGAAGACTGTGTTCGTGAGAAACTAGCTAAACTTAAAGTAAACAAAGTGATGAGACCGGATGGGATACACCCTAGAATATTGAGGGTACTTGGGGACATTCTAGCAGCTCCACTGACTGACCTTTTCAATGCCTCGGAGTCAGGAGTGGTGCCAAAGGACTGGAGAGAGGCTCATGCGGTGCCTTTACACAAAAGCAGAAGTAAGGATGTGGTTGACAACTACAGGCCGGTTAGTTTAACTTCAGTGGCAAATAAGTTATTGGAAACGCTGCTGAAAGAGAAAACAATGAGGTTTCTGGAGTCCAGCGGATTACAGGATCTGAGGCAGCATGGATTCACCAGAGGCAGGTCTTGTCAAACAAATCTGATTGATTTCTTTGACTGGGTTACCAGGGAGATGGACCGAGGGAGAGCCCTAAATGTGGTGTATTTAGATTTCAGTAAAGCTTTTGACACTGTTCCTCACAGGCAACTTATAAACAAACCGAGCATCCTAGGCATGGACCCTAAAGTTACTGCTTGGGTTGGAAATTGGTTGAGTGGGAGGTAACAAAGGGTACAGGTAAATGGAGCTCACTCTGAGAAGGACGTTACCAGTGGTGTGCCCCAGGGATCTGTCCTTGGTCCGATTCTTTTTAACATATTTGTTAGTGATATAGTGGAAGGGCTGTCAGGTAAGGTTTGCCTCTGCAGATGATACCAAAATCTGCAATAGAGTAGACACCCAGGAAGGTGTAGATAACATGAGAAGGGATCTAGCTAAGCTTGAAGAATGGTCTAGAATTTGTCAGCTGAGATTTAATGTTAAAAAATGCAAGGTCATACACTTGGGCTGCAGCAACCCAAGGGAGTGATATAGTATAGGGGGAGAAGTACTTTTGTCCACTAAAGAAGAGCATGACCTAGATGTGATTGTGTCTGATGATCTTAAAGCAGCTAAACAGGTAGAAAAGGTGACAGCAAAAGCTAGAAGGATGCTTAGGTGCATAAAAAGAGAGGAATGGCCGGCAGAAGAAAGGAGGTGATAGTGCCTCTGTATAAAAGTCTTTGGTGCAACCTCATTTGGAGTATTGCGTGCAATTCTGGAGACCGCACCTTCAAAAGGATATAAAACAGGCTGGAGTTAGTACAGAGGGTGGCTACTAAAATGGTTAGTGGTTAGAGGAAAGGCAGGATAGACGTGATATGATTGAGACGTTTAAATACCTCCATAGCATAAATGCACAGGAGGAGAGCCTCTTTCGATTGAAAGCAAGCTCTGCTACGAGGGGACATGGGATGAGGGTGAAAGGCGATAGATTCAGGAGTGATATGCAGAAATAGTTCTTTACGGAAAGAGTGGTGGATCCGTGGAATAGTCTCCCAGTGAAGGTGGCAGAGATGAGGACAGTATCTGAATTCAAAGAAGCATGAGACAAACATGCTTCTTTGAATACAGCATGGGACAAAAGAGGACTTTTGTAGTGGTTGATATGGAAGGACAGATTAGATAGAAACATGACGACAGAAAAAGACCACATGGCCTATGTTTCTATGTAAAGATATAAAAAAAATCATTTTGAATACAAATTTTAGTTTGAGGTTTTCAGTCTTGCTTGCTGCTTGGAAAGTGTCATACTGACTTATTTCAGTGTTGCACCAGAGGTTATACAGAGTGATGAAATCACTAAAAGTTGCTTAAGAAATGCTCCCGTACCAGTAGGTAGAAGCAAACTCACTCTTCTGGGGAGGTCTACCACGATTCAAGAAAGGAAAATCAGATATGTAAAATTTCTTTTTTCAAACTTAATTTTCATTACATTCTACAGACAAAAGAAATGAGTGTTTGCAGCAAAAAGGACCCACTTTTTCAAAATTCTCACACAAAACAGATTCTCCTTAACACCCCTCCCCTTTTCCACCTTGTCCTATAAAAAACAAACCTCAGAGGAGGTGTTCAATTCCCCATAACATGGAGGGAGGGAGGGAGGGAGAGAACTACTGGTACTAGAGCACAACATTTTGCTTTTATCCTGGTATCTACTAAGCAAAGGTGTACCAAATTTTTATGTAATCATCCAGACTTGTGGGTCATAAAGCTATTAGTTTGGCCATAAAATAAATGGCAAATAAGTTTGAACCATCTCTAATGAAGGCAATTCTTGATTTGCCATGACTGAGCAATAGCTATTCTGGCAGCCATCATTTCCATGGTGAGAAATTAACCTCCTCTCATGTGATACCTATTGACTTATTTAGGAGCATCATTGCCATTTGCAATTGAATTGTTTCTTAAAACCTAGAAGATAGCCTGCCAAAAATATTGAACTTTTGGCCAAGCCCACTATACATGGACAAAAGATTCTATCCTGCCCACATAGCCTTGAACATTTACCAGGACTCTTCAGTGATTCTCAAACTGCATCCAGATAAAGTACCACTTATATTTATTTATTTAGCAATGCTTATATATCGCTTTTCACCAGGTCAAAGCAATGTACATTCAGGTACAGTACATATTTCTCTTGTCTCCGAAGGGCTCACAATCTATGTTTTTTACCTGAGGCAATGGAGGGTTAAGTGGCTTGCCCAAGGAGCACCTGTGGGACTAGAAACTCTTGTCCCTTCAGCCCAATGTTGCTGTTCCCCAGCGGGATACGAACCTCCAGCCCGAGACAACCAGCCCTAACCACTATGCCACTCCTATAGAACATCTTATAAATTGTTTTTTTTAATAGATTTCTAGGTGTAAATACCCTCAGAGAAGATCTCTAATAAAAGCCCAATCTTTCTCTTCCCAAAACACCCTTAGGTCCCTTTCCTTGTATTCTACAAAAAGGATGGCTCATCTCCATGATTATCCTTCAATAATTTAACTCAAAAATACACCCACATAACTTGGAGACTGAAAATTTCTTCCAACAGACTAAAATCTCCATACAAGACCCCTCTCACCTTTTGTTCAAGAAGTTCCTAATTTGAGAGAATTATAAAGCTCATCAGGCTCCATTTGGTAAAGAGCTCTTAAATCGTCAAAGCTTACAAACTCATCATTAGTAAAGATGTCTCAGTTTCTCTCACCTCCAAACAACCTTATCCCCCATGCCTGGAGAGGAAACATTAAGAGGGTTATTTTAGAAGCCTGATTCGTGTTTTGCATGTGGAAGCACCAGCACAAACTGCATCTACATGCAAACAGCCATCTTAGAGGGCCCAATCTTGTATTGTGTTTGTTAAAGTGGAGATCATCATCAAGGCATTCTCCTAAATAGCTAAGTTGAAAATGGAAAGGCCATACATCTACACTATGAGCTCAAACACGTGAGCTCTACTCCCACTCACCAGGATCCATAGCATTGCAAATGAAGTTGGCCTGCATGATGTAATGTCTGCTGTGAGGGCTGTGGACAGGACAATTTGATGCTCCTCTGCCCAACACCGCTCTGTCATCTTGAGAGCCACTCGTGGTACCACAAGTCTCACCCTGCTTACTAATACCACAGCCATAGCATTGTTCAAGCACATGTGGACCACTTTGCCCACCAGACAAGGTCAGAATTTTAGCAGCACCAGTTGAATCACTCTGGCCAGCAGTTGTAAACTGACCAGGAGGCTTCCGAAAGGGAATGGAGTCCCTGAGCAAACAGATGGTCACCTCGGATGCCAGCTTCAAGGGCTGGAGAGCTCTCTATCACCAATCCAGTGCTTCCAGAGTTATCCTATTCACCCACCGTGAAACTATAGCCACAATATCAACTGCCCCTTGAGCTCCTGAGCAAGGACATGAATACAGTCAAACTACTGAGAAAAGGAAACCAGGGAGACAAAAGATGTCTCTGGAGGGGGGAGGGGGTACATGGGCACCCTGGCCTATCGAACTAGTTCCATGGTCACCACCATGGACCTTAGGAGTTGGAGGTGGTCCCAGACCAAGGGGGGGTGGGGGAGAATGACTGAGCACAGATGCCCTGAGCTGGCTCTGGAGCTCAAGTAACCTTCCTCGCATGAGGGACATTCGATCCAGGAGAGCCTGCAATAAAAGGTTTGTGTGCACAGAGTTTGAAAAAATTTAAAGGGAGCAGCAGGAAAATTTAATAAAGAATGGGAGGGGGGAATGGAAGGCAGGGGTGAGTACAAAGGGGGAGAGTAAGGCACTGTTCAAGAAACCTGTTTAATGTATATCCAAGTTTATTTTACCTGTTCATTGTAAGCACAGATCAGTTATTTGTGACGTATGGTTTTTATGTTCATTGTAAACCGCACTGATGTCGAATAGCACGGTATAAAAGAAACTGTAAATAAAAATAAATAAGGGAAACAAACCTGGGGAAGGGACAGCAGGATAAAGGTTGAAGTGTATGTATGGGGGGGGGGACTGCAAGCGGTTGGAGGGTGAAGAGAAGAATGCATGGGAGTTAAAGGGTACAGTGTGTATGTGCAAAACGTACACCCTTCTCCACCACACACAGGTACAGGCACCCCAGCTTCACACACAAGCAGCTTAAAGGGGCAGTAGGAGTGGTAAGAGGAGAAGTGGGGCCACTGCCTTTTGTTGGCACTGTGCAGGGGCCCATTAAGAGCCTGATTTATTAAGATTTTTCCCATAGAAGAAGGGAAAACAAAACAGGAAATGAGGCCCTAAAACCTAAAAAAGTAACCTATACACATTTTTGGGGAGGGGGCAGGTCAATGCACTAATGTAGGTTTCCGTGGCCGGTTCCTAAATTTTCAAGCTGCTCCAAGATTCTAAGAAAATTTGTCAAGGCCTGGCATAACCCACTCATCTGGAATGGTCCAGCCAGGATAAAGAAGAGTTATTTTATACCAAAATACAGAAGTACAGCACATGACAGGTCAGACAGTTTGGCACAAAATCTCAGGTGAAAGAAAATGTGTGCGAGGAAAGTTCAGCAGGTGCAAATTTTGCGAATGCAGGGAATTCTCAAATATTTCGTCCTGACGACGAAGAGAGGAAACATCTTGAACAATTGTAGATAACACCCCTTGCTGTACTTGAGATTGGGCCCGCTGGACCTCCAATACTTTCTCAACAGACAACAGTCTAGATTCCTGATCGGATAGCTTGTGGAATAGTCTAAAATGTAAACGGTTGAAGGATGAAGGGGGTGACAATCTACACATACATTCTATACAAGCTAAATTCATTGTACATGAATTTGGAACCAGTATCAAAAGAACAAGTTTGCCTGACAAAAGTTCAACAAGTACGAGGTGTGATCAAAAAGTATTGAGACTTGTTGTGTAGCTGTAACAATACATCGCACCATGATGCTATTAAGCATGCAGTGACTTAGTTATGTGCTTTGCAAGTGTGGAGTGTAGCATAGCTGCAGCACACACAAACCTTTTTTTAAATCACATGTTTGGTATCGTGTAAAAAGCAATTAATCAGAATTATGATAAGTGAAAAAAACTGAACAGTGAATTTGCATTAAGTTCTACCAGAATCTTGGCGATTCATGCAAGGAGACTTATGACAAGTTACAGCAAGTGTACGGCGATGAATGTAGGAGTCGTGCTCAAGTTCCACTGGTACATACGTTTCCAAGAGGGTTGCCAAAGTGATGACAGTGACAAACGTTCTGGAAGGCCTACATGAGCAGGAATGAAGACAAGTTGAAACAGTGCATGCCGTAATAAGTTCAAATAGTCAGTTGACTATCAGGGAGTTTGCTGAGGACATGGACATCAGTTTCGGGTTAGCACAGTCCATTCTTACTGTTGCATTGGGGATGAGACTTATGTCTGCAAAATTTGTGCCGAAACTCCTGTCCCCTGAACAAAAAGAAGATAGACTGTCTGCAGCCAGGGAGTTGTCTGAATGTATTGAAAAGGACTCAGATTTCATCAAAAAGATTATTACTGATGAATCATGGGTTTATGGTTATGATCCAGAAACTAAGGCTCAGTCCTGACAATGGAAGATGCCAAATTCTACCAGACCCAATAATGCTCCTCACTTGATGGGCTATGTCAAGGTCATGCTCCGTTTTGATTATCAGGGTACTGTTCATCATGAGTATGCTCCATAAAGTCAAACCTTCAATAAAGTAATACTACATCCAAGTTCTGACTCATTTGATAGATGCAGTTCGTCGTAAGAAGCCAGAGTTGCACAGGAATGGTGAATGGTTGCTTCATCACGATAATGCCCCAGGTCACGCATCATATCTTGTCCAGCAATTCTTGACCAAACACCAAATCGAGCATGTCAGTCAGCCTCCATACTCACCTGACCTTGGACCCTGTGATTTTTTTCTTGTTTCACAAGCTGAGATTACCACTGAAAGGAAGGAGTTTCAATGACTTGGAGACCATTACGCAAAAAGTTAACAGCTTCACAGCATAACGAAAGACACTTCAAAATAGTTTCCTGCAGTGGCAAGAATGCTGGAGGAAGTGTGCTTTATCAGAAGGGGACTACTTTGAAGGAGACAGAGTGCAATAACTGTCAGTGTTATACTTCTTGTGTTATTGTACAAGTATTGATACTTTGATCTCTCCTTGTAGCTCTGTTGAAAACTTCCAAGCAAATTCAGAAAGTGCAGATACGAGGATGAACGAAATTTGAAAGTATTTCAGATCTGTTTTGCAAGCCTGAAAAAGGAAATCCTTAGAAAGCAGGGGGGGGGGGAGAGAAGAGGGAACCTTCAACAAACTTAGGATCTCATTACAAAATATATTATGATTGCGTATTTTCATGTATTTTGAAATAATTGCAGGGTTATCAGAATTAGAAAAAAAGTCTACATAAAAACAGAGAAATGCCTACTTGGCGCTTTAGCAAGAGCTCCAAGATATTTACACTCCCCATTTGATGAAATCTGGGCACACACCTACTCCGGTGTTATGGTGAAATTAGACCTTACCTGCTAAATTACTTTCATAGAGTCCCTCCAGTTCAATCCGGGTTGTGCTCATGCACCAGCAGCTGGAGACTGAATTATGCAAATTTCTTCCGCAATGTCACCCTATATCAGCTCAGAAGCTCCCCTCTCTTCAGTAAAACCACTGACAAAGCAGCCAACTCTAGGTGTATAGATAAGGACAAAAACTAACTCAACCACAAACCCATATGTACTAACAGAAATTGTTCTCTTCTTCCCCCGGACCAGAAACAAATAAATATCAGAACTTCAACAGGACTGGTCCAGGAGCACCAGAAGCAATCACCACTCGGGCCAGTATCCTTCGGCCCTTTGTGTTCTCCCCTTCCCCTCCTCCCCCCCCATTATTGTGCATATTCTTACAGCTCTTATATATTGGCAATCTGAGCCAAACTATCCGTTAAGGGGAAAGAACTCTGATCAAAAGGCACTTTCACCCACTCAAGAGTCTAAGAATGCCTACTGGACCTTATCACACAGACGGGCTCGCAAACCTAACAAGGGAAGAATGGGTGGGTTCTGGACTGGACTGGACTCCATGAAACTAAATTAGCAGATAAGGTCTAATTTCACCTTCATCCACGTCCCTCCAGTCCTATCCAGATGGACGGGATGTACCACAGCAGTACCCTAGAGTCGAGAGGGCCCCGCTTGCAATACCTGCACTCCAAAATGCACCTCTTGACCTGCTTGGACATCCAACCGGTAATGCCTTGCAAAAGGTATGCAATGAAGACCATGTCGCCACTCGGCAAACGTCCACCGGAGGCACTAGACTAAATTAATCCCAGGAAGCCACCTGGGCACTCGTGGAATGTGCTTTTAGTCCTTCCGGAACCGGCCTACACCTGAGTAGATACGCTGATGCAATTGCCTCCTTCACCCATCTGGATACGGATGCTTTGGAGGCCTCCTCTCCTTTTGAGGTCCTCCAAATAAAACGAACAGCCGATCAGCTTTCCGAAAAGACTGTGTGCAACTGAGAAGACCGTAGTGCCCTGCGCACATCCAACTTGTGCAAAAAGCAGTACTCCGGATCCGCGCCCGCTGCAAATATCGGCAGCGTCACCACCTGATTGACATGAAACGCCAAGATGACTTTGGGCAAAAAGGATGGTACTGCACCTAAGACCAACCTCTCCGTAGAAATAATCAAGAACGGTTCCTTACAGGATAAGGCCTGCATCTCCGAGATGCACAGAGCTGAGCAAATAGCTACTAAGACGACCACCTTCAAAGCAAGGTCCTTGATTGAAGCCTCCGTCAATGGCTCAGAAGGAGGGGCGGTGAGAACTGACAATACAAGGTTAAGATCCCAAGAAGGGATCACTGCTCTGAATGGAGGCCTGATCTACTTAATTGTTCTCAGAAAACTGGCCACATCGGGATGACCTGCTACAGATACCCCTTGCCTCAGTAACATGCCAGAGCTGCCACCTGAACCTTCAGCAAGTTCAAAGCCAGGCCCTTGTCCAGGCCGTCCTGCAAGAATGAGAGGATATCCCCAACTGATGCCATCAATGGATGGAGGCCACATGTATCACACCACTCTTCAAAAATGCGCCAGACCTGAACATAGGATAAGAAAGTAGATCTCTTCCTTGCCTTTAGCACTGTGGAAGCCACGGGCGGGGCATAGCCTTTCTTCAACAATCTTGACTACTCAAGAGCCAAGCGATCCACTTGGGGCATCAAGATGGGACCCTGTGATAGGAGGTCTTGTCTGCTCGGCAGCCACCAAGGCCGGTCCACCGTCAGCTTGACCAGATCTGCATACCAAGGTCTGTGAGGCCAATCAGAAATCACCAAGATCACTTGACCCCAGTGCTGAGCTATTCTGTGCAATAGCCTCCCGATCAGGGCCCACAGTGGAAAGATATAGCAGTCCTGCTTGTGGCCAGGGTTGCGCGACAGAGTCGAGACCCTCCGACACTCTCTCTCTCTCCTCCGGCTGAAGAAATGACTCGCTTTGGCATTGTCTAATGAGGCCATTGGATCTATCACCGGTTGCCCCCACAGACTCACTATCTGGTTGAAAACCGCATCCTGTAAGGATCACTCTCCTGCATCAAGTCGATGGCAGCTGAGATAATCAGCCTGAATGTTGTCCTTCCTGGCTACATGAGCCGCTAGAGCGCCTGCAGGTGTCGCTCTGCCCAAAAGAGGATGGGCGCAACCTCGTCACTTAGGGAAACACTGTCCATGCCCCCTTGCCTGTTCACAAATGCTATTGCTGACGCATTGTCCGAGAACACACCGACTGCCTTGTTCTTCAACATTGGCTCAAACTGTCTCAACTCAGATCAATTGCTCCAATCTCTAAGCGATCGATGGGCCAGTTGCTTTCCTTCTCTGACCATTGTTCCTAAGCCACCTGGGCACAACAATGTGCTGCCCAGCTGTACAGACTGGTGTCTGTTGTGACGAGCACACAATCTGGTCTCTTCAAGGACATTCTCTTGGTCAAGTTGTTCCTGTTCAGCCACCATGCTAAGGCAACATTCATGTCCCCCTAACACTGAAGTTGGCGAGACATAGGATGTAGCTGAGGACACCACTAAGAGAATCGCACGCTGAAGTGAACGCATGTGAGCTCTGGCCCACGGCACCAGTTTCAATGCCGCCACCATCAACCCCAATACCTGCAGGTAATGTCATGCAGAGGGCTGCACCATCCATAGAAACTGCCACAACACCTTTTGCAACCCGTCGACACTTCTGGCAACGACACTCGACTAGCCGCCATGTCAAAGAGCGCCTCCAAATACACCCGTCACAGCAGTTGGTGTAACTTGCTCTTTGCTGAGTTGATCACCCAACCAGCTCCTGCAGGAAGGAAATTACCTGCAGAGTTACGTTTGCACTTTCTTCCCTTGACTTTGCCTGTATTAACCAAGCAATCATCGAGGTAAGGGTGCATCAGGATGCCCTGCTTGCTCAGCGCTGCAGCCACCACTATCATCACCTTGGTGAACTTCCTGGAGGCTGTCACCAAACCAAACGGCAGAGCCCGGAACTGAAAATGTCCCATGGGCGCCGCGAAATGCATGAACATCTGATGTTCCTTCCAAACTGGAATACGGAGATAGGCCTCGGAAATGTCTAGCACCATGAGGAACTCTCCACTTCGTACCGCTAAAACAGAACGAAGAGTCTCCATGTGAAAATGTGGGACCCGCAGTGCTCTGTTGATGCCCTTGAGGTCTAAAATGCACCAAAAGGAGCTCTCCTTTTTTTCAGCACCACAAAATAAATGGAGTATCGACCTAAACTGCACTCGGCAGTAGGCATGGACACCACCACTTCCAATTGCAGAAGACTATCCAGAATCCCCCTTATTTATTTAGACAGTTTTGTATACTGCCTTATCCTTCAATCAAAGCGGTCACAACACAATTGGGGGATACATTTAACACACGGGGATATGAAACACATACACTAATACTTACAGGGAACATGGGCAATGGAGGGTTAAGTGGCTTGCCCAAGACCACAAGGAGCATCTGTAGGACTAGAAACCCCAGTCCTTCCGGCCCAAGGTTGCTGTCCTCTAGTGGGATTTGAACCCCCGACCTTCCGGCATGAAGTACCTTGCCCCAACCACTAGGCTACTCCTCCATTTGCCTGAGCCTTTGCAATGCCCCTGCAGGGGGATACCATAAACGCATCGGACAGGGGATGAAGGAACTCTAGGGCAGCGATGGCGAACCTATGGCACGCGTGCCAGCTGTGGCACGCGAAGGCCTTGCAGCTGGCACGCGGGAAGGTCCGCATTTAAAAGGTCCCAAATTTAAAAAAAAATAACCCAAACAAACCGGCTGCTTCTGCCGCGGCAGCCTCAAGAGCTCTGCCGCGGGGCCCCCCCCTGCCCGGCAGAGCCTCCCTGCATCATCTACCTTCAAGTCGCAAAACGCGGGCTTCTTTCAGAGCCGCGAGAGAGTTTCCTTTCTCGCGGCTCAAACAGAGCCGCGAGAAAGGAAACTCGCGGCTCTGAAAGAAGCCCGCATTTTGCGACTTGAAGGTAGATGATGCAGGGAGGCTCTGCCGGGCAGGGGGGGGCCCCGCGGCAGAGCTCTTGAGGCTGCCGCGGCAGAGCTCTTGAGGCTGCCGCGGCAGAAGCAGCCGCTTTGTGTGGGTTTTTTTTTTTAAATTTGGGATGATAGGGGGGAAGGGGGTTTAGGACTGGTAATGGGCTATGGGGGGGAGGCTAAGACTGGAAAGGGGCTGATGGGAGGGGGTGAGGACTGGTAATTGGCCAGGGGGGGGGGGTAGGACTGGTCATTGGCCGGGGGGGGGGGGTAGGACTGGTAATTGGCCAGGGGGGCTAAGACTGGAAATGGGCTGATGGGGGGGGGGGGGGTTAGGACTAGTAATGGGCCATGGGGGGTGCTAAGGCTGGAAGTGGGCTGGTGATGGTGATTTTGGGGGGGGGGTAGGATAGTAATGGGCTATGGGGGGGGGGCTAAGACTGGGAAATGGGCTGATGGGGGGGGTTAGGACTGGTAATGGGCTGATGGGGGGGTTAGGACTGGTAATGGGCTATGGGGGGGCTAAGACTGGAAATGGGCTGAGTGGAAGGAGGGCTTGAACTGCAAATAGCTGATGGATTGGGGCTTGGAATGGAAATGGGTTGTGAGGGGGAGGGAGCTAGGACTGGAAATGGGTGAGGGGGGCTAGGACAGGAAATGGGCTGATGGAGGGGCTAGAATAGGACTGGAAATTGGCTGTTGGGGGGGGTGCTAAGATTGGAAATGGGCTGTGGTGGGGGTTTGGATTGAAATGGACTCATGAAGGGGCTAGAACTGGAAGTAGGCTCATGGGGGGCGTGGATTGGAAATGGGCTGAGTGGAGGGGAGCTAGGATTTGACATGGGCTGATGGTGGGGCTAGGAAAGGACTAGAAATGGGCTCATGGGGGGCTGGGTTTGGAAATGAGCTGATGGAGGGACTCGGATGGGACTGCAAATAGATGGGGGAGCTAGGACTGGAAATGGGCTTATGGGGGGTTAGGACTGGAAGTGGGTTGATGAGGGTGGGCTAGGACTGGTATTGGGTTGGGAGGTTGCTAGGACTGGAAATGGGTTGGGGGGCTGCTAGGACTGGAAATGGGCTGATGCAGGGACTAGAAGGGAATGGATGCTGGGTGAGGCTGGAACTAGAAGGGAGCTGGTGTTGGGGGAGGATTAGAATGGGATGGGGCTGGGAGAGTAAAATGGAGAGGGGAAAAATATTTTGTGTGGGAGGGATAAAAAATCTACAATTGGCCGGGTATTGGGAGAATAAGTGGGGATTGAGGATGGAGGGGTAAATTTTGAGTAGATGAAATAGGAATGAGGAAAGAGCAAAAGGAGAAAGATTAGTATGTTAAAGCAGATGTAGAGAGAGAATGGAAAAAAAAAACCAAGAAGACAGAAGAAAGGACAAATGGACAGCAGATGGAGAGTTAGGAGAAGACACGAAGAAACCAGAAGAAAGTGGCTGGAGCAATTGCAACTGAAAAAAAAATGCACAAAAGGTAGAAAAATATCTCTTTATTTTGAATTTATTAACTGGAATATGTCAGCTCTGGGAAATGTGCATCATTAATTTTTGCGCTTTGTTTAGTACAAGAGGAAATTAATTTATAGTTTTATTTCTACAGTGTTGTTGTATATTCCAAGTTTGGCTTTTGGGGTTCCCAGTTTAATTATTGTCTTCCTGTTTTTAAATTGTGATTCCTTGTTTGGTGATGGTCTGTCTGCATGTGTAACTGAGCTGAGGTATTCTGTTTATATAATTCCTATTTGACATTGCCACTTGTTCTTTCCCCAGTAGGTCCTGTATTGTTGTTCTCTGAATTGTATTGGTTTAATATTTGCAGTGTTGCCTTTGGTTAGTTAGGGTATGGTGCTGTGTGAGTGCTGGTAGGACTGGTAGGATACGGCGGGTTTGCTCTGGGTTCTAAATGGGCAGTTTGTAGTAGTTCCTAATGTGCCTGGCGGTTGGTACTGGATTATAGTAATGTAGAAACTTTTAGTCTTTCTTTATCCATATACTCATTAAGAGGCATGTTTACTAAAAGTTAGTGTATGGTAACATTATGCAAATATTTATGCAAATGAGGCACCTTATGCAAATGAGGCTTTAATGGACGTGCTGGCACTTTGAGGAAATTCTTTGGTTTTGTGCGGCAGTTTGGGCACTCGGGCTCAAAAAGGTTAGCCATCACTGCTCTAGGGCATAACTGTAGCGGATGATTTCCAGGATCCACTGATCTGAAATAATCCAGACCCAGGAGTGGTAGAAACACTGGAGGCGCCCTCCTATCCATTCTCCAACTTCCTGGGCCTGCCTTGCTTCATTGTGACATCCAGGCAGAGGCAGATGAGCCTGCGTATTATCCGCAGCCCTGTCCTTGCCCTTGAAAGGACTGCCCTCACTGCAAAGGCACAAAACGTGTCATTCTAAAATGACTGAAATCGCGTGGTCCCCCACGAGATGGAAAGGGCTGCCCCCAGCCAGCTCTAGGTTTGTCCGTCAATTTGCTGCCCTTGGGAGTCTCCCAAATCCTTGAGCAGCTTCTTAAAGGCCTCGCCAAACATCTTCCCCTTGAAAGGAAGTTTACTCAATCGAATCTTGGAGGACACATCCACCGCCCAGTTACGCAGCCATAAGAGACATTGCAAAGCTACCACCAAGGCCACTGCTGTGGAGGAAGCCCTTACCAAATCATAACAAAAATCTGATAAGTAAGCCACTGCGGATTCCGACTTGGGCAGTTCTGCTGACTCAGTAGCCTCTTCATGACTACCATCCGGTAGTGCCTGTACCCAGCGCATACAGGCTCGAGTGACATACGCCCCACAAATGGAGGCCTGCAGAGAGAAGGCGTTAACTTCAAACGCTTGTTTTAAAAGCGATTCTAGATGATCTTGCGGATCCTTAAGGGCAGCGCCCCCCTCCACCGGAATGGTGTCTTCTTGATCACTGCAGTGACTAACACATCCACCTTAGGTGTACGAAGGAGGACTTTTTCTGCTGTTGGTAGCAGATATAGATGGGCCATTGCCCGTCCACCCCACAAGCCTGCTTCAGGCAGTTCCCATTCCGCCTCTATCAGCTGCATAATAGCCTTATGCACTGGGAATGAGTCTTGGGGAGGCTCAAGTGCCCTGTAGAAGAGGATCCTCTAATGGGGTCCACCTCTGCAGTCTGTAATGGGATATTTAGTGCCCCCAAGGAATGAGAAATTAGTGTTACCAGCTCCTCTTTACAGAAGGCACGCACAATTGAAGGGTCCTCTCCTGGGGGCAGATCCCCCCCCCCATGGGCTCAGTCCCCCTCTTCAAAGTCAAGGCCCTCTAGGTCCTCTCCAGACACCGAGGGACCCTCCCCTGGGTCCTCCATGTCCACTGAAGCTTCTGACCCAGGATCCGTCTCATATGGCCCTCTGTAACCTTGAAATGCTTGGCCACATCCCCTTCCAGCACCTGGAGGAGGGACGCTTTGAAGGTGCTGCCCTCATGGAAGACAAGATCTTAGCAGGCCCCTGCTCCCTTTCTAAATGATACACGCGGTTTAACAGTAAATTAAAATCTGGAGAAAAAAACCCCCAACACACAACGAGAATTACCCTCCAAGGCAAACTCCTGTAGGGACCCCGAAAGCTGAAAATCTATACTGTCTGGCGCTGCTCCTTGATCCCCCGTGGGAACAGCTGCTGCCGGCCGCAGGACACGAAGCACGGGAACTTTCCCCCTCACCAGAGGCCGACTCATACTGTAATCCTTTCCACTGCCCATTCTTGCAACCTCCTGGGTAGTGGGCTTGCCCCATCTCGGCGCTGCTCCAACGCTCTCCTCTCTTTCACAGGCCTTGCAACAGCCGGCCTGAGAAAGAGCTGCGTCACACTCCGCACGCTGCACATACTGTTTTTGAGGAAGGCATGCTCTGCCCTGATTGCACCAACAAAACAATCTCACTTACTGCGGAAGAGAGCAGATGGCATCTAAACACCCAGGTTCCCCACAGTGCAGCTCGTGCCAGCGAGAGTTATCAACGCCGATTCAATGGCTCACGGTGCTCCCCCAGAGGCCTACTCCTGCCCGCCGAAGGGCTCTGGAGAAAAAAAGACTGCCACTATCAAAGCTTTGTTTTAGCTCTCTCTGAATTTTTTTTTAAACGGTCAACCCCTACTAGACAGGTCTGCTTGTTTCCCAAAACCGACTGAAACACTAACTCTCCCTGAGTGACCTGAACCACTCAAGTCAGTCCAGAAAGAAACGGTCTGGACCTACCCCAGCTGCTGGAGACTGAATTACTGAAGAGAGGGGAGCTCCTGGTGACATCATGGAAGAAATTTACATAATTCATTCTCCAGCTGCTCGTGCATGAGCACAACCCATCTGTCTGGAATGGAATGGAGGGACGTGGATGAAACAGGATTTGGTAAAAAATTACAAAAGCATGTGTTCCATCATAAATATACATGCTTACCAAAACTATTTACAGATATTTGAAAGTCAAATCTTTTGCTGAAATAAATTATATTTCAATTTACATCCAAGGGAAAGATTCACCAAGTTAAGAAGCATGCTAATAGCATTAGATCTGATCTAAGTATTCTTCCCCATTCCATGTATCTAGCAGGAAAAAAAATATGCCTAGTAAATCAGGTTCAGTGCTCCCTGACAGGCCTCAGTAGAGAGCACAGAATTTCATAGCAGTTTATTATGAAAAAAATATATATATATATCCTGCCTTGGAGAGGACATGGAAGAGCATGAAAACTTTAGTGGCTTATTCAGAAAGCCACAAGGTTCTTCAAGAGAGTCAAATATACTTAACATCAGGGGTGTGAGTTAACACAACAGACATGACAGCTACAATGTTGTCACTCTTCATATTGATACATCAGAGTGCACTATTAAGAAGGGAACTTTTGTTTGTTTTTACCTTGCATACTGACATACACTATTGCAGACATAGCACATATTATGGCAGCCAGAAGAACAATGAGGACAATCAAATAACTGTGCAGCAGCACACCGCCTCTGCAGTCGAAGTGTCCTGTGTGTTCAGAATACACAACAAGAATTCCAATCCACCTGCAAACAAACAAGAAGCCCAGATTTCATTCAGAATCATAAGCATATCAAAATCTTAATAGCTGTACATAATTGAGGAAGAGCACATGTTTTTAAATGTAGAAGGCGATAAGTCATATCATAAAGCAATGTTAGATTGTAGGCCTTATGGGGGCAAGGAAATACCCATTATATCTGAAAATGTTTGTACTTGAGGAAATGAGGGTGAAGCGACTTGCCCAAGGTCAAAAGGCACTTCAGCCGTCTTTACAGCCAGGTTTCCATAGTGCTTAAAACTAAATTAGACTTACCTGCTAATTGTTGTTCCTTGAGGAACTCCAGTCCAGTCCCGAAACCTCTAGGGTTGAGCACCTCTTCCAGCAGCTTGGAGACCGAGCATGTCATCTTTTGAGGACTCCCGTTTAAATACCAGAGGGACCGCCCACAGACTCCAGTAACCTATTGACAAAGCAGACTCACTGGAGCAACAAAGAAGTAGTTAACATGCAACAAAACTCACATCACCTATCAACTACTTGAACTGCACCTAAGAACCCCCACATGGAGAAAGAGCATCACCCTTTCCTCTGAACTGCAGGAACCTACCAGAAACTCCTCCAGGCACCTACCAACCTCCTTTCAGGCTGCGTGGAACTGACGTCCTCTGTGTCCTCACCCCCAGCTTCTGCATCCCACAAACACAAACCAAAGCCTATCCTGCTCTTACTACACCCTAAGCCCAACTTCAGGCCCCGGAACCAACAATTGATATGTAGGGCAGGATCCAGGACCGGACTGGAGTTCAAGGAACAACAATTAGCAGGTAAGTCTAATTTAGTCTTCCTATTCGCCACTCCAGTCCAGACCCGAAACCTCTGGGGATGTAACAGCAGTGAATTTCAAAAGGGAGAGACCTGCTAAACCGGCCTGAAGCACAGCCGATCCAAAACAGGCATCCCTTGTCGCCTGGACATCCAGACGATAATGCTTCACAAAGTAATGTAGAGACAACCAGGTGGCCGTCTTATAAATCTCTACCGGAGACACCAAACTATATTCAGCCCACGAAGCCGCCTAAGCCCTCGTGGAATGCGCCCACAGACCAACTGGAACCGTCCTACCGCTCACCAGGTATGCCAATGCGACAGATGCCTTCGCTGCCGCTTCTCCCTTCCATGGTCCACTGAACAGCACAAACAGGCAATCCGACTTGCGGAAAGGTGCTGTACTTTACAGATATCTCTTCAGGACCCTCCGACAGCCTGGTTCACATGGAAACCAGAGACCACCTTAGGCAAAAAAGGGAGGGAACCGGCATCAACACCACCTTCTTAGCAAAGAATAGAAATTGCTCCCGGCAAAACAATGCCTGCATTTCCGAAATTCTACGTGCGGAACAGATAGCCACGAGGAACACCGCCTTGAGAGTCAGATCCTTGTGCAAAGCTCTGCCCAGTGGCTCAAAAGGTTTGCATATCAATGCCCCAAGCACCAAATTGAGATCCCACGTTTATTTATTTATTTATTTATTTTATTTAACAGTATTTCTAAACCGCCTTATCTTAATAATCAAGGTGGTATCACAGCAAGCAATCAGATAAAGTGTGTGTGTTATACATGCAGTGAGGGTGAAACTTAGAAGTGTGAGGGCTGTGTTGAGTGCTTGATTCGTTTGAGCTATGTACAAGGTGGGCTATTTACAGTGGTGCTAAAAACACATTTTATATACATACAGTGATTAGGAGGATTGGAGTGCTGTTATACATTCTCTTAGGTTATGTGATGTGACCATAGTGCTCTATGAACAGCATGGTTTTCAGCTGTTTTCTGAAGTCTTGAGGTCTGGATTTGCCCTTAGATCGTCCGGTAGATTGTTCCATATTGTTGGAGCAGCCATGGAGAGAGCTCTGTCTGTTGTGTCCTTGCGTGTGTGCTTGTATTCATTTGGGGTACTGACTCGGTTGCGTGTTTGACTTCTTCTAGGACGTGCGCTGGTTTTGGTTGTATGAGCGTGTGGAGGCTGTTGGCTGATGTGTGCTGATTTATCTTAAATAGGTTTATGATAGTCTTGTATCTGATGCGAGCACTGATTGGGAGCCAGTGTAAGTCCTTTAATGTAGGTGTGATGTGCTCCTGCCTTGCGGCTCCGGATATGATTCGAGCTGCAGTGTTTTGTGCCAGCTGGAGTGGTTTGAGAGCTTGTTTCGGTAGTCCAAGGTATATCGGATTGCAGAAGTCCAGTATTGGGTTATCAGTGCTTGACAGACGGTACGGAAGTGTTCTGGGGCGAGGAGTGGTTTCAGTCTCCTGATGATTCGCATCCTGTAGTAGGCTTTTTGGATTGGTTTTGTCTATGTGTGGTTTGAGGTTGAGTTTACTGTCCAGAGTAACCCCAAGGTATCTCACCTCTGATCTTATCGGTATCGTGGTGCTTTGTATCTTTATGTTTGGTGGGTGTATGAAGCTTTGGTTCCGAGTGATGATTAAAGCTTCGGTCTTGTTGTAGTTTATTGCGAGGTTGTTGTTTTGGCACCACTTCGTCATTTGGGTAAGGCAGTCTTATCTTAGAGAAATCCGGGTTGTCGATTGATATCGGGGAGTATACCATGATGTCGTCTGCGTATATTGTGTATTGGATGTTGTTCTCTTTCATAATGTTGCATATTGGTTGGATGTAGATGTTAAAAAGGAGTGCTGAGAGTGCGGATCCTTGCGGTACTCCTTGTTGGACATTTATGGGTCGGGAGGTGTCATGTCCCACCTTGACCTGTAGCTGTCTTTCGGTTAGGTACGAGTGGAACCATTTCAAAGTGGTACCGTGTATACCAGTGATCTTTAGTCTCTCCAGGAGCGTATTGTGGTCAACTGTGTCGAAAGCTGAGGAGATGTCGATGAAGATCATTATGATTCCATTCCTGGTGTTGTCAATTATTCTTATGATGTTGTCGAAGAGGTATATCAGTAGAGTTTCGACTCCATGGTTGGGATGAAATCCGTGTTGGTTGTCGTCGAGAGTTCCGTGTTCGTCAATGTGTTCCTGAAGTTGTAGTTGAACCGTCTTTTCGATTATTTTTGCGAGGAAGGGTATGCTGGAGATTGGTCGGTATGCTGCTGGGTCCTTTTTGTCGAGAGTAGTTTTCTTTGTGATTGGTCTTACTGAGGCAAGCTTTAGTTGCTGTGGCATGAGTCCTTGAGTGAGTGAGTTGTGTACCATTTTATGAATGGTTGGTATGAGGCTTGATTTGGTGGCTTTGACCCATGACACTGGGCAAGGGTCTGTAGGAGCAGTGCTTGTGTTGATTGTGGAGATGATGTGGGATATCTGTTCTTTTGAGGGTGAGTAGAATGTGCCCCAGGTTTTGGGGTGTACATTTGTTCTGGTGGCTTCACTGGGTGTTGTGCGCTCCGTGGAGTGAAATTTGTCTCTGATGTGGTCGGCGAATTTCTGTGGATCAACTTGTACATCTCTTTCTGCTGCTTGCTCTTTTGTCAGGGTTTTTACTATTTCGAAAAGTTCTCTGGGTTTGTTGATGGAAGAATTTATCAGGTTTGTGTGGAATTCTCTCTTTGATTGGTTGATGTGTTCATTGTATTGTTTTTGCTTTGTTAGGTAAAGATGTTGGTCGGAAGTTGTTTTGTTTTTTCTCCATCTCCGTTCAATCTTCCTGAGCTCCCTCTTTTCCTGTCGTATTTTTGCTGAGTACCATGGCTTGTTTTGTCTCTTGTTGTGGTGTTGTTTCTCGGTCCTGTCATCGGATGGCTTGGCGGCGTTAGCTAAAACGCTGTTCCAGTTGGAAACTTGTTCCTCCAGGTCCTCTGAGTCAATGTTCAAGTGTTGTATTGTGTCCTGTATGAATTCGTCCTTGTCAAAGGACTTGAATCGTCTTTGTGTGTGTGGGATGTTCGCTCTTTCGTTTGTCCGGTCTTCTTGTGATTGCAGTTTTGTCTCGATTAAGTAATGGTCAGACCATGGTACTGGGGTGATGGTGGGTGTAGAAATTAGGTCTCTTGAAGTTAGGTAGTTCGATGCGAAGATGAGGTCTGGGGATGATCCAAGTCTGTGTGTTGGTGCATTGACTATCTGTGTGAATTGAAGTGAGGTCATTGCTTGAAGGAATGCCTCTGCATCTTTTGTATTGGCGGACTTGAGGTTGAAGTCTCCGATTAGTAGTGCTGGTTTGTTGTTTGCTGTTATGGCACAGGCTTCTTCGAGTGTGAAGGCTAGTTCGTCGGGTGGAGCACGGGGTGCTCTGTAGGTTAGGCAGATTGCAATATTCTTGTTCTTGATGCTAATTGTGTTACACTGCTGTGTATCTGTGAGGTTCTGTGTCTTGAACTTGAGTTTTGTTTTTGCTATTATTAGGACTCCTCCTCCTCGCTTGTGGGTGCGTGGGCAGTTGTATGCTGAGTAGTTGTTCGGTACTAGTTGGTTGAGTAGTACACTGTCGGTAGGGTTGAGCCATGTCTCTGTGATGCATATTATGTCGGGCTGTCGTTCTTCTATGTGGTCTACCAGAGTGTGTATCTTGTTGCAGACGGATCTGGCGTTTGAGAGCTCAATTGTTGTTGTCTTTGTGGAAGAGGTTGTTGCTACATGTGCTTCCTTTGAGCCGGTGTTGGGGTTTGATTTGTGTCTGTTTGGTCTCTTTGCTTGGGAGGTTGCGAGTGTCTCTTTGTGTGTGTGTTGTGGTTCGAGATATGGCAGTGCAGTTGGAGGGTACCATGGTGTGTTTGAGGGTAGTGGAGGTGTGTGGTCGGTGGGAGGAGTTGTGTGACTAGTAGGTAGAGAGGGAGGAAGTATGTGGTGTGCATGTTGGTAGTTTGTGATGTTCTGATAGGGTGATGCCTGTCTCCTTAGGTCTTCATCTGTTGTTTGCTTGGGGAGAGCTGTACTCGGTGCGGGAGCCTGTCCCGGGGATGTAGAGCTGGATCTGTGGTGGTCGCCTTGGTGCGGGAGCCTGTCCCGTGGAGGGAGCCTGTCCCGTGGATGTGGAGCTGGATCTGTGGCGGCGCCTTGGTGCGGGAGCCTGTCCCGGGGAGGGAGCCTGTCCCGTGGAGGGAGCCTGTCCCGTGGATGTGGAGCTGGATCTGTGGCGGCGCCTTGGTGCGGGAGCCTGTCCCGGGGATGTAGAGCTGGATCTGTGGTGGTCGCCTTGGTGCGGGAGCCTGTCCCGTGGAGGGAGCCTGTCCCGTGGATGTGGAGCTGGATCTGTGGCGGCGCCTTGGTGCGGGAGCCTGTCCCGGGGAGGGAGCCTGTCCCGTGGATGTGGAGCTGGATCTGTGGCGGCGCCTTGGTGCGGGAGCCTGTCCCGGGGATGTAGAGCTGGATCTGTGGTGGTCGCCTTGGTGCGGGAGCCTGTCCCGTGGAGGGAGCCGGTCTCGTGGATGTGGAGCTGGATCTGTGGCGGTTGCCTTGGTGCGGGAGCCTGTTCCGTGGAGGGGAGGCCGTAGCTTTTATGGAGTGTGTTGTTGAAGAGGGCGTTTGGTGGTGTGTGATGTGTTATGTTCTGTGAGAGTTTTACTTGCGGTTTTGATGTCCTCCTCGGTCTGCTCCTCTGTCAGGATCCGTTGTTATGCAGTCGGCGCTGCTGAATTCCTTGGATGTTTCCTACTTTTCGCCTTCGTGCCGCGCCTAAGGGCCACGCCAAAGGGCCCTCTGGCGAGGCCCTCAGGCGCGGGCCCGCCAGGCAAGGGCGCGCCCTGCAGGGACGCCGCTTTTATCCCCGGCCGGCTGCTTGTTGTTCGGGCTCCCACTGCCCAGATTGGGCAGGAGCCGAAGAGGGGGTGGAGACTCCCAGCAGCGGCGTCTCTGCAGGCAGGCAGGGACGCCGCTTTTATCCCCGGCCGGCTGCTTGTTGTTCGGGCTCCCACTGCCCGGATTGGGCAGGAGCCGAAGAGGGGGTGGAGACTCCCGGCAGCGGCGTCTTGTTTCAACTTTGCCCGGATCAGCCAATTGTCAAGGTAGGGATGCACTAGCATTCCTTCCCTACGAAGAGCCACTGCCACCACCATCATCTTGGTGAAAGTGCGCGGGGCCGTGGCCAGCCCAAAGGGTAACGCCCGGAACTGGAAATGCCCCACCGGTACAGCAAACTGGAGGAACCGCTGGTTTTCCTGATGAATCGGGATATGCAGATAAGCCTCGGACAATTCCAGAGACGTAAGGAACTCTCCCTTTTGAACTGCCACTATGACAGACTGCAATGTCTCCATGTGAACATGCAATAGCTTCAGACAGCGATTTACCAGCTTGAGATCTATAATCAGGCGAAAGGACTCTTCCTTCTTTAGCACCACAAAATAAAAAGGAGCAATGACCACTGCCATACTGGTCCAGAGGAAGTGGAACCACAGCCCTGAGCTCCAACAGCCACTGCAAGGTATCCCCCACCACTGCCAGTGCTTGGCCAGTGCCCTGCATAGAGACTGAACGAACGAATCTGCCAATGGATGCTCGAATTCCAGAGTGTAACCCTCCCGAATAACTTTGAGCACCCACTGATCGGACATAAGTTGGGCCCAGACAGGGTAAAAATCCTACAGACGACCCTCCATGGGCTGCACCCCCACCTGGGCCTCCCCTCGCTTCATTGCGATTTCTTGAGGCCCGATGGGGAGGCGGCCGCAAAACCTCTGCCAGCTCCCTGAAACCCTCTGCCTCTGGAAGGAAACCTTCCCCTCTGAAACTGGTTAAACCTCGTGGGACAGAATCGCCGAAAGTCCAGCTGCTGCCCCTTGTAAGCAGATGAGGAAAAGGGACGGCTTTGCCTTTGCTTATCCTTATCCTCTGGCAGGCAACCCCCCTTGGACTCGCCCAAGTCCTTTGCCAACTTTTCCAAGTCTTCCCCGAAGAGTAACTTAGAGGAACTATCCGCCGCCCAGTTACGCAACCACAGATAGCAGCGAGCCACCACCATCACCAAAACCACTCTTTGAGAGACCCCTAATCAGATCATAGTGGACATCAGTCAAATACGCCACCCCCGATTCCAGCCTGGCCACTTCCCCAGCCTGTTCCGTAGGCGGCTCTTCCTGCTGTAACTGCTGAGACAGGCTCTAGCGACCCAGGCCCCATAAATGGAAGCCCGAGGGGCATTCATATCAGACTTGCTTCAACACAGTGTCCAACTTTCAATCCTGGACGTCCTTAAGCTCTGCACTGCCTTCCACTGAAACAGTTGTCTTCTTGGTGACCGCTGCAACCACCGCATCCACCTTAGGCGGCCATAAGTTTGCGGTCCTGATTGGACAAGGATAGAGCCAAGCCATCACCCTTGAGTCCCTGAGGCCTGCTTCCGGCATATTCCACTCTTCCTGGATCATCTGCTGGATCACTCAATGTACTGGCAATACTGTTTTATGCACTGCCTAAAATCAAGGGATCCTCCAATGAGTTGTCCTCTGCCGGAGACGCCGCAGGCAGATTAAGAGCCTTGAGGGATTCTGCGATGAGCACCGGTAATTCCTCTCAGTGAAACACCCAGACCACCCTCGCCTGTTTTTCTCGTTCTGGGAGCTCACTGTCCTCCAGGTCCTCCTCAACGTCCAGCTCTGCGTTGAGGTCCTCTCCCTCCAAAACATCTGGCAGAGGAGAGCAATCCGGGGAATGTTCCGAACCCTCCTCATAGGATCTGTGCTTCTTCACAGGGGCTACACCTGCCCCCACCCCCACAAGGGCACCCACTCGCTTCTCCCCACGCTTTGCCCCTGCAGAAATAGGGCCATGGCCCTGCTGACGCAGGCAAAAAGCTTGGTGGAGCAACAGCACAAACTCTGGCTAGAAACTTCCCAATGCCCCCACCTGATCTAGGGCCTGCGGGAGGGGAAGACTAGGGCTTGCCAAGGTGCAAGGTACCGATTCCTGCGCTGGCAAGAGCGAGGACAGTGACTCCTGCTGCTCCCCAACATGAGAGTTCACCGTCTGTTGCTCTGAACTGTCCCCTAGAGCTTGCTCCTTAGAGGCTGCCTACTGAGCACACCCCCTACAAATGCCTGCCTCTGACACAGCCCCTCGCCGCATACCACACACCAGGCACTGGGGCCTGGAAGACAGTTACTCCCTGGCTGTTGGTGAAGTAACACCAGCTCTGCGGGTCTTGCAGGATTTTTTTTTTTTTGCAAGGAGTACCCCTGTATACTACCTTCCAGCCAGAATCGCAAAGAGAACAGCTAAGTCGCATCCATCCGATGCCTAGGGGAAGCTAAAAAACGCCAAGGAAAACCGGGGAAAGAAAAACAAACCACTCTGCTGCACTTCCTGTACTGCTGCCACACGGTAGGGCCTGCTCTTACTAAGCACGCTCCTCACCCGATGGTCTGCTAAGGCCTCCGCTTCTGTTCCCACTCAGCCATAGCCTCCCCCCTGAAAATGTTCTTTACTTCCAAAACGCTGCCTTCTCCACTCTCAATCCTGTTGCCTATCTCGCCCTCCTGCACTCAGCCGGAATCGCGGCTTTGGCATCGGGGGGGGGGGAGGAGGGAGGGGGAAGGACTCCAGATGTGCCCCCTTCACCCACTACTACTCCACAAATTTCCACCAGCTCCTCACCCAATCTGAGTTCGGGAGCCAGCTCGATCAGCCCAGGGGACCCAAAAGGAGTCTCTGCACCTCAACCATGATCCTCACCGAAGGAAGGAGGGGGGGAGGAAAAAAGGGGAAAGCAAGTTCATCCCTCTTGCACAGAGCGTCAGACTGACAGGAACCAATTTAAATATAAAAGTTACAAGCCTAGCTTAACTAAAGCTCCTTATCTGTCCCTCAAGTGAGTCCAGCACCCTGGCTCACCACCTCCTCCAGCTGCTTGGAGACTGAGTAAATTGGAGTCTGTGGGCAGTCCCTCGGGTATTTATACGGGAGTCATCAAAAGATGACATGCTCAGTCTCCAAGCTGCTGGAGGTGCTCAACCCCAGAGGTTTCAGGACTGGACTGGGACAATAAGGAATATGGACCGATCACAGTATTTACATAGAAACATGACTGCAGAAAAAGACCATATGGCCTATCCAGTCTGACCTTCCATACCAACTACTATAGTCCTCCCCCCCCCCCCATTTAGAGATCTTCTGTGTTGGTCCCATTGCTTTCTTGAATTCAGATACTGTTCTGGTCTCTACCACCTCCACTGGTGTTTCACACATCTACCACTCTTTTCCATAAAGAAAAATTTCTGCATATTACTCCTGAGTTTATCCCCTTTCACTCTCACCCTAGGTTCCCTCGTAGCAGAGCTTTCTTTCAATTGAAAAAGGCTCTCTTCCTGTGCATTTACGTCAAAGAGGTATTTAAATATCTATCTTATCTCCTCTCTCCTGCCTTACCTCCAAAGTATACATATTGAGACTTAAGTCTGTCCCCATAAACCTTATGACAACGTCCACTAGCCATTTTGATAGCCACCCCATAGACTCCATCCTGTTTATATCTTTTTGAAGGTGTGATCACACAATATTCCAAATGAGATATCAAAGACTTCTTCCGAGGCACTATCACCTTCTTCCTTCTGGCCATTCCTCTCCTTATGCACCCAAGACAGCTCCTGGCTTTTGCTGTTGCCTTTTCTACTTGTTTAGCCACCTTAAGATCATCAGAAACAAATCGCCCTGAAATACTGCTCTTCTTTTGTGGACAGAAGTACTTTACCCCCTATACTGCCTCAGAAAATTCCAAGTTATCAATGTCCCTGTTTAATGTACATTACCAAGTTTAAAGTTTCACTATAAACTGCTTTGATTTAAATGATAAAGTGGTATAAAAAAACCTGTTAAATTAATAAAATAAAAAAATACTGTACCACTCCCTTGGATTTTTGCAGCCCAAAATGTATGACCCTGCATTTTTTTTTTTAGAGTTAAATCTCAGCTGCCAAATTCTAGACCATTTTTCAAGCTTAGCAAAATGTTATCTACTCCTTCCTGGGTGTCTATTGCAGAATTTGGTATCATCTGCAAAGAGACAACCCTCACTCAACAGCCCTTCAGCAAGATCACTAACAAAAATGTTAAAAAGAATCAGACCAAGGACAGATCCCTGTAGCAAACCACTGGTTAGATCCTTCTCCTCAGAGTAAGCTCCATTTACCTGTCCCTTTGTTGCTTCCCACTCAACCAATTTCTAACCCAGTCACTTTAGGGTTTATTCCTAGGATGCTCAATTTATAAATAAAAGTCATCTGTGCGGAACGGTGTCAAAGGCTTTACTGAAATCTAAGTACTCTACATCTAGGGCTCTCCCTCGGTCCAACTCTCTTGTTGCCCAGTCAAAAAAATTACATTTGTCTGACAAGACCTGCCCCTACTAAAACTATGCTGCCTCAAATTCTGCAATCCATTGGACTCCAGAAACCTCACTAACTCTGTGTTTTAGCAGGGTTTCTATTAAATCTATTCACCACAGAGGTCAGACTAACCAGCCTGTAGTTCTCAACCTCGTCCTTACTTTTGCTTTTGTGTAAAGGGACATGTGCCTTTCTCCAGTCCTCTGGGACAACTCCAGACTCTAAAGCAGCATTGAAATAGACAGTGGAGCCACTAGAACGTCCCCAAGTTCCTTCAATACTCTGAAATGTATCCTATCTGGCCCCATCGCTTTGTCCACGTTTAGTTTAGCTAGTTCCTCATAAATAGAGTCTTCTGAAAATCATTTATGATCCCCTTCACTACTGTTCCTATTTGTGAATGTTTTATGAGATCTTGCTCATGACCCTTTACTGTATTTGTGAACACAGAATAAAAATATTTGTAAGCAATTCTGCTTTATCCGCGCCAGCTTCTACATATTCATCCCCATCACCCCTGAGTCTGACAATACCACTTCTGCACTTCCTCCTCTCAATAACATATCTGAAAAAGTCTTGTCAACCCATTTTACTGAATTGTCTATTTTTTCTTTGATTGATATCTTTGCTTTCCTGACTACTTTCCCAGCTTCTCTAAATTTTTCCAAATATTGATGCTCGTCTTTCTGTGATCTCTTGTATGTCATGAAAGTCACCATCTTTCTTCACCTTTTCAGCTACTTCTTTATTTTACTAACAAAAAGGTTTGTTTCCCTTAAAATATCCCTTTTCAGGTTTTGCCCAGTGCTTTTCTACATCCCCCAGCTGTTCCCATCCTTCTCACGGCTCCTTAGCAGAGTTAGTTTTCCAAAGTCTAGGAGCCTTACTTTTGACTGGACTTTATGAGCACTAGTCTCAATACTGAACCACATCTGGTGATCACCGAATGCGAGATGATCCCCTACAACATCAGAAACAAACCCTTCCTCCATTGGTGAACACCAGGTCCAGTATGGCTCCTTCATGTGTAGGTTCTGTTAACAGTTGCTGAAATAATTCTCCCTGTAGAGAATCCAGGATCTCCTTACTTCTAGATACCACAGCAGGGATACGCCAGTCAGCATCGGGCATATTGAAATCACCTATCAGTATCACTTCTCCCTTCATGGTAATACTGTAAATGTCTCCATTTAAATCTCCGTTCACTTTGTCTACCTGTGAAGGATATCTGTATATCACACCAGTGCAAATGGATTTCCTGTTCTCTCCTTCTAGTTTAGCCCAAAGTGCCTCCTCACTCCCTTTTAAGCCCTGTAATTCTATAGCTTTAATTGTTTTTTTTTTTTTTTACATACAGTGCCGCTCCTCCTCCACTTCTTCCTCTCCTGTCCTTCCCAAATAAAGTATAGCCCGGTATAATCACATTCCAGTATTTGTGAATAGATATAGTTATAGTCCGTTTTATACCTCCCACAGATACTCCCGCTGAAATTCTACATACGATAATTCAAAGTTTTGTATTTTGTGATATTTTTCTTATTGTACTTTAAATTAAGTATCACTCAAAAACATGCATTGTTATTTTGATAAACAAAGCATGCAGAATTTTGTACAACTCAGACCATTTGACACAGAAGTTTGAATTTTGTTAGCAGAATTCCAGCAGAAATAATAGCATTGCCACTACACAAAATGAGCCTATGTTGCTTTTTTATTCTTTCCAACCCACTGGTATCAAGAATGCATCTTGGGGCAAATTAATTATGAAAATGTAACAAAATTGGATCAAAATTTAACAGAGGAAATACTGGTGTAAAAAAACCACACAAGTCTGAAAATATGCCAGATCAAACCAGGGATTCCAGAGAAGTAAGTTCCTAAAAAAAAAAAAATAAAAAAAAAAAAATAGCCCAATGCAATTCTATGGGAGAAGCAGTTCCATCTTCTACAGCAAAGACACCTTTATAATATTTTGTTTCACTATATCAAAGTCTTTAAACTGCCTCTTCTCTAGTTTCCTGGTCACAGACCCAAACAAAACATTCAAAGACAATGGAAATAAATTCCATGAGGATGCTCCGCATGCTTTCTCCACTAGGCACGCTCCTGGACCCTATAGCTTACTTAATGTTTGTTTGTTGTCATTGCTGTTTCCTACTACCAACAGCTGTTGCTGTGGGATGGGTTGCATCAAGTCATAGGCAAAATAGAAATTAGACTTACCTGCTAATTGTTGTTCGAGGAACTCCAGTCCAGTCCTGCACCTCTGGGTATGGCGCCTCCTCCAGCAGCTTGGATACTGAGCATGCTCAAACTTGGACACCAGTACTAGTACGTCTGGCACCAACCACCAGCTCCCAGTAACCTATTGGACAAAGTAGACTCACAGGAGCACTAAATAAGTAGTTAAATAGGTAAAGAAACAACCACAACAACCACAACCACCACCACCACAACAAAGTACTAACCTTAAGCTGTGGAAGCAGCACTCACCACTTTCCTGAACCTAAGGAGGAACCCCAATATCCCCCAAGACAGGACCAGAGAGGCAGGACACCTATGAAATCCGATGCCGAAGACTGAGAAGAGTTAGAACACACTCTACCAGCCCCAGCCCATCAAAATGCCAGGGATGCCGCAAACGCCGACGCCCCCTAAACGCCAACAGACATGAGGTCAATAAACCGATCTCCACGTCCAAAGGCTCTTCACAAAAAAACCCTGGGCGGGTTCCTGGACTGGACTGGCGTTCCTCAAGGAACAACAGTTAGCAGGTAAGTCTAATTTCTCTTTCCTTATCGTCCCTCCAGTCCAGTCCCACACCTCTGGGATGTAACAGAGCAGTAGAACTAATGGGAGGGACCTGCAACGCCGGCACGCAGCACTATCGCACCAAAATAGGTATCTCCCGCAGCCTGAACATCCAAGCGATAATGCTTACTGAAAGTATGCAAAGACAACCAGGTTGCTGCCTTGCAAATCTCTGCTGGTGGCACCAAGCCAAACTCGGCCCAAGACGCCGCCTGAGCCCTTGTGGAATGCGCATGCAGCCTGTTCGGAACCTGACGCCCCTGCAAAATATATGCTGAAGCAATTGCTTCACGAATCCACCTAGAGATGGAGGCCTTAGAGGCTCCCTCACCCCTACATGGACCTCCAAAAAGCACGAACAGGTGATCAGACGTGCAAAAACTCACTGTCACCTTTAAGTATCGCTTGAGCGTCCTCCGCACATCTAAGAGACGCAAACTAAGACTGGCGGCCTCCGATCCTGAACCCCCCCCCCCCCCCCCAAAGACTGGCAGGGTCATGGGTTGATTGACATGGAACGCAGAAACCACCTTTGGCAGAAAAGAAGGAACCGGTCGCAAAACTACCTTCTCCTGCGAGAACAAAAGATAAGGTTCCCGACAAGACAAGGCTTGCAGCTCCAAAATCCTACGCATGGAACAGATAACCACCAAGAAAACAGACTTCAAAGTGAGGTCCTTTAGTGAGGCGCGACTCAAGGGTTCAAAAGGCAGCCGAACGAGCGCCAAGAGCACCAAATTAAGGTCCCATTGCGGGACCGGAAACGAGACACCGCTCTCAAAAAAGCGCAACACATCCGGATGAGAACCCAACGGCACCCGCTGCACCTTCCCACAACAGGCAATAGCAGCCAACTGCACCCACAATGAACTGTCTGCAAGACCCTTTTCAAAACCATCCTGCAAGGCGGCCAAGACCTCTGGCACAGAAATCGCCAAAGGGCGTACCTGCTTTTCTGCACACCACGCCTCAAAGATTTCGCCACACTCTGACATAGCCAGTGAGGTAGATCTCTTCCGTGCCTGCAACAAAGTAGAAATTACCGGAATTGAATAACCTTTATTCCTCAACCGCACCATTTCAAGGGCTAAGCTGTAAGCGAGAACCGAACCACCTGAGGCATGTGCACTGGACCCTGCACCAGGAGGTCAGCCTGAGCCGGTAGGCTCCACGGTTGGTCCACAAGGAGCCACACCATGTCTGCATACCATGGACGGCGTGGCCAGTTCGGAGCTATCAGGATAACCCTTCCCTGGTACGCCTCGATCTGCTGCACCAAAAACAGGCATCCCCTCCAAATCAAATAAACCCCAATTGAAAAAAAAAAGAAACATTCAAAACTAAACTAACCAATTAATCTAAACTAGCAAACAGACTCCTTATTTGCTCTTTCAGTGAGTCCTGCACTGACTCACAACCTCCAGCTGCTTGGAGACTGAGCATACTGGGAGCTGGTGGGTTGTGCCAGCCATACTAGCACTGGTGTCTTAAAGTTTGAGCATGCTCAGTCTCCAAGCTTCTGGAGGAGGTGCACTACCCAGAGGTGTGGGACTGGACTGTAGGGACGATAAGGAACTAGGCACATTTCTAAGATCCAAATGTTGAGAGGGAGTGGGTTGGGGAGGCTGTCAGATGTGCTCAGCATGTAACAGATAAGGATTAAATCGGCTTTTAGACGGGATTCTACAGATTTTTCCATTAATATCCAATCCTCCTAATGTATGAGTGAACCTCTCCAGCTTGCTTTCAGTGTAACTAGCAGCAAAGACTGTGGCTAAGATCTATCTAATGGCAAAACATTGGGGTGGGGAGGGGAGAGGGAGAGGGGAAGCAGTGAGGCAGTTCTAATCACAGAAAGGGAAGGGATGAACTGGTGAAAGGTCCTATATTGTACAAATGAAGCTTCTGCATGAAATAGGGAATGCAAGATACCGAGTTCTGCAACAGGCACAGAGCTGAACTTGAGAGTCAGCGAACGTCCTGGTGCAGGGACTGATGCAGGACGAGGAAAACGGATTGTGTGTGTGTTTTTGCCTCTCTGGGGGAGGAGTCAGCATCATACCAATAGTCTCCCTGCTGCAAACAAAGTGGAAGGAAGCTTTCAGTCTGGGGAATTTACCCGAGTATTTAAAGTTACCTTTGCAGATTTCTTTGAAACTTGTTCCAGTACTGCCTCCACTCTATCAGAGGTGCGCAAGTTCCATTCTTAAGGACCACAAACAGGTTTTCAAGATAATTCGTGCATATCATTAGGACTTTAAGAGTTGCATACAGATCTCTCATGCATATTCATTAGGAATATCCTATAAAGTCGACCTGTTTGCAGCCCTTAAAAACAACTTGTGCACTCCTGATCTATATTTAGAAGCATCAAAGAAAGCCAAGTAACATTTTCTGTTGCTTCTTCCATTTTGACATAAACCTTCTAAATCAATAACAATGAGACATCACTTGCAAAAATCACACTTTGGGGCCATCAACCTTTGGCATCTCTGCTTCATAACAAAAGAAAATGGAAGATGAAAACTGACTTTTTAAAATTCAGTTTTATTCCTTTTACAAACAAACATGCAGTCCAACAGATCAACATGGTTTTCAACATACCCCCCACCCCTCCCTCATCCCCCACTTCCCCCCTCCCCCCACCATGAGCCTTCATCTCAATCCTCAGTTCACTTCCAGTGACCAATAGCCTTCCCACCCCAACATCGATGTCTATCCCCTCCCCAGAAGAAAGAAAAAACCCCAAAACACACCTTCCACACACTATAGAGCAACATTTTACAATGCTCATCTGGACTGTCTCCCCATCACCTCTCCAGCCATGGCGTATGTACCTTGGTAAATTTTTCAAGGGCACAATAGCTAGAGAGTAGTTAGTGCAGACATGCTAACCTCGGATAGTGTCTATTTAACAAGACAACTTCCTTGTGCCTCGTGAGTTCCCTCCCCACTTGGTTATCTGTTTGAATCAGGACCACCTGATTCACCAGGTGCACACGAAAGGCATGGAGGGCATTTGCTATAGCCCAAAGCTCAAGGAGGTCGATTTGATAGAGACTCTCCTGCTCAGAGCACAGATCCTGGGTGCTCAGACCATCCAGGTGCACACCCCAGCCAGGTTTGGCTGTGTCCGTCGTGAACATCTTGTGTAAGGGGGGGGGGGGGCGGGGGAGGCCCGGCCCACTGGTTGGAACAGGAGGCCCTAAAGCAGGTTGTCCAGCTTGAGGCACCATGCTAGGGACTGTGCCAGTGGTATGGTGACCACTATCCTGTCCCACCGATAGCCCGACACCTGCTTCTATTGCATGCACAAGGTCCACTAAGCCTGCCACATGGAGAGGCAGGCCTGAGGAGCAACATGCACCATGGCAGCCATGTGTCTGAGGGTTCTCAACAGTCTGGACCGTGGTGTGGCGCTGGTGCTGCAACACACCTGCCCCCTCAATGAGGTGGTCCACAGGCATAAAAGCCCACACCCAAGTGATATTGAAGAGGGCCCCGATAAACTCCAGCTGTTGTGTCAGTTGGAGGTGGAATGTCAGGTAGCTGACCACGAATCAGAGGCCCTCGAGCACCTGAAGCGTGAGCACGGCAAACTGTAGAATGCTGGCTGGCATGGGACCCTTGATGAGCCAGTCATCCAGGTATAGGAAGACAAAGACCTTTCATCTCCAGAGGAAGGCAGTTATAAAATGCCAGACACTTCATGAAGACCCTGGAGGCCACGGCCAACTTGAAGGGAAGTAGCTGGTACTGCTAGAGCTGGCCACCCAGCATGAACTAAAGGTATTGCTTGTGATGCAGGTGGATCAGAATATACATATACACATTTTTCAGAGCCAAGCAGCATAAACAATCAATCATTCTGTATAAAGTATGGGAACAATGTCCCCAACCAGACCATTTTGAACTTTGAGCACCAGGAACCGGTTAAGGTTTCGCAGATCCAGAATGGGACAGAATCTGCTGGTTTTTTTTGGGGACCAGGAAGTACCTGGAGTAGAAGCCCTGCCTGATCTGAGCTGGGAGTACCAGCTTGATGGTGAGGTTGGACAGCAGGGTCTCGACCTCTGTCTGCAGCAGGTTCAGTGTGTGGGATCCATTGGGTACTCCCCGAAGTTGTATGAAGGCAGCAGCTGGGGGCTGGGGGGGGGGGGGGAAAGAGTGCAGCCGATATTCACTTTGGCCAATATGCAACACCCAGACATCTGAGGTGATGAGGGGCCACCAGTAGGCAAAGTGGATTACTCATCCCTCCCCAACCTGTGGGGGTGGGACCTTGACAGACAACAGTCGGCTGGCTATGATCCTGAGGAACCCGTCAAAATTCCACACAGAGCTTGAGCAGGGGGGGGTGGGATGCACCTTCAGGGTTGTCTTCCTCTGCTGCAAGCAGGGAATTTGTGCCTTGGGCTATGCTTGTGGATGGGCTGGGAAATGCTAGTGCAGATAAATAGCCTTCCTTGCCTGATGTTTCTTCCATATGGGATCCATGGTCGTTTTGGAGAGTCTGGTGAGGGTCAACTGTTCCTTCTCCAGCTCCACGTTTTCTCCACAGCAGGGGACATTGGCAATCTTGTCCTGGAACCACCTCTCCAGGTCCAAAGACTGCAGTCATGCCATCTGGTGGGCAGTGATGCCCACAGACACCACTCTGCCCATGGATTTGAAAGCGTCATAGGTGCCCCACACCATGAACTTCGAGTAGGCCCTGAAAAGATTTGCAACAGTCCTTGGGAACAAGGGCAGCAAAGGTTCTCCAGGTCCAACATGACATTCTTGAGGAATGTGCTCATGTAGGTTTAGTAAACCAGAATCCAGGCGATCAGGAGGAAGTGATTCCAGGTTCCATGCTGAAGGAGTCCAGGGTACAAGTCTCCTGACTTGGCGAGACCGAGGAATTATGTCTTAGCACTCTTTGTATGCTTCAAGACCAAACTCCACTATGATGGAATTGTGTAGCAATTGAAGTTTCCCAAACACTAGGGCCTTCTGGACCCGATACAGGAAATCAAGCCAGCGGCTGATAACCGGAAGCGTGAGCGGCGCCTCCCACAACCACCACCCGTGGGGGTAGAGGGGTACTGAAGGGGTTCCAGTTCCTCCACCCTCTGTTCCTCCTCCAATTCCAGAAGATTGCTTCTCTGTCTTACTTTTACGCTTGAAGTGTCCCCTGGGCATTCCTGCAGCGACTTGGGCACAAGGCCCCAAATTGGCACCAAAGGGGCGTCCCCCCCTTTGGTCATGCCCCCTTCGGGCACGCAACCGCGGGCCGCGACCGGGAAGGCAGCCGGCATTTAAATCTTCAAAAGCCTCGATGTTAGATGGGAGGGGCTATACTCGCATCCAATGATGTTAAGCAAAATCTGGCTGCCAAGCCCTTCTATTTCAGCCGCGGTTCCTCTTCTGATAGGGCCCTGCCTCCCGGTGAGGTAAGAGGTCCTATGGACCAACATGTGGTTATTCAACCAAAGACTGCTTCTGCTCAATTGATTTCTTCTTCTCCTGCCTCTGGAGCGTCCTTGAGTTCCATCAAAAGGACTCCTCCCCCCAATCCTGGTTTGACTCAAGCTTCGGCTTTAGACACTTTCTCCTCTGAGGCATTGTCTGCCTCCGGGGAGGAGGAAGGCGATCCGGCTGCTTCTTTGGATTTATGTAAAGTGCCTCCTATTACTCCTCTTCTGCCTATAGTTATTGAGGAAGCTGTTTCCCTTCCTGTTGTTTCTGATTCTAATGTTACCTTGTTAGATATTTGGAAGCAAGTTTCAGCTACTAATTTGTTGTCAAAATCTTTTATGACTCAGACGGTTGATTTTTCTCAGCAAGTTATAAAGCAGGTTCAAATTTTAGATTCTAGCGTTGGGAGTTTGTCTCAGCACGTCAGCAATTTAGAAGCTCAAGCCGTTGTTTCCAAATAGACTAGTTCTTCCTCGTTGAAAGATACCCTCATTTTGTATAAGCAGTTGGAGTCACTTGAGAATATGACTCGTACAAATAATCTTCGTATCTTAAATTTTCCTAAAACTCGTTATATGTCACCAGATTCTCTATTTCAACAGTATTGTAAAGAAATTTTGTTAATTCCTGATACAGATGCTATATTGCTTGCATGTTCATTCTATGTACGTTCTCGCGAATTGACTGGGGTTTACAGTTCTGCTTTAATGGAGGAACAGAGCGATTTAGATTTGACTGAATTTCTTGAAAATTCACAAGCTCTAATTCCTTCTCATGCAACACTGGTGCTTACCTTAGTTAATTTCTCTGATAAGGCTAAAATTCTGAAAGCTTTTTTTTCTAAGTATTTATCCTTTCATAGTCATAAGTTGTCTATTTTTCCTGACGTTTCTCGTTTTACTCAAGCTTGAAGGAGATCTTTCCTCCAGCTTAAACCTCGTGTGCTGGCTGGGGGAGGAACCTTCTTCCTTCGTTTTCCGTGCAAATGCTTGGTTACTTTCCAGGGAGTGAGTTATGTTTTGTTGATCCAATGCAGCTTGAGACGCTTTTGTTGTCTTCTCAAACCTAAGTACTATTTCTTTATTATTATGTATACCTTTGCTGTAATTTCACTTGGTAGGGGGATTGTAAGCCTTTAATGTAAGTTGCCCTAATCCGTTTTTTTGCCTCTGTTTCTCCGTGACGTGGTCTGTGAAAATGGTTCCCTGAGACATATTTTCTTTTTTCTTCTCTTCTCTTTATTGTTCAATTTTGTTGGAACTATTTAATTTCTTGTATTTGATATTTGTATACCATAATTTGAAAAAGAAAAGAAAAAAAAAAAAAAAAAAGAATCTCTCACGAGGGACCTTGTCAAAGGCTTTCTGAAAATCCAGATACACTATATCAACCGACTCATCTTTGTCTACCTGTTTATTGACATCTTCAAACAGATTAGAAAGACAAGACCTTCCTTGGCTAAAGCCATGTTGGCTGTCTCCCATTAAGCCTTGACTATCGACATGTTCAGTAATTTTGTTCTTTATAAAGGTTTCTACCATTTCTCCTGGTATTGACGACAGGTGCACCGGTCTGTAGTTTCTAGGATCACCCCTGGACCCTTTTTAAAGATCAGCGTTATATTGGCCATCCTCCAGTCTTCAGGTATTACAGATGATTTTAATGATAGTTCAGTTTATTAATAGCAGATCTGCAATCTCATATTTCAGTTCTTTCAACACCCTTGGATGTATACCATCCGATCCAGGTGATTTGCTACTCTTCAGCTTATCAAATAGTTGTAATACTTCTTCCCGGTGTATCGATATTTCTTTCAATTCTTCTGCAGCATTACCTTTAAACACTAGAAGCTCCAAAGCGCGTCAATTGACGCAAATGCATTTTCGAAGTTCTATACCAGCGCCACTGCTAGAACCATGTCAGTCATGTTCCATGACTTTGTTAGCAAGGTCAAGATGTTCAAATATGTGCATCGAAAATTAATGACAGATGCACCACCTAGCGGGAAAATGAATTTATACCTAGAAGCCCCAAAGTACATCAATTGACACATCCAAGACAATTGAGGGTGTCAAACTGACGTACTTTGGGGCTTCTAGGTATAAATTCATGTTCCCACTAGGTGGCGCATCTCAATCACTATTTACAGTTTTACTCCGACATTACAAACAATAAACACATGATGACGTCATGTAATGGTGTCACATACTGCACGTATTTAACAAATAAGTAACTTCACATTAATTCACATCTGCATTTCATGCTAAACGCAGTCGTCATGATAATGCGTCAATTGACGCACTTTGGGATTTCTAGGTAAAATTCCTTTTGGGGCTTCTAGTGTTAAATACCATTTCAGTCATGGGTAGCATCCCTATATCTTCCTCAGTAAAGACTGAAGCAAAGAATTCATTCATTCAATCTCTCTGCTATGGCCTTGTCCCCTCTTAGTGCCCCTTTCAACCTTCTATCATTTAAATGATCCAACTGACATTTTTTTTTTTTGCTACAAACATACTTGAAAAAGATTGTGTGCTTTGCTTCCGCAGCAAGCTTTTATTTTTCAAATTCTTTCTTTGCCTGCCTTATTAATGCCTTGCTTCTAACTTGCCAGTGTTTATGTTTCCAGTTTTCCTCATTTGGCTCCTTTTTTTCATTTCCTGAAAGATGCTTTTTTGGCAACAGCCTCTGACCTCACCTTTAAACCATGCTGACAGTTTATTGGACTTCTTTCCACTTTTCTTAAAGCATGGAATACAGCTGGTTTGGGCTTCCAAGATAGTATTTTTGAACATCCACGCTTGATGTAAATCTTTAACCTTTGCAACTGCTTTTAGTTTTTTTCTTAACTAATTTGTCAGTTTATCATAGTATCCCTTTTAAAAGTTAAAAAGGTAGCACTGTGGATTTCCCTTCCTCCATTTATTAAATCAAACGTGATCATATTATGATCACTACTGCCAAGTGGCCCCAGCACCCTTATCTCTTGCACTAGATCTTGTGTTCCATTAAGGACTATGTCCAAAATGGCTTTACCTCTTCTAGTTTCATGAGCCAGCTGCTCTAAGAAGCAGTCATTTATTTCATCTAGAAACTTTATCTCCCTAGCACGTCCTGCCGTAACACTGACCCAATCGATACCGAGGTAACTGAAATCATCCATTATTATAACTATGCTGTAACTTGTTAGCTTCCCTGATTTCTTTCAGCATTTCATCATCCATTTGTTCCTTCTGGCCAGGTGGTCTATAGTTTATGTTTATATTTTATGTTTATTGATAACTTAATAGACCGCCCATCACAACAGTGTCTGAGCGGTTTACAAAATACAAAAAGGCTGCTTAGAAAGTTGGGAAAGGAACGCCATAGTGTGATAGGAAAGAAGAGAGAAGAGTAAAGGTCGAGGCTAGATTATAGTAACAGACACAAGGGAAAACATCAGCATGGGGGCGGTGAAAGCGGGCGCGGGGGGGGGGGAGAAAGACCAAAAGCTAGACAGAAGAGATGGGTTTTTGAATTTGCCTTGAATGTTTTGAGTGAGGGCTCCAAGCGAAGGTCTGTGGGGAGCGAGTTCCATAGGCGGGGACCAAGGAAGTAAAAAGCAGAGGAACGGGTGGTTTCTAGGTGGGCCTGGGATGGGGAGGGTAAGGTTATGCGGTTCATGTGGATTGTGCGGAGGGAACGGTGGGGAGTGTGGAGGTGGATTAGATCAGCACGATAAAAGGGGAGTGCCAGTATGGATAGACCTGTGAACAAAAAGAAGAAAATTTGTACTGAATACGGAAAGGGATTGGGAGCCAGTGCAGGCGAATGAGGAGAGGGGTGATATGGTCGAAACGGGAAGAGGAAGTGAGGATATGGGCAGCAGTGTTGTGGACTCGTTGCAGATGTTGAAGTTGGGATTGGGGGAGACCAGCTAAAGAGACGTTGAAATAATCGAGGCGTGAGACAACTAGAGATGAGGAGGGTGGTCATAGCAGAGAAAGAGAGGAAAGGGCATACAGATCGGAGTTGTCTTAGGGTGAGAAAGCAGTGCTGAACTACAGATGAGATATGTGCTTTGAACGATAGGGAGGAGTCAAGGGTCACACCAAGGTAGCGCAGAGAGGTAACGATGGGGATTGGAGCGGAAGAGAGCAGTGGAATGAGGGAAGGGGTAGGGCTACCGGCAGTGAACCAAATGGCTGAGGTTTTAGAGAGATTGACATGCAAGAAGTTGGAGGAAAGCCAATTGTTGAAGGGGGTAATATCGGGGGAGACAGAATTAGTGTGATAAAGAAGAAAGATATCATCAGCGTAATAAGCGGAGACACCGTGTTGTTGGACTAGGAGTGCGAGAGGAGCCAAAAAGACATTAAAGAGGAGGGGAAGCAAGGACAGAGCCCTGGGGGACACCGCAAGGAAGGGGAGTGGAGGGTGAAGAGAGAGAACCAGTGGAAACTGAAAAGGAATGGTCAGAGAGGAAAGCGTGAAACCAATGAAGAACTGTGCCGGTGATGCCGGCATCTTGGAGGCGTGAAAGGAGAGTGCGATGATCAATGAGGTCGAATGCGGCAGAAAGGTCCAGAGAGACAGCGAGAGTGACAAGGCCATGATCGTGAGCGGTGTGTAATTTGTTTAGAAGAGAAAGAAAAACGGACTCCATGCTGTGACCGGGACGGAAACCTGATTGTCGAGGGTGAGTGAAGCTTCAAGGTGTGATGACAATTGAGTGAAAACAAGTTTTTCTAAAAGCTTGGAGAGGAAAGGGAGATTAGAAATGGGGCGCCAGCTAGAGGTGGTAGAGTGATCTAGTGAACCCTTTTTCAGAATGGGGCGAATGATAGCGTGTTTCCAGGGAGAGGGGAAGACACCGGTGGAGAGACTAGAATTAAAGATAGAGAGAATGTGGGGGGGAGAGAGCTAGAGAGGGATCTAAAAGCCAGTGGGAGGGAATGGGATCAGAAGAGCAGAAGGTTTTCCGAATGGAGTTAAAGGTCTTGGAGAGGGCGGGGGCAGAGATGGGTTCAAAGGAGGACCATCGGTGAGAGAGGGAGGGGGAGGAGAAAGCAGAGGAGGGCAGCAGGGGAATCAGAGGCGGAGGGAAAGGACTTTAGAGGAGAAGTAGGTTGCCAGGGAGGCAGGCTCAGGAGTGACTGGGGGGAGGGAGGGAGTAGAGAAAGAGTGAGGAGCAGAAAGGGAGCGAAGGGCAGAGTACAATTGGCAGGAGGAGTTGGCAGAAGTGGAAATAAGGGAGGAAAAATAATCCTTTTTGGCAGCGTGAAGTGAGAGACGGTAGTGACGATGACAGGTATGGAAGCGGTCCAGAAGAAGGGGAGAGGGATGTTTACGCCAGAGTCTTTCAGCATGACGGAGATGCCTGCGAAGAAGGGAGAGACCGGGGTGGAACCAAGGGTGGCGACGAGGGTGATGGGGAGATAGTACACCCCCCACTGCCATTGCCTTCCCCTTTTTACATGGGATTTCAATCCATAGAGATTCTACAGTGTATTTTGTTTCCTGCAAAACTTTAATCATGTGCGACTCAATTCCCTCTAATATAGAGCGCAACCCCTTCACCAATTTTATCTACTCTTATCATTGCGAGATAGTTTGTACCAGGGTATCACAGTATCCCACTGGTTGTCCTCCTTCCACCATGTCTCTGAGATACCAATCATATCTAACCTCTCATTTAGTGCTATATAGTCTAACTCTTCCATCAATTTTTAAGGCTTCAAGTATTTGCATGCAAGCATTTTAGAGAATGTATTTTATTCATATGAATCTGGTTATTGGTGGACAGGGGTAATTTGGAATCTTTAAGCTCTGTCTGCTGTGTGCTTAAGGGCAGTTGGGTTTCTTTTGTCTTTACTGGAACCTCTTTGTCAATATGCTCTAACTTCAACCTTTTACTAGAATCCTTCAAGGATACATCCTTCCGAACCATGCGCTCTTGGGAGATTGTCGGCTTTCCCCTATTAAATAGTTTAAAAGCTGCTCTCTCTCCATTTTAAAGGTTAAGGCCAGCAGCCTAGTTCTCCCCCAGTTAAGGTGGAGCCCATTACTTTGGAAAAGCCCCCCCTTTCCACAGAAAGTTGCCCAGTTCTTAACAAATCCAAAACCCTCCTCCTTGCACCATTGTCTCATCCGCTCATTGAGACTCCGAAGCTCTGCCTGCCTTTTGGGTCCTTTGCATAGAACAGGAAGCATTTCAGAAAATGCTACCCTGGAAGTTCTGGATTTCAACTTCCTATCTAAAAGCCTAAGTTTGGCCTCCAGAACCTCCCTACCACACTTTACTATGTCATTGGCACCAACATGTACCAAGACAGCAGACACCTCCCATCACTATCTAAGATGCTACCTTCACAACAGGCAGGCATGTTACCAGGCAATCCTCATGTCCACCAGCCACCCAGCTATCTACATACCTAATGATCGAATCACCAGCTGTAACGGCTGTCCTAACCCTTCCCTCGTGAGTACATGGCCCTGAGAAACAACCCTCGGTGAGAGAGGGTTTTACATCACATGGAGGACAGGTCCTAGCTACAGGATCACTTCCTGCTGCACCAGGGTGATGATCTCCTGTCACATGACCTTTTTGCTCCATGGCAACAGGGAGGCTGCCAGACTGGAGGTGGGACTTCAGTACTATGTCCCTGTGGGTCTTGTCTCTGTCTTCCTTATGTCCTCCAAGTCTGCTACTCTAGCCTCCAGAGATCGGACTTGCTCCCTGACATCAAAGAGCTCCTAGTGCACACGTAAGACCCCTCACCAATTGGGAGAAAATTATACATGTGACACTCAATGCAGAGGACTGGAAAGCCCCCATCTCACTGCTGGACTGCTGTCCGCATCTTAGTTTTAAGGTTGTATTAGGTATTCAAGTTGTTTACTTACCTACATTTGCTGGGGATATTTATACTAATAAAACTATACCCACTAAGTTTAGTGGACTTTGTTCACCTTAAGGTTAATCAATCTCAGGTCCTTAATGTATGCCTGATGAGGATAAACAGCGGCACCTGAGAGTGAATATAGGAACCTCCTTCCCTTTAAGAGGTTTAAGTGCCTATAAAGCCATGATTATCTCAGGGGAGGGAGGGAAAAAAAAAAGAGACTTATTAAAAGTTGGCTGCTACATGGTGCTCTGGTCTTGTGCGTCAAAGGTAAAGGCTTACAAATTTCCTGGGTGATTCACACAGCCCTTTGTTTTGATAGAAGGGGTCTTTTAAAATTGCTCCTTTGATCTGTTACTTGCCTTTAACACTTATTTATGACAACTTCACAGATCCTTTGCCTAACTGGTAGGCCTCTAGAAACACGTTTAATTTTTCTCTTTCTATTCATTCTACTTATATGCTAATATATACTCTGATCACAATAAATTTGGTCTCTAGAGAGCTTTTTTATTTCAATAAACACTGAATTCTGAAATACACAGATTTATCAACTTTAACCCCAAGAAGTCTCTTTTCCCCAAAATTCAGGAGTTTATTCCAGAAGATTATACTCACAAATGTAGATCTATTTCCAGTTGTAGTAGTCCTTTTTGGTAATCCTTCAAGACTTTTCAAGTAACCATCTCATATCCGCAATATCTCTTGTTCCTTGCCCTTTCCTGAACCCTGCTTGCACTTCAGGCAATTCTTGTTCCAGGTATGCTATAGTCTCTGCTGAATGATCTTGGAGTAGGGATATGGGATAAGAGCAACCGTGTGATAATTTCCAGGTCTGTCGGATCACCTTTCTTCAGTATTAGTATAAATACAGATCCTTTCCAGTCAGTTGGCCATGATATCTTCTAAATTTCCTGGCAGAGCCTTCTAAGTATGGTAACAGCTGCATCCAATTGCTGTAATACTTCTATGAGAATGCCATCAATACCTGGTGCTTTGTTCTTTCATAAGACTTTCAATGCTGCTTTGACTTCTTTCATCATCAATAGTTCCTGGTCATAAGGTACAGGTTGAAACAGCCGTTAGTTCACTTGATCTTTATGGTATAATGACTGTATATTCTTTCCACCTTTTCTTGATCTTCTCAGCATCATTCAACATGGATCCTTGGGCATCTTGTAACATTCCAATTCAAGGCTGGAATTTAGTCTTTAACTCTCGTAGTTTTAGGAAAGCCAATCTTGTTTTTCCTCTAATAGTTTCTGCTTTTATTTCTTTGCATGTGCCTTTGTAGTACTTCTTGTCTTGTCTTGCTGCATGTTGGAAATCTATTGAGTTCTGTGATAGCCTCTTTCTTCTCTGGCTTTAGCTTCTCTGTGTTTCTGGGCAATTTCCAGAGTTTCTTCGGTCATCCATCTTGGACTTTTTTGCTTTTTCACCTTTTGTAGAGACTTAATTTTCTTCCAACACAACCTTCTTGATGCCATCCCATAACTCTTCTGGAGCTCTGTCATTTGTATCTAAAGCTGCAAATCTATTTTGACGGCAGTCTTTAAATTCCAGATGGTATATTCTCAGGATCATAAAGTGTTGCAAAATATGAGTGGCTCTCTTTTTTTCAACTTTAGCTTGGTAATCTGTACCACAGTCACCTCCAGAGATTTAGTCTTTGTTGATGTTATAGTGCTTTTCCATCATTGACTTCCACAGATTTAGTCAATTAGAGTTTTGTACCATCCGTGTGAAGTCCCTGTGTATAGTCACTGCTTGTGTTGCTCGAAGGTGGTGTTTGATAAGACTTCTGCAAGATCAACAGTCTATTAATCTCAGTCTTTCTTCAGCTTCAATTCTGTTGCCAAGTCCATATTTTCAAACCACTTTGCCTTCTTTTTTGCCAACCTTTGTGTTCTAGTCACCCATGACTATCAGGATATGCTGTTTGCATGTTCTGTCAATTTCAGCTTGTATTTGTTCATAGAACTCAACCTCGCCCTCTTCTGCAGCCTTTGGGGCATATACTTGAATTATAGTTGTGTTGATGGGTATGTCTCAGACTAATAGAAATTAAGCATTCACTGATTATATTGTATTTCATTACAGTTCTTGCAAGTTTCTTCTTAACTATAAATGCAACACCATTTCTTCTGTCCTTCATTTCTAGCATAGTAGATCATCAGATGCAAAGTGTGAGATGCCAGTCCATTTCAGTTTGCTGACTCTCAGATTGAGTTGTACACGTTTCATTTCATTTTTGACCACCTCAGACTTCCCTTGGTTCATGCTTCGCACGTTCCATGTCCCAAAATATATGCAATATCAAAAATCAATATCCTCAGGGAGCCACAGACTGAGAAAATACAAATGAAAAACTCCCAACAAACTCTTATCCAAAACCACAAGTAAACAAAACAGAGTAATTCTGCAAAAAATAAGCAAGAAGTCTATGATGACACTGTGTTAGAGGAAAAAAAGACCTCAGCCACCCCTTCTGTCAACACCAACAGAAAGGACGAGTCAGTCAATCATAAGGTAGGACCAAGACAGAAATCCTGCCGCAGTAATGCTCAAATTATGAGCTGTACTCGAGATGACATCAGTGGTCAGAAAAAAACCTCTAAAAGTAAAAGGAGTTGAGCCAAAGCAAAAGATAGCTCAACAATCCAAAATATATGCAAGACATCTTTGCAGCTTCTGACTCATTTCATGCGCAGCTACATCAGCAGTCAGACTTAGAGGTCTTTGATCCAACCACATCATAATTCATCATAAATGCTGGCTTTACTCTGAAAAGTCTTCAGCTCATCCCCAGTAGCCAGTTGAGTGCCTTCTGACCTGGAGGTCTCATCTTTCAGCTCTATAGTGCAATTTGTTCTGTTGTGACCAATGTTCCCTCTAATTTTCTGTAGGCTGTGTGCGTATAAAATATCAGCTGTGCAGCTTTTGAAGGAAGGTTAAATTTTTGTGTGCCGCATAACGACACTGAGTTATATACTTTAAAATTTGACTACACATCAGAATATAGTATGTACACCACATTGATTGCATTAGAATATATTGTAGAACTTGTGAAAACCGTAAATACACAACAACTTTTAAATTTTAAGACGTCTGTGTTGTTTTCTATCAGAATCAGAACCATAATTTGTGTGCGCTCTGTTGTAAAGTATGTGCGCTCACTCGGCGAGGTGTGTGCGCGCACACAGCTTAGAGGGAACAGTGGTTGTGACTATCCATTGTTTTTTTTTTGTGGTAAGATACGGAAGTAGATTGCCAGGTCTTTCTTCTGCGCAGGTAATTCTAGTGTTGCTGTTGTCACAAAAATGTGATCCTCCACTGCCAAACACCATCCTATTCTGTTGCTGCCCAGATGGGTGGTTTGTCTTGGCCTGACACATCACCTGAGACCTGTTCATCTTGGGAGACCCTACCAGTAGTTAAGCTACCAATAGCTTAGCCCTCAGCATCACTGATGCACACAAGCCCTCACAGCACAACAACCTGCAAACCAAGTTAGGGAAAGAATACTATAGATTCTAGGTTAACGTCATTGAAAAAGTGCCTTAACCCCTTAACTAGGGAAAATGCATGGCACTTAGCAAACCGCTGCCTTATCCAACAGAGCATCATGTATGAGCACAAGCATAGTAACACAGTAGAGGACAACAGATAAAGACCAATTATGTTCCATCTAGTTTGCCCAGTAAGGTGGTCAGAGTAGTTGTTATAGTCACTCTATGCAGGACATCCCCTCTATTTGTTGAGGTATATAAAAAGTTTAAGCTCATTTTGATTCCATCCTTTTGCTACTGTATATGGGGATCCTATGTGTCTGTCCCATGCCTTTTTGAATTTAGTCACCGTTTTTGTCCCTACTGCCTCCATCAGAAGGGCACTGCAGGCATCTATCACCGTTTCAGTGAAAAAGTATTTCCTGACGTTTTTAAGTGTACTTCCTTGCAGCTTCACTTTATGCCTTTCCTAAGTGCATAACTTTGCACTTGTCCACATTAAATTTCTTCTGCCATTTGGACATCAGTCTTCCAATTTATCAAGGTCCTCTAGCAATTTCTCACAACACATTTGTGTTTTAACAACTTTGAATAATTTTGTGTCATCTGTAAATTTGATTACCTCATTCTTTATTCCCATTTCCAGGTCATTTGTGAGTGAATATGTTAAAAATCAGCAGGCCCAGCACAGATCCCTGGGGAATCAGCAGCAGATGTGTGGGGGGGAGGGGGGGGCAGCAGTGACTCAGGGGTTTCTGCCTAGTGCGGCAGAAACCCTCGGGCCAGCCTTGCCTGTGCGTATATGTTGCATTATCTGCATGCAAAGGGCACGCTAGTCTTTCTGTACTGGCCTGTTAAGTTTGTACCTGAGGCAATTGAGGGTTAAGTGGCTTGCTCAAGGCCACAAGGAGTGCCAGTGAAATTTGAACCCTGGTCTTTCTGGCTCTAGACTGCTGCAGTAACCACTAGGCCACTAAGTAAACATGGCCAGCAGGTTACCCACATAAGTGGGTAAGATTAGAGAGTGGGTGCGTCTGCAGAACAGGGTAACCATCAGATCTGCAGATGGTGCAGGTGCAACTAATGCCACTTCAATGGAAGTAGTAAGTTGCATCCACACTGCTGTGTGACGCATTCTCTGCATTCTGTGTGTGGTATCTCCTGGGGAAATGCTGGGCACGCCCCCCAAGAAATAATGCTGCATTAGGAGCAAAAGTCATACAATATTAGCCCAAAAAAAGACATGTTAGCTGCAAAAGCCTGATGCAGCTTAGTAAGCATAACTCTTATTAAAAGTGTCCCTAAGTGTCACCACCTTAATTAAAAAGCAACTTCCCAAATGCATCCTGCTATATGATATACACACACACTACACATTTTGAACGCTACATTTTTTTCATAGCTCGGGTATTGTTAGCGCATTAGCTGTAAATCTGAGCTTAAGATCAATTGGAGAACCAAGAGAGGTAGCATCTTATCTGTTCTTCCTCCCCATAAAACTCTTTAAGAATTGTCAATTAAATGCCACTTGGTTGATAAGCAGCAGGTTCCCCAGGCTTTGCATTACCTCCCAGCCCCAACTCACTGCTTACCAGGCCACCCGAATGAAAAGCTCGAAGGCACCGGGGAAGACCAAGTCATCGCTGGCTAAGGCCCAGCGCCTGCCGAACATCACCAGACCGGGCATGGTGAAGCTCTAGCGGCTCAGCTACCGCGTCCCCGGGAGACGAAAGTCATCCTTGGCCAGAAAACGAAACGGCAGTCACCTCAGCACCGCGCCACTTCATGGGCCTTTGGAAGGGCGTGAGACGCCCAAACCTCGGCTTCAGCAACTTGTTTATGCACCGCTCCCCGCCGCAAAGCTACGACGATGCCCACAGACGCTTGCTTTCTGGCGCTGGTTTCGCAAGACCACTTAGAGCGCGAGATCTGCGTAACCACACCAACCCGTTTCCCCACCAATGAGCGGTCTCCTTTCACCTGAGCGCCTTTAAAAACGAACGAACCGCACCTCCCTCTTCTTCCGCCTTCCGCTCTCGCGACAGAAGGAGGCGGAGGCTGTACTCGTCTGCGCGTGCGCACTGGACTGCGCGCAATAACCCGCGGACCCGTCGCTGCTTTCGGTTCTGCAGTGAAGTGGGTTGAAAGTTGTTTTCGGCCTGGGCGTAGCCGGCGGTGTTACGTTGTAGGTTTGGGGCTGCAGCGTTTGGCAGGCATTTCCCGGATTAGTTTTGCGCAGCTCTCTAGAAACAAACGTATTTCTTTCTCCTGGCCTGTTGAAGGTGCGGTATGGCAAGTTGAAAATAAAGATAAAGATACCATAGCAGTCATGAACTTCGCTTTTAAGCCAGGATATGCGGAGCATTTTCCCTTTAAGAAGGCGAGGTTCGTGCAAGGCTTTTGACAGCAACAGGCGGTGGCATGCCAAGCTGTGCGAGTTAGGTCCTTGCTTTTGTTTACTTGTTCTGTTGCGGGGACGTTTCGAAGCACTGAACAAATGGAGGCACTTTTAACTCTCTTTCAGTGTTTACGGTTAATTCAAAATACAGCTATCAAACTTCTACAAGATGTCAAAGATCCGAACATTGGTTCCCCATCATTTACTCTACTAGATTTAAACTTCTAATTCTTATTTTTCATGTTCTCCTCTCTGGTAATCCTTCCTTTCTACCAGGCCGATGAAGAAAGCCAGATCGAATTTTTTATTTTAATGTTCCTGACTGCACGCATTTTTACGTGCGATGCAGGAAGGTTAGGATATGCACCAACTAGACATACGAGTTCATTGTGCAATGTTAAATGTAACCCAACTGTGCTGTCTAAATGCTGTTAAGTACCCTTATGTTAAGTGTAACCCTCCACTTGTCATGTGACCACTTTGCTTGAAGGATAACGTGGTATACAAATCTGTCTAAATAAATGCCTATCTGGTAACCCTTTGCATGCAAATGAGCCACCACAGCATCAAACTGGGAGAGCAAGCCAAACACATGCGCCCAAGAAGTCTGCACTAAATTTAGCTTGCTCTTCAAGCACTGGTGGCTAATCTGCATTTTTTTTTAAATTTGTTACTGTATTGCCAAACAGGTTCTGCTAGAAAAATGCTCATAAGGGCCTATTTGCTGGCTGCAGGGAGCAGGAACAGCCGGTTTCCAGTGCTGCAGGGGGCAATCTTCTCTCTCCTACTGTCAGGGAGATGGGGCACCAGGGATTCTTTTTTGTTGGCACAGTCCCAACAGTGTTTTGATGGTTTCAGGGCCTTTGCCCAATGCCTGATCATCTGTGGAGAAGATGATCTAGGCACTGGGGAAAGCACCCGGGGGCAGTGTTAGAGATTCTCTTATTCAGACCCTGCAGTAAAAATGTTGGCGTTATGGCTGGTTGCAAAATCATCTACACCTGTCTCTGCATCAGGCATAGCCATGATGTGCATACCAGCCTAGCAGATTAAAATATATTTAAATACATTTAAACAATTAGTATTCATTTAAATACATGCTGCACCATCCTCACAAGCCTCTCAGAGCCCCCTTGACTGAAGTCAAAAGAGTTCCCAATTATGTCTTAAATTGTAAATAGTTACCCTGTTATCCAAGTTGCATTACCTGTTCAAGTGTAAACACAAAGTACCATCGGAAATGTGTATTTTATTGTTCATTGTAAACCGCACTGATGCTGAATAGCACGGTATAAAAGAGACTCTAATAATAATAATTGGGTGCTAGTTTTTCCGCTGGTATTTACATCTATTTCCTGCATGGGAAGGGTCGTAAAAATGTGTTTAAACGTGGTGTTATGGGCTCATAAAGCCCGTACCAGTTTTCTGCATCGGTCTATACATAAGTTCCTGATCCCTTATATACCTTTGCACGTTCTTTGTTCAGCCACATAACATTGTTTAGTCATTCCCAACTCTCTTCAGATCCGTTCTGCTTGTTCTTATAGGGTTGTTGCTTCTGTCATGTGGAGTTTTTTTCCCTCTTGACTTCTGCTGTCAACTTTTTTTTATTTGCTTTGAATCTCTCCTTAAAAGCCATTTTTTTTACTCAAGCCTTTCTGTTTGCTGCCTCTTCGTGATCGTTGTTTCTAATCCTATTTTATACACCTGTGGCCGCAACTTGGCAGCCTCACCCAGTAGTTAGTATTCACCTTATAATCTTGGAGGATGTAGTAAAAGCTGTTAGTGTAACTGGGCTTAAAGGTTTAGACAAGTTCCTGGAGGAAAGGTCCATAAACCATTATTAAAGGGGACTCGGGATATCCACTGTTTGCCCCAATACAAGCATTCTGGAACCTGTATCTTTTGGGGAAACTATTAGGTATTTGTGACCTAGATTAGCTACTGTTGGAAACAGGATACTGGGTATGATGGACCTTTTGTCTGACCCAGTATGGCATATCTTATGTGCTCTCTTGTACCATCACTATTCTTTCCCTTCCCTTTGTGATCATTGTTTAATTTTTGTAACCTAGGCAGTCTCCTACTACTAAAAATCATTTATATAGTGCTACAAGGCATACACAGCTATATATATATCACAGTCCCTGCTCATCATAGCTTACAATCTAATTAAGATAGACAATACAACAGAGAATAATAAGAGTCTGTCTCAAAGAGGTGAGCCTTCAGCATGGATTTCAAAAGGGGGAGAGATGAAGCCTGAGGTACAGACTCAGGTAGCTTGTTCCAGGCATAAGGACTAGCAAGATGAAAGGATTGAAGTCTGCAGTTGGCAGTGGAAGAGAAGGGCATAGAGCGAAGCAGGTCGGTGAAAGAATGGAGTTCAGGAGGAGGGGTATAGGGAGAGGGGAAAGGTAGTTAGGAACAGTAGAATGAATGCATTTTATAGGTCAGAAGGAGAAGTTTGAATTTGATACGGAAATGGAAGGGGAGCTAATGAAGTAACTGGAGAAAAGGAGTTATGAGTATATCGGGGCAGGAGTAAGATTATTTAAGACGTTGTTTTTTATACTGCTTTATCTTAGATTACATTGAACAAGAAGAGTAAAACCTGAATGGTTATATGGGAAGGAGCCGATAGGCAAACAAGTTAAGAGTTGACTAGGTTTTTTTGAGGTAGATAACCAGAAGATGGGGAGGATGCAGACTAGCAAAGGATTATGGGGTGGTAGAAGACCAAGGAGGACAAGGGGGGAATATGGGTGGGATCAGTACTGGGGAGGGGGCTGTGGGGACATACAGAGTAGAGATTGCAGGCATATCATACATATGATTCATAAAGTTCAGTAAAGAGGTGTGTTTTTACTGCTTTCTTGAAGATCAGCATGTCACTACTAGACCTTATGTTCTCTGGCAGGATGTTCCATAAGGATGGAGCATATAAGGATAGGGCTCTATTGCATGTTTTGGCTTTCGTCTTTTGCTTTGGGATGGCTAGTAAGTTCTAGTTTGAAGTTAGTCTTAGTCTGATCTCAGACTCTTTATGATCATCAGTTGTAGGGTTGTTGGGGATAAATTGTGTATGATTTTGAAGATTATCAGCAATGTCTTGAACTTGGAAGGATGTTGACTGGTAGCCAGTATAGCTGATGTAGAGTAGGCGTTAACTGGGTCCATGAAACACAGCCACATATTAGTGCTACAGTATTCTGGACTAGTTGAAGCAGATGGGCAGTTTTTGTTTTGGAAGTCCTTGGTAGATTGTTACAGTAGTCTATTATAGGTATTATCATGGCTTGGCATATTGTTCAGAAGCTGCTTTTAGTAAGGGCTTGAGTTTTTGTATCGTGCTTAGTTTGTGGTATGCCATCTTGGTGGTTCTCTTGATGTGTGATTGAAAGTTAGTTTTGGTCAAAGGTGAAATACCTCAGCGTCACTCATCGTTTGACTTCCAGGTCTTGATCTAGAATTTTTAGGGTTTTAGGTGGTGAGAATGTGTTCCTTGTTATGTGTAAGACCTCTGCTTTCTTGAAGTTGATGGTAAGGTTTTGTTTCTTGAGCCAGCTTATTGCCTCAAGGCATGTGGTTATTTGTGTGTACTCAGGTTTGTTAATGTTAAACGGGGCATAATCATTGTCGGTATATATTTCATATTGGATGTTATCCTCTTTTATTATTGTACATAGTGTTGGAGGTAAATGTTGAACAGTAGTGCTGATAGGGCTGACCCTTATGGGATACCTTGTGGTTGGGTAAATAGTTCTGAATAATACTTTCCAGATTTGACTCATTTTCTGAGTGTTAGATATGAGAGAAACCATTTTTAGGACACTTTCATAGATCCTAATTTCTTGGAGCCTTCTTGAGAGGTGGTTTACCATGTCAAAGGCTGCTATGATCAATGAATATTAGTACAAATCTGTTTCATATAATGCCTGTTAGGCTGTCTAGGAGTGATGTGAAGTGTCTCTACACTGATTAGATTGAAATCCATGTTGGTGAGAATCCATTGGAGTGTGAGTGTCTATGAAGTCTTGTAATTGTTTCTGTATGTTTTTCTCAATTATCTTCATTATTAATGGCAAGCTTGATAGCGGTCTGTATGCACTGGAGGCATTGTGGTCTAGGTTGGGACCTTTTATTATTGGTCTAATAAATGCTTGTTTGAGGCTAGGAGTAGGTAGCCTTGGGTGGGTGATAGCCGGGTGATGTTCAGTAGAGTAGATGTTAGCCGCACAGCAGAGTTCTGAATAGATTGAAGGGGAGAGAAATTATTCAGAGTGAGATAGCAAGGAGGCGGTTACAATAGTCGAGATGGGAGGTGATTAAAGAGTGGATAAGTGTTTTAGTACTGTGTTCAGAAAGGAAGGGACACATTTATTTATTTACATTCTCTTTTATATACTGCGCTATTCTGCATCAGTGCGGTTTACATTGAACAAACTGAAATTACATTGAACAGGGCATTATAACTTGGAGATAACTATTTTACAGGGAACATGGGCTATGGAGGGTTAAGTGGCTTGCCCAAGACCACAAGGAGCACCTGTGGGACTAGAAACCCCAGTCCTTCGGTCCAAGGTTGCTGTCCTCTTGTGGGATTTGAACCCCCGACTTTCCGGCCTGAAGTACCTTGCCCCAACCACTAGGCCACTCCTACACGAAATCCTGTTTCCCATCAGCACCACGGGCTCAGCTTTAACAAAGCCGCGCGAAAGGGAAACACTGCCCCTTCGCCATGGCTCTGCAAAGCAGAGCCGGTGAAGAGGGGAAACAAGCAGGCTGTCCGGTGGGGTGGGCTGCTGCGTGGCTCCTCATTCTGTTGCTGCTTACTCCAGAGGGGGTTTTTTTTTTTTTTCTTCCAATTTCCCTGGGTTGGGGGGAGGGGGCTAGGACAGGAACTGGGCTGATCGGGGGGGGGGGGTAGGACAGGAACTGGGCTGATGGGGTCTTAGGACTGGAAATGGGCTGATCAGAGGGCTAGGACTGGAAATTGACTGATGGGGGTTTAGAACTGGTAATAGGCTGATGGGGTGTTAAGACTGATAATGGGCTATGGGGGGAAACTAGGACCGTTGCACCGTTTATCTCTTATCGAGTATGTAAGTCGACAACAAATTCCAAGAGGCTTGAGAGTCTACAAAAAACCTCGCATGCAAAACATGACTCTTGATTTTTTAGACAAATGGAATCGCATACTCAATAAGTGTTCCCTTGATCTAATGGTGTTGCTCAGAGACACAGCCAAGACCAACCTGACAGAACTGACAAGGGAGGTGGAAGTCAAGTTGGCTGATTTGAAGTCAAATACCTCAGAGGAGCAGTTTCAAAAACAGCGGGACGATTCCTTGAAGCAAATTGAAACTTTGAGACAAGAAGTACAAAAATCTAAATTCAAGAAACTCTGAAGAGACAATGAAGATTATACCACAGGATACGTCTACCCCTGGATGAATGCAAATCACAAAAAGAAAAAATCAGGGAGGAAAGTAATTTTTGAAGATGAAACTGATTCTAGCTGCACTTCAGGAGAAAGTGATTTTTTTGGAGGATCAGGAAGAACAGGACACCACCAAAAAGAAAAATCAAGGAGCAAAGGCAGGCAAACGGGATCGCTCCACACGAAGCATTAAATAATGAATCCTAAAGATAGCTATTCAGGTTCACCATCTTCTTTGGTGATAAATATTTCGGGAAAAGCAGTGCCACAAGAACAGATTGCTATTTTAGATAAGGGATTATCGTTTGTTCCCGGCACTCGTTATGACCTGTTTGCTTTTCGTGTAGACTTGGAGCAATTGATACGGAAATTGCAATTGAAGACTTTTTTTTTTTGTTCAGGATGTTACATAAAATGTGGTGCCGTCAATTTCACAAGAGCCTGAACATGCCGGGGAGCGTGTGAAACTTCCATTAACATTGACCTGGTATCCTCCAGGACAGATTCATCCGGCTATAGCTCTCTTCAAAGATTTAGTGCTTCAAGATTTACAACTAGTGGAACAACAAACTAAGCACAAGTTTAACATTCTATCTCGAAGTGAACAAATGGCTTTAAAAACCCTTCGTCAAAGAGCTGATATAGTCATCCGCAGGGCGGACAAAGGAGGAGCTATAGTAATTTTAAATCGGGATTATTATATTTCAGAAGCTTTAGGACAACTGACGGACAGCTCTGTTTATAAGGTCTTAACATCTGATCCTTTATCTCACATTCAGTCTATGATTTGAGATTTAACTGATGTGGCACTACAAGGAAAATCTCCAAGAAGGAATGAAACTATCTGAATGTATCAAATCCCCGGATAGCTACGTTCTATACAGTCCCTAAAATTCATAAACATTTGACCAGTCCTCCGGGGAGGCCCATAGTGTCTACGATGGGCTCAATTTTGGAGCCCATTTCCACCTTTATAGACTCGTATCTACGTCCGTTATTAGTGCACATTCCATCTTATATAAAAGACACGATGGATTTTTTGGGTCTGTTGACCCGCAGTAACAATTGGGCTAGTGAAAGCACAGTGCTATTGGTGACGTTAGATGTCAATTCTCTCTATACAAGCATCCCACAAGGGGCAGCTTTTGACACAGTAAAACATCATTTATATAAGAGGGGTGATTTAAATGATGATCACTTGAATTTTCTTTTACAACTGACACGTTTGGCCATTTTTTCAAATTACTTTGTTTGAAGGGACTCTGTATCATCAGATTTCGGGAGTAGCTATGGGGGCCACATGCGCCCCCTCTATAGCTAATTTATACATGGCATTATTTGAAGAGATGGTTACATTCTCTAATCCTTTCACACAGCACATCAAAGTGTGGTGTCGTTATATAGACGACGTGTTCATGATATGGTATGGTTCATCTATTATTTTGGAGACCTTTTTTAGTTGGCTAAACGGCTGTGATCCACATATCAAGTTCACTCACGTTTATCATGAAAAGGAAATAACTTACTTGGATGTGAGAATCAGGAGAAATTTAGACACTTGGGAAACCACTGTGCATTGTAAACATACAGATCACAATACTTTTTTACACTTTGGCAGTGCCCACCCAGTAGGATTGAAAACTGGGCTGCCCTTCTCACAATTTCTCAGGTACAGGAGAAATTGTTTCAATCTGGAAGAATTTAAAATAGCGTCACAAGGTTTGACACACAATTTTTTGGCTCGCGGATATCCTGCAAGCACAATACGACGAGCTTATAAATGTGCACTTCACAATAACCGTGACCTTTTATTGAGCCATCGAACAACCATACAAAAACAAGACGCCGATACCAACATCAATCTTATCACCAAATATTCCCTTCTGAGTAAATCCATACAGCGGATCTTACGGAAACACAGCAATGTATTGGGGACTGTGATAGGATTGGCTGGTAAGAAAATCAGATGTGTTTGGCAACGTAGTAGAAACCTAAGAGTTTCTCAGTCCGGCGAGGTTGAGAACTCCCGAGGACATTCGCTCTCCACACATAGAGCTATCAGGACACAGGAAATGTGGGGATTGTGGTATATGCTCTATTACTAAAGAAACATCGGAATTTGCATACAATGGCAAGAGTTACACTTTACGACATTATACCACATGTGCCTCGCGGAACGTTGTATATTTGATCAGCTGTCCATGTAATTTAGCTTATGTGGGCAAAACCAGCCGAGAGTTTCGGATCCGGATGGGTGAGCACAAAAGCTGTTTAAAACATAAAGTCATGGAGGCCCCCATCGTGCAACACTGTCTCGAGAACAAACACCGTTTTGAGGATTTAGTATGCTTTTGCATTGACAAGGTAGAGACCGGAGTAACTGGCAAAACCCTTGATCAATGTTTAATCCGCAAAGAACAATGGTGGATATTTGACTTACACTCCTTGACACCATTAGGTCTCAATGGTTACATCGATTGGAAAGCATGTTTTTAATTGCCAAAAACTTTAGAATGTTACGATCAAGTTCAGCCATGAGCATTAGCACCAGTGCGCGTAAGATTATACTGGAGGGATCCCTTTAGAACGTCTTGTCATTGGGATTCCCTTTTCTAACGTGAACGTCATGGACGTGTAGACGTCATCCTTGTGGCTCCTTAGAGTTTAAAAGTAGTTGAGAAATCATTCTCCGCATGCGCGGCGTCTTTGTACGTTGGGAAAAGCCTCCAAGAAGAACTACGAGGAATTTAGACATGGGCAGCATCATTTACAAGTCTCACTATTCCAGTGTGGTCAGTAGAAATATGAGGGGCTTATATAAAATGTATATCATAAGTAGCGATGTTGTGTTTAGACTTATATGCATTTTTTCATGTGTTTTTGCCTGCAGATCTAAAGTTTTTAACTCCAGTTGAGGACGGTCTACATTTTGTGGTTATTTTATCCCTGAAGAAACGCATAGTGAAACGCGACACAGTACTCCGAATCGGCGTTGGGGAAGCATTTTTTCTTGACCGCAGCACATTCCTCGATTCAAGATAAGAAAATTTTTTATTTTTATGGCGCACAACAAATACTGAAATATTGATTGAAAAATTAATAGAGCATTATTGGGAAGCATCACATATTTTGAAAAAAACAGGAGGGTCGATGTTCGACTTGGCTTTCCTCCCTTGGGAGATCTACTAGTCATTAATCTGAGACCTATCCTTAGGTAAAAATTAATTGGCTTCTCAGTTAATAAGCAAAAATAAACTAAGCTACAACTGGTTAATATCAGAGTGTTTTAACATATAGAATTAGGGGAAGGATGAGGCATGAAGGGAAGGAGGGGGCTAGAAAGGAGCTGACACCTGGGATGTACCGAAGGGGGACTGGAAGGGAGCAGACACTTGGGGATGGGAGTGGTAGGTGGCTTGGTAATAGGTGGAGGCTGGAAGGGAGCTGACATGCGAATGGCACTGGAAGGGAGATGGACAGAGGGTAGGGTGGCTGGAAGGGAGCTGACTGGGGGGTGGCACTGAGAGTGGACCTGAGCTGATACCTGGGATGGTATTTGGACTAGAAGGGGCTGGACAGTGGGAAAGGAGGGGGACTGGAAGGCAGTCATGGGAATGCAAGGGGTTGACATTAGAAGGTACTGGGAGGGGAGGACTGGAAAGGGGACTGATACTGGGGAGGGTTACTGGAACTGGAAATGGGCTGATGGAAGGAAGTGAAGAAAACAAAAGAAGAGATAAAAAATGGCAGATGGACCATGGACATAGACCACAGAAAGAGAGCTAAGAGAAGACAGGAAAGCAGAAGCCTCAGATCGGGACCAGCATGATCAGAGAATAAAATGGTCAGACAGCAAAGGTAGAACAATTTTATTTAATTTTGGTGATTGGACTTTCTGCTATTTTTATATTGTACACAGTATTGGGGAACTGCATCTCTTATTTATCTGATGTTGCACTGCATGTGGACTCTGGCTTCTTGGGGTTTCAGTTTAAATTTTGTCTACCTATTTTTATTTTTACTTTAGATTATGGTTACTTATTCTGTACTTGGTGAGGGTCGATGTTGTGCGTGTGTGACTGAGGTCAGGTGTTCTGTTAACATGCAGTTTGTATATAAAGATCTATACTATACTGTAGTAATTTGACTTGTTCAGCTTTTCAAATAGGTGAACATAAGAACATAAGATATGCCATACTGGGTCAGACCAAGGTCCATCAAGCCTAGTATCCTGTTTCCAACAGTGGCCAATCTAGGTCATACGTACCTAGCAGTTTCCCCAAAAGACACAGGTTCCGCAATGCTTGTACTGGGTCAAGCATTGATATCCTGGGTCCCTTCTTAATAATGGTTTATGGACCTTTCCTCCAGGAACTTGTCCAAACCTTTTTTTAAACCCAGCTACACTAACAGCCTTTACTACATCCTCAGGTAACAAATTCCAGAGTTTGATTACACGTTGAGTGGAAACATATTTTTTTATTAGTATTAAATAGTTTACCCTGTAGCTTCATTGCATGTCCCCTAGTCTTTCTATATTCTGATAACGTAAACAATCGTTCTATGTTTACCCGTTCCACTCCGTTCATTAATTTATAGACTTCTATCATATCTCCCCTCAGCCGTCTCTTTTCCAGGTTAAAGAGCCCTAACCTTTTTAGCCTTTCCTCATAGGAGTATCCTTCCATCCCCTTTACCATTTTGGTGGCTCTTCTCTGAACCTTTTCTAATAACGCTATATCCTTTTTAAGATACGGTGACAAGAATTGCACACAATATTCAAGGTGCGGTCTCACCATGAAACGGTATAGAGGCATTATAATATCTTTTATTTTCCATTCCTTTCCTTGATACCTAGCATTCTATTTGCTCTCTTGGCTGCCGCTGCACACTGGGCCGAGGGTTTTAACATGTTATCCACAATGACGCCTAAATCTTTTTCCTGGGTGGTGGTTCCTAATGTGGAACCTTGCATTGTGTAACCATAGTTTGGGTTGTTCTTCCCTAGGTGCATAACTTTGCACTTGTCCGCATTAAATTTCATCTGCCATTTTGATGCCCAGTCTTCCAATTTATCAAGATCCCCTTGCAATTTTCCACAATCCTCTTGGGTTTTAACAACTTTAAATAGTTTTGTGTCATCTGCAAATTTGATAACCTCACTCGTTATTCCACTTTCCAGGTCATTTATGAATATGTCAAAAAGCAGCAGACCCAGCACAGATCCCTGGGGTACACCACTATTCACCTTTCTCCATTGGGAAAATTGGCCATTCAGCCCAACCCTCTGCTTTCTATCTTTTAACCAGTTCCTGATCCACAGTAGTACACTGCCTCCTATCCCATGACTCTTTTTAGTTTTGCCAAAAGTCTCTGAGGGACCTTGTCAAAGGCTTTCTGAAAGTCCAGATACACTATATCAACCGACTCACCTTTGTCCACCTGTTTATTCACACTTTCAAAAAAACATAACAGATTAGTAAGACAAGATCTTCCTTGTCTAAAGCCATGTTGGCTGTCTCCCATTAGGCCATGACTATCTACATGCTGAGTAATTTTATTTATGATGGTTTCTACCATTTTTCCCGGTACTGATGTGAGGCTCACCGGTCTGTAGTTTCCCGGATCACCCCTGGAACCCTTTTTAAAAATTGCTGTTACATTGGCGATCCTCCAATCTTCAGGTATTAGAGATGATTTTAATGATAGTTCAAAGATTACTAATAGCAGGTCTGCAATCTCATACTTCAGTTCTTTCAACACCCTTGGATGTATACCATCTGGCCCAGGTGATTTGCTACTCTTCAGTTTATCTAATAGTTGTAATACATCTTCCTGATGTATCGATATTTCCTTCAATTCGTCTGCACCTTTAAATACCACTTCAGTCATGGGTAACATCCCTACATTTTCCTCAGTAAAGACCGAAGCAAAGAATTCATTCAGTCTCTCCGCTATCGCCTTGTCGCCTCTTAGTGCCCCTTTAACTCCTCTATCATCTAATGGTCCAACCGACTCTCTCACAGGTTTTTTTGCTACGAATGTACTTGAAAAAATCTTTATTTCGCGTTTTTACTTCCGCAGCAAGCTTCTTCTCAAATTCTCCCTTTGCCGCCTTTATCAATGCCTTGCATTTGACCTGCCAGTGCTGGTGCTGTTTCCAGGTTTCGTCGTTTGGCTCTTTTTTCCATTTCCTGAAAGATGCTTTTTTGGCAACAGCCTCTCTGACCTCACCTTTAAACCATGCTGGCAGTTTTTTGGACTTCCTTCCACTTTTCTTAAAGCGTGGAATACAGCTGGTCTGGGCTTCCAAGATAGTATTTTTCAACAACACCCAAGCTTGATGTAAGTCTTTAACCTTTGCAACTGCTCCTTTTAGTTTTTTCTTTACTATTTTCCTCATAGTCTCCCTTTCGAAAGTTAAAAGGTAGTACTGTGGATTTCCGTACTATCCCTCCTCCACTAATTAAATCAAAGGCGATCATGCTATGATCACTATTGCTAAGTGGTCCCAACACCCTTATCTCTTGCACTAGATCTGGTGTTCCACTAAGGACTAGATTTAATATGGCTTCTCCTCTGGTCGGTTCATGAACCAGCTGCTCCAAGAAGCAGTCATTTGTCATCTAGGAACTTTATCTCCCTAGCATGTCCTGCCGTGACACTGGCCAAGTCGATACCAGGGTAATTGAAATCACCCATTATTACTGCACTGTAGCTTGTTAACTTCCTTGATTTCTTTCAGCATTTCATCATCCATTTGTTCATTCTGGCCAGGCGGTCGATAGTACACCCCCACTGCCATCGCCTTCCCCTTTTTACATGGAATTTCAATCCATAGAGATTCTACAGCAAATTTTGTTTCCTGCAAAACTTTAATCCTTTCTGACTCAATGCCCTCTAACATAGAGCGCAACCCCTCCACCAATTTGATCAGCTCTATCATTATGATATAGTTTGTACCCAGGTATCAGTGTCCCACTGGTTGTCCTCCTTCCACCATGTCTCTGATATTCCAATCATATCTAACCTCTCATTTAGTGCTATATATTCTAACTCTCCCATCTTATTTTTTAGACTTCTAGCATTTGCATACAAGCATTTTAGAGACTGTATTTTATTCATATTAATTTGGCTATTGGTAGACATGGGTAATTTGGGATCTTTAAGCTCTGTCTGCTCTGTACTCGAGGGCATTTGGGCTACTTTACTCTTTTTTTGGAACCTCTCTGCTTTTGGTAATATCCTTCAAGGATACATTCTTCCAAATCATTCGCTCTTGAGCGACTGTCGGCTTTCCCCTATTATCTAGTTTAAAAGCTGATCTATCTCCTTTTTAAAGGTTAATGCCAGCAACCTGGTTCCATCCCGGTTAAGGTGAAGCCCATCCTTTCCCCAGAATGTACCCCAGTTCCTAACAAATCCAAACCCCTCATCTCTGCACCATTGTCTCATCCACGCATTGAGACTCCGGAGCTCTGCCTGCCTTTTGGTTCCTGCACATGGAACGGGAAGCATTTTGGAGAACGCTACCCTGGAAGTTCTGGATTTCAACTTCCTACCTAAAAGCCTAAATTTAGCTTCCAGAACCTCCCTACCACATTTTCCTATGTCATTGGTACCGACATGTACCAAGACAGCAGACTCCTCCCCAGCACTATCTAAGACCTTATCTAGGTGGCGCGTGAGGTCCGCTACCTTCGCACCAGGCAGGCATGTTACCAGGCGATCCTCACGTCCACCAGCCACCCAGCTATCTACATGCCTAATGATCGAATCACCAACTATAACTGCTGTCCTAACTCTTCCCTCGTGGGCACATGGCCCTGGATAACCTTCCTCGGTGCGAGAGGGTTTTACATCACCTGGAGGACAGGTCCTAGTTACAGGATCACTTCCTGCCACACCAGGGTGATGCTCTCCTGTCACGTGACCTCTCTCCTCCATGGCAACAGGGATGCTGCCAGACTGGAGGTGGGACTTCAGGACTATATCCCTGTAGGTCTCGTCTATGTACCTCTGTCTTTCTTATGTTTTCCAAGTCTGCTACTCTAGCCTCTGGAGAACGGACTCGTTCCCTGAGAACAAAGAGCTCCTTGCACCTAGTGCACACGTAAAACCTCTCACTAACTGGGAGAAAATCATACATGTGACACTCAATGCAAAAGACTGGAAAGCCCCCATCTCGCTGCTGGACTGCTGTCTGCATCTTAGTTTTAAGTTTTAGTTTAGATCTTTAAGTTCTTTACTTAGGGTTGCTATGGATATTTATACCAATAAAACTGTACCTAATATGTTTAATTAAGCTTCAGGTGAACAAGGTATATTAATCTCAGGTCCTTAGTGTATGACTGATTTGGATAACGAGCTTCACCTGAGAGCACCTCCTATCTTTTAAGATGTGTAAGTACCTATAAAGTTACGATTATCCCGTGGGTGTGGGGAGGGAGGGGGGGAAATAACACTTATTAAGAGGGCTGCTACACAGTACCCTGTCCTGTACTGCTGAGGTAAGCTATATTCTTATTTGATTTAAATTATAGCTCTTTGCTGCTGCTAGGCTCTAACTTATTATGAAATTTAAACTACAAGCTCTCTGCTGGGTTCTAAATTTAACCAGAAAGCTCTCTTCTGTGTTTTTAAATTTTTTTTTTTTTTTTTTTTTTTTTTATTATTTAAATTTTTATTAACATTCAGCTTTAATACAAGTGACATCAATCAGGTGGTACCACCCACCCCTCAAAAGGAACAAGAACAAGAACATTACCACTCCCTCCACAAGAAGAAACCCATCCCAGATACATTATTCATACATCCTGTGCTCTGTAGATTCGTAAAGCCAGGGCGTGTCCCCTCCCCCTTACCCAGTTGTAGCTCTTACAACCCAGTCCCCCCCCCGCCCCCCTCCCCTCCCCCCCCTCCCTAGGTCAAGGCCTGTCGCTTTTAGATATTCCAGCATTGGAAGCCACTGCTCATTAAAAAAGTTTCTTGCTTCCGGCGCCTCAACAACACCTCACCGCCGTGAGTTGTTCCATCAGTGTAATCCTGCGGACCCTACTCTGCCCATTGCTCCCCCCTCCCGGGAGCCGGGCCTGTTTCCAGGCTCTCGCTATTTCACTCCGCGCCGCCCTGGATACACCCATATAGGCCGGGCCCTCTTCTTGGGCCAGTGGGGTCGGCCCAAATTCCCAGTAACCCCACTCCCATGTCCACCTCCAACGTCTCCCCAAATATATCTTGCAGGCATGCGCTGCCCCACCATCTCCCAGTAACCGGCTCACCTGAGGACATTCCCCACCAGATTATGGCGAAAGGATCCTTTGACCCCCACACTCCCGCCAGCCAATCGGACCACATCTGGAACATCCTATGCAACCTCTCCGGCGTATAGTACCACCGGTACAGCAGCTTGTAGGACGTCGCACTGCCACCGACAGCGCCTGGCGGCTGATATTGACATATATCTTTCTCCAATCTTGTGCCCCCAATTCCATCCCCAGATCCCTTTCCCAGTCCAACTGAAATGGGAACTTCTCCCCTTCTCCCCCACCCAAACCCGGGGACAGGTGGGTAATGAGCCCCCGAGGAGAGTCCCCCCCATGCCATAGTGCCACCCTACCATCGCTATTCCCCTGCCACCCCTCCCTTATCCTCTGCTGAGACAGAAAGTGCTGCACCTGCAGATATGGGAGAAAATCCCCCCCGCTCAAACGATACTTCACCCTAAGATCCGAAAAGGGAATTAACCTACCTTGTTCAATAAACTCTGCAAAGGTAACCACTCCCGCCCCTCCCATCTCCGGAACACACCCCTCCCTACCAGGATCAAACCCCGGTGCCCCCTTACAGGCGCCAGTGGCGGAAAAAACACGCCCCTGGGGCATAGTGTTGGTTAGCCTTACGCCACTTCAATCGTCAGGTGCCACAAATATGGATTATCCCGCCATCTTCCCTCAGGGAGCTTCCCGAAAATCCACGGCAAAAACTTCAGTGCCGTTTCCCCCGCCCAGTATTGCTCAATAGCCCGAAAGCATTTCAAACCCGTCACCCCCTCTCGCCACTCGAACACCTGTCGCAATTGCGCCGCCTTATAGTACCTTGTTATGTCTGGGACCCCGAATCCCCCCCCCCCCCTCCCTAGGTTGGTATAGGACCCGTCTATTCACCCTCGGCCTACTGCTACCCCAGATAAATGCAAATATCCGGTTTTGTACGTTGCGCAATTCCCGCCTGGGAACCGGTATTGGCAGTGATTGGAAAAGGTATAGCAGTCGCGGCACGATGTTCATCCAGACTGCGGCCACCCATCCCATCCAGGATATCTCCGCCCCCTTCCATACCTGCAAGACCCTCTGCACAACAGCGAACAACGGGGGAAAATTTGCCCCATACATACCCCATGGGATCAGCTGTAACTTGGACCCCCAAGTATTTGAATAGATCTACTCGCCCATCTAAAGGGGAAAGCGCCTTTCAAACTCTCAAGCTCCAGCTTCGTTAATGAGATCGACAACGCCTCCATTTTTATCCCAGTTTACTTTGAAGGCCCGAGAGAGCCCCATAGGCCCGAAGCTCCTGCATAAGCCTCGGTAGTGACTCCCTCGGGGACGTCAAAGCAAATAAGACATCATCAGCAAAGTACCATCTTGTGCTGATCACCCCCCACCCGATGCCCCTGATATCCGTCACAGACCGAATCCTGGCTGCTAACGGTTCCATGGCCTAGAGCGAAAAGGAGCGGCGATAAAGGGCACCCTTGCCGGGTTCCCCGCCCCAGAGAGAAAAAACTCGGAGTACCCCCCATTCACGCACACGGGCGCTGCGGGCGAAGCGTATAAGGCCTGAATCCACGCCCGAAATCTCGGGCCCAGCCCACACATATTCCAACACCTCCCGAAGGAATTTAAAAACTCACCCTATCGAACGCCTTCTCCGCGTCGATAGATAAAAAACATGGCCTGTTGTGACTCCTTCCGCGCCAGCCACCCCAGCTGCAATACCGGCGAATCCATCAGCCGCCTGCTGGCCCATAATGAACCCGGATTGATCCGGGTGAACAAGGCCGGCATCAGGGGCCCCAGCCGCATAGCCAGTATCTTAGCCAGGATCTTAACATCTATATTCAGCAGCGATATGGGGCGGTAAGAACTACAGACCGCTGGATCCTTGCCTGGTTTAGGTAACACCACTATTGCCGCCTGATGCATAGATCGCGGCAACCCCTCCCCCTGCAAGACCGCGTTGAAGACCCTAGATAATATTGGGCCCAGCTCCTCCACCAACTTCTTGTAGAACATGCCCGTGAACCCGTCAATACCCGGAGATTTCCCCAGGACCAACCGCCGGATTGCCTCCTTCACCTCCTCAAGTCCGATATCTGCCTCTAAGTCCTCCCTCTCCGTGGCCCCCACCGATTGCTCCCCTTCCGTTCTCTAGGTAGTCCCTAAGGGCCTCCCCCTCCACCGAAGGGTCCGCTGTATACAAGCTCCTGTAGTATTCCCTAAATCGTTCCCTGATATCCGCGCTCTTGTACCAACAGCTTATCCCGGTCCCCCTTAATTTTTGCCACTGCTTGGCGCTGCCTTCTAGCTTTTAACTTATGGCACAGGAGCCTCCCCGCCTTATTATCAAACTCGTAATACTTCTGGCCCACCCGCTTAATTGGAAGGTTATCCGCTCCAGCTGAAGTGCGTTTAGGTTGCCTTCGAGTTTCCTCCACCTTCCCTCTCAAGACCGCCCCCCCAGCTTCTTTATGAGCCCTCTCCAGCCATTGAGTAGCCCCCGCAATCGTTCCTCCTCCTGCACCCTGCTCCTCTTCCTTTGCGCCCCTATCTGGACCAGTGGCCCCTCACCACCGCTTTCAATCCATCCCCCAATCCCCCGGTGGAGACCTCCCGTTATCATTCAATTGCATATACTCCTTCCCACCGCCTTTAGCCTCTGCACCACCCCCTGCCCCTGCAACAAAAATTCGTTCAATCTCCAAAAGGACCGTTTCTCTCGTTCTTGGCTGTCCAAACCCAGCTCCCACCGGGGCATGATCAGACCAGGTGACCACCCCTATATCCACCCTATCCAACATCTCCCTCCAGTAGGATCCCCCAACAAGTAATCGATTCTGCTGTCCGAGTCAGCACCGGGGAGTAAAAGGTGTAATCTCGATCTGTAGGGTGAGTAGTCTCCACAGATCTTCTAACCCCCACGCTTTCATCCAATTCAGCAATGGTCTCTTCTCCCCCCTGTCCCTGTCGCTGTCCCGCCCTCCCATCTAGGGCTATGTTACAGTCCCCCCCCCCCACCAACCGCTGCCCCTGCACCTCTCCCTCGAGCCACCTACCCAACCCCTCCCAGAACCCCTTTTGCAGCATAATTCGGCCCATACACAGACAGGAAGGTGACTAGCTCCCCTCCTAAGTCCCCCACAAACCCCCACCGCCCGGACCATCTGGTTTCGCAACACCTTGCTAGGGACAAATGGGACATCCTGGCTAATAAAGATTGCTACCCCCCTTCCTCCTACCCCCTTCCTCCGCTGCAAAGAATCCCCGATATTGCCCCGAACCCATCACCGCTCATCCCTCTCACGCAAGTGGTTTCTTGAATAAACGCCACCCTGCCATTTTTTTGCCGCCTCAACTCCCCCACAGCAATTTTTCTCTTCTGGGGTGAATTCAGGCCCCGCACATTCAGGCTACCCACTTTCAACCCGGAAGCCATTCTAATCCAGTATACTCCCCCCGCTTCTTCCCCCAGTCAACCCAGGCCTCTCCCCCCCCCCTCCCCCCTTCCCCCCTCCCCCTCCCCTCCATACGGACCTCCCGTCCGCTAGCAACTGAGGATGTGACCCCCCCCAAGGGCGCTCCATTGCCCCCCTTCCCATGATCCCTACTCCATCCCCCCCCGCCCTGAAGTTCCCATGGGCTTGCTGGTGAATATCCACACCCCAAGGTCTCTCCTATTGAATCCATGCCCTCTCATACCCAATAAACATTTGCAACCATACATATTCAACTTCATAAAAGAACAAGAAAAGAAAATCATGCTTACATAACATTAACTATAACAATCAGTTCGTGTGAAGCCTAGCGGTTCATACGCTGGGAGGCTGCTGAAGCCCTCCCCCCCCTCTCCTGAGGCACTCACCCGCGCTCTATCCAGGGGGCCTGCGAGAGTTCCTGGGCCGCATCTCCAAATTTACTTCCCCGCAGCCCCTGGGCCATTCCCCACGCCGCCACAGCCCTCGCAATGCCCACTGAACCCCACCACTGCCCCCCCCCCCCCCCGTTAGAACTAGCAAAACCCCGGGTCCCCAAAAGTCCCCCCAAGGGCCGGGGGCCCTGGCTGCTACATAAGCAATTGCTGTTCCACCTCTCATGTCCGGTCGGTCCCTCACTGACTTCGGCCTGTCCTCCGTGGCAGCCCGCGGCCGCCCCTTCACTCCGGGAGTCAATGGTGTTTTTCCGCTGAAGTCTCTGCCCCTTCACAGGGACCCGCTCCCATCCAGAGTGCCCGCCCCGAGTGTTCTCCGTCGCCTTCTCTCTCGCCTCAGCAGGCAGCCTCGGGGCACCCTCTTGCTTCAAGAGCTTCCAGGCCTCCATCTCATTTCGGGCCCCGCTCCCCCTACCATTTATATCCATCAGTATAGCAAATGGAAACAGCCATCGATACTTATAGTTTCTCAGCTCGTAAGTACTGGGGTGACCTTTCGCATATCGCGCCTTATCTGTAGCGTGGGCGCGGATAAGTCCTGTATATTTCTACTTTATGGCCTGACCAGGTGAAGTTTTTCCGCACCTTGCCGCCCGTGCCACCTTTTCCTTGACAGCAAAGGAGGTTAAAACAGGCCACTATGTCCCTGGCTGTCCCTCTCTCGCTGGGCCCAGAGCCCTGTGCGCTCTCTCCACTCAATGTCTGGCGAGGCATCTCCCTTCTCTCCGCTCTGCAGTAAATCCGCACAAAATCTTCCGAACACAGCAAGGGGCATCCGCAAACTCCTCTGTCTCGGGAAGGCCCCTCAGGCGCAGATTGTTAACGCCTGGACCTATTCTCAAGGTCCTCTACTTTCTCCGACAGCAGCTGATGTTCCTCCCTCAATCTCTGAGTCCAGGCCTCTGCCGCCAACTCCTCTCCACCTGCTGATCCGCACGCTCTTCCAGCGCCTCAACCCGATGGACGACGGTCTCGGACGTCCTCGCGGATGCTCGCCATCGCTGCTTTCATATCTCCCCTCATGGCTACCCAGCTCTTTCTTAAGGAGCGCATCCAGCCCCACATATCGCCTCTAGTGCATCCCTGTCCGCTCTCTCTAATTCCTCCTCGGACTCGTCTCCCGATGCCATGTGTCTGCTCTGTTGCTTCCCCTGATTTTCTCCGCGTAGGGGGATTTAAATTTGGCCAGCTTTTTTCCTTACTGACATCCTCACTCATCAATCCGCTCTCGGCTCAGGCACCCAACCGGTGCGATTACCGAGAAAGGGTAAAATTAGCACTTTTCACCTAATTATTAAGCGCCTCGATGGGAGCTCAGACTTTAAGCTGCCATCTCTCGGGTGACGTCACTTCCTCCCCCTGTGTTTTAAATTTAAACTAAAAGTACTTTGCTGATGCTAGGCCCTGAGTGACTATTAAGTTTAAACTACAAGCTCTCTGCTGGGTATGAAATATAACCAGAAAGTTCTCTTCTGTTTTTGAAATTTAAACTTAAACTGCTGCTACTAGGCCCTGACTGATTTAACAAAAAATAGTGGGTTCACAGATTAAATAGCTTTAATAGAAAGAATTCCCTTCAGAAAATTCCCAGAAGTATATACTCACAATTGCAGATCTCTCTCCAGAAGTAACAGTCCCCTGTTCTAGTCCTTCAAGGTGTATGGATGTTCCAGGGCCCACTGTAGTATTTACAGTGATGCTTTTTTTGAATGGGCTCCTTATGTGACTTTTGGAAGTTTGTGCTGATATGGTATGGTAGGTTTTGCTTTTTGTAGGGTTTTTTTATTAGTTCACAATATGCCTGGTACTGGAGCACAGTGGTTGTTAGCGAGATGATCAGAATCAGATTTTTTTTTATTTTTTTTATTTTAAATATTGAGTTCTGAGGGTGAATGTCCTGGTTCTGCTCTGCACCTACTGTGGATGCAAAATATATGTTGAAAAAGAAAAAGCAAGGGGCAAGGTACTACAGGCTGGAAGGTCGGTGGTTCAAATCCCACTAGAGGACAGCAACCTTGGGCCGGAAGGACTGGGGTTTCTAGTCCCGCAGGTGCTCCTTGTGGTCTTGGGCAAGCCACTTAACCCTCCATTGCCCATGTTCCCTGTAAGTATTAGTGTATGTGTCTCATATCCCCTCGTGTTAAATGTATCCCCCAACCGCTTTGACCCGGTGAAAAGTGGGATATAAATGCAGCTAAATAAATAACGCAGTTTATAACAAACTAAAAATGGGTTATAATTTAGTTTTATAAACTGCTATTGATTCTTGCTTTTAGTTCCTTGGTGTGCAAAGAAGACCGTACCTAGCCCTGTGCAAGCAGTGCAGCCACACAGGGCGCAAAGGCTTGGGGGGCGCATTTCAGCTCTCTGCTGTTGCCCTGCTGTCGCTGGCAGGACAACAGCAGGCAGTTAAAATGCACCCGCAAGCCTTTTTGCAGCACTTTAAACGGGTCTGGTCCTTCCCCCTCACAATGTCAGAGGAGGGAGGGACAGATCAGCTTAGAGTGCCGGCGCCTTTCAGATCGGGTGCATGCCCCCTCCTCCTCCCCATACCTCTGTCCAGCGCTGCCTGCTCTTTCCCTGCTGCCGGCACCGCCGTGAAAAAAACAAAGGGTGGCAGCAGCAGGGAAAGAGCAGGCAGCGCTGGATGGAGGTATGGGGGGAGAGGGGGGGCGTGCGCCCAAGCTGCAAGTCGCATAAGGCACAATTGCAGTTAGATACGGCCCTGTGTGCAGACATCCTGCATTTCCTCCATATAATCTAATTGGCTTTGGTTTTGTTCAGTCTCTGATTGGATTTCTGAAAAAGCCCCGCCCCCCCTTAAGGTGGTGGGGGGAGCGCCATCTCATTCTTCGCCTTAGGCAGTAGACTGCCTTGAGCCCCGCCCCTGGGTAAGAGGGAAGTAGGTTAGGGAGTGTCAGTAATAGGAAGAAAATGATGTGGACGCATAAGAGATGGAGAGGAAAGTAACATAGAAATATGACAACAGAAAAAAGACCACATGGCCTATCTAGTCTGTCCTTCCATAACAACTACAACAGTCCCCTTTTTACCTTTAGAGATCCTCTGTGTCCCATGCTTTTTTGAATTCAGTTACTGTCCTCATCTCTACCACCTCCACTGGGAGACTATTCCACAGATCCACTACTATAGAAACATAGAAATATGTAGAAGAGAGAGGAAATGATTGAAGGACTGAATGATAAGTAGGAGAAAGATTGAGGGATTAGGGAACACCTGGAAGAAAGGTGGAAAAATCCACCTTTAAGGAGGTGGCTGTGTAGGAGGGTGAGGTTCTATCAAAGAGAACAGAGGGATGAATGCAAAATTAGTTAATGTGTAAAATTACAATTGGGTATTCAAAAATCTTAATATTGGAAAGACCAAGATGGTCATTGTCTACTATACCACCTGATTTCATTTGATATAATGTCTCTATTTATAGGCCAGGTGGAATTAATAGTATAAAGCTATCTTAACAGAACAATTAATTATTGAGCTTCAGAGTCATGGGCCCAGCTACAAGGTGCACACAAGGCCTGGAGTACAGCCAGGTACAGGTGATTTACTTAATGACATTTGGTACTCTGTGGGTAGTCTGGTTTTGGGCTCCAGTGGGCTGCTGCAGGATCATGGTCTGGTATAGACTGCATGGGGCAACAGATGGATGGGTAGGTTGTTGAGGCCTACTGTGTGGTGTAGGCCCTAGTGGGCCATGGTGAAGACTGTCTCTACTGCTCGTAGGTGATTCCACAGATGAAATGGCAACTGCTTTGAGCTGGGTTCTGTCAAACTGCCAGCCAATTTCACCACAGGATACCAAGGAAGACTATCAGCAGCAGCAGGGTGGCATCATACAGGTACCTGGAGAGGTAGAACCTTAGTGCTGGGGGGGCCACAGGCTGAGGTTTTGCCAGTGCTCTCCACCACTTCCAGAGTAAGTGGGACACACTGGGTGCCATGGTTCTAAAAGACTTCTAATTTTGTGGAACAAGAACAAACGGAACTGGAGAATTCTTAAGGGAAATGTTTAAAATACACATTGCAGTACATGGAGAAAATGAGGAGTCTAGATTCAAAAGCAGCCTCGAAGAGACAAGATTTTAGCCTGGCTTTGAATACAGTCAGATGGAGCCTGACCTATATGTTTCATACTGTGTGCTCATGGACTTATATGACAAGGTGGTAGAGTAAGCTTGAGGTGACGACAGTTCCTAAGAACCTTGGGAAGTGCTCGTGGGGCATTAGACAAATTATACTCCTGCATTTTATGTGTAAGGCTCCAAAATGCTAGCAGCCTTTACAGCTGGCCTGATCATAGGTTTTATTAAGGTGGCAGTATTAAGTCTGACAGCAGTGCTCTGGGAATCATTTTGTACAGGGGGCAGGTGCACTCTTTCTAGTTAAAATGCTTGATGCTTAACAGGTACAGTAGTTAGAATGGACTCTGAGATGTGGCTCAAATGTGAAGGAAGGGCCCTGAGTTGATTTGATTTTTTTTTTTATTTTTTTAAGGGCAAAAGCCCCAAATTTATTTTTGTCAAAGTGTTTGTGTATTTATGAATGTATGTTGGTGATAAGAAAGTAATAAGGAACTAGGTTTAGGCTTTGATTGCCAAAAGATGCTGCTGTGAGTATTAAAAGAACTTAATGTGATGGTCTGGAAGTACTCTTAAAGAGGGAATATGTGTTGCTCCTTTTTCTAAGGGAAACTATTTGACCCGAAACATAGAGACTGGTAAATAGTAAGTGCATTCCTTGTGACTTAATTTTGGAGCTGAGATACTGAATTGAATTCTGTTTCAGCATGAAGAAAAATTAAACTCCCTGTAACTAGGTGAAGTTTCACAGGGATTGTGTGACTTCTCTGAAGTGCTGCTGAGACTGAAAGGTGAATAGGAGTTTCTCTGAAATCCAGCTCTCAACTGGTATTAAGACTTTGCCCTTTAATATAAGGAAGGACAATCCTTGTGGCCGAGTCAAAGCTACCCGTCTTCTAGCTACAACTGTTAAGTCAGGTAGTAGAGAAACTATAGACCAGTGTTGGACCCGAGGCCTGGAAGAAGACATGGAGTAGACCCAGTTAGTCAGGGAAGATAAGTAGCTCTCTAGTTTCTAAGATGTGGTGCACCTGCACAGGCCCACTTCAACCCTTTATGGAGCTCTGGGCACAGGTTTCCTTTGAGAGGGGAGGCCCTCTTCCTAATGTTGCTCCTCTCTGGGAGATACAATAGCAATGTAAATAAAGATACTGTGGCGCCGGAGTTACCTTTATGCTTCTGCCCTCCTATTCCAATTTAACCGGAAGTGGAATAGGAGGGGGCAGAAACATGAACAGCCCCACGGCACTGGAAGAGAAGGTAATGCCAGTGCTGCGGTACCTTTTTTTTAAAAATGTACTTCCACTGCGGCACTTCTTGGAGAGGGGCAGTGGCAGTGGGCATGGGGGCAAGAGCAGGGCCACTGTGTACCTATGGGCAGGCGGGCAGCTGGACCCCTGTTATGCAGGGATCTGAGGCAGCTGCCTTCCTTGCCCTCAGGTAAAAGAGTCCCTGCACCTATAGTCTTAATTTTGTTTGAGCCAAAATAGTAATTTAAAGAGTTTAACGTTACTTTTAACAGGGAAGAGGAGATAAACTAACTTTGAGTGTTTTTGTAGAAGCTGATCCTGGAGAAAAAAATAGCTTTATTTGAAAGTTCTGCAGAGGGACTAAAGAACTAAGAAATTTAGAAAGAATGTTTATACAGACAAGATGATGAGCTTTAAAACAGGTACTATAAGAGGCGGAAAGGTTTCAAGAAGAATCCATTTTCATGGGCAAAAACATACTACATTTATTGGTGGACTATTCTAAACTGGTAATCTGAGTATGTCTCTCAGGGTGTAAATTGCTTAAAGAAAATTTAACCCACAGACAAGAAAAGGTGAATTCCTTAGGAAGCTATGCAGTAGTGTTAAATTTAACATTAACATAGCTAATTAAACAGGCTATTGCTCTGCAACCACTGATGTGTTAAAGCATTTTAAATATATTAACCCCAATATTTATAATTATTTTCTAATACTTCAATATTTTATTATTTTTGAGCCCTTTCCTTACATCTCTCCATCTCTGGTAAAACCCCTTAGCATTGATAGTAACATCATATTGCCCCTTATTCATGCACAAGTATCTCAATTTAGATATCTTTCCTCCATTTTTTTTTCCTGACATCCCCACCCTGAAGGAAGTCCAGCCTTGGCCCATGACTACAGTTAATATCTTTGCGGGGTAATGGTAAGGCTGGGCCTCCCCTTACAGCATGAAGGCTACATAAAGCTGCACATGCTCCTTGAAAACATCTTGGTGGGGTGGGGGGAGGGGAACATGGACTAGGCTGTCCTCCAAATTCAGACTTTCTTCTATCAGATTCAGATAATTTTATATGGGTTGTCAAAGTAATGTTTGGGTTCTGTTACCAGAATACAGTAGCTCTCCTTGTAGAGAATTTAGGATCTCCTTACTTCTAGATGGCACCACAGCAAGGATGTGCCAATCAACATTCGGAATATTGAAATTGTGCTCTGTAGTAGTTGGCTTTCTTCTCGTTCCTGAGCGGTCCTCCAGTTTAGTCCTCCACATCCGGGTAGTGTACCTCCTCCTGCAGCACGGAGACTGGACCAATCAGAATCTTGCTCTCATGATGTATGCTGCTGGAGCTCCTATCAGCCCCCCAGTGTGTCCAGTCTCCGTGCAGCAGGAGGATGTGTGAGCCTGGCACGGGGCTCACTTAGTGACGTTGGAGGCAACACTAGTTAGCAGCATTTGGGGTTTCCTTTCTTAGTTTCATTTGTGCCTTTCTTTTACTTTATTTAGGTAGCTATCTCTTTAAAAATAACAGAAAATAAAGGGGGGGCCGATCGAGGAGCCGAGCCTGCACGGACCTTCTGACCCAGCCGCTGGTAGAGGTGCTGAAGGCAGTGTGCTATTATAGATCTCTCCTCCTAGACAGCAAGGGGGAGAGATCTTTCATTGTCAGACCCGTTCCTGACTTGAAACGCCAGCTGTGTTCGGATCACGGCTCTGGCGTGCTGCCGCTTCTGGAGAGCTTTCTCTTACGCAGATCGGGGCTGTGCCATAGTCATCACATGAAGACAGCGGCGATCCGGCTTTCACCTATCCGGAATCAGGGGGTGAGTTGGGTAGTGCTGGGGCAGTGGATGTGCGCATTTTTATTTCTTTTACTTTATTTTCTTAATTTGAGCGGGCTGTTTGCCGCGGTGTGTGTTTTGTTTTTCCCGCTGTTTTTTTCCTTCAGCTGCCGGTGCCGGCAGCCATTTTAAAGCGCCGGTGTTTTTCCCGCTTCTTTCCTCCTCGTGTGCTGCTGCGATTTCTTGGCATTCAGGGCAGTCCCGGGGTGGCGTTTTCTCAGCCTCACAGTCCTTACCACCTCAGGCATTGTACATAAAAAAAAAAAAAAAAATTTTTGCTCTATTTTTCATTGGTGGCTCCTTGGTCCTTCAAGGACTGGTGGCTATTTTCCTCAATGTCACAGTGTTTGGTTTGCGGGTCTCGCAGAGGGGCTGTATCGGAGTCAGGGATTTGCAAGGGCTGCGCGTCGGTCTCCTCTGACATCGAACAGCAAATGGAAGACAAGGCTCTATTAGACTCCGTCAGTCCTGCCAGGCAGATTGAGAGGGAGTCGTCTCCAACTCCCCAAGCTCCCTTTTCTCCTGTGGCGCCTAAGGGGCAGGGGGTTTCCTTGCCCGGGGATACGTCAGGCCCTTCCTCGATGGACTTTTCTCCAGATTTTGTTCTTCTGATGCATCAGGCGTTTTGCTTGGGCCGTTTGGGCAAGCTGCCAGAGGCCGGGTCTTCTCCATTGTCCCTCCCCTCCCGTTTAGGTGAGGGGGGCCAGCGGAATGTCCCGAAGCCGGCTAAGCGCTCTCGGATCTCATTTGAGAATGAGGACGTCGACTGGCAGGAGCCTGAGCTGGCAGTGGAGTCCGATGAGATCGGTGAAGAACTGGAGGAGGGGGAGATCCCGGAGCCTGAGGATCAGGCCCAGATCATTCGTGTCTTTCGTAGAGAGGAGTTGGTTCCGTTGATTACGGAGTCTCTTCAAACGCTCAATCTGGCTTCAGCGCCATCGGTTGAGGAGGAAGGCTTGGAAGATCCCCTCATTCAAGCGGTACGGGACTCAAGTAGTTTTTCCAGTGCACCGAGTGGTGGATCAGATGATTCAAACTGAATGGGATCAGCCCGAATCCGGGCTAAAGGGCATTCGCACAATGAACCGGTTATATCCACTAGCGGACAAGGACAAGTTTAAGTCACCACGAGTTGACGCGCTAGTATCGGCAGTAACCAAGAAGACCAGGATTCCAGTCGAAGGCAGTGCGGCTTTGAAGGACACGCAGGACAGGAAAGTAGACTGTTTGTTAAAACAGGCCTTTGAAACCAATGCCTTGTCTCTGCAGGCCTCTATTTGTGGGGCCTGGGTGGCTAGAGCGTGTTTAAGATGGGCTCAACGTTTGGGGCAAGACGCCAACTTGGACCAGCAAAAATTGTTAGAAGTGACTCGGTTGGAATCTGGGTCTGCTTACTTGGCGGATGTCCATTTATGATTTGATTATCCAAGTTTAAACACCCTGTTCATTGTAAACACAAAGTACCCAAGGAAATGTGTAGTTCTATGTTTAATGTGAACCGCACTGGTATTGAATAGCGCGGTATAGAAGAGACTGGAAATAAAATAAAATAAATTAGAACATTGGCTAATAGTATGGCTTCCTTGGTAGCGGCGAGGAGGTCTATTTGGTTGAGAAATTGGGCTGCTGATGGGTCCTCTAATTCGTGGCTCAGTAAACTTCCCTTTAAAGGCAGGTGGTTGTTTGGGGAAGATCTTGATAAGCTGGTGAAAGATTTAGGAGACACTAAAGGTGGTAGACTTCCAGAAGATAAGCCTAAACTCAGCAGAAATTTGTCGGTCACGCGAGGTCTGTTTCGGGACTTTCGGAGATTTCGGTCTTCCTGTTTGTGGAGTTCTCAGCGTGGTAGATTTGGGTCCCGATCCCAAGGGTTTCGTGGCTTTCAAGGAGCAGGCAGGGGGTTTGCACCTGCCGTCTCCTCGTCTTCCTCTTCCTTTACTCGCAAGCCGCAATGAAGCAAGGCGGGCCCCGGAGGGAAGTCCGGTTATCAGGGGTCGTCTTCGGAGCTTCCTTCCTTCCTGGGCCCAGATAACTTCAGATCAGTGGGTGCTAGAGGTCATCCGAGAAGGATATGCGCTAGAGTTTGCTTGTCCCCTTCGGGAATCCTTCGTTCTGTCTCCCAGCAAAGGCCAGCACAAGGAACTAGCAATTCGGTTGGCGTTAGATCGCCTCAGCTTTGGGGGCGGTAGTCTCCGTTCCATCTACCGAGCGCGGACTGGGTCGTTACTCCATTTATTTCGTGGTGCCAAAGAAAGACGGGTCGCTCCGTCCTATTCTAGATCTCAAGGGAGTCAATCGTTGTCTACGGGTACCACAATTCCATATGGAAACCCTGAGGTCCGTCATCGTGGCGGTGCGTCAAGGGGAGTTCCTAACGTCTCTAGATCTTTCTGAGGCATATTTGCACATTCCCATCAGATCGGTACATCAGCTGTTTCTACGGTTTGCGTTCCCGTGGGGCCACTTCCAATTTCAAGCTCTACCCTTCGGGTTAGCGACGGTGCGGCGTACCTTCACCAAGATCATGGTGGTGGTGGTGGCGGCAGCTTTGCGACAGGAAGGTGTATTGGTCCACCCTTATCTGGACGATTGGTTGATTTGGGCGAAGTCCGAGGGGGAGAGCTTGCAGGCTACGGGAAGAGTAGTTGCTTTACTGCAATCTCTCGGCTGGGTGATCAATACAAAGAAAAGTCAGTTAGTGCCGACGCAGTCCCTCGAGTACCTCGGGGTTCAGTTCGACACAGCGAGAGGTTTGGTTTGCTTACCGGCTCGGCGTGTTCAGGCCTTGCAAAGTCTAGTGCGCACATTCCTCGGGATGCCCGCTCCTTCCACTTGGTGGTACCTGCGGTTGTTGGGAACGATGGCGGTGACTCTAGAGGTGGTTCCCTGGGCCAGGTTTCACATGCGTCCGCTTCAGAGAGCCCTATTGCGTCGTTGGTCGAACCAGACGGATTAGTTGAACAAGCAGTTACCTTGTCCGAGCCGTGTTCGGCGGGTTCTTCAGTGGTGGATGTGCTCACGGACGTTGCGAGCAGGTCTGCCTCTGGAGCAGCCTCTTTGGGTTCCGTTGATAACGGATGCAAGTCTGATGGGTTGGGGAGCCCACTGCGAGGGTTGTTACGCGCAGGGGACATGCTCAGCCCAGGAAGCCTCCTGGTCAATCAACCGGCTCGAGCTTCGTGCAGTGCGAAGAGCGTTGGAGGCCTTCGAGTCGGCGCTGAGGGGGTGAGCGGTCTGAGTCCTCTCGGACAATTCAGCGACGGTGGCGTACATCAACCGGCAGGCATTCCTTATGTCAGGAAGCGTGGCCTTGGAGGACGAGGCAGAGGCATTGTTCCAGTGGGTAGAGCTCCGTCTGCCAGCTATTTCGGCAGCGCATATCGCGGGAAAAGACAATGTCATGGCAGATTTTCTCAGCAGGGTGCAGGTGGATCCCGGGGAGTGGGAACTGCACCCGCAGATATACGCGCAAATAGTTCGCCGGTGGAGTCCTCCAATTATGAACCTCATGGCGACCTTTCAGTCGGCAAAGACCGGTCGATTCTTCAGCAGGCGGAGAGAATGCATGTCCGAAGGCATCGATGCCCTGATTCAGCCGTGGCCGGAGGACAGTCTCTATATCTTCCCACTGTGGGCGTTGATCGGCAGGGTGATCCAGCGCATCGAGGCACATCGCGGACAGGTGCTACTAGTGGCTCTGGATTGGCCCAGGCGTCAGTGGTATGCGGATCTGGTACGGTTGATCGGGGTGCTGTGGAGGCTCCCGGCCATGCCGGACCTGCTGATTCAGGGACCTCTGCGGCTGCCTCAGGTGGCTCGATTCTCGCTTATGGTTTGGCCATTGAGAGGGCTCGCTTGAAGAAAAAGGGCTATTCATCAGCGGTTATTGCCATTCTGCTGCGGGCTCGCAAATCATCCACCTTCCTCGTGTACGTGCGGGTGTGGCGCATTTTTGAAGACTGGTGTTCGCGTCGTAGGATTCGTGCAGCGACAGCCCCTATTTCCATGATTCTCAGTTTCTTGCAGGACGTCTTTGACAAAGGGCTAGCCGCCAGTTCCTTAAAGGTTCAGCTAGCGGCTTTCGCGTGCTACAGGGGCAAGGTGCTAGGGGTTCCTCTGGGGATGCACGTTGACATCAGACGTTTTCTCAAGGCAGTTTTCTGGCTGCGACCGTCGCGCAGAGTTGCTATTCCCCCATGGGATTTGAATCTGGTATTGCAAGCGTTGGCTCGACAGCCCTTTGAACCTCTACAGCAAGCGTCCCTGAAAGATCTGACTCTGAAGACAGTTTTCCTAGTGGCCATCTGTTCGGCACGGCGCATTTCGGAGTTACAGGCGCTTTCGTGCAGGGAACCATTCTTATCTTTTTCTAGAGATTGAGTGGTTTTGAGACCAGTCCCTTCCTTTCTTCCTAAGGTGGTTTCTCCTTTTCATTTGAATCAGTCAGTTTTCCTACCGGTGTTTCACTCTGACGCGGCAGGTGACTCGGAGGCCGGATTGCATCGCTTCGATGTCCGACGGGTGCTGTTTCTGAGGCATTCCACAAGACGGATCGATTGTGCTTTTTGGCGGAGTGCGGAAAGGTGACGCAGCGGCGAAGTCGTCTATTTCTAGGTGGATTAAGGAAGTGATTGCTTCGGCGTATGTTGTGCAAGGGCGTGCGGTCCTGTTGGGGTTACGGGCCCACTCTACTGGAGCGCAAGCGACGTCGTGGGCGGAGCATAGTCTGGTTCCACCTCTGGAAATTTGCAGAGCGGCTACTTGGTCATCTCTCCATGCTTTCGGCAAGCACTACCGGTTGGATGTGTTGGCTGCTCGGGATTCTTGTTTTGGTTCGGCGGTATTGCGTGCCGGTTGGCAAGGTCCCACCCGTTCCTAACTGCTCTGCTACATCCCGGATGTGGAGGACCAAACTGGAGGACCGCTCAGGAAATAGAAATTACACTTACCTGGTAATTGTAGTTCCTGGAGGGTCCAGTTTAGTCCTCCTTCCTTCCCTTCAGTCAATTATTTTCGGTCCGGCGCGCTTACTGCGGGGAGAAGGAGAGGCCTGTAAGACATTTAATGGGGAACCCTTGTGATAGGGTTTTTTAGGTCTTTTCTCTTCTTTCTTGGAAGATCAGTTCTTTCTTGCACTATCTGTAGCTGCCAGTTGTCAGGTAAGCGGCAGAGGCAATGTGCAGAGTTTTGGCTTCCTCGTTTGGGGAGGGGGTCATCTTAACTGTAACGGGAATTAGTTATGATAAGGTTAAACATTTTTACTTGTTTCATGTGTTGCTTCTTTCAAGTCTGCTTTGTTAATAGTTCACTGGGGGGCTGATAGGAGCTTCAGCAGCATACATCATGAGAGCAAGATTCTGATTGGTCCAGTCTCCGTGCTGCAGGAGGAGGTACACTACCCTGATGTGGAGGACTAAACTGGACCCTCCAGGAACTACAATTACCAGGTAAGTGTAATTTCTGTTTTTCCAACAAGAGGTGTGGTCTGAAGAGTGGTATATTTGCAATCTTGCCTTTTGAACTTGACCAGTTGCAGGGGGTGTGGCTATTGTCCCTCAGTGGCCATTGCATGGGTACCAGTACCTTTTCTGTTAGAAAAAGCAATGAACACATATACTTGCAAAGTCCACCCATGCTCCTTCCAGACTGTGCCGCCAGCTATGCCTACTAGTAAAATAAGCATGTTAATGCCAATATGCATACTTTTACAACAGCTGGCATTTTATAAGAGACTATATTAATGTGCATGAGAATTATTTTATAAAATTACCCCCAATATGGCTGCATTTCACAGCTGTATGGATAATTTCCAGCCCACCCATGCAACACCCTAACCCCTTTGTACACAAATTGTGGGTATGTACCAATCTTTACAACCAGAATGTGTCTTCGAGCCCTGGGAAATAATGTTTTTAAAAAAAGCTCTAAGTTGCGTCATCTGTTTCCTTATACATTTTCCATTGTTCAGGTTTGGCCTAGTGGTTGGGGCAAGGTACCACAGGCCGGAAGGTCAGTGGTTCAAATCCCACTAGAGGACAGCAACCTTGGGCCGGAAGGACTGGGGTTTCTAGTCCCACAGGTGCTCCTTGTGGTCTTGGGCAAGCCACTTAACCCTCCTTTGCCCATGTTCCCTGTAAGTATTAGTGTATGTGTCTCATATTCCCTCCTGTTAAATGTATCCTCCAACCGCTTTGACCCGGTGAAAAGCGGGATATAAATGCAGCTAAATAAAAAAATAAAAATAGTTCTTTTCTCTTAGCCCCAGGTGTACTAGATCCAGAATTGATCTGAGTCAGCTGACAAAGTTCGCACTGAAAATTATAACCCAGAGACCTAATCTGAGGATTGCTGTCATTTTGTTCCTACTATGTTGTAATATCAGGGAGTAAAAAGGTGCAAAGTCTACTTCCTATCATGCACCTGATTGCATCTCCTCTTTAGTTAAGAGATTATTAAGGAGTAAAGATGCAAGTTCTGCCTTCTGCCATGCTCATTGCTATTCTTGATGTCATAACATACTCATGGTTCTCAACCCAATCCACTGGGACCCTCAGGCCAGTCAGATTTTCATGATATCCACAGTGAATATGCATGAGAGAGCTGCATGCACAACAGTCCATTGTATGCAGATCTATCATGCATATTCATTGTGGATCTCCTGAAAACCTGACTGGCCTCAGGGTCCTAGAGGACTGGGTTGCAAACCAGCTGAATATCAAGTAGCTTGAAGTCCTCCTTCTTACAAATACAGACTTTGAAAACTCCACAAGGGCAGCTTTCCACTGTGTTGTGGGGGTTTTTTTGTTTTAGTTTTTTTTTTTTTTAAATTCTTCTGTATTGTACTCAAAATTGGGTTTTCTATGAGCTGTCATTGCTTGCTTTTGTTTTAGCTGGGACTCGTGTCTTCTAGCTTTCATTGACAAGTGTGATTGCTTTCTGCTTAAAAAAAGGCTAGTTTGAAGCAATTTGGGCTGTAAGCTTAGCTGACACCAGTGTGGTTTGGAGAATCTTGTGACAGTGGTATCTGCTAATCAGCTGTTCCAGGTGACATGGGAATGAGCAAGATTTTAAGGAGACTTGCTTGGTAAGGGGTTGGAAACATGCTGGGTGATTTTGTGTCAGTGCTCTCCTCCACTGACTTCTGGTCTCTTTAAGTCTCTCTCGTTTTTGTGTTTATATTGCTTCCTGGTCTTGCCCCTTTTTGTTTTCAGTCATCTTTGAACTTGTCAGCATAATCACACCTTGTACTCTGCTGGAATTGTTTATTTGCTTTTCTGTCAGAAGCCCATTGCCATATTCTCGTGGTTTTTGGTTTTTTTTTGTTTGTTTTTTAACCATAAGTCCTAGGCTCTAGAATTATTTGCTCATTGAGCTCCAGTTTGAAGCCACTCCCATGCCTAATGGGAAAATACAGCAAGCAAGACTAGAATACCTCACGTTAGTCACACAGTGTAATTCACCACAAAAACATGCAGACTAAATGCTGAAATAGAAGCCACTCTACATGCCAGTAGACAGGCAGAGAGGATAAGGACTAGATCAGGACTGGGAGAAGAGAATGGAGACCAGAATCAGGGATGTGGGTGACATCCAGACTGGAGAAGATAGCTGTCCTTTATCCCATCCCCTTCTCTAGTCTCACCCCAAGCACTACCTATCCTTTTAAACACACAGCTCACTCCGTGGTTGTCCCTGCCAGCTTACCTTCCTACCCTTCCATCAGAGTTCCCCAATGTGAAAATTAGGTCCCCAAGTCAGTCAGACTGCCTGCCTCTGTGCATCCAGTGGGCCTTATTTCTCTTTTTAACTTTATTACATTTAATCTGTGCAGAATAAAAATTATTATATTTCTTATGTGTTCTAAATACATTCCGAGCAATAGTGCCTAACATGACAATGTTTAATGTTACATGAACCACACTGCAACAATAAGACCCAATAAAAAACATGACTAGCCTACAATGAAAACGGTTGAGTAAAATTAAAGTTAGGGCCCATTGCAAAACTGGCAGTACTGCCTTTCCATAGATCTGATTGTTAGGTTTGAGTTTTATATTTTACAATGGGCCTCTCCTCATGCCCTATGGTCCTCCTGATCTGTCCACTTCTGCCTCCCTGCCAGGCTCATTTGGAATCTACTTGTCACTCAGCTTTCTACTTTCTTGGCCCCTTTCTTTGGAATAATTTCTCCCCATCCCTCCAGTTAGAGCCTTCTTTCTATAACTTCAAAGCACGGCTGAAAGCCCACCTGTTTCACCCAGCTTTTGATCTTCTACTCAATCCTTCTGACCTCTCCCATCCTTTTTGCATTGTGTAGTCCCCTCTCCATGTTAGTCTAGCTCCCTGAGGCATTGTCCTTGTCACTCTTAGTCAGCACTGGCATTCTTTTCAGGTTTTATTGTAAACTGCTCTATTGTCCCCACTATGAGTGGTATATCTAGTTTTAGTAAATAAAATGGAGAGGTTATGGTGTTACTGAAATTAAAAAAAAAACCTAACAAGTCTGTCACCTCCTCCAGCTGCAGTAATTAACTCTTTTGAGTTTTCTGGAAGCCCAGTGGTGATACCAGCACCCCTTCAGTACTTGTGCAACTGCACTGCTTACACAACCCTTGATATGGCCTTGCTGGTGTGGGTTTTTTGGTGCAGGATTAGTTATACAGGGAAATTTCTACACTGAACCCACTGTTAAGAGATGGAGTTCTGAAAAAGAGTACAGATGTCTATAGCAATTGGAGGTACAGGGTTTCTCTTGCATGCAGTGGACAAGCATAAACCTCTCAAGCCAGATGTACATTCAGTATGATCTCTGTCAGATTTACAGTGGCAGAGTAATCTAATGGTTAGAGCAACAGGCTAAGCATCCCATTGCTAGTCCTTGTGTTCTTGAGCAAGTCACTTAACTCTCAATTGCCTCAGATACAAACTTTAGATTATAGCCCCCCCCCCCCTGGAAAAAATACCCCAGCATAACATACAGTATCTTGAGCATATCCTGAAAAAGGCATGAGCTAAATTCAAATTATTATGTTCCTACTTGCCTTGTGCCAAAGTACCTTCTAGAGCTCACATACTGTACTACAGGCACCATAGTGGGGTGACTAGAAGTTATTAATCTGGCCAGTGGTCCCCAAACAACCATGGCAGAAAAAACACACAATTAGTCCCAGTTTCCTGATTGCATGTGTTGGTACTTGATGAGCCCCTGTCTCTCCATCCATCATAAAGAATAGTCACTTGGAATGGATACTTTACTACCAATACTGTCCTATGATTATCTCCTTTAGCTCTGTCTGGCTGTAAAGAAAGACACCACGGAATTTGAGATTCTGTTGGCCAGGCCTCCTTGGCTCCTCAGCTATCATGAAGAGAAAGCCTTCCTAGTATTAGTTGCTCCAAGGTCATGGAGATTAGAGTTACTGGAATATTTGTTTTCAGATATCTGCTAAAGCTCAGTATAGACAAAATAATTGCAAAGAAGATGAGACCAATTTTCAGTCAATATTAAAGCAACATAGTGGACATGAGTTGTAAACCTATGATCCATTCCTGTATAGAAGTAGTAGAGGCAATGCATTTTTGCTTGCCATGTTTTTCTAGATCTCTGCTTCTATTGTCTTACCTTTTTCTTTCAGTAAACATGTGCTGTTACCTAATGCATCCCAGCCAATAAACTGAACACACCATTTTCTTTATGATCATTTATGTAGAATGTGCATGTTCCTATGCTCACAGAATGAGAGCATTCAATCTCCAGGAACAAGCAGGAATGAGTCTTCACATATGGGTATGTCGGTACCGACGGAGCCTTTATCTTTATTCACATTTGATAAACCGCTATTGTAAATAACATTAAGCGGTGTACAATAAAAAGGAAGGATTTCACACTGCAAACCAAGAAAAAGGAACGCCAATAATAAAATAGGAAAGAAAGAGGCAGGACAGAGCAGTAACATCACATTAAATACCAAATCATAGGACAAACAGCCCAACCGGGCAACATAGACAAACGAACAGGGGACAGACAAGTGACAGCCTAGAAAAAGACAGACAAACAAGGCAATCAGGGAGGGGCCTCTGGGGGGAGGTCGTATGCTTTCTGAAATAGGTAAGTCTTAAGTAGGGACTTGAACTGAGGATAAGAAGATTCTAACCGGAGGGGAGTGGGTAGCATGTTCCATAGGAGGGGTCCAAAAAAGAAAAAAGAATGGCGGGTCTGTTCTAAATGGGCCTGAGAAGGTGAGGGAAGAGAAAGGCGATTGGCATGGATTGAACGGAGTTGACGGTGAGGTGAATGTAACGAGATGCTGTCTGCTAAGTAAAGAGGATTGCCAGTATAAATGGCTCGATGGATCAAGATCAGAAATTTGTAGTGAAAGCGAAAGCGCAGAGGTAGCCAATGTAACCGGATGAGGATGGGAGTAATGTGATCAAAGCGACTAGAAAATGTGACAAGGCGTGCCGCCGTATTCTGAATCCGTTGCACTCTTTGGAGCTGATAATTGGGGAGGTTAGCCAGGAAAATGTTACAGTAGTCCAGCCGACTAATAACCAGTGCAAGTACAAGGGTAATTAGTGAACTAGGGGGTAACAGAGCGAACGGCCCGAATTTGTCGTAAGGCGGCAAAGGAACAACGGGAGATTGTGGCAACATGCTCTTGAAAGGGATGGATCAAGAAGAACACCCAAATATCGGAAAGAAGATGTTAGAGGGATAGCTGTTGAGCCGATGGAGGGAGCTAGGGTAGGGCATGCACCACTCAGTGATACCCACATTGCTGAAGACTTTGTAGGGTTGAGGTGGAGGAACGCTCCCCAGCGTCCAAAAAAACGCTTTTGGAAGCATCCCACATGCATGTGCGCTGCCTTCCTGCCATTCTACTTCCCTCACAACAGTTCTTCGTTTTCCGTGGAGCTGACAGGACGTGTCCTTGTCACTGCAGAAAATTCATCATTTTTATTTTTTGTGGTCGCGCCTGCCTTTGTTCGACTACCGCCGGTGCTTTTCTTTCTTTTTCTTGGAAAATGTCTTCTTTTCACTAAGAATTTTTTTCTGGTTTAGTGTCTGACCTCTTTTGGCCACTAGGCCTCTATCCTTTCCATTATGGAAAAGCCAGCCACTATCTTTAAGAAATGTGGAAAGTGTAGCGGTACAACTATGTTAATAGACACTCATTTTTGGTGTCTGCCTTGTTTAGGTCCTGACCATTGTCCTAAAGAGTGTTTCTCTTGTAGCAGTTTAAACAGAAGAGCTCTTCAGAACCGAGCACAACTCGGTACTGGGTCTACATCCTCCATGATGTCACCAGTCAGAGTCTCTTCTTCCTTCCACGGTCAGGTAACCAAACAGTCTGTTAAGACTAGCCAGGCATCGAGATGCCTCTGGCCTTGCCCTCGGACACCATGGCTCAATCCTGGCGGGAGTCTTCGGCCTCCAAAGCATTATCGGGATCTCAGGTTGCTCCTGAGGTTTTTACCTCCGTGGATGCACCTGTGCCATGCTCGGTGGTCTGGACCGCTTCGAGTGGTACCGATACCCTGGCATCGGCTATGGTGTTGGATGAAAGACTCCTCGCCATCGAACGTAGTCTGAATCTCTCAGCTACTTTTTGGTACCGCTATAGTTGCTGCAGACCGTTCTTAGACTACTGGTATCGGCTTTGGTGCTAGCACCGGTACGCGTACCAACATCAGCATTACTCCCAGTGCCGGATGGGGCATCGCTGCAGATATGGGTATCGACATCGGTACTGGCATCGCTGCCTTTGATGCTTCCTTCGATGCCGAGCCTGGAATCGCTATCTAGCCTGGAGGATTCGGTACCGACTTCGAGGGGTACCGAACACATCTCTTTAAAGAGAATCCGATGCTTCATCTTTCCCGGTCTTCTAACCCCGATGTCGGTGATGCATCCATCGGTACCGCAGCTGAACTTTCAACAGTTCCAGCTTATACTCCTCATTTCAGAGGGTTCCTCTTGGAGGATATCTCTTTTCAAGCTTTCCTGCTTTGCCATCTCTATACCTGGGAAAGAGTCTATACCAAGGGATTCAGAAATTCTGCAGTCGCCCTGGTTTCCAGAGGAGGCAATCATGCTTCCTTTGCATCAGATCCTACAGGATCTGTTAAGAATGTGGGAAACTCCCTTAACGGTATCCCCACATTCCAAGAGAATTGACACTATCTATAAAGTGCCACCTTCTCTAGGTTTTCAAAAGACTCAACTCCCTCATCATTCTATAGTAGTAGAATCAGCAATGAGGTGTATTAAGAGTGCAAAAAAGCACTCCTCTTATCCACCAGGTTGTGAGTCTAGGACCTTAGATGCTTTTGACCATCGATGCTTCCAAGCATCTATGCTTTTAGCAAGAATCATTTCATATATTTTCTATATGGGATCCTCTTTTTGGAAGAGGTTACAAAAAGTTTAAAACTTTTGAACCCTTTCCTTCAGGAACATAAAAGAGCAGACTATTTATCACTAGTCAATCATGCTCATGATATCTCTACGTTCCTTTATCGTGCTTCCCTGGATTCTTTTGAATCTATCAGCAGATCTTCTGCTATAGCCATAGGAGCACGACGCATAGCCTGGCTCCAAGCTTCAGACTTGGATAAATGGGTACAAGAAAAGCTGGGGAATAGTCCTTGTACTGGAGAACATCTCTTCAACAAGGATTGTCTATTTCAGGCTAGTCAGATACTGATAATCCTACCCTCAGAGGATTGTCAAGACTTTCCTCTGTCCTAGCCAATAGTAAATCTTCTAAAAAACTTTGTTCTCCTAAGGGGAAAAAGTCTTATCCATATTCTACCTTTTTCAGACAGATATTTCCCAACAGGGACAACATCAAACCAGGCTAAGGAAACAGAAACCTCATCAGGCTCAGTAAACCCAATAATTCAGGGTTTCTGAATTCTTTTCCTTCCTGTATGAGGTTCACAACCTGTAGACTTATCTGTCTATTGAAAGAGTCATTCTGGTTAGATCTCATCCTTGCTGAGACAACACTGACTAAATTCTAGGCATGAATCTCTTCTTCAACAGAAGTCCACTCTTCTAGTCAAGAGTTACGGAGATATCTCATGCTTACAGGTCACCAGTTTCTACTTCCTTATTTAAAAAAAAACAACAACAAATATATGGGAAGAAAAATCAAGAAACTTAACAGGATGAGTACTACTTCATGTTTGATCTTAATTGCAGAAGACTTTAACGATAATACTTACTATATAGGGGTATGTTTACTAAACCGTGCAATTGTGTGGGGCACACTTGAACGTGCGCTAAGGTACCTTAGCGCACACTAATAGTGTGTTTTTGTGTCCTGCACACGTGCGCGCTGCACTAACGGGCCTGCACAAGTGCGTGGCGCGCTGATGTGCGATTAGAGGCGTGGAAAGGCATTCCGAGGGTGGAGGAAGGCTCCTGAGGGGCGGAGGGATGGGGTCAAGGGGCGGAGAGTGGGAGGGGAGAGGCTCCCCGCACAGGAGTGGGGCTGAAATTCAACTAAAAAAATACCGCGAGTGAAAACCTTGCATTAGAGCAGATTTAAAGGGAAGAGAAACCATTTCTGTCAGCAATGTACAGCAAAACCAGGGAAACCTACAAAACGTGAGCAGTGTGATACATGTGTACAGAACAAAATAGCAAATAAAAATCGAAAATGACCACAATAAAATTCTAATTATAATCCAGCTGGGCAATAGTGATAGCCATGGAAAACATCAGGAATCACTCCCAAGAAAGCCCCAAAAAAGAAATATGAATTTTAGAAGGGTCTATGCTTTGTCCCCATACAAGGTGAATGATCCCACAGTGAAATTGTGCAGAGCAGGGTCATAAACCCTGCTCTGCACATTTTCACTGTGGGATCATTCACCTTGTATGGGGACGGAGTGTAAAAATATTTTTTACGCTCCGTCCCCATAAAAGGTGAATGATCCCACCGTGAAAATGTGCAGAGCAGGGTTTATGACTCCTGTGGCCAGGTTTCCTATCTTCTGGGACTGCACTGTCTCTGTGGCCACAGTGTGGTGCAGTGAACACAGATAGTGTGTTCAGGAGCCAAAGATCACGAGTTCAAGTCCCAGCTGGGGCTCCTGCAAACCCAATCCCCATATTTTACCCACCACTAAACCATGATAGTAAAGACAACCGTTTTTGCAGATAACATAAGCATGGTCCAAACACCTCTTTTACCCTACAGAGCACAGACACCAGAAACATGCGCATTACCTAGACCACAGTCCCCTCAATGCAGTCCTTGAGGGCCACATATTATTTAGCTGTGATGCTGTCAGCAATATAAGGCCATGTCAGCATGGTGGCGGAGGGGTACGGTTGGTGGAGGGGGCAGTGGCTGCTGCCCACAGCAGACGGTGGCCTAGCCCCCTTCACGTGGGTGCAGTGCCCTTCAACAGACAGGCCCTGTCTGACAAACAGCCATGGACTCCCCAGGGAATGCACTGTTTTTGTGCTAAGACGGTGGTGCAGCGGACACAGCCAGTGCCTTTAGGACCAGAAGGTCACAGGTTCAAATCCCAGCTGGGGCTCCTGACAACCCAGTCCCCTTATTTTACCCATGAAGAAATCATGGTAGTAAAGACTGAACCATTATTGTTGAGACCATATGCATGGGTCAAAAACCTCTATTTTACCCTACACAGCACAAACACCATAGAAATGTGCATTACCTATGGCAGAATCCCCCAAATGCAGTCCAGGAGGGCCAAACACCATACAGTTTCCATGCTGCCTCTAATAAAGATGCCTGTGCTGCATATCTATGCACCACCCCCATGGTATGCAGATGTATTCCATGCATATTCATGAGGGACAGCATGAAAACCCGAACAGTGTTTTGCACACCAGGACTGGAGTTGGGAACCTCTGCCGTAAAGCAGCAGGCAACAGGGCCAGACACACCCACACCCACACCTCCACCCCCAGGCCCCATTGGCTACTGCCTCCTGGAGAGTCAGGACATTGGGCCCTGCGTGCATCTCCCAATACTAGCACTTGCATACCTTAGCAATGCCACCCTACACCTGGGTATACGGTACGCACCTATCAAACGTTTCCTATGAATACTGGCAGATAGCAAGTCCTACGTTAAGCACGGTTTGCTCATTGAGCTCCATCATAACAATCGTTCTGATGTCTGCGGTGTGTGCGTCAGGTCTGGTCTCTGACAGTGTTTACCACCCTGGGGAGTGACCCCCAACAGTATTGTGTAGCATATCCATGCCTGTACTGTGCCCAGGACTGGTGTGGTGGGCAGGGCTGCTAAACCCCTCTATAGTAGCACAATGCTGGCATAGGTGTGGGAGTGTGTGTCTGTCTATACAGTGTGTGGTGGCTGCAAACACCTTCCACAGCCCACACTGCCAGCACTGTTGCCAGTATTGGCCTGCCAATGTGCATAATGAGGAGCAAGGTACCATGGGTATAGCCCGGACAGGGTGACCTGGCCAGGATGCATCTGCATAGGGCACTGGCTGGGACATTGTAGTGCCCGGCCACCACCTACACAGACAGGGTGACCTCAGTATGTCCTGCTGGGGGATCACTCTCACCCTGACTGTGCAGTGATGACAGCATGGCTAGGCACCCCCATAGTGCTATATAGTATTTCTCTCATGTGATATCTATGGGTTTCCTTTTGGGGCCCAGTCACTGATTTATCTGCTTGTTGTTTATGCTGACATCCCAGTTCTGGGTGCACGCATTTCCACTGGGAACATGCACTATGGACTAGCTAGCAGACTGTTTGCAGCTGGTATGTGTCTTGATGGAGCGGCTTGCAGGGTGCAGCGGCTGAAGGCTTGCTGCAGGAGAATATCAGATGGTGGTGGGGTGCAGCTTAGCATATCCAGGCCTAAAGTCTGTCTGCTATTGTGTTATGGATGTGTACAGAGCTGCATTGACTACCCTGTAGGGTGTCTGTTCCCCAGCAGGACTGGGGTTGATGGTCCCCTCTACTGCCACCATTGCAGGGAGGTAGAATGTGGATCTGTTGATAGGAGACCCTGCTTGCCACCCTCAGCCCTGGAGGAGGGGGGGGCGGTGGTACATAGCCCACCTAGGGGTTACACCTGAGACAGACAGATATCCAAGGTGTTTCTGCAGAAACTACCTATCTGTGTAGCTACTCTGTGCCAGTAAAACACACGGTCAGTACCCCCTACCAGGCTGAGGTGCTGTGGGGGTGCACATGGTCACTTCCCCCTACCAGGCCAAGGTGCTGTGGGGGGTGCATTCCCCATCTTGTGTTTATCTGTGGACAGCTGATTTGCATGTGCAGTGCATCATGGGTATGGGTGTACTAACCCTATCCTGGTGACCACAACAGACTGTCTGTGGTGACGTGCAGGCTCTCTGCAGCCAGCCTGGGGCTTGCTAGTAGCTATAGAGCTGTAGCCCAATGGTTACTTCACTGCCTGTGAAGCCAGCGGTCATGGGTTCAAACCCACAGTGGGGTTATTTGGTAGGGCTGCCCAAAGCATTATCTCTTTTTAATGTACATTTTTGCTGCCAACAAAAACACCCTCAGCGTACTGTACCCATAAGGTGCCTCTGAGGGCGCTTTATAGGGCGCCCTATAGGGCACCTTATGGTTCCCGTCCATGTAAGGTGCACTATACATTATCCTGTGACGCAGCTTATAGGGTGCCCTTTAGGGGACATTTTAGGGTGCCGTGGCGGACAGTGCACTTTATAATGTGCCCTATGGAGTGTGTTATATGGCACCTTCAATTACGGCACGTGAGGGCATGTTTGCTGGCAGCAATTTAATAAAATAAAGTGCTGCAGGAAACAAAACGTACATTGCAAAGCTGATGCCTCAGCCAGCCTTACGTATTAGGCACACTGGGGAGCAAACTCATGACCCCTGTATCAGCAGTCAGTGCCTTAACCATTGTGCTCCACTGCTGCTCCTCCTTGCATGTCAGCGCACCTACTTATGCTTTTCATTCCCTAAACTGCACAGTGCTGCCATCAAAAACAGTACTCTGACCTTGCGGTACCTCATACGGTGCCCTATAAGCAACATTCTAGGGTGCCTTGGCGGACAGTGCACTTTAAAATGCGCTTTATGTTAACACGCTTTGAGAGTGCGTTTGCTTTAGGAGGCTTTTTATTTTAATTATCACTACTAGCAATCTTCCCCATAATACGTAATGCCTCTGCCAGCCTTGTTCATTGGGCACTGTGGGGGATTGAACCCCTGATCCCTGCACCATTGGTCAGTGTCTTAACCATTGTGCTGTGGCTCTGTTTCTGTGCTTGCACATCAGCGTGCCACCTTATGCCTCACAATATTAAAATGCCTCCTAAAACAATAGCACGCCGCCTTATGCTGCCCAATATTAAACTGGCTCCTAAAGTAATGCCTCAGCCAGCCGTCTTCATTGGGCACTGTGGGGGATTGAACCCCTGATCCCTGCACCATTGGTCAGTGTCTTAACCATTGTGCTGTGGTTCTGCTCTTCTGCTTGCACATCAGCGTGCCACTTATGCCTCCCGTGCAGCTTTCTCATGCGCTAATGTGCGGGGCCTACATGGGCGCCGTGCACCTTAGCGCATATTTAAATCCCAGTTTTTCTTTTTCAGAAAAACGCCCACTCCTTATATGGCACCCGCACACTAGCGTGGTTTTAGTAAACAAACATACCCCTTAGTGTTGTGCCCTGTGCCCAGGTGGTTGCCTATAGGCTGGGACGTGCCTTTGTATTGTCCTTAAATAAGGAAATCCAGAGCTGAGGGAGTTGTAGTTGTGAGGTCTCAAACAATAAAGTTGTGACTTGAGGGCTTTAGGCAAACACAGAATTTTATTTTTTTTCCTTTCCAAAAGAGCATTTAAAAGCTCAACACATGGCAAAATAAATGGGATTCTTCTCCACACAAACTTCTAATAAAAAGACCCTCTTTGACACCGCAACTGCTTCTATCAGCTTTAAGCACAAATAGCTGTTTCCTTTTAAACTTTCAGCATTCAAAAATAAAGCTTTAAGTGCTTCTGTCAGCTTTAAGCATATGTAGCTGTTTCTTTCAATGCTTCCAGTGTTCAAAATAAAATTAACTGCTTCTGTCAGTTTTACTCAGACAATTTGTTTCTAGGTTTTTCTCCTTTCAAAACCTAGAACTTTTATGCTGTTTTCTTGCAAAGCGAGCAGTCCATTAATGATTCTACAGACTCCTTATCAGAATCATAACACTCTGTTTGCATTTGTTCATAACCTGTATCTGTGCAAGCTGATTTAAACCCAGATATAACAATCTCGGGCTTAATCTCTTCTAACAGCTCTAGGACCTTTCTCCAGTGAGACTTCCCTTTATGCTCAGGGTTCTTAGCACTAAACAATTAATAAACACTCTAAATATCTCAATTTTCCAAGCTGGCAGATAAATTTTTAAATATTCGATTTTAATAGTCCCATAGGGAAACTTTTTACATTTAACATACTGTGAATTATCATATACAAATATTATACTCTACTATTTTTATTACAAAAAACTCCTGTAGAACTGTATTACTACTGATTATACTTATATCTCTTACACAGTATGACAAAAAATTGTACTAATTAGTTCCCATTAGGTTCCTAATCTATATAAATACACATTATCTCATTTAAACCTTAAAAACCTCTATAACTTATGCTGAAAAAGAATATATAAAACCACTCTGTTACTTTCTCTTTTTTAAAACAGAATTACTAATATGGGCATCCTCTTCCGTACTGAATGGTTGAATAGCTGGTGTTGATAACACTCTTGTCGCTTTCTCTTTTAGAACATTCTCTTTTAGAACAGGATTGCTAGTGTGGTCATCCTTTTCCAAACCGAGTAACTGATGTCAAACGGCACTGTTCACAGGAAATGACATAAAGTTCTTGCTTGTCTCTGTTGCAAACTGTCCACAGTAGCAAAATCCGTCAGAAATGCTTAATCCTCCAGCAAATCCTTCAGCATATAATCAGTTCAAAAGTTTCCCATGTTGTAACATATCGACATCACTTGATTATCTTTGAAACAATAACCCAACGCCGTTCAATGGCACTGCCCTCGCGTTTCTCTAATTGGTTCTTCAGGGGTCTGTCTTCAAAGAGCTCTGCCCTCAGCATATGCACTATAAGTCTAGATGCTGCCCACGTCTCACTTCGATCTCTCTTGACTGGAAATCAACCAACGATCCAGGAACGCCGCGTTCCTGGATCGTTGGTTGATTTCCAGTCAAGAGAGATCGAAGTGAGACGTGGGCAGCATCTAGACTTATAGTGCATATGCTGAGGGCAGAGCTCTTTGAAGACAGACCCCTGAAGAACCAATTAGAGAAACGCGAGGGCAGTGCCATTGAACGGGGTTATTGTTTCAAAGATAATCAAGTGATGTCGATATGTTACAACATGGGAAACTTTTGAACTGATTATATGCTGAAGGATTTGCTGGAGGATTAAGCATTTCTGACGGATTTTGCTACTGTGGACAGTTTGCAACAGAGACAAGCAAGAACTTTATGTCATTTCCTGTGAACAGTGCCGTTTGACATCAGTTACTCGGTTTGGAAAAGGATGACCACACTAGCAATCCTGTTCTAAAAGAGAATGTTCTAAAAGAGAAAGCGACAAGAGTGTTATCAACACCAGCTATTCAACCATTCAGTACGGAAGAGGATGCCCATATTAGTAATTCTGTTTTAAAAAAGAGAAAGTAACAGAGTGGTTTTATATATTCTTTTTCAGCATAAGTTATAGAGGTTTTTAAGGTTTAAATGAGATAATGTGTATTTATATAGATTAGGAACCTAATGGGAACTAATTAGTACAATTTTTTGTCATACTGTGTAAGAGATATAAGTATAATCAGTAGTAATACAGTTCTACAGGAGTTTTTTGTAATAAAAATAGTAGAGTATAATATTTGTATATGATAATTCACAGTATGTTAAATGTAAAAAGTTTCCCTATGGGACTATTAAAATCGAATATTTAAAAATTTATCTGCCAGCTTGGAAAATTGAGATATTTAGAGTGTTTATTAATTGTTTAGTGCTATTCACACTCTGTGACAAGTGCCTTAGAAAGTGCAGGGTTCTTAGCAGGCACATGGAGATTCTTTTCTTTCATCAACCGGCACAGAGCCTCTAACTGGCTCACATTACTTTTATTTACAGTTCTATTCACACACCTTTTGGGAGTTGGCAGTTTTCCAGCAGGTTCATGAGCTGCTGCTATCGTACCTTGCTCCTTGTCAGTAGCTCTCCCAGGCAAAACCCTCCTGCCTCCAGAATCAGCTGCAGTTCCCCCTGCACTACTGACTTCCTTCTGGAATGTGGCTCCCTGTGTGTTGGTTTCCTTTGGAATCCTCTCTGGTGCTGACCCTGGTAATTTTGTCCTTCTGCACCCCTGCTAGTACTCTCTCCTTCCATTTCCCTGGTGGTCTCCGCCCACTCTTCTAATCCCCTGGGCTTATATGAGTGTGCCTGGGCTGTGCTCCTCCCTCAGGTGCCTCTCATTAACTTCACAGCTTGCCTCAGAGCTTGGGCGTGGTCTGTACCCAGCAACTACGTGTGGGTTTTTTTCTCTTTGCCTGCAGTCTGAAAACCACTGCTTTCTGGCCTGTCTCTTTCCCTAAAGGTAAAAGCCTGTTTTTCTTCCAGTTCCATAGGCGCAGATACACTTTTCCCATCACAGTAGTAAGTTATTTCAACTCTATTACTTTCTGTCTGTTAGTCTGGACATCCAGTCTCTAACAGGAATATTATTCAACTGGAGAGCTTCTCATGAAGCTATAGGAGTTCCTACTCCAGTAAATCTTCCAATACAGAGTTTTTTCCCTTTTGGGTCCTTCTGCGCTGGGGTTTTTACAGGATGCAAAACAGCATTCTGAACACTACCACCAAATTATTCTATCCATTTGAGCATAGTCAACTCAGATGGCTTCTAAAACCTTCCATAACAAAAATAACCCACCAAGTGAGTTATATGAGCTTCTTAAACAGATAGCTCACATGGGTTTCTGCCTCTTCCACGCTACCTGTGTAGTTCTGAGTTGACCCCTCAAATATTCTTTTTATGACAGCTTATCAGACAGGAATTTAGTATTACCATTCCTAATCATGTCTGTTAGTCCTTTTTCTGCTGTCTTTATAACAGATGGCTCTGAAATACATTTTTGAAACCCTCTTGTTCACTTGTCATTCTAAGACAGAAACCCTGTCTACTATCTTGAGCTATGTTCAATTCTATATTTTCAGACTTGATTAGGTTGCACGCTGGCTATCTAACAGCCAGGGCTCTCATAAGCAACCTACAACATGCTCTCTGCAACCATGCAAGGAAGCTTTGCAACTATGGGCCTTTGTCAGAGAGCATCAGAGTCTGCTCCTGGCAGGTAACTTCCAGGCGGTTAAAGAACCTGTAACTGGTGGCCTCTACCCACTCATGTGCCCATGCCTGTTGGTTCCTTTTTTTTTTTGTTATCTTCCTTAAAATTCTTTTAAGGAAAAGGAACCAGGGCCTAAACGACTTTGAAAGTTAAGGAATGGCACCACTCCCTGGATTGTTCTATGTCTTCAAAAGAACTTCTACAACAGGGATGCATTCCTAATCATTGCAGTTGATCTTTATCTATTGCAATTTTTTTCTACTTTCCAATACCTCATTGAAGTCAATAATAAGCAAAGAACGCATAATACTCATACTGCCCTCAAAAGGAGGCAAGCATACTATTTCCTTATGTTGCATTCCTTTCTAACAAATTTTTCTGAAGTTATAGAAGGACCCAGATCCTTTATCCTAGGATCTCCTTTGCACTCTTTCATGTACGTCTCAAGACCTAGTCATCTCAGGACTAGTCTTTTTAAGACTTAGGGGCTTGTTTACAAAGCCACGGCTGCCCCATTGATTTCAATGGGGGGGGCCGCGGCTGCCCCATTGATTTCAATGGGGGGGCCGCGGCTGCCCCATTGATTTCAATGGGGGGGCCGCGGCTGCGATCGCAAACCACTACTGCAGCTTTGTAAACAAGCCCCTTAGACTCTTTGTCACAAGTAAGAAGCATCCTGCTGGTTTCCATGTAACCTTGCACATGATTCTTACACTAATTCATTAATATGAATTCACTGACTTTCCTCAAGAGGGCTGTGACCCTTCTGGTTGTTAGTTGGATCACGTTATACAATCTGACCTTGAAATATTGTTACTGTCCATATCAATGCTTTCAGCATGCAATGGTATTCTTAAATGGACATCCAATTTATCTGGTAAAATTAGGAAACTCCTTTTAACATAACCTTTTTTTCTGCTTGAATCAGGTTACCTTATATCTGAAGCTGTCTATGTGCAGTTAGCCTAAGTGCCATCACTTATGCGACACATGTCACTGATCTTCAGAAATTGGGGGCTAAACTGCCCAGTACAATTTTTTGTCTGGTTAATGGTGTTCAAGAAACCCATCCTTTTTTTTTTCTGTAAAGGTCTTGGAACTTTTTGATCCAGACCAGTTAGTTTTATCTGTCTTTCTTTCCCTAGACACCATCCCTTTCTAAGGTCTGAATTTTTTTTCAGACTTGGTCTATTCGGAAGTTTAGCTGCTCTCCAAGGTCCCAACTTCTTATAGAACTCCCCAGTTCCCCTGGGGTTAGTTCTAGACAATATTTATTTTCTCCATCTGTATTGCAAATTGTATTTCCTTTACTCTTCACAGTAAGGGAACTCCATATGAGAGCAATGTGATGGTTCTTACAACCGACCCATATGTGTAGCTTTGCAATCTTTGGATAAAATCCTTTTTCAAGAATTGTGACTCCTATCCCTTACTAACAGTTATTTCTACCCAAGGACACCTTTGCAGATACCTTGTTTAATCCAGCTGTTCAACAGCACCCCCTTTTACACTGTTAGTTCAACTCCTACCTTCCATCCCTTTGGATGCTGGAGGTGCTCGGGGGAAGCATGGCTCATCCATTAGATTTGCAACATGCTAGGCATCTTTAGCTTGGGAGTCCCCATATGTGAAGACTTGTTCCTGGAGATAGCACAGTTACTTACCTGTAACAGGTGATCTCTGGGAATAGCAGGAATAAGTCTTCACAACACACCCACCTCCCCTAGGAGGAGTTCTCTCTTCTAATTTGTCTACTTCCCTCCTTTGATCTCAGCTACAAACACAACTGTTGTGAGGGAAGTAGAATGGCAGGAAGGCAGCACACATGCATGTGGGATGCTCCCAAAAGCGTTCCTGTGCAGGCTCTGTCAGTACCGCCGTACCCATATGTGAAGACTTATTCCTGCTGTTCCTAGAGATCACCTGTTACAGGTAAGTAACTGCTGTGTACACAACTAAGGTATCTGCATCTCAAAATGCAGCCTTCAGTGTTAGGCCTTTGCTGGGCAGAGGAAAATACAAGTATCCTGACACTGCTCTTCCATTCCCAGAGACTAGTGTGGTCAGAAAATCCATAAGTTCTAGCAAGCACCATACACAGGAAAGACCCCAGTTATGTTCAAATGTATGATGGGTTGCATTTCTTTACAAATCCTTATTGAAATCACACCAGACCTGTTTAAGTAGTAGCAACCCCAAATAACATCACTGTGAAAGCCACTCATGACTGTTCAGAAAAGGCTGTTATCTGATGACCTTTTTCTTATAGCAAAATACCTGCCCCTGTGGACTTAAGAATTGTGAAGCAGTGCTACATAGTCTGCTCTAAAAGAAATCCAAGCTTTCTTCAGTTCCTTCAGGAAGCAACCAAGGTCTGCCTTTGATAAAACTGATTTGTATACTTTAATAACAAACATGCAGCCATGGATTCAAGAAAAAATTGCTCCGTGAGGGCTCCGTCGGTGCCGACATCACCATAAGTGAGGACTGACTTCCTGCTTGGTCCTGGAGAAGATTCACTACCCTACCCTTTCCTTCCCTTCAGTAGGTTAGCTTTTGGTTATAGGTCCTATTTTCTCTTTATTACATTTCTGTCTTTTGCTGTTCTCCCTCTTCCTCACTATTTACTAGGCCTGTCTCTAAAAGGCCTTAAGCATAATCTGCTACAGACTCTCTGAATGTCCTTAATCTTTTATACTGTATCCCATCTGGCCTCAGTTGTAGACAAGAGCCAGCTCCTGCACTTTAACACAAGACAGAAGGCTATGCATAGAGGGATTCCAGCCAGCATGTTATAGGTCTTGTCCTCAGAAGAGGGGTAATAGTACACCTGAAGTACATATTTAACAGATTTTATATACTGCTTTATCAATTAAATCAGTTTAATGTATATTATTAAGTTTACATGTAAACAGGGATATTAATAACTTGGATTTTTTTTCTGAGGCAATGGTGGGTTAAGTGATTTGCCCAAGGCATGCTAATGGGAATCAAACCCTGGTCTCTGGGTTCCCAAGCCAGTACTCTTAACCATTAGGTTACTCCTCCACTCAGTGCCAAGTTTGATGCCCAGAGGCACCCCTGACATCAATGCCTGCTGCAAGGCCAAGATGGAGGAGAGGCTCTGCTCCATGGCCACCAGATGGAGCTCGAGGCCCAATGGCTGGGCAGTTCCTGGCATGGACACTGAGGCCCTTGGGTCCAACACTGGCACTCTGGAGAGGGCATCCTCAAGGAGAACTATAGGGTCCTGGTGCTGTCTGAGATGGCCGAGGACTCTTGGTTCAAGACTTCCTGAGGGCACTGCTCTGAGTCATCCAAGTCCCAGCAAGGGACCTTGCCAGGTTTGATCAGAGTCACCTCCTTCAGGACCACCTTTTTAGGAGGGTCTGGGGCTGCACTGGATGAGCCGCCACAGGACTCTGAGGACACCCAGACCTCTCACGAAGGGCCAGCTTTGGGGCTCAGTGATGGGGATGCTGGGGGGCAGAGTCAACTCCTGTACTGATTAACAAGTGTACAAGAACAGCATATTTGCCTAAGGCAGCTATGAAAGACAGGACACTACTAACACCAGGGCATTTTTTTCTGAGGGCACATTTAGCACTGCCTTCTAAAATGGACTCATCCTCACGTATTAATGAAAAAGCATTGCACGAATACCAGCACAGGTTTTTTGCTAGGAAAAATGCACCAACTAGCACCAAAGTCAGCCAATATGCCAGCTGTAAACAGATTCCTCCATCCAGGGCCTAGGTCTATAGTCTTTTTTTTGGCATACAGTCATCCCATTTACCCATAAATAGTCTTGTGCAACAGCAGAAAGACTAATCATCTTTATGGGGCTATTTCTTCCACCCTATCATCTCATCAGCTAACACCACATGCATTTTGAACTCAAGACCCCCCCCCCACCACCTGCTTATCGCTATAGGAAGTAGGATGGTTTCTCTTCTGTCAGCCTTACTTACATAAGGATCTAACACTTAGGATGCACCATCACCACAAGGCCAATAGGAATAAAAGGTCATGCAATAGCCAGCCAGCATACACTAAGCATCAGTAAAAGGGGGGCCCTAAAAGTTTTAAAAGACAGCAAGGGGGAAATTGAACCTTTATATGCAATACAGGCAACAACTCCCTCCCATTGAAGTCCCTTCCTTCATACAAGGAGCAAATATCCCATACTACCCATTGAAAAACTAAAAAAGGTACACCAGCTTTCATAAAATATTTATTTGAAGGGGACAGGGTAACAGAATAAATCATGCATCAACATTGTTTAAAAAAAAATAAAAAGGAAAATCATAGATATGAAGAATGACTGGTGCTGCTGATTTTGAAACAAGTTTATAAAAATCAATCAAATCATTCTTACTGTCCAAAAGTGATGATATCAAAACCACTGGAAGCTGAACACATGGACATCACATGAGCAGAACCAATCTCAATGTTTCAGACATTGTTTAAAATAAGCATCACTTATAGGGAGCACTGCGCATCACAACTACTTCTCTAACTGTAATGACACACATCAATAAGAATGAAGTAGGACATGGACTTACATATGTAAGTTTAAGATAATCTTACCAAACACAAAGAAAATATGTGCACCGTTAAATCAGTCATGCCTCATCCAGCCCCTCCCACCTGCAAAATGGGAAACAAAAATGTAAAGTTTTCTGCCTCTTCATTCTTACATTTCACCCGCATGAAGCAGTTAAGCCATATTCCACATCCTTCCACCTAGTAAAGCCTTAGCATTAATTGTAGTGTTCAAAGTGTGAACTTCCCCCTTTCTTAGCTCTACTGCCTTTAAGTCTGTTTGTTAATATTTGCAATGACACTTGTACTCTCCAATGCTTTGTTTGTGTGTCCCCCTAATAAGCATTTATTTTTAGACCTTTCATTATGGTCCCATGCCCCATTGGCCACCTCCTTTGAGCCTACTGCTTGCAGTGTGTAGATGGACAGCACCTTGATAAATGAGTAACCTTTTCCTCCTTCTTCTCCTCCCCCCCCCCCAATTGTTTATGGAGTGGCTGCACCTGGAATACCATATTTTGTTTTGAAGGCGCTCTCTCAGTAAGGATGGAAAAAGGCTTGAAATAGTCCAGAAGAAAAGTAAAGTAATCTACAGGGTCTACACTAGGAAACAAATGAGAAACTACTCAAGGACTTAAATACATACACCATATAGAGGATGGGGAAGGACAGAAATACTTGAAGTGTGAACCTTTGCCAAAAGAAAAGGATACCCAGGGGACATGTTATGAAGCAGCATCATCAAAACATTTTTTCACAGCAACACAGAATCCCTAAAACAGCAAGAAGCTGGAAATCTAGCATTAAGCATTTCAGCTCAAGGCAGTATTGGAGGGACTTGTCTATATGAAGTGGTAGTTAGACCCTAACTACCTTACCGGGCAGGCTGGATGGGCCATTTCTTCCTTTTATCTGAATAGTTTACTGTGCTTCACTTATATTCATAATTCTGGGTGAGACTTCATGACAGGGGAGCTTTCAGTGTAAAATATTGACTCCAAAATGAAATAAAATCAAAAGTAAAAAGAGGAATCTTAATGGCTTTCATTGAATGGTCAAAAATACTGATGCACTATGTTTAAATTTAAATATATATTTTTTTAAAGAGGCAGAAAAGGAGTGAATACTAGGCTTAATGGCAATGGTGAGCACCATTGTAAACTCCAAATTTGGGAAGAGGAATAAAACTAAAGAGGGTTTCAGCCTGCAATAAGCAAGTGTAAGCTTAGGGCAGGGAAACCTATTCAAATAAATATAAAATTGAATGAAAGGAACAAAAATACTGACTAATGATACCTAGTGGGTAGGTAGCACATTTTATTTGTGTATTCTAAAATGGTCAGCAATTCACATAGGCATGAAAAGGACAACAGGGAGGGGGGGGGGGGGGGGTTTGCACTTAGTGCTGGTTGTCAGCTGCACAAAAATCTCACTTCTGGAACTATAACCAAAACTGCACACTGAATCTATCAATACAGAATAAGTTTCTTAAGTAAAAAAATCTTTATACATAGTAATAAAAAAAGAAGGCAAGATGCATCAAACAGAAATCCGCTGGTTAGTTTCCTCTGGGTTCTTCCACAGCCGCTAGAGGACCTGGCTCACAATGTTAGAAAAGTATTTCCGACATTCTGTCTCAGGCATCTTACACCTTTTGCTTGTGGTACAGATTGTTCTGTCCAAGTGCCCTGATGGACAGAGGCAGCTCAGCTTTGGCTTTTATGCTGGCAAACTCAGCTTCTTTCCCTTTAGTACTGAAATCATGAAGAAGAAAAATTAAGGAAAATGCACTGTATAAAGCAGTACAATCAGCAAACCAGAAAATGTCTGTTTTCGATCGTCACAAAAGCACAAGAATAGTGATTCTAGAGAAAGGGTAGAGTATTGTACCCAGCAAAAATTCATGAAACACTACAAACATTTTTTTAAACCTTCAGGAAGGCGAATGAAAATTAATAGCTTTAAAGGTAAAGCATGGTTACTCACCTGTAGAAGATGTTCTCTGGGAACATCAGGAATAAGAACTCGCATATGGGCGATATCACCAATGCAGCCCACGCAAGAATACTCCCCAGCAAGCTTTTGGGAGCTCCATTACACAGGTGTGCTTGCCTTCCCGCTTGCAGGAACCATCTTACCTCAATAGGATGACAAAGTTGAACAAAAAACTATGGAGAGACAGTTGAAGACTTATTCCTGCTGTTCCCAGAGAATATCTGCTACAGGTGAGTAACCATGCTTTCTCCGGAAACAAGCAGGAATGAAGTCCTCACATATGGGACACCCCAGCTACAGGCTACCAAAACCCAGTAAAAAAACACAAACACCACACCCACAAGCTCAACAGGGCAACCAAAGGGAGAACGTAGATGAATAACACGAGTACTTTCTGTAAAGATTCCTTAGAGCCAGTATACAGGGAGGACAAACATCAGGATGATGCTACGTGAGCCTGGACAGAAAGGCCGGTGTGAAGGATTTGAAGCTAAGTCCAAAACAGGTGCCAGAGTACAGGTTTGGCCAAAGTTGCTGTCATGCTGGGGATCTCCATCCAGACAGTAATGAGCTGTGAAGGTGTGGACCAAAGACCACGTAGCAGCCCTACAGATCTGCACAGAGAAGATCTATGGCAAATTTGCCACAGAAGCAGCCATAGTTCTGAAGTTATGAGCTGTGAATGATGTTCCAGGCTCAGACCAGCCCGAGCAGACAAAAGGGTTGCTGTCTGCGACCCAAATGGACAGGCTATATTTGGAAACAGCCACACCCAGTCTATTAGGGTCAAAGGAGACAAAGAACTTGGTAGAATGTCAATGGGCTTTTGTTTTCTCCAAGTAGAAAGCAAAGCTCTTACAATCCAATGTATGTAGTGTGGCCTCAGCCCTTTTGGCACGAGGTCTGGGAAAGCACAGTTACTTACCTGTAACAGGTGATCTCTGGGAACAGCAGGAATAAGTCTTCACATATGGGTATCGTCAGTACCGACGGAGCCTGCACGGGAACGCTCCCCAGCATCCAGAAAGCAAGCTTTTGGGAGCATCCCACAGTGCCTGCGTGCTGCCTTCCCGCCTTTCCTAACTACCTCTCTCCAGTTCAAGTTTTAAAGCTGAGACAGAGAGAGAGAGGAAAGGAAAGATAGAGAGATCAACTCCTAGGGGAGGTGGGTGGGTTGTGAAGACTTATTCCTGCTGTTCCCAGAGATCACCTGTTACAGGTAAGTAACTGTGCTATCTCCAGGAACAAGCAGGAATGAATCTTCACATATGGGGACTCCCCAGCTAGAGATGCCTGGGAGATCACCCAGATTGAGGCCCTGGGAAGGGCTCTACCTCTACCCATGAATCTCAGGCATCCAGTCAGGGATGGAGGGTAGGAGTTGATTAGGTATGGAACAGGTGTTTGAGAACAGCCTGACCAAACAAGGCATCCTGGCAGGAGTCCTTGTCCAAGCAGTAATAGGCTGTGAAGGTATGAAGCGATGCCCAGGTGGCCGCTCGACAGATTTGGTCGATGGACACAGAGTTTAGATGAGCCATAGAGGTTACCATGGCCCTCACATTGTGAGCTGTGACATGGCCCTCCAGAGAAAGGTTCTTACTTTGGTAGGTGAAGGAAATACACTGAGCAATCCAATTGGACAGAGTTCTCTTAGAGACTGGAAGTCCTAAATGAGAAGGATCAAAAGCAACAAAAAGTTGAGAGGACTTTCTATGTTGCTGTGTCCTGTGTAAGTAGAAAGCAAGTGCTCTTTTACAATCCAGGGTATGAAGATTCCTCTCTGCACTTGATGCATGAGATCCTGGAAAAAGAGACAGGTAAAAACACTTCCTGGTTCAGATGAAAAGGTGAGACCACTTTAGGCATAAAGTGTGGATTAGTTCTGAGGACTACCTTGTCATGATGGAACCTTGTATAAGGAGGATTAGCCACTAAAGCTTGCAACTCACTGATACGGCGAGCTGAGGTGACTGCAATGAGAAAAATAACCTTCCAGGAAAGGAATTTTAAGGAGGTAGTGGCTAAGGGTTCAAAGGGTGGCTTCATAAGCTGGCCAAGAACCAAAGTCCCATGCCACTGGAGGTGGTCTAATGGGAGGTTTAATCAAAAGAAGGCCTCTCATGAATCTTGCTATAAGAGGATGAGAGGAAATAGGTTGTCCACTGAGAGGCTTAAGGGATGCTGCAATAGCACTCAAATGGACTCTGATTGAATTTGTTTTAAGGCCTGCATGGGATAAATGCAGCAAATAGTCTAGTAAAGAATTCAAAGGTATTGCAAGAGGGTTGAGACCCTTCTCTGCACACCAAATGGAAAACCTTTTCCATTTAAAAGCATATGAACGTCTGGTGGAAGGCTTTCTGGAAGCATGAAGGATATCCTTCACTTGCTGAGAAAGTTGTAAATCTTGAAGGTCTAGGCCTTCAGCAACCAGGCCCTGAGATGAAGAGACTGAGGATTTGGGTGCCACAAGGTTCCCTCCTCCTGGGAGAGGAGATCTGGAGCAGACCTCAGGTCTAGGGAGGGAGCTTGAGAGAGATGCAGAAGTAGAGGGTACCACACTTGGCGTGGCCATAGTGGTGCTATGAGGATCATAGTCCCCTTGTCTCTCTGAAGCTTGAACCGAGTCTTGGGAATTAGGGGAATAGGTGGAAAGGCAGAGGAAGGTCTTGCCCCCAATGAAGGAGGAAGGCATCCCTGGCCTGAACTCCCTGACATGGAATCCTGGAACAGAACCGGGGAAGTTTGGCATTCCATGGACTTACAAACAGGTCTATGTCTGGAGTACCCCAAATCCGAAAAATTCTGGCTATCTGGTCCCCATGGAGGGACCATTCGTGCGGAAGCAGAACTCGACTGAGTCTGTCTGCCCAAGAGTTTTGAACCCCTGGAAGATGTACTGCCATGAGATGGATTTGATGCTCTCTGGCGAAGGCCCACAATCTCAGAGCTTTGTTGCAAAGCAACAGAGCCAGTCCCTCCCTGCTTGTTCACGTAGAACATGGCTACCTGGTTGTCCATGTGGATGAGGACTGTCTTGTAGCTGAGCAGGGTGTGGAAGACTCAGAGCCAGAAAGATTGCTCTGAGCTCTAAGAGGTTGATATGAAGAGATGTCTCCTGTGGAGACCAGATGCCCTGGGTTGAGAGATCTTGTAGATGAGCCCCCCCAACCCCTTGGAGAGGCATCTGTTGAAAGGGTGGCTTGGGGTAACACCTGTTGAAAGGGGGACCCCAGCAACAGATTCTGAGTGGACTTCCACCAGTGGAGGGACCAAAAAAGGCGACTGGAGGTTGCTATTTTGTCTGACAGGCAACCTGATGCCTGGGTCCATTGGGAGGATAGGGTCCACTGAGCTGCTCTCATGTGAAGGCGAGCATAGGGAACCACATGCACCGTGGATGCCATGTAGCCTAAGAGCTGCAACATCTCTCAAGCAGTTAAATGGGATTTTAACTGAATCTGGGAGGCTAACTGCACCAAGCGTAGGCAACGGCCCTGGGGAAGATAGGGGCCTTACTGGCTACCACAACTGCAAGGGCCTATGAACTCTAGAGACTGAGTAGGGGTGAGATGGGATTTTGGAATGTTGATTACCAGTCCCAGATACTGAAGAACACGCCTTGTGCAGGCCAGGGAAGTCTGGGCCTCTGAATGGGATGGAGCTTGGATGAGCCAGTCGTCCAGATATGGGAATATGAATATTCTTAGAGAGTGCAGGAATGCAGCTACTACTGCCATGCATTTTGTGAACACTCTTGGAGCAGAGGCCAGACTGAAAGGAAGCACTTTGTATTGGTAGTGCTTTCCTTGGTAAAGGAACCGAAGGAATCTTCTGTGTCTTGGATGGATGAGAACATGGGTGTACGCATCCTTGAGATCTAGAGAACAAAGCCAGTCCTGACTTTGGAGGTATGGAAGGAGAGTTCCGAGAGAAGTCATCTTGAATTTCTCCTTGCATAGAAACTTGTTCAATTCTCTGAGATCTAATATGGGTCTGTAGCCCCCCTGTTTTCTTTGGAATGAGGAAATAGGGGGAGTAGAACCCTGAACCCTGTTGAAGAAGGGGTACTTCTTCTATTGCCCCTTGGGCAAGAAGGGTAGAAATCTCTTGACCTAGAAGGTTGAGGAGAGATGTTGGAGAATTGAACTGTTTCACCATGGTGTGAGGAGGAAGGTTTAAGAAATGAAGTTTGTACCCTTCCTTTATGATGGAGAGGGTCCACTGCTCTGCTGTGATTTGTTCCCCTTCTGGGAGCAAAGTGAGCTAACCTTCCTGGGATGGTGAGAGGCTCTGGATGTTCTAGAGCCAGAAAGGCTAAGTTCTCTAGTAGAAAGTCAAAGGCCCTGAGGAGGCTGAGGCTGTTGGGCCGTAGCAGTCCTCGCAGCCTGGGTTTTGACCTGTTTTGGTTGTTGCTGTCTCTTTGTAGCAAAACGACCTTGAGAAGATGCCTGACCATAAGAAGAAAATTTCCCTTTCTTTGGGAAAGATCCCTTTTTGAACAACCTCTTTTTAAAAGGAGCAGTAGTAGACTTTGAAAGTCTATCTAAAGCAGAGTTTTCAGCATCCATTTGGTTGGCCTTTGCTTGCCAATCTTTGCAAGGTTGGCAAGCAAAGGCCTAGACCATCCTGTACCCAGGATTCCAAATCAGAGGCTTGCAACCAAGCAACTCTGCATGCACCTATGGCAATAGCCAAGGCTCTACTGGCCCCCTCAAAGAGTCAAAGGCTGCACGGTTGGTAAACTTGGATACATCCTGTGCATGTTTAAGCCAGGTGATGTATTCTTCTCTTATCTTCTGACATAAAAGGAGATAAGGTTTGCAGATGATCTGTAACTTCTATAGTCTCTATATGGGGATGTTTCTAAAAGGAGTTGATTCTGGCTACAAGCATACTGGCCTGGAAGATTTTCCTGCCAAAGGCATCTAGAGTTCTGCATTCTCTTCCTGGAGGAGCAGAGGAGTGCCTTTTTGTACTCTTGATCTTTTTCATAGCAGACTCTACCACAATAGAGTGGTGAGGAAGCTGAGTCTTATGAAACCCAGGACAAGGAGGAACACGATACATGGTTTCCAACCTTCTGGAATGAGGGGAGGTGGAAAGAGGAGTCTCCCATATGCCCAGCATGTGATCATAAAGAATCTCATGTATTGGTAAGGTGGCTGCCTCTTTAGGAGCCTTAGGATATTGTAGGATATCCAATTTTTTGGCTCTAGCTTCAGTCTCAGAGGTCACTGAGATGGACAGGCCTTTGGCCACCTCCCTAATGAAGTCCTGAAAAGACAAGTCTTCAGGAGGAGACATTCTCCGTTTTGGAGAAGAGGGTTCCTGAGGAAGGATGCCTGATGCTTCAATTGAGGCCTCTGAAGAATCAGAGTCTTCAGAGGAATCGAAGTATCAACTATCTGGATGCTCTCGTAGAGCCCGATACGCGTACTGGGAGGTATCGACATCGGGAGTAATCGGTACTGGGTCGGTACTGATGGGCATCACTGGATAGCGTGATGCTGATGTCGATGCAAGCGGTACTGGTATTGAGACCAATATCGGGTCCGGTATCGGAATCGGTACAGGTACCGACAACGGGGTTTGTTGCAGTACCATAGGCATCGCAGCTTGAATGAATGCCGTGATGGCACGCTGCATGGTCAGAATATTCTGATCCATTGACGCCACCAATGTCTGGATGTCGGTACCGGTAGAAACTGCCGGTACCCCAGAACATTGTAACAGGTGATCGGTCGAGGCTGAGCCATCGATATCAACCTGTGACCCCATAGGTAGTGCTTTGGAAGCCGGTGCCTCCCGCCGGGGTAATTTTGCCGGTGTGGTATCCGTAAGAGTTAGCCCGGGGCATTTCGATACTTAGAGGGAGATGAACTCTGAGGACCGGCCAGATTTAAGTTTGGTTACCTGAGATCCATGGGATGAAGAAGCCCTGGAAGACGTCGATGCCACGGAAGCTGCATCGGAGGGAAACAGGGTACTGAGCTTAGCTGCCCGATTCTGTAACCCTCTTTTAGGCATCATGGAACAGGACTCACAATCCGCAATGGAGTGGTCAGGACCTAAACATTTTAGACACCAGTCATGGGTGTCAGTGACAGAAATAGTGCTGCTGCACTTTGTGCATTTTTTAAACCCGGAGGTGGGTTTTTCCATGAGGGAAAAATATATCTGTAGGCCTAAGGCCCCAGAAAAAAAAATGCACTGAAAAGTTTGGTTTTTTTTAAAGAAAGAAAAAAGGACCGGTGGTACCGGTGCGGAATCGAGAAGGCAGACACGCGACTAAAGAAAAATAAAAGAAAATAAGAAATTCTTCAGCGGTGACAGGAAACACAACCTGCTGGCTCCACGGAAAAGAAGAACTGGAGAGAGGCAGTTAGGAAAGGTGGGAAGGCAGCGTCCAGGTGCTGTGGGATGCTCCCAAAAGCTTTCTTTCTGGACGCTGGGGAGCGTTCCCGCGCAGGCTCCGTCGGTACCCATATGTGAAGACTCATTCCTGCTTGTTCCTGGAGATAAAAAAGCTAGGCAACACCACAGACTGGTTAAAGTGAAAGGATGAAATCACTGTAGGAAGGAATAGAGCATGTGTCCATAGGACTATCCTAATCTGGTGTAGGGCGAATGCACCACCAGAGCCTGCAGATCACTAACCTGGTGGGCAGAGGTGACCATAACTAAAAACATGACTTTCCAGGTGAGGAACTTGGAGGAGATGCGTCAGCAACACCTCCACAATGCAAGACAAGGGGTCTATTGCCTTGTCCATGCACCAGATAATCTACATCATTTGAAAGAATGGTCTAGAATTTGGCAGCTGGGATTTAATGTTAAATGTAAGGTCATGCATTTGGGCTGCAGCAATCCAAGGGAGCAATATAGTATAGGGGGTGAAGTACTTTTGTCCACTAAAGAAAAGCGGGACGTAGGCGTGGTTGTGTCTGATGATCTTAAAGTAGCTAAACAGGTAGAAAAGGCGACGGCAAAAGCTAGAAGGATGCTTGGGTGCATACGGAGAGGAACGGCTAGCAGAAAAAAAGGAGATAATGCCTCTGTATAAGTCTTTGGTGCGACCTCATTTGGAGTATAGTGTGCAATTCTGGAGACCGCACCTTCAAAAGGATGTGAAAAGGATGGAGTCTGTGCAGAGGGTGGCTACTAAAATGATTAATGGTCTTCATTATAAAGCATATGAGGACAGACTGAAGGATCTTAATATGTACACCTTAGAGGAAAGGCGGGATAGAGGTGATATGATTGAGATGTTTAAATACCTCTGTGGCATAAATGTTCAGGGAGAGAGCCTCTTTCAATTGAAAGCAAGTTCTGCTACGAGGGGACATGGGATGAGGGTGAAGGGAGAGATTCAGGAGTGATATGTGGAAATATTTCTTTACGGAAAGAGTAGTGGATCCGTGGAATAGTCTCCCAGTGGAGGTGGTAGAGATGAGGACAGTAACTGAATTCAAAAAAGCATGGGACAAACACTGAGTATCTCTAAAAGGTAAAAAGGGGACTGTTGTAGTTGTTATGGAAGGACAGACTAGATAGGCCATGTGGTCTTTTTCTGTCGTCATATTTCTATGTTTCTATGAAAGTATAGGAATGGTGGGTGGAGTCCTTCCGAGAAGTGAGAACATTGTCCATGTTGAGAAAGCTCCATGAGAACTGCCCGCTCTACATCCAATCTGTCAGGGCCAGAGGGCGGACGTTGGGATGAAGTAAGGTCCCATTGTCCTGAGACAAAGTCCAGGGTGCAACCTAGCCAGAAAGGTTGCTACTGTGAGAGCCAGAGCAGGAGGGGAAAATCAGGACTGTCTGAGCCAATGAGAAACATGGAAACCCTGTCTGCTTGGAGCCTGAACAGGATTTTGGCTACGAGTGAAGTGGGGGATAGGCATAGAGCAGCTCCCTGTTCCAATCCAAAAGGGAGGCATTAGAGGCCATCCAGTGGATACACTATTCTGGAGCAAAACTGGCACAAGCATTGCATGGGGACGCAAAAAGGGCGAAGCATGGCGTGCCCTACCTCCCTGTTCAGGGTCCACTCATGTGGCTGAAGGACTCTAATGTCCTGGCAGACCACCTCAGCAAACTCCCTTGGCAGGTACATGACCCAGAGTCATCACTGCCCTGTTAGCAATAGGTGCCACCTCCATCTGCAGGGTGGCATTTACATAGCTTGCAAGTCTGCAAACCATGTGAACGCTTTGAAAACATCCTCCAATATGTCCTACACACATGCTGTTTTTACTCTATAGAGCTAAGGAATTTCACCTGGCTTGACATTTAACACTGATCAATTAGATGAGAGGCTAGCAATAATATCTATTTATCACAGTTACACATGACAAGTCCCTGTTCAGTTTAAGGGAATGTTCTAAACAATACTGCACAATAGTACCAAAGAGCTACAGATCCTACTCACAGTATCTGGGTGGCATCTGCTGTGCCATCTCAGCTGGCTGATGTGCTATTCTCAGAGCTGCTTTATGGATTCCAGCTGGCATACAAAAAATGGCCAACCTATGTTTGCACAAGAGGGAGAAGGTCTTGGCCCTTATCACCATATCACTCTCTTAACTCTTACAGTATTGCTATGCCCGTTCTATAAATCAAAACCATGATCTGGTTACTGCTCACCAAAAAGTACAATATGCCAAAATGAGGAACAAAACCATAAACACAATTATCTTGAAGCTAAATTTAAATGAGGCTCTTCATAGGTTTATTTCCCAACATCCTGCTCAGTCACCAATGAGGGTTTTTTTTGACTAGACAGTTACATCGTAAGAGCACAGATATGGAGCACAACCTGGTTAGGAAGGTGGCATTCTTTATAAAGGACCTTACCATTCAGGGTGATCTTAGCAGCAATGTTTACAGACGTTTCTAACACAATACAGAGGGCCACAGGCTGCCTAGTTAATGTGCAAGAGGAACACTTAGGGTTCACCACTGCAGGGTACCCTGCATGCATGGTCCCCAGCCAAGGGCTTCCGTGGCAATGACTGATTAGCGAGCTATGAAGGAAATCTCAGTGTGTTAGTCCAATAAAGTGACATTTTACTTACCAGTTAATGTCCATTCCTTGAATCCTCCTAGACCAGGTCCAGACAAGTGGGTTGTGTTCCCCTACCAGCAGATTGGTGGAGACAAAGAACTAATAAAAAGCCCAGGTTTCAATGACATCACTTCCATGCCTCTATTCACCTCAGCCAGAAGAGGCCCCCCTTCAATATTTGTCTCAAAGCATATAGGAGAAACATGGCAAGCCTCACACAACCTCAACCGTGACCAACAATGAGTGATCAAAAGTAGAGAACTATGTACAGGAATGCATAAACAAAAGGCTGTCAGAAGAAGATGAACCTGCAGTCAAGTATAAAAATCATAGTGGACCCAAGAATACTGCAGCAGAACAGAGAAATACAGTTCCAGGGCAGGCCCTGGACTGGTCCAGCAGGACTCAACATTTTACTTACCAGTTAATGTCCTTATCTTCTATGTTGTCCTGCTAGACCAGTCCAAACAAGTGGGGTGTACCCAAGCTACAACCACCACTGGGTGAGAAGACAGTAGCTTGAAAAACCCTTAAGCCAAAGGCCGTGTATGCCCATTTGTGGATGTCCAAACGGTAATGCTTGACAAAAGTGGAAAGTGATGCCCACGTTGCTGCCTGATAAATGTCTGCAGGGGCTATCAAGCTCTGCACGCAAGGACGCTTGTGCTCAGGTAGAAAGGGCACACAAACCCTCCAGAACCAGCCAGTTCTGCAACAGATACACAGAGGCAATGGCTTTCTTAATCCAGCGCCCCAAGATAGACTTGGCCATTGCAACATCTTAGCATGGGCCAGCAAACAATACAAAAAGATAGGAATTCATAACCTCAGAGTACTGGAGAAGCATCCTCCAGACTTACAACACTGTTCTTTAGAGGAAAGCAAGCAAACCACCTGGTTCAAATGACAGGAGAAAGCACCTTAGGTCAGAAGGAAGGCACAAGCCGAATGTAAACTGCCTCTTTTGAAAAAGACAGATAAGGATCTCGGCAAGACAGAGCCTGCAGCTCGGAATTCCACCTTGTGAAACAAACCGCTACCAAGTAGACCTTATTGAGCATTGAATCCTTTAAAGTAGCCCACTTCAATGGCTCAAAAGGCACTATCAACAGGCCCATGAGCACCAGACAAAACCCAGGAAGGGATCACAGATCGGAAGGGAGGATGCAGATGTCAAATACCTTGGAGAAAGCACGAGATGTCCAGGTGCAAGGCTTATAGACTTACCAGCCACCGAACTGTGGAAATGGGCCAAAAAGCTACCACTTGAACTTTCAGGGCGTCAAGGGAAAGGCCCTTCTTCAGGCCATCCTGTAGAAAGAAAAAGGCCAACAGAGAGGGCACCTTGGCTGCCTCAGTGGCCAACTGCTGAGCGCCAGATCATTGCTCAAAGTAGTACCAGATTTGCACATATGCTAGCTTGGTAGATCTCCTCCAGGAGAGTCCCACTCAGACTTGATCACATCAAAAAAAAACCAGGAAGACAGCAGTGGATTTTCGCACCTCTTGAAGGAGCGTGTGTACCTTTGGCTCCTGCTTCATGCTGGAAGCATCTGTCAAGTTCAAGGTGGATGAGACTGACAAATCAACAGTCAGCTCTTCCTTCCAGAACAGGCAGATCACTCTGGCCTCTGCATAATCTTCTGAAGACAAATGTACTTCTACATCCACGTCAGAGCCCAGTACTGAGCCATCTGAATCCAAGTGATAGTCAAAATCTTTGGGAGCTCCCAGCTATTACCCATCTCCAGGTGGTGCCCCACATCAGGGACACTTAGTCAAAGGCAATCGAACAGGACTTCCACTCTCCACCTGTCCTGCACAAGACTGCACCCTGGTGACACCGAGAGGTTGCGGGGTCTGAATTTCTATGCCAGAAAGACGCAGGCTTGCTGCAAAAAAAGAATTCAGAGGACAACAATCTGGAGTCCAGACGCTCTCCTCTCGGAAATGACTCGGCAACACCAGGTGGGCACAGCTGCCACAAACCCCCTAGAGGACAATGAGCGGCTCACAGCATGGTCACCAGATCCTCCAGCCAGCTGGATATACTTATCCTTAGTGCTGGCCATCACCTCCTTCCTTGAAGCAGGCAAGGCCAGACTAATTGCATCCCCCAACTAAAGAGAGGGGAAGCAGGTCCTCTAAGGACAACTCAAACTGCCATGCAAGAAGAGCAGAATCCAGAGATGAAGCACCTCATGTGCCACAGATCAAACAACTTTTCCTGGAAGACGACAGAGTTAAGGCAAGTATCACAACAGCATGCCAAGGCTGCAGCGGCCCAAAAGGCATGTGGTACCCAAGTTTTTATTGAGGCACATCTTACAGGGGCTAGGGTAGGGGCTGCTTGGGTAGAACACGTGTACAGATCGCACGACCGCCAGGTGCACAAGAGAAAATGCTACTAACGCATGCAGAAAACTGTGAAAAACCTCCACACTGTCAGTTATCAGCAGTTTACCCTGAATTGCAAGCCCCCAACAAGGACAATGACTAGGTCAAGCCTTGGTACTCACCACCTGAGAGCTGCAGGCAGAAGATCCATGCTGGGCTCAGCTCTACTCCCAGGAAACTGTTTTACTGGCTTTTGCAGCACTACGTTTAAGGTAACTGACAGGCAGATCCCTCCGAGAGCCTTTTGTGATCTTCAGGAGAAAGCAGGGGAGGGGGGGACCAGAGGAGGTACTGAGGTTGCTGCACTCTTCCAGATCCTTCCAGATTTTGTTGGGCTGCTCAAAAGGCTCTTAGCATGGAACCGAACCAATTTTCCTTCCTCCTATGGCTACAGAAAAGACCGCCGTCTAGTAGAACCTCCCACACCACACTCAAGTGAGTTACCACAAAAGTGGTCCACCACGAGCATTTTTATCAATCTTTTCTTAACATTTTCTTCCGAGAAGAGAAAATCCATCCACCATCTGCTGGAGAGAAAAATAGTGAAGGGACCTCTGGTGCTGAGGTGAAGAGGCACGGGAGTGATGTCAATGAAACCTGGGCTTTTCATTGGTTCTTTGTCTCCACCAATCTGCTGGTAGGGGGACACAACCCACTTGTCTCAACTTGTCTAGCAGTACGATATGGATAAAGCCAGTTTCCACTGAACTGAGGGTGGGGGGGGGGGGGAAGAGAGGGTGGGGGAAGAGACTCAGGCCTAGAGAAAAAAAAAAAAAAAAAGGCATAGAATAAAAACAGAACTGCAGCTTAATTTTAAAGTTAAAATAGAACATGTGAATAAGGCTCCATTTGGGGAGGGAGAAGCAGGGCTGAGAGTCACCCACCAGGCAGGTTAGGTGGCCACCTAAAATAGCAGACCTCTTTGGGAGGTGTGGCACAGCACACAGCCTGATATTTCTGAACCCCCTCCGACAGGAAGGTGTGTCGGAGGGAGGTCAGAAGTGGCAGGCTATGTGTGCCGAAGCATATGGCCTGCCATGGGCCGTGCCAAGCCAAGCCTTCCTTTCTCAGACAGAATATGTGGCTGCAGTCAGGGCTTCTGCCTGGGGTGGCAGATATGCTTGGCTTGGCCCTGGAGGGGGGAGGGAGAAAAGCACTGCCATAAAAGGTCTAATGGATTGAAAAGCTTTTTTCCAGGGGAGAGGGCACATTTTAAACACTGACCATAGTACCTTTATCTGCAAGCTAATTTTCAGAAAGGCAAAAACCCTCAGTTTACATTTCAAAAAACAGTGTAGGCCAGCGGGGGGAATGTGGACACTTTAAAGTGGATACAGTGTGCACGTTGGGGAGGGAGAAGGAAAAAAAGGGAGTATTTTTCAAACAATTTTTATGCAGGTAAACAAGTTAATTCACATTTAAAGGACGACACCTTTTAAAAATTGACCCCTCTGTCTCTGGCAGAAATGCTTAGTACTGATGCACAGTGGAGTGTTATCTAGTGTGCTCACCTTTTGTAACATACAAATAGAAGAAGTCGCAGTAAAGAATGGTTTGAACCACACCAGCAACAATAGCTATAAGATCGAAGAAGCCCTCAAAGGTGTAGCGCCAAATCCAGTTGAAGAGGTACAAGGCACGGTACAGACCCAAGAAGAAAAGATAATGGGTAGTGATGGTCTCAGCTTCACCAGTTTTACTGATCATAAAAAGCTGGGGAAGGATAGCAACTGACTCCAAGTAAATGGAGAAAGTCCACAGGATCTGAAGGATGCAGAAAAAAATAGAAATCATGCAACGCAAGGATCATTACTTAACCAGCACAATACACAAAAACATATTTCCTACAAAAGCTTTGATTACACAAATTTACTAAATGTTGATACAAAAGAAGTCAGTGCAACAATAGCAGAAACTATGATCATATACTTTTAATTGTTAAAGAGATGCCATGGTATTTCTCCAGCAACTGCATTTCTGATGCAATTATCGCATTTTACGCTGGCAGTCTTGTGTACAAAGAGTTTCTGATTTTGCAAGTTACTGATATCAGTATGTTTTTGTGAAACCCAATCCAAGAATTTTTTTTGCCCCCTTTAGAGCAGTGATTCACTCGCAATTGTCGAAGGGTGTCAATGACTCCGATTTTCAGGATTTCCCTAATGTGCATGAGAGAACTGCATGCAGACGCCTCTGCTGTCTGTAAATTCTCATGCATATTCATTAAAGAATATCCTGAAACCCTCATCTGCTGGCAGCCCTCAGGGACTAGGGAGTGAATACTTCCGATTTAGATGCTATAATTCTGTGCTTATAACAAACAGAACCTACAATAATGGTAACGTATGTGAAAGTTACAATGCCAAACTTTCACACAAATGCTGAAAACACAGGATTTGGCAAGTTTGAAAAGTTCTAAAGTTCAGTGAATTTGTGAAATGTAAGTTCTAGTCATTTTCAGCTTGGTGTTAGCAACTGAAAAAGTTATGTCCTATATATTGGAACGGCATTTTGCTTTTCAGTACAAATATTCATCTCCCTCAAAAGGGAGGACAGTTGATTTTGAAAAAAAGTCTTACCCAAATCAATTCCCAAGAAAGAGGAGGAAAACAAGGAAACAGGGTTTGCATATTTAATAAATACGACATTGAAATAGAGACTTTGGAATCCTCTGCATGCGAGGATGCATTATTCAGTGGCATTAAAACTCAGTCCGAGCAGTTCCTGCAGTGCAGGGGGGATACGGAAACTTTGCCCCCCCGGGAAATTTTGCCCCCGAAGTTCTAATACATTTGACATTGTGCAGTTCTCGTTTCTCTCTTGTTGCCGATGATCAGCCAAACAAATGATGGCAGGGAAAGTTTTGCAGCCTATTGGTTGCCAAGATCGGACGTGTATATAAGGGTGAAGCGAATATCTGCAGTCAGTATATCCAATTCTTTATATCACGCACATGGACTCGCTTGTTTCAATCCGTGGAAAAAGGAAGCTGGTTCACGAGAACTACGTTTATGTCTTTTCAAAGAGGACTCAAGACGAGCTTAATGCAATATGGGTCTGTGAAAAGCAATCGACGTGTAGAGGCCGAGTGTGGACATCCTGTGCCAATGGTGAATTTTTGAAATCTGTTACGGCGCACAATCATGCAACTCAAGCTGCAAGGCCCGAGGCAGTTCAACTGATCAACGAAATGAGGAGCAGAGCAAAAACCACGCACGAAACGCCACAACAGATCGTTACAAACGTTGTGAGTGAAGCCCATGCAAATGTGTCCGCCCTGCTGCCAAGGAAAAATTCATTGAATAAATTTGTCTACTTCGGGGGCGAAATTTCCCAGGGGGTGAGATGTGCAGGGGCGAAGTGTGAGGGGCGATGTTTCCATAAACCTTAGTTTGAATCAAACTAGTTGGATTATTGTAAGCATAAAGTTTTCATAAAACAAGTGCATCAATGAATTAACTGTTTGGCATGTCATCTTCTGCATCTTTAAATATAAAAAATACTAAACATGCAAATTACAAACATTTTTAGCTTAGGGCAAAGAAAAGCCCATTTTGCAACACCTTGTTGTTATATTGTTCAGGAATAATGTGCAACTGTGCAAATTCTCCACCTCTGTGGAAATCTGCACAAGGATCCGAGAGCTTGCATGGTTTTCTCTCCTCCCCCCCCATACTGATCACAGCAAGAGAAGGAGTGGCTGCACAGCTGTGCTTGAAGTGAGTAGTTTGATTCTGGGTAGGAGGACTATTGGGTTCTAGGTGCAACCACTTCTCTTGCCAGCTGCTTCATACTGGGGGGGTGGGGCGGGAGGGAGGATGAGAGAAAATTGGCAGAGAAAGTTAGGTGGTGTCCATTCTGGAGAAGGGACAGAGAAAGCTGGGAGAGGGGAGGGCAATGAACGGTAGGGAGATTATCAAGCTTAAAAGGGCCTCAAGCTAAGTTATGCATAACATGTGGAATAGTCTCCCAGTGGGAGGTAGTAGATATGAGGACAGTATCTTAATTCAAGAAAGCACGGGACAAACAGATCTCTAAAGGAAAAAAAGGGATTAGTATTTGATATGGAAGGGCAGACTAGATAGGCCATATGGTCTTTTTGTGCCGTCATGTTTCTATGAACTGGGGTGTGGGGGGGGGGGCAATCCTAAAGGAGGGAGAGAATGCTAGTGGGGTGTCAGGTCTAGGGCTGGGAGGAACTAAGCCTTGATGATGGGGGAATTCTGTACAAAAAAGGTAATCATAGTTTTTAAAATATCATGCACAAAATAATCATCATCATCATCATCTTCGTGCAAAATCTCCCCAGAAGTATTATACATGCAGAGCATGCAAGCTACAGCTCTGAAGCACATTCCCTATCAGCACTGTCAATGCATCAGCCCTCCTGCTCTTCTGCATAAATCCCCAGCAAACAATAAATGCACCATCCATGGAGAATTTGTCTACTTACAAAGCAAATGAATCCCCAGAGTCAAGACTAACCTCCAGCGGAGAGAAATCATGGTTGACGAGAAAAGATAATCCACCGACAGGGACCACGAGGAACTCTACACGGAATGTATCATGGTTTCCATCATACGTGGCTTTAAATTTCATGTAGATCAAGTAAACAGTGGCATATGAGCAACCAATGTAGATAACCTGGCAAGACAAACAGGAAATTAATGTCAGGCTTGCAAGATTATTTTTTTTATACAGGTGGAAAGAAAATAGGAATTACACTTACCTGGTAACTCTGGTTCCTTGAGTGACTCGTTTAGTCCTCAACCTCTGGGTAGTGAACCTCCTCCTGCAGCTTGGAGACTGGGCATGTCAAACTCATGACATCACTGGATATAGCCTGGGTCTCTCCCATCAGCCCCCAGTGAACTATTGACAAAGCAGACTCAAAGGAGCAAAAAAATCTGTAACTTTTTTTTTTAAACTTTTATACTCAAGGGCACGCAGAACATATAACCTACCTACCTACTACTCCCCTTCCAGAAGGAAAGGGACTGCTTCCTGCATGTTCTCCTTTCCATTGAATGCCTAGCCCTAAACAATCCAGAGCTATATATCTATCTCTATATATATATCTATAAGGTAAAAGTGGATGTAGGCCTTCACTGGTGTTCAGTCGTTTTGATGCTTCCATTTGTTTTGTGCCTTATTGTTATATATAGATATATTGTTTTATATCTATATATATCTAATATAGATATATATATAGATATAAAACAATATAACAATAAGGCACAAAACAAATGGAAGCATCAAAACGACTGAACACCAGTGAAGGCCTACATCCACTTTTACCTTGCACTTCCCAACAGAAAAACCACTGCTAAGACCCCATCCCCGGGCAGGAATGAGGACTAAACTGGAGTCACTCAAGGAACCACAATTACCAGGTAAGTGTAATTCTTATTTCCTTATCGTTCCTCCAGTTTATTCCTCAACCTCTGGGATGTATCAGAGCAGTAATCATTGGGAGGGACCTTTCCAGCCGGATCTCAACACCACCTCCCTGAAAACGGCATCCTTAGCCACCAGAACATCTAGGCAGTAGTGCTTACTGAAAGTATGGAGAGACAACTAAGAGGCCTCCCTACAGATATCCACTGGCGGAACCAAACTGTGCTCCGTCCAAGAAGACGCTTGCACTTTGGTAGAGTGAGCTCGTAAGCTCCCTGGGACTGTACGGTCCTGTAGAAGATAAGCAGACGCGCTTGCCGCTCCAATCCATCCAGAAATGGACTCCTTCGCTGCCGCTTCCCTTTGCGGGGCCCTCCGAACACCCTGAAGAGAGACTATCCGCCTTGCGAAAGTTTCTAAAACCTTTAAACACTGCCGCAGCGCTCTTGACATCCAAACAGTGCAAGCTATGGTTCAATACGCTCCCCTCTGCCGCACCTAGCGCTGGAAGAGAAACCATTTTAGTTAGGTGAATGTAGAAACCACCTTTGGCAACGATGGAATCAGCCGCCAGCCACCTGTCTGGAGACAGATAAAAAAAGATTCCTGACAGGTCAACACCTGCAACTCCAAAAGTCGCCTCGCCGAACAGATGACCAAACATACCATCTTCAAGGCAAAACCCTTAACCTACGTCTGTTGCAAGGGCCCCAATGGTGCGCTAGCTAACGCTCCTAAAACCAACTTGAGCTTCCCCGGTGGAATTAATATCCTATGAGGGGGCTACAGTCTGGTAACCGCCTGAGAAAGCGTACCACATCTACCTATGCATGAGAGCCACTCCCTGTCCTTTGCACCTATAGCAAGACAGAGCTGCTAACTGAACTCTCCAGGGCCTGCCTTTACCAAACCCGTCCTGCAGAAAACTTAATACCAAGGGAGCTGACACTGTTGTTGTGCGAGAGTGCCTCCGCAAGCATCCGTCCTCAAAGATGCGCCATATACACACATATGCAAGGGACGTAGACTTTTTTTTTTGCGGCAAGATGGCAGAGACTGCTGCCAAGCAACTCTTTTTCCTTAAGCTTGCCCTTTCAATGGCCACCCCGTAAGCAAAAACCAATGCACCTGAGGCATTCGAAGGGAACTCCGTAGCAACAGAATCTCCAATGTCGGAAACCTCCATGGATTCCTGTCGAGCAACCATATGAAGCAGGCATATCATGGGTGCCTCGGCCAGCCCGAGGCCCCCAACCACACGTTTCCCCGAAGTGCTTTGATATGCAGAACCACTTGACCTATGAGTGCCCCTGGTGGAAAAAGACAGAAGACCGGACAATGGCTGCCGTTGAAAGTGCGCCGATGCCTTCCGACCTCCTTTCGCATCGTCTGCTGAAGAAGCAACAAGTTTACGTAGAGTGAAACGCTGCCATGAGGTCCATTACTGGCTGTCCCCATATGCGACCGATCTGTGCGAACACCTCCAGATACCACTCCCATTCTCCAGCATCTACTCAGTCCCAGCTGAGGAAATCCACCATCACAATGTCCTTACCTGCAACATGCGCCACCAAAAACACTGGCAGCCAAAGCTCTATCCACACACACACACACACCCTCTGCCGCGGCCTCTATGGCCACACTTCCGGTTCTGCCCTGCCGATTGATGTAGGCCACCGCCGTGGAGTTGTTGGAAAGTACTCGCACTGCTCGACCTGTCACCGTAGCTTCGAATGCCTGCAACGCCCAGCGTATCGCTCGCATTTCCAGTCGGTTGATTGACCACTGGGTCTCCTGTGTACGCCAAGAGCCTTGCGCAAAATGATCTCCAAATGTAGCGGAGTTTAACAAAGTTTTTGGCCAAGCTCCCGGAGGAAAGGTCCATAACCTTTTATTAGAGAGAAGCTGGAAAATTATAATTTTTTTATACCAACTTTCACCAATTCAAGATGTTCTACAAGGTACACAACCCAACAGAGCGTCACATCTGTTGTACATGCAACGGAACCCTTAAAATATGAGCATACATGAATCCACCTCTTGCCCTGATTCAAGCATAGAGTAGCCTATTTGTCTTTTTGGAAGCCATCCAGGTCCTTAAGACCTGGATTGGCTACCCTAGGAATCAGGATACTGGATCTGAAAGAGCTTGGTCTGACCCAGTATGGCATTTCTCGTATCCTTATGAACGGAACCTCCCAAAAGGTCTCTTCCTTAGAACAGGCTGTGCCTGGCCCTATGGCTAGCTCACACGGAGCAGTGCAGCCTAGTGGTTGAGGCAAGTTGCCAGAGTACTAAGGGTTTGAATTCCAAATCGAGACCACCAACCTTGGGCCATAAAAACTGATGTTTCTGGTCCCACAGGTGGTCCTTCTGGCCTTCGTTAAGCAACTTGTCCCTGAAGGGCTCACAATTTGTTTTGGCACCTGAGGCAGAGGGTTAAGGGAAATAGAAATACCGTAATCGACTGTATGCCACCCTGACCTGTAGGCAATCAGTATACTCAAATAACTGACTGGGAATGTGTGACCGTAGCCAACACTGGCAGTGGAGAGACAGCTGGTGCTGGTTCCTGGTCTTCCTTTCTCACTCTCCCAGCATTGAGAAAAGGCTGAGAATAGATTGTCCAGTGGGCTGGGGACCTTGCATCCTGGACATCAGAGAGAAAGAGGGGCTAGGATCTGGGAGCAAAGCCCAAAGAGAAAGGGAAACTGGTGACTAACACTATAGCTCCTCCTGACAGCTCACTCCACAGCAGATCCCACGACTGCATCTCCAACCCCATGTAACACCATGAGGACCTCACGCACTTTATTACAATAGACATCCCCTCCATTACTGGAGAAATTACCTTAGCCTGATAATACAGTCCGAGCAAAGAAATGCAGTCTCACTCTGCAAAGAGTGCACCCAAAAATCATGCCTAAGCAATTGTGAGCACATTGTGGGAGGAGTGGCCTAGTGGTTAGGACAAGGTACTTCAGGCCGGAGGGCTGGGGGTTCAAGTCCCACCTGGGGACAGCAATCTCAGGCCGGAGGGACTGGGATTTCTAGTCCTATAGGTACTCCTTGTGGTCTTGGGCAAGCCACTTAACCCTCCATTGCCCATGTTCCCTTTAAGTATTAGCGTATGTGTGTCATATCCCCTCGTGTTAAATGTATCTCCCAATTGACCGCTTTGACCCAGTGAAAAGCGGGATATAAATACAGCTAAACAACATACAAAATGCACATCTACATATACGGGTGACCCAGCACCTGTCACCCAAAGACAGTGCAGTGAGCATGCTTGAACATAGGCTGAATGCATGGAGCATACACAAAGTATTGACTTCCGCTGTGAAACCTTCCAGTGCCCTGGAGCGCTAAGCCCCAGACTGTGCTACCTAGACGTCCTTCTCTTCACCCTCAGCCTTTAACAAGATGGCACAGACAGGTCAGTGTCCCTGCTAAATGCTTAAAGCCCTGCTCTGACAACACAGGCTCTAGAAATAGATGAGAATTTCCTGGGAAGGGCATGCTAAGTGGAGCTATGAAACACACAGGCACCCCCCCCCCCCCCGGCCTTCCTGCAGTCAGAGAAATAGCAGTGGGGATACACTGACAACCTTAGAGGTTGCTGCCTGTGTGAACCTGATGAGGAATACGATTTCATATTTTATAAAAACCCCTCCCCCCCCAGGGATGGGGGCACTGAATAATATATGTGATTCATGAGCAGCACTGCCATCCAGTGGCCTTTAGGGCACCAGAGCCTAAACAAACAATACAGAAGTTAAGAGCTTTAAATTTTGGTCATATAATCTTGATTTGCAGAACATTACAGTTGCTTGTTTAGTCACTAACCCCTGAGAGCCCATGAGGTGGCCCTGTGGTTATTTCTTCCCTGACTTGCAGAGATCAATCTGATGATGGTTGCATACACACTCTCACAGAAAGGCACTATTGAGTGTACCAGCTGCCCTCCGGTGGCCATAGACCATAGCACAGGCACTTCTTGGTTGACAGTTTAACTGTTATTACTAAGGTTTCCTAAACCTGTTGCTGTGAAACCACAGGCTTTTGGGCAACTTTTCACTATAGATTACACAAAAGCATGCTTCCAGCCTGTCCCTCCTTCCAACTACAAGTTAGGGCTCTGCTCTTGAAGAACCTAAAAGCTGGCAATTTGCCTAATATCCCGGGACTTAACAGATGCTCCTCAGAGACATGATTAGGAGGGAGAGAACATGTGGCATCAGAGATCAATGCCAAAACTGCTGTCCTATAAAACTAAGAATGAACTTAATAAAGAGGACTGAAAACAGCCCCCTTACGGCTGAGGATCCCCCCCCCCCCGAGCCTCAAAAAAACCTACAAAAGAAACACTAGACCTAAAAATCTAGCTATTCTGCCTGTCATCTTCCTCACACAGGCAGCTTGCTGCAACTTCTGCCACACGATCCAAATACCTAGAGAAAAAATGGCTGCCCCTTTGCCAACGAATTTTGGCGCCAAGAACAGCCGCTGCAAAAAGGAGGCCTCAGCAGACCGAAGGCCTTACCTGCAGGGTGGAAAACCACGCAGCCTGCTCCTATCGCCTTGAATTCATCCAATCCTCAAACCGTGCTGCTGTGCCCGGCAGCCGCGGCAAGGACCGTTCAGCCGGTTCCACAGAGTAAAAGTAAAATCCCGCAGGAACGGAGAGGCTCTGTCTCACACAGCTTCAGTGTGGCTGTACGGGTCCCGGAGCTCTCTCCCGAACCATCAAGGGAGAGAGATCCGCACCAGCGAATGCCTGCAGCAAGTGAAGATAACTGACAAGGAGGGAAGGCGAGAGCTGCTACTAATTTAAAGAGCCAGGCTCAAATTTAAAATTACTGTAAATAAGGAAGTTTGCTCCTAACAACTAAAGGGAACTCATCCCTGATTGCCAATTAATCAAAGGTAACTGAATTAAAAGGAAAATTAAAAGGTAAAAATCAAAAGTAAAATCAGAATAGAATTTGTCACACTAAATGCTCCTTATCTGTTCCCCCAAGTGAGCCCAGAAGCTAGGCTCACTATGTCCTCCTGCTGCATGGAGACTGGACACACTGGGAGATGATGGGAGAGACCAGCAGGCTATATCCAGTGATGTCATGAGTTTGACATGCCCAGTCTCCAAGCTGCAGGAGGAGGTTCACTACCCAGAGGTTGAGGACTAAACTGGAGGAATGATAAGTAGCCAATTAGATACATGTCTTCTCTTCCCTTCCTGGGCAAAATTTTCAAGCAAAGCACATTTCTTTTATTGGCATCTCCCAGGCTGGTATCAGTAATTAAAGGATGACAAGTCATTTATGCATTCAAAACTTGAAATTCCCCACATTAAGTTTGAGTAGCTACAACTGGTACTGGTCTGTAGATGGTGTGCAAAACGTTATTCTTGGGGAGTTGTGTACAAAAACAAATTCTGCATTTTATATATCCATTTGACTATACACAGTCACTGTTCAATATGCAGTGAAGACTTGGTGCAGAATCTCCCTGGTCCTGCAACAGCAAATACTGGTCAATCTTTTTAGCTTGGTTTCCCCTGACTTGATAACCCCACTAATCTCTTGCATCAGTCAAGTTGAATACTCCCACGCCCCCCTCTTAGGTTCAACACTCCCATCCCAGCTGTTACTCTCAGCTCCCAACCCTTAAACCTCTGGCTCTCTATAGCCACCCCTTGTTCTCTGGCTTGCTCCCCCACAGTTCTCAGGCTCCAGCAAGACACTGCTGCTCTTGCCTTCTTGGACACAGGGTAATGTTGCTACTGCAGCTTCTGCTTAATCCGACTGCTTTCTCCTTCTAGCCACACAGGGCCAGACACAGACTCTTGCCTACTCCTTGCAGAGTTGATGTCAGGTCCCACACAGCCAGAAGGAGCAATGGAGAGATATGCAGGATCAGCTGTGTGAGGGGTAAAACAGGGAGAATTTAGTAGTATTGCCGCCCCTGGCCCCATGCTGAATTCTGCAAGGCAAGAGACAGAATTCTGTGCCGTGTTGAATTCTTCTAGGAGCAATTAAGTGCTCAGACTTTGATAAGTCTCCATTTCCTTATTATATTCATGATGGACTATGTCCAAGGATTTACATGAAAAAGCAGTATCAGGGCTTTAGGTTGTTGCTGTCTTACAAAATCACTGTGGAGGACTCAGCCTTGTGAGCTGCACCAAAAAAAAACCCAAAAAAAAACACACACCAGCCACAAAACATAGGGGCATGTTTGCTAAATGTTTTAGTAAATCACAGCCATTGTATATCTAGGGGTATTGTTGCACTTGGTATGCATTAATTTCATTCACACATGCTAAATCTTTAGTAAACATGCCCCATAGTGCTGTACACAGCAAAACATAGCACAAGAGAGAAGTCACTACATTATAGACAAGTGGGCACCAACTACAAAATGGGGAAAAAAATATAGCACTGATTGGCCAATGAATTTATTAAAGTGTAACTACAGGCATATAAAAAAACTGAATAGATTAGCAACTAGTACTCTGCCGTGGGCCCAATACATAAAAATTGTATACTGGTGGTTTTCAAATCAAGTACATGCAGATGTCAATACTAAACATGAGTCGACCAATTTTAACTTTTAAGCAATGATACCGCTTCCCCTCTCCCCATTCACCTCCCCCAACAATCTTATTAACTAGCCTCCATAGGACACAGGCTAGGCTTCAGTGATGCAGGGGATATGCTAGGACTCCAAAGAGTATGGGTCAATGACAAATTTAAATTTAACACACTCGACACGGCCATGTTTGGAACTAGAAACCTATATAGGGGTTCTTTCAAAAACAAGAGCACAAAATAGATAAATGCAGGCAGAAAAATATATATAAAATGCAAATACATAAAATCAAACATATGCAAAAATTCATTACATTTAAAACAAATGTCAAACCATAAACATTGAGAAAACAAAAAAAAGGTGGAACACAAAAAACAAACAAAGACAGTATGCCAATTCAGGCCCTGACAAGATTTCTTGGAATCTAGGAGCCAGCCTAAAAATCTAGGTCATAGTCCACACACCCCAAAAAGGTGTATTGTAGTTATGTTTTTAGGGCCTGATTTACTAGGATCCTTTTCTCATTTTCTATGGGGAAAACCTTAAATGGGTCAGGCTCTTAATGGGCCACTTTTTTTTTTTAGTGCCATCAAGTCAGTGTTGACTCATAGCGACCCAGCTGCCTCTAGGTTTTCTTGGCAATGTATCACCGGAAATAGACTGCCAGCCTTTTCTTCCGAGGCAATGGAGGGTAAAGTGACTTGCCCAAAGTCACAAGGAGTGCCAGTGGGAATTCAACTTCTGGGTACTAGGCAGTTGCTCTAACCACTAGGCTACTCCTCCACTCCACTACACAGTGCCAAAAGAAGTGACCCCACTCTTCCATCTCTCCCCACCACCACTGGCTCTTTGGTGCAGGGAAAGGTGCAGTGGTGCTCCACCCTCCAAATGTCTGCACTCTTCACTCCCTTCCCCACTCCAAGCTATCCCTCCTCTGCCCCCAACTGTTTCCATTCCCAGACTTCTTCCCCTTGCCCTCTCCCCTTCTTACCTTCTTATTAAAAACAGCCTCTGCTGCCCTTTAAATTTCTTTAGCTTCTGTGCTTTTTTTTTTTTTTTTTTTTTTTTAAGGCTCAGGCATTGTAGCACTTCTGCCCACAGGGATCCCATCTCCCATGGGCAGAGGTGCTACAAAAGGTGCCAACAAAACCAGCACTGTTGCCTGCAGGAGATGGGATCCCTGCTAGCAGACAGTGCCAGTCTCAACCGTGATTGCGGCCATTTGCTGCCTGCCTTTCTGCCCACATGTGCTGTGAACCCCAGGCGCCAGGTCATTTTTTGGTTGCCAAGCCCTATGTAAGTTGATGCATATTATAAAAGACAAAATTTCATTCAACCACTATTGACAAGTGTGAGAAATGAAAAAACAAATATATCATCTATTTTAAAGACATGACAGTGTTTTGGGGATGTGCTAAAATGTTATGTACATATGAATAATTTCCATATTCACAGATATAAAAAGAATTGTTCAAACTTATGATATAATCGATGAAACCGTAAAGCAGTTACTTACCTGTAACAGGTGATCTCTGGGAACAGCAGGAATTAGTCCTCACATATGGGTACGTCGGTACCGACGGAGCCTGCGCGGGAAAGCTCCCCAGAAGGAAGCTTTTGGGGCCTCCCACTGCACATGCGCGCTGCCTTCCCGCCTTCCTGACCAGCTCTCCTCAGTTCGAGTTTATAGCTGAGACAATAGAGAGAGGAAAGGAAGATAGATAGAAGATACAACTCCTAGGGGAGGTGGGTGGGTTGTGAGGACTAATTCCTGCTGTTCCCAGAGATCACCTGTTACAGGTAAGTAACTGTGCTATCTCCAGGAACAAGCAGGAATAAGTCCTCACATATGGGGACTCCCTAGCTAAGATGCCTGGGAGATCCCCTTCCAAGGGTTCGCCATCTTCGTATGGATCTCAGGCATCCATCCTGGGAAGGTGGGCAGGAGTTGTTCAAGTATGGAACAGGTGTTTGAGGACAGCCTGACCAAACAAGGCATCCCGGCGGGAGTCCTTGTCCAAGCAGTAATGGGCTGTGAAGGTATGAACCGAGGCCCATGTGGCGGCTCGACAGATCTGATCTATGGAGACAGAGTGAAGATGAGCCATAGAAGTGGCCATGGCCCTCACATTGTGAGCTGTGACATGGCCTTCCAGAGAAATATTTTTACTCTGGTAAGCAAAGGAAATACACTGAGCAATCCAATTGGAAAGTGTACGTTTGGAGACTGGAAGTCCCAAATGAGAAGGATCAAAAGCCACGAAAAGTTGGGAAGACTTTCGATGTGGCTGAGTCCTGTTGAGGTAAAAGGCAAGAGCTCTTTTACAATCTAAAGTATGAAGGTTCCTCTCTGCACTGGATGCATGAGGAGCTGGAAAAAAGACAGGTAGATATACCTCCTGATTAAGATGAAAAGGCGAGACCACTTTGGGCATAAAGTGGGGATTCGTCCTTATACCAGGTTTCATCATGATAAGGTGGTCCTAAGGTGGATGAGCCACTAAGGTCTGTAGTTCACTGATGCGGCGAGCCGAAGTGACTGCAATAAGGAAAAGGACCTTCCAGGAAAGAAATTTCAAGGAGGTAGAAACCAACGGTTCAAAAGGTGGCTTCATAAGCTGACCTAGAACTAGGTTCAAGTCCCATGCTACCGGAGGAGGTCAGATGGGAGGCTTAGAGTCAGGCCTCTCATGAATCTTGCAACAAGCGGATGAGAGGAGACAGGTTGTCCATTTATAGGTTTTAAGGATGCTGCAATAGCACTCAAATGGACTCTTACTGAATTCGTCTTAAGGCCTGCATTAGAAAGATGCAGGAGATAGTCTAGTAGAGAATTCAAAGGAAGTGCTAGAGGGTCAAGACCCTGTTGAGCACACCAAATGGAAAAGCGTTCCCATTTGAAAGCATAGGAACGCCTCGTGGAGGGTTTCCTAGAGGCATGAAGGATATCTTTCACTGGTTGAGAAAGATTGAAGTCATGAAGGCTTAGGCCTTCAGTAACCAAGCTCTGAGGTGTAGGGACTTGGGGTTTGGGTGCCACAAAGTCCCTTTCTCCTGAGAGAGAAGGTCTGGCGCAGCTCCCAGGTCCAGGGAGGGTCCCTGGGAGAGATGCAGAAGTAGAGGGAACCACACTTGGCGTGGCCAGCGTGGAGCTATGAGGATCATCGATCCGTGATCCCTCTGGAGTTTGAACAGAGTCTTGGGAATCAAAGGAATGGGTGGAAAGGCATATAGGAATTCCTGACCCCAATGCAGGAGAAAGGCGTCATTGGCCTGAGCTCCCTGACACGGAGTCCTGGAACAGAACCGGGGAAGTTTGGCATTCCACGGACTTGCAAAGAGGTCTATGTCCGGGGTTCCCCATTCCTGAAAGATTCTGCCTATCTGGTCCATATGTAGGGACCATTCGTGTGGAAGCAGAACTCGACTGAGTCTGTCTGCCCGAGAGTTTTGAACCCCTGGAAGATATACTGCCAGAAGATGAATTTGATGCTCTCTGGCGAAGGCCCATAATCTGAGAGCTTCGCTGCAAAGCGACAGAGAGCCTGTCTCTCCTTGTTTGTTTACGTAGAACATGGCCATCTGATTGTCTGTCTGAACTAGGACGGTCAGGTTGACAAGGAGGGTATGGAAGACTGAGGGCAAAGAAGATTGCTCGGAGTTCCAGGAGGTTGATGTGAAGGGTGGTCTCCTGCAGAGACCAAGTACCCTGAGTGGAGAGGGATTGTAGATGGGCTCCCCACCCTGTTTGGGAGGCATCTGTTGTGAGGGTTGCTTGGGGCAACAAAGGTTGGAAGGGGCCCCCAACAACAGATTCTTGGTGGACATCCACCATTGGAGGGACCAAAACAGACGCTTTGAGGTGAGTATTTGGTCGGAGAGCGCTCCTGATGCTTGAGTCCACTGGGTGGCCAAGGTCCATTGAGCTGCTCTCATATGAAGACGAGCGTAGGGTACCACGTGTACCGTGGAGGCCATGTGGCCCAGAAGTCGCAGCATTTCTCTGGCTGTCAAGTGACTGCTGGACTGAGCTTGGGAGGCCAAGCACAGCAGACGTTGGCCCCGGACTTGAGGTAGGTAGGCCCTTGCAGTGGTGGTGTCCAACTGGGCCCCTATGAATTCCAGAGACTGAGTAGGGATAAGTTGAGACTTGGGAAGGTTTACCACCAGTCCCAGATACTGCAGAAGGTGCCTTGTGCGGTCCAGGGAAATCTGGGCCTCTGACTGAGATGGAGCTCGGATGAGCCAGTCGTCCAGATATGGGAATACAAATATTCCCAGACCTCTTAGAAATGCAGCAACAACTGCCATGCATTTGGTGAACACTCTTGGAGCAGAGGCTAGACCGAAGGGAAGTACTCTGTACTGGAAATGTTTTCCCTGAAACAGAAATCTTAGATATTTTCTGTGGGATGGGTGGATGAGTATATGTGTGTACGCATCCTTGAGATCTAGAGAACAAAGCCAATCCTGACTCTGAAGGTATGGAAGGAGAATGCCTAGAGAAAGCATTTTGAATTTCTCCTTGTACAGAAATTTGTTCAATTCTCTCAGATCTAGGATAGGTCTGAATCCCCCTGTCTTCTTTGTTATGAGAAAATAAGGGGAGTAGAATCCTGTCCCTTGTTGAAGAAGAGGAACCTCTTCTATTGCCCCTTGGGCAAGGAGAGAAGAGACTTCCTGATCCAACAGGTCCAGGAGAAATGGGGGAGAATTGAAGTGCCTCACCATGGTATATGGAGGAAGGTTGGAAAAATGAAGTTTGTAGCCCTCTCTGATGATAGAGAGGGTCCATTGCTCTGATGTGATTTGCTCCCATCTGGGAGCAAAGTGAGCTAACCTTCCGGGAATGGTGAGGGGCTCTGGTTGTTCTAGAGACAGAAATGTTAAGTTCTCTAGGGGCAAGTCAAAACCCCTGAGGGGGTTGAGCCTGCTGAGAAGTGGTAGACGCTGCAGGCTTTGACTTTGCCTGTTTAGGTTGCTGACGTTTAGCAGCAAAGCGAGGCTGAGAAGATTGTTGGCCAGTATTTGTGGAAAATCTGGCCTTCTTGTAGTAAGGCCTCTTGAAAGACTTTCTTGGCAGGAGTAGAGGTAGACTTAGAAAGTCTATCCAAGGTAGCATTTTCTGCGTCCATTTGAGTGGCTTTAATTTGCCAGTCCTTACCAAATAAGTTCTCACCTGTACAGGGCAGATTCCGTAAGCCATCCAGGACCCAGGGTTCTAGGTCAGAGGCCTGGAGCCAAGCAAGTCGTCGGGCTGCAATAGCAATGCCCGAAGCTCTACCGGCACCCTCAAAGGAATCAAAAGCTGCTCTGTTGGAGAAAACTTAGAAACATCTAGAAGCTGTTTCACCAGAGAAATGAACTCCTCTTTTCTATCCTCAGGGATAAAGGAGGCAAAATGTCGTATCTTTAGGGCAAGTTCCCTGAGAAACATGCCCATATACAGACTGTAAGAATTAATCCTGGCTATAAGCATAGTAGCCTGGAAACTTTTCTTGCCAAAAGAGTCTAGGGTCTTACATTCTCGTCCTGGAGGGGTAGAAGAGTGCCTTTTGGTACTCTTAATCTTTTTCAGTGCAGACTTCACCACAATGGAATGGTGAGGCAACTGAGTCTTTTGAAAACCAGGAGAAGGAGGGACCCGGTACATGGTGTCCAACCTACGAGAATAAGGAGACAACATTAGAGGAGCCTCCCATAAGTCCATCAAGTGTTCTTGAAGGATTTCATGGATAGGCAGGGTGACTGCCTCTTTAGGAACCTTAGGGTATCCTAAAATATCCAATTTCTTTGACCTAGGTTCTTTTTCAGAGGATGTGGTAATAGAAAGTCCTTTAGCTAGTTCAATAATGAAGTCTTGAAAGGACAAATCCTCTGGTGGAGGCATTCTCCTCTTTGGGGAAGAGGGGTCTTCATGAAGAACTAGAGACAGCTCAGAGTCCTCAGAGGAGTCAAAATCCTCAGAAGCAGCAGAGTATTCTCTATTTGCTTCCAACGCACGATACGCATACCGATCGGTATCGACATCGGGCGTACCGGGTATGGGATCGGTATCTGGTGAAAACCCGGATCCGGCATGCGGAACAGATCTGCGTTTGGAAGTCGATGGTCTCGGTTCCGGTATGGGAGACTATACCGGAACCGGACCCGGTACCGCTGAACGCGGTACCGAGGGCGTCGCAGCATTAATAAAAGCCAGCATGGCCTGCTGCATGGTCTGAACAGTATTGCTCATAGACGCCACTGCTGCCTGGATGTCGGTACCGGTATGGGCCGGTACCCCAGAGCAGTCCAACAGGTGATCAGTCGAGGCCGTGCCATCGATGTCAACCTGTAACCCCATAGATGGTGCTTTGGAAGCCAGAGCTTCCCGCCGGGGTTGTTTGGCTGGGGCAGGATCCTCAGACTCAAAAGTGAGAGCCTCTCGATGCTTTGAAGGAGATTTGCTCTTTGAAGACCTGCCCGCAGAGGGTTTGGTTACCTGAGATCCATCCGGAGAGGAAGACCTGGATGACTGTGATGCTGGATTATCTGAAGCAAACAGCACATGGAATTTGTTGGCCTGGTTCTGCAACCCACGTTTAGACATCTGGAAGCAGGATGGGCAGTCCGGAATGGAGTGGTCAGGTCCCAAACACTTAAGACACCATTCATGGGTGTCTGTGACAGAAATAACAGCACTACACTTAGTACACTTCTTAAAACCAGGGGCTGGTTTCTCCATGAGGAGAATTTGTGTAGGCCTGAGGCCTAACCGAAGTCACCAAGTTGTGCAGAATAAAGATTTTTTTTTTTTTTTTTTTTTTTTTAAAGAAAGAAAAGAGAGACCGGCGGTACCGGTTTCGGTATGGGGAAGGCAGGTACGCGGTCTAAAGAAACAAACTAAAACAATAATTTCTTCAGCGGTGACAGGAACACGACCTGCTGGCTCCGCGGAAAAAGAGAAACTGAGGAGAGCTGGTCAGGAAGGCGGGAAGGCAGCGTGCATGTGCAGTGGGAGGCCCCAAAAGCTTCCTTCTGGGAAGCTGGGGAGCTTTCCCGCGCAGGCTCCGTCGGTACCGACGTACCCATATGTGAGGACTTATTCCTGCTTGTTCCTGGAGATAATTCAATACATTTATTTTGTTAGGTTTCTGTTGGTTAAGGTCTCTGTAAAGCAACACTATCTAAAATAGAAACATATGTATGTAAAATATAAAAAAAAATAAAAATAAAAAAAAGACTCAATATGGCAACCCCATTTATTTATTGTCACAAAGAGAATCTAAAGTGTCAAAAACCTAATATATGGCATTTAGCAATGTCCCATATACCAACTGACTGAGGTGGATAATGTCTTAGAGTATATCTACATACCAATCAATGAGAACTGGTACCAAAATTTTAAAGATTGTAAAAATCAGCAACACAAATGCTTATAAACTAAAGGTTACCAGATTCTTTGCAGGCAAAACTGGGACTTATCCAAAGTGGGATACCTTAGTTCTAGGTTTGAGCCACAAGGCAGAGGAAGGAAGAGGAGTCATTACCCTACCTCCCCCACCAATCCATCCCATGACAGCAATAGAATCACTTCCAAGCAGACGAATCGACAAGGAAATAGAAACAGTGATGAGTTTCCCCATACTGTGCAAAATATGTAGATTATGGCTTTAGTAATTTGAAAATAGTTTAAGAATTTAAATTTAATTTTTCTCTACCTTCTGTCCCCATTACTGGAATTGAGGACATGAGGCTGCCAAATAAGGTTACCTGATGTCCCCAATTCCCACCTATTATAAACATCTCAGAAATGAAGAAATTTCTCACTGGACTTTAATCACCGACTATAATCTAAAAACATAATACAATTATGCAAGGGTTGTCATAGTATCGTCTTACAAAAACTTCACTGCTGCTGTAACAGTCAAAAACCACCTCTTTGGTATTTTGTTTGAAAAACGATATACCAGGCATTTAAGATACTTTAGATAAAATTCTCCTTGTGACAATAAATCAAAGGGGTTGAAGGGGTTGCTGTATTTAGTCATTTATATTCATTTGGTTTATTTTATATTACTTGACATACAAATTTCTATTTTTTAGGTAGAGTTTCACTGAAACATCATAAAGTTAGATCATCCATTTAAAGATATGAGTATTCATATGCTAAAATGTTAATGTACATATGTCCAAAAACAATTTCCATATACACGTGTAACGTTTGTCCAATTTTTTTTTTTATTATGGTTTTGAAAAGAAAGTTTTATACCCCTTTCTGATAGGGGTCAAATCAATAGGGCGTACAAAAATTAAAAATAGACTACTACTACACATTGCAATCAATCCCAACCTCCCATCCACCCTCCCAAGCACTATTCCAAACAAGATCATCCTCAATTTAAGAAAACCTAAGAGGTTCCGTAGCGCATGCGTGCAACTCCGAAATCAGTGCGTTCCATAGTTCAGCTGCCACTACGCAAGACTTCCAATGTACTGTGCAGAATACTTCTAACCAGGAACCTCCAGTAGCCGACCTTGCGAGGACTGAAGCATCTACAGAGGCTCCTAACATCGTAGACATCCTGGGTGTGCCGCATGGAGCAGCCAAAAGGCAATAGCCAAGAGCTTAAAATGTACAGTGCGCTTGAATAGAAAGCCAATGCAACTGGATCAATAAACGGGCTCGTGCTGTCCTTTCACCATGCCCCCAATAACAGCCGTGATCTACATTCTGTACAACTTATCATCTTCAAATGGACCACTTAGGTAACCCAACGTAAAGTGTGTTATAATAATCCAAACATTCCTTATACCAAAGCTTGTACCACCAACTGCAAAGCAGAATCCTCCAAAAGAGGATGAAACTGACGAGCAAGCTGCAATTTCAACCATGTCGATTTCACCACCTGAGCAATTTATCTCCCACCCCCCTCTTTCTTCCTAACACCACCCCCAATGATCGCAACTCCTTCCAGGGGGACAAAAAAGCCCCACCCATGCAGGGAAGACTGGAGATTGAGCATTCCACAGCACCAAACTGGAGACAAACCACTTTATCCATGTTAAGCACCAATTCACTACCTGCCAACAGCCTCTTTAGTCTCTTGCCTTTGGCTGCAACCCGCTGCTGTCCCACGGCCTTCCTATCCTATCCAGCACAAATCCTATCCTTTAACTCTGTGCTTCCTGCTGCACACAAAGCACCTCTGCAGCGAAGGCATCCCGATGAAAAGACTGCCACGGGGTGGTATAAAGACTGGTGGGCCAGAGCCCTGCATAGATTTCCCCCATAAGGAGGTAGCAGCGAGTTTCACCTTCAAAATGTCCGTTGCGGCTGTGACCAGCAAAGAATAAGATGGAAGCAGCAATGAGCGCTGCTGCTGGTGGGAGCACCAGAAAGGAGAAAATCCTAAGGTCCCATGCGCATAAAAATATTACTGCCAACGAGAGCCCACACTGCCACGAGCAAAGCTGTCCCGAGAGCTGGCTTGTTTCGCTGTGAGGGAGAGCAATGTGCAGCAAGGGGGGGGGGTTTGCAAAGACTCACTGCGCTTGATCTCCGAGGCAGAGCAGGGGAGCCTGGGCAAATGTCAAGGCATGCTGCAAAATTATTGAAGATCCTGGAGAAGGCTGCTGCTGAGATCTGAGGGCTCCCCCTGCTACCGGCACTGCAGATCCTAGTGACCTGAAGCCAGCTTCCCCCTCACTGTGGGGAGCTCACATGGTCCTCCTGACCAGGAGCTCAACCCAAAACACAGCATGCAACTGCGGCTGGGAAATCCAGAGGGGCACCTCATGTGCGCCCTGGATGCATCCAGCAAAGTCACAAAAAAAGGAAAAAAAAAAAAAACCCAACCCTGAAGGAAAAAAGGGATAGACACCATCATCTGCTGGCGACAGAGAAAATACTGGCAGCGACCCCTAGGGGTACAGCTATGTGTCTACCAGGGCTCAGCCAATCAGGCTTCTGGTGGTTTTTCCTCTGGTCTCCAACATCTGCTGGTAGGGGAGCTAAACCCGCTTGTCTGGACTGGTCTAGCAGGATGATTTGGAAACATGAATTATGCATTTTGACTGAACATTGATAGAACATTAAAGTTGATGACTTACAAAAGAAACAATATTATTCTACATAGTCGTTATTTTAGCCACCTCTCCATTTGCAAGGTGATTATGTCCTTATGAATTACCACTATGCAGAATTCAATATGCCATGCATAGTTCTATATTTTGGCCAGGTCACACCTTTAAGGGGGTAAAACAAGCATCAAAAGGCATGCTATGAATCAATAAAATATCAAGCAAAAAAACAAAACAAACAAAAAAACAAACAAACCACAAAACCCACACCACACAAATTGGAAATGCAACAATTTAATATTGTGGCTCAAACCACACAATTTATCTTAAATTTGATAAGCATGCAGATAAGAACATAAGATATGCCATACTGGATCAGACCAAGGGTCCATTAAGCCCAGTATCCCGTTTCCAACGGTGGCCAATCCATGTCACAAGTACCTATCAGGTTCCCAAAAGGGCATGCTGCCTTCAGGGGGGAATCTCAAAGAATAAATACACACATCAATAAAACAAAAGCAACGACAGCCATAAAATAAAATCGAACACACACAAATGCAATTATACACAGATATTGACAATAAAAAAAAGAACTCAAGCATTATATAAAATCAAGAAGAGCATTAAAGACAAGTGTGCTCATTGGACCATTCTAAAATAAATGCCTACAAGTGAAAAAGGAGGACAAAACACAAGCCTCACAGAAGTACATTTTAATTTAATACTATGACACCTCTGGTCTTGCTATCAGTCAAGCTACCTAGTCCTAGGGTGTCCCTCCTTCTGCACCCCCCTTTGGTTTTATCTTTTTACTTCAACATATTGATTTTATTTTTTCATATTTTTAGTTGTGGATGAAATGCTTGTATGCAAATTCTAGAAGTCTAAAAAATAAGATAGGAGAATTAGAATATATAGCCATGAATAAAAGGATAGATATAATTGGCATTTCAGAGACCTGGTGGAAGGAGGATAACCAATGGCACACTGATACCAGGCTATAAACTATATCACAATGATAAGGTAGATCACATTGGTGGAAGAGTGGCTCTGTTAACGGAGGCATTCAGTCATACAGGATAAAGGTTTTGCAGAAAACAAAATACACTATTGAATCTCTGTGGATAGAAATTCCATGTAAAAAGGGAGGAGGGAATAGCAGTGGGGGTGTACTACATCTGCCTGGACAGAATGAACATATGATGAAATGCTAACAGAAATTAGGAAAGCTAGCAAAGTTTACAACATAGTAATAATGGGAGATTTCAATTACTCTGATATTGACTGGTCAATGTCACATCAAGATATGCTAGGGAGATAGAGTTTCTAGAAGTAAATGCCTGCTTCATGGAAAAGCTGGTTCAGAACTGATACGCAGGGACGCTATTTAGACCTAGTCCTCAGTGGAACACAGGATCTAGTGTGAGAAGTAACTATTTCAGGGCTGCTTTGCAACAGCAATCATAACATGGTCACATTTGATTTAATAAATGGAGGAAGGATAGCAAGGAAATTGACTGCACTAGCATTTAACTTTCAAAAAGGAGACTATAATAAAATGAGGAAAATGGTTAAGAAAAAAAAAACTAAAGAGAAAATGCAAAGGTTAAAAGTTTACATCAGACCTGGGTGTTATTTAAAAATACTATCTTGGAAGCCCAGACCAAATATATTCCATGCTTAAAAAAGGGTGGAAGGCCAAATGACAACCAGCACAGCTTAAAGGTGTGTTCAGAGAGGCTATTATAACTAAGAATGTTTCAGAAATTGAAAGAGCCAAATAAAAAAAAACAGGAAACAAATACTGGCAAGTGAAATGAAAGGCATTGATAAGGCAGGCAGAGAAAAATCTGAAAAAGAAGCTTACTGTGGAAGCAAAAGTGCATAATAAAATCTTTGTCAAGTATATTTGTGGCAAAACTCCTGTGATGGAGTCAGCTGGACCATTAGATAGAGGGGTAAAATTGCACTGAAAGAGGACAAGGCCACAGCACAGAGACTGAATGGATATTTTGTTTCAGTCTTTACTGAATATGTAGGAAAAATTTACCCATCCTAGAAATGATATTTAAAGATGATGCATTAGAGGAACTGGAACAAATCTCTAATCAGGAATATGTAATACAGCTAACTGATAAACTAAAGAGCAGCAAATCACCTGGACCAGATGGCATACATCCCAGTGTGCTGAAAACAGAAATATAAAATTAATCTGTGATCTATCATTAAAATCCTCTGTAGTATCCGATGACAGGAGAGTGACCAATGTAACTCCAATTTTTAAAAAGGGTTCTAGGGGTGATCTGGGAAACTACAATGAGTGACATTAGAAACCATTATAAAAAAAACCACAAACATGTAGCTAGTCATGGTTTAATGGCAGAAAGCCAGCATGGATTTAGCCAAGAAAGGTTCTCTCACCAATCTCATTTTTTTTCTTTGAAGGTGTGAACCAACAGGTAGATAAAAGATGAACTAGTTGATATAGTGTATCTTGATTCTCAGAAAGCCTTTGACAAAGTCCCTCATGAGAGACTCTTGGGGAAATAAAAAAAAAATCATAGGATAGGAGACAATGTACTATTGTGGAACAGAACTGGTTGAAAGACAGAAAAACTGAGTAGGGCTAAATGGCCAATTTTCTCAATGGAGAAAGATAATAGAATAGTGGGATAAAGCCTGCTAAGACATGAACATTGTTTTGACACAGCAGTAAAGCAATAGTGCAGGCATGCCTCTATTAGGTTTTGTTTCCTCCCTAGGAGCATTTCAGTTTCCCTTATTCTTATACATATGTATAAATGGCTCTCTTACTTTTGGTGGCCCCTAATCACTGTACAACCTCAAAAACTGTACAAGTAGATGAGCAGCCTTTGGCTAAAGTAGGAAGCCGAGGAAGTCAGCTTCCTGTTTTTCATCAAAGCCAAGGCTAAAAAAAGCCCCTTGAAATGGATATGTCCTACACATTATAGCCCAGACTGAGATTTGCTAACAGAGTCCTGTCTTCTCTGTAAAGCTGCCAACAATGGTACGGTACACCAGTTCCCAGTGTCTTTCTCCAAACGCAGACCATTTCTTGATGTTGTCACCCCAGACTTCTCTCATCTTTCCTTTATCTTGCCCTCTAGCACCAAAGAAGCCTGTTTACTAAAATCACTTCTATGTGAAGGGTAATTGTATAATAGGGGGCTTAGGTTAAGGCAGCTAAAAATATAGCTATTTTAAAGGGACAAGTAGGCACCTACTTGTCTTTATAAAATACTAGCATAAGTGGCAGAGATCGGGCCGTAAGGTGTGCATTTCTATGTGTACTTGCATGCTTGAGGTATTTTATAGCCACCACACACTTTGCCTATGTTCTGCCCAGACCTCTCGCCCCGGTGGCTACACTTTCCAGCAAGGTACACACATGTCAACACATGAATTCTTTGCCAGTCAGTATTTTATAAAAAGGCCATTAATGCATATAAAACTACACTTATAAAGTAGCCTCCACTATGTCTATGGGAACAATTCCTAATTAGAGCTCTAAATTAGCCAGTTTGCATCCAGAACCTCTTGTGTACATGACCAGCAAAGTTATTTCCTTTAGACCAGATCTGCCACCTTCCATTCTCTCAGGAACCCCTTTTATTTAAAAGTCATGCCCTTCCAATTTTTTTGTATACTAAATAGGTTTTGCACAACTGTTCTCTGGTTTTTAGACTCAAGATTCAAATAAGGCTGTCCACAGGCTCATTTCACACCTCTTAACATCCCCCCCAAAGCAACTAATGAGTTTTTCTGGTTTGATGATCATAATATATGAGAAACATCCAACCCATGAAAATCTTAACCCATTTTCCTTTATACACTTAAGGGGGTGGGGGGGATATGTATACATGAAGTTTAAAAAAAATGGCATGGAAGAAAAATGGAGCCATAGCTTTTATTTTTTTGGTAATACGAATACAACATGTAAATGAGGTTTTGTGAGGTGGCTGGAAAACCAGCCATGACATGGCTTTAAACCAAAGAGGGGCAAATTATTAGCTACAAAGTGTGAGACACGTGTTCGTAAGAAAAAGAATGATCTGAATCACAGCAGGAACTAAAGCAAGCCACAAAACAATGCTCAGCAAATCAAAGTGGATATGGCACTAATCAAGCAAGGTGGTTTATAAGCTTGGTAGTAATTGGATTACTGCAATATTCTTCTCCGTCTCCCCCAATACTAGGTCCATTGTTTGCAACTCGTTCAGCATACTGCCCCCGTATCATCACACATGCCACCCGTTTCAAGCAAGTCTCCCCACTTCTCATCCATCTTCGCTGGCTTCCCCTCAAGTATGTCTCAATACAAACTTCGACTCTCGTCACATTGATACTCCCACATATCTTTCCGATGCCCTATACCTTCATTCCCCACCCATCGAGTTCTTCATATAGTACATGCCAACTGCCTACACTTACCCTCTACCTCATATGCCAGGTTAGGGTTCACTCATTCCTCAGCTCTGTACTTTCTTGGACGCGCCCCTTTGGAACTCCTTACCCTCTGACCTCCACCTCAAAAACTTTCCTATCCAAAATTTGAGACCAAACTCAAAACACACCTGTTCTGCACTGCCTTTGACCTTTTACAACCCACGTTCCTAGTCCCCCCACCCCCATTTCTGTTCTATCCTCTCTACTCCAATTGTGTACCTTTCCTGTTTTGCAATCGCATTTTTCTCTTTTCTGATCTTTTGTTGTTTTTTTTTTTTAAATTGTACACTGTCTTGCTGCTTTGAATGTGTGGTTATATCAAGCACAATAAAAACAAACATAAAAAGATGGAGACAATGGTCTCCGATTTGCTAGTTTTGATATCAAGCTTGGCACTTTCGTAGAAGTCCATGTTACGCTCCTCTATCTTACTCCTGGAAGCCTATTCTTTAAACGTCAGATGTCAAGTTCTCACTATAGAACTGTACCAAAAATCCTTTTTATAGTGTCAGTTCAATAGAACAGACTTATGCAAGCTTACTGAATATTTGTAAGAATTACATTGTGTGCACCACGTCCCTTACATCTTCTGAATAGCTAGACCTAACTACATTTGACTTTTCCAAATTTGAAAGTGATTGGGGAGGATGCAGGAGGCAGTAAAGTTGGCACCTTACGAAAATAATGGGGAGGTCTGAGCCGGGTTTATACAGAATTTCATTCCTTCTACTCATTTCTTTCCTGTGTGTTTTGTTTTTCAGTTCTACTCATTTCATCTTACTACCTACCTACCTACCAAATATATTTTATCATTTCATTTGTTCTAGCTTCTTAGCATTCAAATTCATTCCATACACTACAGGCTATGCATAATCTGGCATCTCTTGTAGATCTTCTTTCACAGGTGCTGGTAGTATGTGTCCACATCAGCATAGAGAGCCTCTCCCCAGTCTTCCTGTTCTCCTTAGTCTTTAGGCATTCCCAATAGTAATTACAGTAGAACATGTTATGTGGCTGACCAGTTATCCACTTGTGCAAGCCTAAGCTTTTTATACATGCACTTCTCCTGCCAGCATAACCTTTACACAAGTAACAGGAACACAAAGGTTTCCCTGCATGCCCAGATGAATTAAAATGGTACAAGCCGAGAACAAGAGTTGTTGCCAGAAGGTCAAATAGACTGGCAGGAGCCCCCAAGCCTCACTGGCTAAAAAAGCGGTGACCCAATCCATTTGATCAGTGGGGCTCTGCAGGGTTCCCCCAAGCTGTACAAAAAAGGACAACTATCTGTAAAATCTCCTGATTGGTGGGGGGCGGGGGGGAAGACAGGCTTGCAGAAAAACATTGCCTGGCAGGAGAATGCTGCATCCTAAAATCATAAGGACCAGAGGATAACAGCTATAGAAGTGGGAGTGAACTGAGAAAAGCTGAAAAGAGCTGGTGGCAAATGGAAACAGAGGGCGTGGAGGTTGAAGGGAAGGGATTGCATTCACCAGGAAAGAAATGCAAAATCACCATAAAATCTTGCCACCTCCTCCCTCCAATCAAAAAAATTATTAACTGTAGGAGTGGCCAATGGAAGTACACTTTATTGCATTTCATTACTGTTCAGAAAGTGCTAGAGGTAAAAAACAAAAAAAGCCTTTGGAAGCTACATACTCTGCCTACTTTAGCTTAAAACCCAGAGCCTTTGCAACTGTCTGCAGGTCATTATCCAGGAGGAAGATGTCATGTCCTTCAGACGTCCCGGCTATACACTAGCACAATTGTGCAAATATCACACATCATAGTAATGTTAACGATACCTCGCCCCACTTTGGGCACCACGGAGCAGTGAAATAAACAAAAACGGGTCTCCAACTTGATTTTTATATTTTCCAATTGCGATATCATCTGCTGCACAAGCTAGTTGGTTTCTCAGTGACCAGAACTGGAAGAGTTATTTTTTCAAAATACTAAAGGGGTCCTTTAATTAAAAGCTCATTAGCATGTTTTAAACGTGTGGCAGCTGGCAGTCAACACTAATGCGCGAGCATGTCCGCCACCGCGCTGTAGAAATGTAAGTTCAAATCGGAGATCATGGGATAGGGCGGGGAACAGGTGGAATGTGGGCATGCAGAGTGCATTACTGCCAGCTGCAATACGGCTCTTAAACACCACGTTACCTAACAACTCTATGGGAGCTGTTAAAGTGACCCCACTTTGGTGGAGTGCATGTTAGACTGGCCCATCACATATTAGCTGCCAAGACCACACAGGTTACACCCGACAGCTACCGCAGAGGCTTTGCAAGTAACATGCTTTTATCTGGTGCGTTAATTGCAAATCCTTAGCAGACTTTAGTAAAAAGGGGCCTTTAGAATTTTACAGCTGTATGATGAACAAAGAGCAGGTTGTATACAATAAAAAGAAAAACACAATTTAATAAAATAGTGAACTGGCTAAACAATAACAAACATGTTTATTAACAATAAAAACAGTATTTTATAGCTTTATCTAGCTGTTAACCCATCTCTGCTGGGGGCAGCACCATTTAAAACTGAGTATCTGCAACAATGCCTTTGAAGAAATTTAACATTTAACTTTTTATCTTCCTCCATTTTCCGCCTAGACCTAGGGGGAAGTGGCATTTTAAAAGTCTTAGTCATGAATGATTTAGATGACCGAAAAGGAGCATGAGGATGTCCATACCACAGAGACATTCCGAGAGCCATTTCGCAAAAGACTTTTCAAGACCTCTCCATTGTGGGACTGACCAAGTAGACAGGAGGAGCGGTGAGGCGGAGCACTGGACTCAAGACATTCCTGCCCAATTTCAGAAATATCAGGGATGAATATCTACAACCCCATTCAAGTTTAGACCTGCTCCAGACATGAATAAGCATCGGGAAAGTGCTCGTTTTGGCCCTAAAACATCCAGAGGGCGTAGTGAAGATGGCACGCCACCATTCCCAGTACTCTCCACAATCACAATGATAGCGGCAGTGAGATTCAAGCTCTAGTTTTCCTAGTTCTATCGCTCTCCACTGCAACAGTCCCTGCAGACTTCAAACATGCTGTGGTCACATCTCCTCAAGAAACCCTCACTTGATCCCAACCTGTCCTAATTAAATCGACCCATCTCTCTCCTTCCCTTCATTTCTAAACTACTTGAACGTGCGGTTCACTGCCGCTGCCTCGACTTCCTCTCCTCTCATGCCCTCCTAGATCCCTTACAGTCCGGCTTTTGTCCTTTACACTCTACTGAAAAGGCTCTTGCCAAAGGACAGCAACTTGTTCCTGGCAAAATCCAAGGGCCTTTACTCTGTCCTCATCCCTCTTGACCTCTACTGCTTTTGACACTGTTGACCACAACCTTCTTCTCGATACCCTGTCCTCACATGGTTTTAAGGGCTCTGTACTATCCTGGTTCTCCTCCTATCTCTCCCATTACTCCTTCAGTGTGTGTTCTGGTGGCTCCTCCTCCTCTGCTACCCCTCCCCAGTTGGTGTACCTCAAGGATCTGTCCTGGGTCTTCTCTCTATACCCAGTCCCTTGGTGTGCTTCTCTCTTCCCATGGCTTTCAGTACCATCTGTATGCTGATGGCTCCCAGATCCACCTCTCTACACCTGAAATCTCTCCACCAATCTAGACCCGGATCTCTGCCTGCCTTTCTGACATTGCTGCCTGGATGTCTCACCGCCGCTTGAAATTGAACATGGCCAAGACAACTTCTCATCCTTCCCTCTAAAACCTAGGTAACAAAAAATCCCCCAATATTTGTATAGCTTTATCTTGCTGTTTGAGTGGTGCCACTCCCCCTCTGGTAGGGCTAAATGGCAGTTATTTTATGTTTTATTATATTCAACTTTTTCCTTTTTATAATTTTATATTTGTATTTATATTATTTTTGCTATATATTTATTTACATTCTCTTATATACCGCACTATTCTGCATCAGTGCGGTTTTCATTGAACAAACTGAAATTACATTGAACAGGGCATTATAACTTGGAGATAACTATTTTACAGGGGACATGGGCTATGGAGGGTTAAGTGGCTTGCCCAAGACCACAAGGAGCACCTGTGGGACTAGAAACCCCAGTCCTTCCGGCCTGAGGTTGCTGTCCTCCTCTAGTGGGATTTGAACCCCGACCTTCCAGCCTGAAGTACCTTGCCCCAATCACTAGGCCACTCCTGGAACCCTCTGACTATTGACTATTTAAATTGCATGATTTTGGGGAGTCCCACTGGGGTGAAGTGCCATTTAACATTGAATGTTTGCAACAATGCCTTTGAAGAAATTAAACCTCAAACTTACTTTGATAATTTTCCTTCCCAGACCTACTGCCCAGTTTTTTTTGTTGGCAGTCGCTCTACACATGATAGTCAATTGGAGTTATGCTTGTCATCGTTTATGATGATCTAACAGAGCAGATCGAAGTGCCCAGCATGTTTCGGCATACATCTATCAAGAGCCCTGTTATGTCTGTGGCATGGTACAGTTTTTGTTGTTAATAAATGTGGTTTTCTTGTCTAGCCAGTTCATTATTTGTTTTTCTATTTTATATTGTACACCATCTGCTTCTTTTGTTTATATTTACTAAGTGCAGTTGATACTTGCCTCTGTTTTGCTGACAAAACATTTCATATATTTATCTGGAAACCAAGATGAAGGATAATTCTGTAACAGCCATTGTGCCTCAGTACTGATCAAATCACAAGGCAAGGGCAACATAGTCCAAAACATGCAAATATTTGTGTTTTTCATGTTGTATAGAAGGGTAAGGTAGACAATTTTTCCATCTCACCCTAACATTTTGTTTTTGTCTGATATTTTTGAATGGGGGGGGGGAGAATATGAGGGTACAACAGGACTATTTGTATCTTTTTGGAATTAAACATATACTGATAGCTGATAGGAGTAGAAATGCACATCAATATCCAGTGATTCTTATTTCAATAGTCAAACATGTCTTGAAATATCATGCATCACACATTTCCCTCCTCCAACCACATCTTCATTTCAATAGCCATAATAAAACCCTAAAACACATCCTAATCACGATGAAAGCACTCTGAGAATAGATTATGTAGAAGTAAACTAAAACGAAAGTCGCATACATGTAATGGGCATTCTCCATGAACAGCAGGATCCTGAAGTCACACTGTTGGTGACATCAGGGGACGGAACCAAGTGGACCTTACTTCCCAGAGCTCAGAAAACTAGTGGGGGGGGGGGGGGGAGTTCAGAGATATTTTGGGAACTCCCACGTTTGTCAGTTAGATCAATTTGATAACTAGCTTCAGCATTGGATGGGAACATGTAGCTGTAGCATCTTGCCGTCCGTGGAGAAAACCCATTACAGATATGCAACTTTTTTTTCTCCATAGACAGCAAGGATCACTACAGCCACACTTTTAGTAATTCCCAAACTAAAAGGGTTGCAGAGGATATTTCTGCTCAGTTGTAATCTACAACCCGTGTCTACTGGATAAGGCGTTGTGTTGAAACATCAATTAAGAACCTTTTGGATGGACAAATATTTCAAAATCAAGTTCCAAGGCTAGATGGTTGATCCAAACAATGCTCTGCAAAAGCACAGAGTGGATCATGTTGCATCTTCACTTACATCTTCTATCACTGATCTCTGAAGATATGCCTTTGTTGCTGCTTGGCTCAGATATTATAAGCAGTCACCTTGTCTAGGACTTGCTAACCTGACTTATCAAGCTGTATATTCTTTTGCTACCATATCTAGAGAGAATGTTCTCTTATTGAATGACAGGAAAGGAATAGTTGAGGGTCTATTAGAAGTAGCAGCCTGAGTAAGTAGGTTTGGATCACTCTGACAATCCTCTGTGCCATTAGAATGAGGATGACAGCAAAGGATGGGCAGGAAGGCTGGCTGATAAGACAGAAAGATGCCATTATCTTAAATAAAAAAAAATAAAAAAAATTGGATGCGTTTGTAGAGCTCCTCCATGCTGAGGTAAATGGTGTAAAGGCTGTAATGGACCAAGGCCTGAAGCTCACTTATCCGTCTTGTTGAAATAACTGCAACTACGAAGAGCATCTTCCAAGCAAGATGCTTTGGTTAGCCTGCTCTAGAGGTGCAAAGGGAGGTTCAGAAAGTCTCTGTAGAAATGTGTTATTCCCAAGCTGGTGGACAATTGGGAGCCTTGAGTTCCAGAGCCCTTTCCTTAATTTTCTGACAAGAGGTTATTTAGAAACATAGTATCTTCAAGAATTACTATGATATAAAACAGCAATTGCACTCAAAATGTACTATGACTGAAAAAGTGCTAAATCCTGAGTCAGATAAGTAGAGAAGATAGCGCAGTAGGAACTGAATGGAACTACAGAGAGTGAGGCACAATAAGTGTCAAATCTTCACTTGAAGTTGTAGGATTTCCTGCATTCAATGAGAATCTCTTACTCTGGGATGGAATAAGAAGGTACTGAGGAAGAGGCATTCAACATCCAAGCTGATACGTTGAAAGGTGGCAGGTTGGGATGTAGTATTTGACTATGCTGCCTGCTGTATGACGACATCTTGTGATGAAACAAACAAATGATCTATTTCTCGGAGTGTAAAGTTATGTCAAATATAAAAAGTGAAAAAACACGCTCTATTTTAATAAAGGATCTAGATCTCCTCTAACCTCTCATCGCATATGGTTATTATTCAATGCTAGTGAGGGTCTCCAGCTATAGTGTTAATTCTCGTCAAGAATTAACACTATAGCTGGAGCGAGTTTGAAAAGAGAAGATATGGAGACACGAGCTAAGTATTTGAAGTTGATAGTGCGATAACAAGTACTGCTATTGCTGGAGCAGATGTGTAATGTGAAGATATTTGGAAATGCAAGTTGGACATTGGCCATTGGTCATATTGACAATCACATCGCCAACACATCGAGTGAAAAATAGCATGTTATAAGCACTTGACTTTCATGTCTCAAAGGAATAAAAAAGAAAATTAGGCTAGGTAGAGGGTCATTGATGCAAAAGGGCACAATGATTAGATGTTTAATAAGTCTATAAATTCAAGTGCCATCTAGTCTGAGACCCTCACTAGCATTGAATAATAACCATATGCGATGAGAGGTTAGAGAAGAGATCTAGATCCTTTATTAAAATAGAGTGTTTTCTTTATGTATGACAACATCTAGCATATTTGGAAAAAAAATAAATGCTGGTTCTTTGCTTCTGAAATACTCCAGGCATGGAAACCAAATTTGTCTTGGCCAACAGGGTGCTATGAGCATCATTCGCACCAAATCCATGTGTACCTTTTGTAGTGTTCGGGATAAAGAAATTGGTGGAAAAAGTATAGAGCAGTCATGATGCCCATAAAATTGCAAAAGCAACCACTGCTCTCCAAGTTGAAGTAGGATGATGACAGTGGAATAGATGGTATTCTGGTCTTTTGAGAACAAGTCTATGTGGGCAATCACCCACCTGTGGCATAAGTGTCTAGAGGAACATTTGTGGGGATCCAGTTGTCCACTATTGTGTTCTGTTCCCATGGTAGATACGAGGCAATGAAGATGTTAGAAGATATGGCAAACTGCCACATCTTCTTAGTCTCCTGGCAGAGATGAGAACCTATACCACTTTGGTTATATAAACATTACCACTTGTGTCTCAGAGTTTCAAGTGATTGATATGTAGAAGTTTCTCTATGTAGGACCATGAGCCTTGAGTTTTGAAATGGTGTAGGTGAGCTTCCCAATCAAGAGTGTGCTGTGGTTAAGGAGCATTCATGAATCTTCCCCTGAGAAAGTTGGGTGGTTCTGTCCAAAGCATGGCTTGTTTAAATCTTTGTAAACCACTGTTGCTTAACATGCAAATAAGTTGATTCCACTGGAATTTCAGTTGCCACCGAGCATCCCTCATCTGATAACTGTTCATCTTAACATATGCCCATGTACCCAATCAATTTCAAGATACCCTCCAGGACTCGCACCGCAACAAAGCGTATGTCTTTTGCTAATTTATCAGAACTTTTACCTAGGTAAAGAGGAAGGATGACCATTGCTGAAGTGGTATGAATCAAGGCTTCTATAAAGTCTAATTCCTGAGTTGGTATTGGGGACGATTTCTTGTGGTTTATCAAGAATCCTAATTTGGATAACAGGTGAATGGTAGTTTGTAAAGACTTAACTGCCCCAGAGATTAGTTAGTCAGCCAAGTATGAGAAGATGTAAATCCCTTATTTTCACAAGCGTGCTGCTATGACCACCACACACTTTGTGAACATATGGAGAGCCAAGGATGAGTTAAGTACAGCACCTTATATTGGTAAAATTTGGTCCAGAAACTTAAAAGTGCAGGTAATGTTTGCAACTTGGATGCATCAGAAGTGCATGCATTTCTTTTTTTTTTTTTTAATTTGTAAATGAACTTACAAAATCAACCAAGAAAAGAAAATGTTCTGTTACAGCATTACAATGGAAAAACAAAATGCCAAAACACTAAAGGAACAAAATGTCCTGTAGCTCACAAGAGGGGAAACACCTTCAAAAAAAAAAAAATTTAAAAGGAAATTATCAATCCTGATAGAATGTTGTTGCTGTTAAGTGCCGTCAAGTCTGTGTTCTCATGGCGACCCTATGGATCATTGTCCTAAAAGTGTTCAGTCTTCATTCAGGCATTGTTGACAGACTGGCACCATAACTGCTATTATTTTATCGATCCATCTCATTGCTGGCCTTCCTCTTTTGCATCGACTTTCTACCTTGCCAAGCATAATATCTTTCTCCAACGATCTTTCTACACATGATGTGTCCAAAATATGAAAGTCAAAGTCTTGCCATCTGAACTTCTAAAGAAAGCTTAGGTTTGATCTCATCTAGTACCGATGGTTTGTTCTTCGGACAGTCCATGGTATACACAGTATTAGTCACCAGCACCATAATTAATCGATTTTCTTCCTGTATCTTTTTCACTGTCCAACTTTTGCATCCATATGAAGTTACTGAAAATGGCTTAAACAAGTCACATCTTTGTATGGAGACAGACATCTCTGCTCTTGAGAATCTTGTCTAGGTCCTTCATAGCCATTCTGCTAAGAGCAAAACGTTGTTGGATTTCTTGACTGCTTATTGTTTGATAGTTGATACAAGTAGGTTAAAGCTGTCAGCTATTTCAGCACCAAAAACAAATTCTACCCCTTTTCATACCCTAGCTAAGTTCATAACAGAAATTATTTGAAACAGATTCTTTACTCAAAAGAAAAACTTCAAGCTGAGTGGGGTCAACAAAATGAATAAATGTTACCCTGATAACTAAGCAGCGTTTACAGGAGAATCTTAGAGGCCCTTATTGCTCCCAGTCTAGACTGAAGCTGGAGGAAAAAAAAAAATTCCTCCTAGCTTGCTTGGCCTTAGCCATGTCAGGGATCAATACCCTTTGACTACGAAAATAATTTTCACAAAACTAAATAACTCAAACCATATCACTTCAGCAATGGTCATCCTTCCTCTTTCGTTTTATTAGACTGATCCCAGTGTCACAATCATGGTGGCTCTAGTAGTTATATTACCCATTGGCAATTCAAAAAAAACAGAGCGCAAAACTATCTGCTGACATCAAAATCCATGCCACCCTCTTCTTTCTTTCTGGTAGGCACATAAAACATCTAACTGCAATTTCCTCTGGTGCAGAGATTTTCAACATATTCTTAAGATGCATGCACCACGACTCTTTAGATGACAATAATCTAAACTTCAAGAAGTTCAACAATCTAGTATTTCAAGACCTATTTAAAATTCTCTGTCATTTTAAGCTTGTAATGAAGAGCCAGACTCATTAACAAAACTCCCAACAGTCTTCTGAACCTTGGCCAATAGGGTCCTCTATAGACTCCATACTTGATCCATATTAAGCAGACTTCATGATCCACAAATTCTGCAAACTACTTAGCCTGACAATTCAGAGACTTGAGAAGCATCAGTACTCACTGCAGCTTCAATCTGTTGCTAACTGGGACCCCTGCTTGTACAGGTCCCAACTCTTGCAGAGGCTTCGGAAATGAAGCTGTTTCCTCGAAGCCAGCATTGATTCCAATAGGATCTCTTTGCCAGCGATACCTCACTGGTTTGCAAAACCACTTCAGCCAATGCACTTCTCCTTGAGCCAAACCAAAAGCTGCACCGATCTTTCCAATATGTACACTTTTCTTCAGGGGAGTTGCGTGGTCAGGGTGTGCCATCAAGTGCAGCACTGTAGGAAGGGGGATTGATTACCTGAGCTGAGTGACATGCTCAGTTATTTGGGGATTGTGCCTTCTCTCGCAGAGCGGCTCGAAACTCAAGACACGACTGGAACAGCATTTCAGTCATCAGTCCATGGACCACCAGAACTTGCTGCCATTTGCAGGCATTCTTGTCCTTCCTCTTGGAAGTCATAGGATAGTTCTATCAAGTATGCTGAAAACATACCCTTTTAAAAAGCATCTTCATTTGGTGCCATCTTGCCTTCCCACCAAGCAATGTTTCCTCTAATTTTCTGTAGGCTATGTGCGCATAAAATATCAGCTGTGCAGCTTTTGAAGGAAGGTTAAATTTTTGTGTGTCACATAATGACACTCGGAATTATATACTTTAAAATTTGACTACACATCAGAATACAGTATGCACACCACATTGATTTTAATCAAATTAAATGAAAATAGACTATTACTAAATGAAGCGGAAAATTCTAGTAATTACAATCACAACTTTTAAATTTTAAGACGTCTGTGTTGTTTTCTATCAGAATCAGAACCATAATTTTTGTGCGCTCTGTTATAAAATATGTGCGCTCGCTCGGTGAGGTGTGTGCGCGCGCGCGCACAGCTTAGAGGGAACAGTGCCACCAAGTGCATATGCATCTTTCAAGTCTAGGGAAGTTAACCAATCGTATTGCTCAATCAATGAGAGAATGGGAGCCAATGAGTTAATTTTGAAATGTATTTCTGGCTACGGATTTGTTTAATTCTCCAAGATCTAAAATTGGATGTACCTTTCCTGTTTTATTTGGTAATAGGATATACTTGGAGAAAGCCTTTATTTTCGCTCTTGGGGCAGAACGGCTTCTATGGCATTTACCTGCAGGAGAATCTGATTTCTTCTTGTAGCACGATTCATTGCTGCGATGAAGATGAACAAAAGAAAAAAGAAAAGAACTCCTACTGAGGGTAATGAGTTTAGATGAATACAATAGCCTTTCTGAATTATACTGGAGGTCCTATTAGTCTGTAATAATATGCTTCCAGTATTCTAGAAAAGAGGAACGTTTTCCACTATGCTGATTGTATTCAAGAACTAGGACCTAATATGGTTTGGCTTGGGGTTGCTAATTTGAGGTTTAGTGTCTGTCATGGCAGATATGCCTAGGTCGATCTATATGGTCTTGGCTTATTTATTATATGAATAAAGGCTAACATCTGTAATGGTAACATGGTCTAATGTAATAGCTGTAGCAATTTCTCTTAGAGGTGCCCTGGGGTTGTTCAATGATGTCCACTGCCAAAGTTTGTATGGTACAGCAGCCATCCTTCATTGAGGAGACTGACTGTCACCAAAAACGTTCTTATCCATGCAAGGAATGGTCTACGATATGTGTTTGTCCATGTCTTCTCTCATGTCTGAAGCTTTCAACAAAGCCATCTGTCTAGCAGTTATTGCTATTGCTGCTCCTCTCGATGCCATATTGTAACCATCATAAACTGACCTTATCGGATATTTGGTATACTCTCCAAAATCCTGGCATACAGGAGTCTCATGGCATAGCTGGTTGAATCTTTGCTATGACATCAGATATAGTGGCACACTAATTTCAGATGTCCCAATATATGTGCATCGAGCATGGTGTTTTGTAAAATTGCCATGCCAATCTTTTGCAGATGGAGTGTTTGAGTGAGCTCTCGCACTCTTGGATCTTCTGAGAGCTGATTCCATCACAACAGAACTGCAGTTTCTCACCACCCATGATTAAAGAGACGGGGACAGAGAAAAAAAAAACTGTCCAACCAAACATGGGTTTAGAAGAAAGGCATCTGTCAGACTTTAGAATGTTCTTCAATGGAGGAAGGAAAAGAAAATAATCTCTTTAGCTATACCAAGGTATTTCAATGAACCCAAAATGTCCAACCTATGAGCCAGTTGATCTTGAGAAGTTAAGATATTAAAGTACTTCTCATTAAAGAAATCTGGGTAAGAAGTATCCTCCAGTTGAAAGGTTTTCCTAGGCCGAGACAGAGAAGGGTGCGAGGGCAACTCCAGTGAACCATTGTTTATTAGGATGCTTAATATACTGCTCATCACAACAGCGTCTGAGTGGTTTACAACAAAAAAGGCTGCTAAAGGTAGAAAAGAACGCCATTATTTGATAGGCTAGGAAAGAATTAAAAAGATTGGAAAAAAAAAAAAAAAGTAGGAAAGGCAACAGGAGAAGATGGACTAGCAAGCATCACTGGGGGGGGGGGGGAGGAGGAAACGGGGGGGGACTGGAGGAGGAAGGTCAAAAGCTAGACAGAATAGGTGGGTTTTTAAAGTTTGCTTTGAAGGTTTTGAAGGAGGGCTCTAGGCAGAGGTCTGGGGGGAGTGAGTTCCAGAGACAGGGGCCAAGGAAATAGAAAGCGGAGGAACAGGTGGATTCTAGACAGGCCTGGTAGGTGGGGGAAGGGAGGACCATACAATTTGCATGAATGGAGCGAAGGGAACGGTGGGGGGTGTGAAGATAGATCAAATCGGCAAGATAAAGGGGGGTGCCAGTGTGAATAGACTTATGAACAAAAAGGAGAAGTTTATAGTGGATCCGTAAGGAGATTGGGAGCCAGTGCAAACGGATGAGAAGGAGAAGTCAATGGATTGTGATTGTCCTGACAGACAAGCTTCTAATGTGAAATTTCCTAAAGAGCTATAATTATGACCACTTCTAGCTAGAGAAGTCTCTGTTGCTATTGAAAAAGGAAGAGCACAATCCTGGGAATTTTCCTTCATAAGTTTAGTGTATTTTTTTTCAGGAGATGGATGCCTAGATCTATCCACTCCATATCTGTTCTTTAGAAACTCTCATCAAAGCTTTGTGAAAATAGCTTGAAGCTGAGGTGGAGACTTTCCCAATCTTGCATTAGACCGAGGATATTTCTGAAGATGATGGACCGATTCCTCTTGAAGAGAGTGTGTCCCCTTAATATGTGCTGCTGGAGGACTATGAGGATAGGGACTAGACTGGAAGGACGCTTAGGAATATTTGATATCCCACCTTCTGTAAGGACATCAAAATGGCTACAATAAAAACAAATATTAAAAACAGTTCAGTGTGGGGCACATTTACTAAAGTGTGCCAAGTTAGCATGTGATTGGGCTGCAAGTCTAGAGTGGAAGCCTGCACTAACCTCTGGTACCGTTCAAACCTATACATGAGTGCACTTAATGCCACCCACTGAGGTGGCTTCAAGTGCCCCCACACTAATGGCAAAAGTTGCAGATAGCATATGCCAAAAGACACATGCTAAGAGTGCAGTGCTTTCAATGCTCACTTTCTGTCCCTAACCCTAACCTGCATGCTAAACGATTTCTGTCCCTAACCTGTATGCTAAACGATTAGCATAAGATTTTTAGCAAGATGCTCCAAACTAATTTTTAACATGGCACAACTACCACATGCTGACTGCACATTTCAGTAAACATGTCCCTGTGTAGAATATGTAAATAGAAATATAGTACAAAATGCACAAGGTATTGGCAGTTTTGACTGAGGAGAGGCAAGACTTGATGCTGCGAGAGGAGTGGCATTTGCACAGACAGGAATCCTGAATGTCCTTCAGCACAAATGTTGTTAGAGGAGCAGATTTTTTGTGCAGAGAGGTGCATCAAGGCATTATTTTTTTTATCCGACTTTACTTCTGATGCGATTTTGATGCCCTTCTGATCCTGGAATGTTTGGCAGACTTGTGCCTTGATGACCCCCAAGTGCTTTAATGGACTATGAAAATCCTAGCTACATAGAAACATGACAGCAGAAAAATACCATATCCCTATTCAGTCTGTCCTTCTGTAACACCAGAGGACTCAGCCTTGCTTTCAAGGTGTTCTTTTGCTATATAGTCTCTTATTTTCCTTGCTGTTGAGGGCCACTCTCACAAGTTTAATGACTAGTGTGCTAGAAGGCCCCATACACCTCATTTTTTTTATGCGTATCCAAGTGGGACATTTTTCCATTACACTCTGGGCAGCACTTGAAACCAGGTTTCTGATCAGGCACGTCAAAAAGAGCTGCTGCCAAGTCAAACTGTGCTGTTTGTATTTGGTAAAGGTGAACATTTTGTAGAGAGGAAGCAAAAGTACTGTCTGACCGTGACCAAGGATGAAAAATGACTGATGGGTTTGTCAACAATGGCAAACATGGCTCAAAGACTTTTCCAGAGTATTCTGAACTTTGGGAAGCAAGGTCTGTTCAGCTCTGTATCTCCAGTAATATCGTCAGTGTGGCTGTCCATGGTGAACAAGTTTTATTTTGCCAGAGATTTGTTTCCTACCAAGTCATCTCAGCTTCATTTTGTAATGTTTGACACACACATTTTGTTACTACTAAATGCCTAAATGCTAAAACAAATAGCCAAAACCACCATGAGTTATACTGTGATATACGTAGAGTGATGCCATGTGTATTACACTGTACCTTCATAAAGGTGTTATACAGAGAAATGAATGAAGTGAAAAGGTCCAGATAACGGGTAGTAAACACCAGTGCAAAGAGTAGCTGGCTTTTCCCAGAAATACCTGCAACAAAAATGAGAATGTTACAAAACAGATTTTTCTAGCTTTACTATTTTTTCCTTTTCAAAAAGATGTGATGGGTAGTGCTGTTTATGAAACAAGATGGGTTAATTTTGTAAAGCAAAAAACATGTTTTTCTTGTACTGACTGATATTTCCTTAAGTCTATAAACCTGTTTCATACCCAGAGCCAATCTGATTACTTGGTGCTAGTACAATGAGGTACTGTCACGTGCAAGATCCAGTTTTGACTCCAGAGCCTGGCTCCTGTGACCAGGTATGCTATGCAGTGAGCATTCATGGTCCCTTATGGGAAGGGCTCTTGGCCACCACACAATGGTGACACTCACGTCACACACCTCCCAAAAAAAGCAGAGGACCCTTGATGCTGACAACTACTGCTGCAAGGGAGGGTGTGGGGTGGAGGGGCTAAAAACAAGGAGGACAATCTGAACAGTTGCAAAAAAAACAAAAAAAAAAAAACCCCACCACACACACACACGGTGCCCGTAGCATTACTTGCTAGGTCAATAAAAAAAATTGTTTCCATCCTCTCTGAAGAGTTATCTGAATTGTAATGGTTGTATCTGAGGAGAGAGTGATGCCAACCATAAGCCTCTAGAGTGGTTATAAATTTCTGGGCTCTGCAGTCTTATCAGTACGTCTTGATCACTTAGGTGGGGCATTATCGGTTATGATTCTGTAATAGAATATATGCATCTTTACGATTTGGGCAAAGAGAGACTTGAAAGTAGAGCCTTTACATGCAGGCCTGCAAAAACTAAGTTTATTAAGCTATTTCAATCAAGTGAGTTGCCCTGTCAGTGATAGCCATACCCATAAAGATCCCTTTCAAAAATTGAAAGATGGCAAACAAGCCCATTCCACACCACTGCTTTCAGTAAAAATATGCACTTCAATTGAACAAATACACACTCAGGTTAATATTCAGAAACGCCTATCCCATTAGCAGATGCTGCTAACTGTAAGTGCCACTGACCAAAGTATTCAAAGATATTAGATAGATAGTGCCGCTAAATAGCCTTACAGGCTATTCTAGCACTATCAAGATAGCATGAGGCAGATTTATAGGTGGAACAGGGGAGGAATCAGACATTAGCTATAAAGAGTGATATTTAATTCTGCACCACTACATGAATAGTGGTCCTAAGGCTAGTCATACAGAACTACCCAAATACCAGCACTGAATATCTATATTTTTAACTGCAGAAGCCAGCTTTTAAGGCTCAATATTGATCCCACTCTCTGCAGCATAAATTATTTCAAAACATGTGTAAACTCAGTTCAGCAGATCACCAACATGTTAAGTATTTTCATTAAATTACTTAAAATGTTACCTTTCCAGAGCTGTATTTCACTGTACGCGACAGAACATATTCATAATCTTCTTTAGCAATAGCTTTTCTCCCATTAGGTAGCAATAAATCAAAAAGTTTTAAGTAGCAAACCAATGATTGATGGATCTAGTAATCTAATTTACTAAAATGTATGCAAACTGCTCTTATTCGGACTTGCTTTAATCAATGAACAAGCACGTGGAACACAGGATCATCATTTATGCCACACAAGCAATCATCGGATCATCATTTATGCCACACAAGCAATCATCGGATTGCTGGTTTGACCGCGGCTCAGTTAATTCTTCGCAAAACCCTTCTTCCCCCGCATGCGGCGCTCGATTACAACGCAGCGCCGCAAAGACTGTCACCGATGTAACTGTGCGTGAGGGGCGCACCCTTGGGCGCGCATCTTTTGTTGCGCTCTCTTTAGAGGCCGGGGTTAAGGGGAAGGCTGAGCAAAAGGGGCCAGGGCTGCACTAACCTTTGCTCCGAGGAGATTGGGCTGACCTTCCAACCAATCATTTACGCTGCTATCCCTGCCTTCCGCCCCCTCACCGGCCCGGATGCGCCAAGCCTCAGCCGGCTGCCACGTCACTCCATTCCAGGACACCCAATCGAGCGCCTATCACCCAGCAACACTGGGACCGCAGTCCCGATTCATTCACTTCCGAGCGGTCGGCGCATCCCGGCCGCTACCGTACGCGCTCCTCTACAAGTTGGCCAAAACCTGTACGGTGAACAGAACTAGCAGGTCTAGGCCAGTCTACTCCAGTCGTTCCTTCTTTGCGAAATATCCGTTGTCATTTTAACCCCCCCGCCCGCCCGCCCGCCGCCGCCGCCGCCGCCGCGAATTCAGCTATTATGGCAAGTGGAAAACAAGAGTCCAAACATAAAACCGATGCAACTTAGCTAACAGTTGAAGGAGTTATCCCGTGCTGCGCTGTCAGAGTGCCTAAGCCCTAGTCAGAAGGGCTACATTTAAAGTACAGAGGGAGGGGGAGACGGTTAATGCACTCTCGCGGGCTTCTACCGAGGTGCTAGTGACAGCCGGGGTGCTGAGTTTCACTGCTGTACAGACACTGCGAAAGCGGAGAGATCCACTGCACGGTGCAGCACTAACAAAGCGCAGTCCCTAAGCTTACGAGGAAAAAAATCTAAATCCCTCAACAGATAGCTACATTTACTCCGAGATTTCTCTCACATAAAACAACATCAACCATTACCGGATCCGAGCTGGACTTGAACCAACGAACCTAGTGTGAAAGCCTCAAATCCCTTTACCAATGGGTTCATCGGCCTCGGAAAGAAAAATAAACCGCGAAGGCACCAAGAGGCAACATGTCGAGTCCAAGCCCCTTCCGTATATCCAAACAAGAGCAGCTGCTAATGACGAGCGCTCGCTTTACGGCTCGCCGGCGCAAGTACATCAGAACACTGAACTTCCCCGGGAGCCCGGAGACAGCGGAGCCGGACGCGCCCCTTACCGGCACAGGACCTGGTTTTCCAGATTTTCAGCAGCAGGATGATGATGGCCGCGAGGTGGGAGAGATCTCCTGTTAACCTGAAGATGTTCATGGCGACCGGCTGGCAGGGAGCAGGATGTAAGAGACAGCCCGACGCGCTGCTGCAGGTTTTAGTCCCTGGAAAATGGCGAGCGCCGAGCGACGTGGCCCGGGGACGTGGCCAAACGGCAGCGGCAACACCCAGTGCAGGCTGGGAAGAGCGCTGGCCCCGCCCCCTTAAAGGCGCCGAGGACGGAGGGCGCGCGCCGCGGCCGTTCGTTTGCCTCGTGCGGTGGGGCGCGTGAGCTGCTTTCGTGGGGGAGATACGGAGACGACCGATGCCGCCAGCGGGTCCTGTTCGTGTTTGACTCTGCTCGCAGTACGCTGCCGGGTTTTGTCATTTTGCGCTTTGGAGGTGCACGAAGGCAGTAACTGGCATCTGAGCGTAAAATCCGGGACGCGTTCGTGCTGGGGGGAGACGGCCACGCCACTGGAATGCACTGAAGGAGGGAGAAGATGGACAGTGGGTTTCTTTTTCTTTTTTACTTCGTAGAGGAAGACGTGTTTGCATTTTCTGAATTTGTAGAAGAGATGTTCTAAAGTGGTGGGGTTTTTTTTTAGTTGGTCCTTCAATTACAGATTTTTAGCTTTGTTCTTTATGGACAAGTAGGATGATGAATCGGCCACATATGGCTGACATCATCCGACGGCGTCATGAACGGATTTGTTCCTAAAGCTTAGAAGAGCTTCTGAGCATGTGCTAGCCATCGTGCCCTCTCTCCCTCAGTGTTTTATTCTGTCCCCATGTGGATGGAACCTCCTCTTTGCTATGTCTTTTTTCTTTCCTTTCTTAAAATATATGTTTTTCTTATTTTAATTCACCTTCCATATATGATGAAGGCAGGTACCCTGAGCCCAGGATGGATGGCAGAGATCCAGTTAGATGTCTCCTCCACTGTATCTACCACATGGATTGAGGATACATCAAGACAGGGCCAGGGACCCTCACTACTAGGGATCTCTCCTCTACTAAGCACAAGAAAATGGTGGCTTGAACAGCTGACCTGAGTGGCCTACTGAACTCCAGTTGGAACCGCATATAGATGACTTCCTCTGTGCTTTAAAGTTGCAGCAGCACTCCCCTCTGGACACAGACTGATCTCAATGACACAGATTGCAAAATCCAGACTGGATTTTCAGAAAGCCTTTGACAGTGTCCCTCATGAGAGACACTTGGCAAAATTAGAAAGTCATGGGATAGGAGTCGGTGTACTTTTGTGGATCAGGAGAGGGTAGGGCTAAATGGCCAATGTTCCCAATGGAGAAAGGTGAATAATGGAGTTCCCTAGGGATCTGTGCTGAGTCCACTGCTTTATAACATATTCGTAAATGACCTGGAAATGGGAATAACTAGCGAGATAATCCAAATTTGCAAATGACACAAAATTATTAAGAACATAAGAAATGCCATACTGGGTCAGACCGAGGTCCATCAAGCCCAGTATCCTGTTTCCAACAGTGGCCAATCTAGGTCATACGTACCTAGCAGTTTCCCCAAAAGACACAGGTTCTGCAGTGCTTGTACTAGGTCAAGCATTGATATCCTGGGTCCCTTTTTAATAGTGGTTTATGGACCTTTCCTCCAGGAACTTGTCCAAACCTTTTTTAAACCCAGCTATACTAACAGCCCTTACTACATCCTCCGGTAACAGATTCCAGAGTTTGATTACACTTTGAGTGAAGAAATATTTTCTCTGATTTGTCTTAAATAGTTTACCCTGTAGCTTCATTACATGTCCCCTAGTCCTTCTATATTCTGATAGCGTAAACAATTGATCCACGTTTATCCGTTCCACTCCATTCATTAATTTATAGACCTCTATCATATCTCCCCTCAGCCGTCTCCTTTCCAGGTTAAAGAGCCCTAACCTTTTTAGCCTCTCTTCATAGGAGTAGCCTTCCATCCCCTTCACCAATTTGGTGGCTCTTCTCTGTACTTTTTCTAATAACTCTATGTCCTTTTTAAGATACGGTGACCAGAATTGCACACAATATTCAAGGTGCGGTCGTACCATGGAGCGATACAGAGGCATTATAATATCCTTTGTTTTATTCTCCATCCATTTCCTTATGATACCTAGCATTCTATTTGCTTTCTTGGCCGCCGCTGCACACTGGGCGGAGGTTGTTAACATGTTATCCACGATGACTCCTAAATCTTTTTCCTGGGTGGTGGTTTCTAATGTGGAGCCTTGCATCGTGTAACTATAGTGTGGGTTGTTCTTTCCTAGGTGCATAACTTTGCACTTGTCCACATTAAATTTCATCTGCCATTTGGATGCCCAGTCTTCCAATTTATCCAGATCCTCCTGCAGTTTTCCACAATCCTCTTGGGTTTTAACAACTTTAAACAGTTTTGTGTCATCTGCAAATTTGATAACCTCACTAGTTATCCTTTTTCCAGGTCATTTATGAATATGTCAAAAAGTAGGGGACCCAGTACAGATCCCTGGGGCACTCCACTATTCACCTTTTTCCATTGGGAATATTGGCCATTTAGCCCTACCCTCTGCTTTCTATCTTTTAACCAGTTCCCGATCCACAATAGTACACTGCCTCCTATCCCATGACTTTTTAGCTTTGCCAAAAGTCTCTGATGGGGGACCTTGTCAAAAGCTTTCTGAAAGTCCAGATACACTATATCAACCGACTCACCTTTGTCTACCTGTTTATGCACACCTTCAAAAAAGCAGATCAGATTAGTAAGACAAGATCTTCCTTGTCTAAAGCCATGTTGGCTGTCTCCCATTATGCCATGACTATCTACATGCTGTGTAATTTTGTTCTTTATGATGGTTTCTACCATTTTCCCTGGTACTGACGTCAGGCTCACCGGTCTGTAATTTCCCGGGTCACCCCTGGAACCCTTTTTAAAAATTGGTGTTACGTTGGCGACCCTCCAATCTTCAGGTATTACAGATGATTTTAATGAAAGTTCACAGATTACCAATAGCAGGTCTGCAATCTCATATTTCAGTTCTTTCAACACTCTGGGATGTATACCATCCGGTCCAGGTGATTTGCTACTATTCAGTTTATCAAATAGTTGTAATATATCTTCCCGGTGTAGCGATATTTCTCTCAATTCCTCTGCAGTATCACCTTTAAATACCACTTCAGTCTTGGGTAACATCCCTACATCTTCCTCAGTAAAGACCGAAGCAAAGAATTCATTCAGTCTCTCTGCTATAGCCTTGTCCCCTCTTACTGCCCCTTTTACCCCTCTATCATCTAATGGTCCAATTGACTCTCTCACAGGCCTTTTGCTACGAATGTACTTGAAAAAGTCTTTATTTCGTGTTTTTGCTTCCGTAGCAATTTCTTCTCAAATTCCCGCTTTGCCTGCCTTATCAATGCTTTGCATTTAACTTGCCAGTGCTTGTGTTGTTTCCAGTTTTCATCATTTGGCTCTTTTTTCCATGTCCTGAAGGTTGCTCTTTTGGCAGCAACAGCCTCTCTGACCTCACCTTTAAACCATGCTGGCAGTTTTTTGGACTTTCTTCCACTTTTCTTAATGCGTGGAATACAGCTGGTCTGGGCTTCGAGGATAGTATTTTTAAATAACACCCAAGCTTGCTGTAAGTCTTTAACCTTTGGAACCGCTCCTTTTAGTTTTTTCCGAACTATATTCCTCATTCTATCATAGTCTCCCTTTTGAAAGTTAAAAGGTAGTACTGTGGATTCCTTTACTATCTGTCCTCCACTGATTAAATCAAACATGATCATACTATGATCACTATTGCCAAGTGGTCCCAACACCCTTATTTCTTGCACCAGATCTGGCGTTCCACTAAGGACTAGGTCCAGTATGGCTTCCCCTCTGGTTGGTTCATGAATCAGCTGCTCCAAGAAGCAGTCATTTATTTCATCTAGAAACGTTATCTCTTTAGCTTGTCCTGCTGTGAGACTGTCCCAGTCGATACCGGGGTAATTGAAATCACCCATTATTACTACTCTGTTGTGGCTTTTGTTAGCTTCCTTGATTTCTTTGAGCATTTCATCATCCATTTGTTCATTCTGGCCAGGCGGTCGATAGTATACTCCCACTGCCATCACCTTCCCCTTCATAAATGGAATTTCAATCCATAGAGATTCTACAGCAAATTGTGTTCCCTGCAAAACTTTAATCCTTTCTGACTCAATGCCCTCTTTAACATAGAGCGCAACCCCTCCACCAATTTGTTCAGCTCTATCATTACGATATAGTTTGTATCCAGGTATCACAGTGTCCCACTGGTTATCCTCCTTCCACCATGTCTCTGAGAGTGCAATCATATCTAACCTCTCATTTAGTGCTATATTCTAATTCTCCCATCTTATTGTTTAGACTTCTAGCATTGGCATACAAGCATTTTAGTGACTGTATTTTATTAATTTTATTAATATTAATCTGGCTATTGGTAGGCATGGGTAATTGGGAATCTTTATGCCCTGTCTGCTCCTTACTCAAGGGCATTTGGGCTACTATACTCCCTTTTGGAACCTCACTGTTTTTGGTAGTATCCTTCAAGGATACCTTTGTCCGAACCATGCGCTCCTGGGTGACTGTCGGCTTTCCCCTATTTTCTAGTTTAAAAGCTTCTCTATCTCTTTTTTAAAGGTTAATGCCAGCAGTCTGGTCCCATCCTGATTAAGGTGAAGCCCATCCCTTCGGAAGAGCCCCCCCTTTCCCCAGAATGTTCCCCAGTTCCTAACAAATCCAAAACCCTCATCCTTGCACCATTGTCTCATCCACGCATTGAGACTCCAGAGCTCTGCCTGTCTTTTGGGTCCTGCACGTGGAACAGGAAGCATTTCGGAGAACGCTATCCTGGAAGTTCTGGATTTCAACTTCCTACCTAAAAGCTTAAATTTAGCCTCCAGAACGTCCCTACCACATTTTCCTATGTCATTGGTACCAACATGTACCAAGACAGCAGACTCCCCCCCAGCACTATCTATGATCCTATCTAGGCGGTGCGTGAGATCTGCTACCTTCGCACCAGGCAGGCATGTTACCAGGCGATCCTCACGTCCACCAGCCACCCAGCTATCTACATTCCTAATGATTGAATCACCAACTATAACAGCTGTCCTGACCCTCCCCTCATGGGGACATGGCCCTGGAGAAACGTCCTCGGTGCGAGAGGGTTTTACTTCACCTGGAGGACAGGTCCTAGTTACAGGATCACTTCCTGCCACACCAGGGTGATGCTCTCCTGTCACGCGACCTCTCTCCTCCATGGCAACAGGGATGCTGCCAGACTGGAGGTGGGACTTCAGGACTATATCCCTGTAGGTCTCGTCCATGTACTTCTCTGTCTTTCTTATGTCTTCCAGGTCTGCTACTCTAGCCTCTAGAGAACGGACTCGTTCCCTGAGAGCAAAGAGCTCCCTGCACTTAGTGCATATGTAGGACCTCTCACCAACTGGGAGAAAATCATACATGTGACACTCAATGCAAAAGACTGGAGAACCCCCATCTCGTTGCTGGACCTCTGTCTGCATCTTAGTTTAAAGCTTGTGTTTAGGTCTTTTAAATTCGGTATATAATAAGGATTGGTGTAGATGCTTATACTAATAAAAGTGTATCTAATACCCCTAATACACCCTGTGTACCTGAAGCTTAATTAATCTCAGGTCCTCTGTGTATGACTGATTTGGATTAAGAGCTGCACCTGAGAGCAGCCCCTTTCCTCTAAGATGTGCAAGTACCTATAAAACTACAATTACCCCAGGGGTGGGTGGGTGCTGGGGAGGGAGGGAGGGAGATAAGTCCTATTAAAGAGGGCAGTTACAAGGTACCCTGTCAACCCTCAGCAGGGGGATGGGGGTACCACACAAAGCCCAGTTAGTTGAGAGAGGCAAGGTAAGTACAGCTGAGAAGGCTGAACTAGCACACCACTAAGACAAACAATAAATAATTAAACAAACAGTTAGACAAACAGTAAATAATTAAATAAACAGCTAGAACTCACAGTAAGATGTCCCAGGAGGCAAATATCCCCTCACTAGCAGAGCTCTGTAAAAGTACAGCCCTTCTCTGGTCAGAGAAAAGCAAACTAAAACAGACTATGCACACGTGGAGGAAAACAGGAAGAAGGCTACACAATACCTCGGGGAGGGGGAGGATTCACTCAGGCAGGCAAGGACAGGAAAAAAAGTTTATCAAACAGCAGGTTCTGGGGAGAGAGATTTAATTCAAAATGGCTTACCACACAAAGCCCAGTTAGTTGAGAGAGTCAAGGTAAGTACAGCTGAGAAGGCTGAACTAGCACACCACTAAGACAAACAATAAATAATTAAACAAACAGTTAGACAAACAGTAAATAATTAAATAAACAGCTAGAACTCACAGTAAGATGTCACAGGAGGCACATCAAAGTTGTTAAAATACAAGAGGATTGTGAAAAATTGCAAGAGGACCTTGATAAATTGGAAGACTGGACATTCAAATGGCAGATGAAATTTAATGTGGACAGGTGCAAAGTTATGCACCTAGGAAAGAACAACCCAAACTATGAATACATGATGCAACGTTCCACACTGGGAACCACCACTCAGGAAAAAAGATTTAGGTGTCATTGTAGATAACACATTGAAACCTTCCGCCCAGTGTGCGGTGGCAGCCAAGAAAGCAAATACAATGCTAGGAATAATAAGAAAAGGAATGGATAATAAAACAAAGGATATTATAATGCCTCTGTATTGTTCCATGGTGCGACCACACCTTGAATGTTGTGTGCAATTCTGGTCGCCGTATCTTAGAAAGGATATAGTGGAATTAGAAAAGATACAGAGAAGAGCCACCAAAATGGTAAAGGGGATGAAAGGATACCCCTATGAGGAGAGGCTAAAAAGGTTAGGGCTCTTCAACTTGGAAAAGAAGAGATGGCTGAGGGGAGAAGTCTATAAATTAATGAATGGAGTGGAACAGGCTAGTGTAGATCAGTTGTTTATGCCATCAAAAAGTATAAAGACTAGGGGGCACCCAAAGCTACAATGTAACCCCATTTAAGACTAATAAGAGAAAATAGTTTTTCACTCAATGCATAATCAAACTCTGGAATTTGTTACCAGATGATGTAGTAAAAGTGTAGCTGCATTTAAAAAAGGTTTGGACAAGTTCCTGGAGGAAAGGTCCATAAACCATTATTACACAGGACCCGGAAAATCCACTGCTTGCCCCAATACAGACATTGTGGAACCTGTGTGTCTTTTTTGGGAAACTTCTAGGTACTTGTGACCTGGATTGACCACTGTTGGAAGCAGGAATGGGCTTGATGGATCTTGGTCTGACCCAGTTGCAGAGGTTCCCAAAGTCGGTCCTCGGGGAACCCCAGGCCAGTCAGGTTTTCAGAGTACCCACAATGAATATGCATGAGATAGATCTGTATGCACTGCTTCCATTGTATGCCAATCTATCTCATGCATATTCATTGTGGGTACTCTGAAAACCTGACTGGTTGAGTATGGCATTCTTAAGTTCTGACAAGCTTCCAATGGTGACAGTGGTTAGTGCCAAAAATGCTGCTTCCCAGTGGTGCAGGCTCTCAGTGCAGCTTAAATACCAGCTAGGCTCCTTCTTTCACTTATGTCAAAACACCTGCCAGAAGATTGGTGATCCTCCAGGCAAAAGCTGAAGTTGCTCAACTCCTGTTTGACTCTGCAACCCCTTGAGTCAGGTGTGACCAGGAGTCCCAGGATCCTGATGCCATCTGCCTCTGGCCCCCCCTCCACCCCATGCAGTGTACACACAGCTCTTCTCAGAGCTTCTGAGCCATGCTGGGACGGGGTGGACAGTGCCCTTCTCTGGTCTATGCCATATCTGCTTGCACACAGCGTGAAGGTGCACTCTGCTGGGGGATTGCCTCAGCGCTGGGATGCTGAGCTATGTTCCGAGAACCATTTTGCACTGTGAGGTGCTGGTAAGTAATTTCACCTTTGCTCTCCTTCTGCAGTGCTGTATCCGTGACTCTGGCACAGAGCGTCTGACCATTGGGGTGTTTCCTTATTGCCTGCTCAGTTCAGATGGGCCCCTGGCCTCGGCTTCTCAAGCTTAGGTCTATGGTGCTGATTAATTGGGGATTAGCCCCCAGGAGGATAAAAACACCAGACAGGCTCCTACCCCATGTTACCACCACTATGCATATTGGCCAGTACCAAGCCCTGTCAAGAAATAAACTAAAATCTGGCCTGCAGTTTCTAAGGCAATCAGATGAGTCTGTCTAGTGGCATCAGAACCAGCACCATGACCTCTTAACTCGGGCATAAACTAATCATAAAAAGGTTACAAACAAGTAAAAATACAAACAAATCTACATTTTGGAAAGAAGTTATATTTATTGTAGCTTCGCTGCTATGTAATCTCTATGGGGTTTGTCAGCTCTTGATTGGGACTGGGCACTGGTTGGTTTGTTTGGGCAAGCGATTTTGAGGACAGGAGTGCTCAAAGTGAGCTGGAACTCATGCCTTAGTGGATTGTGTGGTCTGTGGTGTGCCACATGTCTCTGTCAATTTTTGATGCTGCAGTTTCTCCTCCCACTGTGCTGGGAGCAATGTTTCCTCTAATTTTCTGTAGGCTGTGTGCGCATAAAATATCAACTGTGCACCTTTTGAAGGAAGGTTAAATTTTTGTGCGTCACATAACGACACTTGGAGTTATATACTTTAAAATTTGACTATACATCAGAATACAGTATGTACATCACATTGATTTTAATCAAATTAAATGAAAATAGACAATTATTAAATGAAGCAGAAAATTTCTAGTAATTACAACAACAACTTTTAAATTTTAAGACTTCTGTGTTGTTTTCTGTCAGAACCGTAATTTTTGTGCGCTCTGTTGTAAAGTATGTGCGCTCGCTCGGCAAGGTGTGTGCGTGCGCACACACGCACAGCTTAGAGGGAACAGTGGCTGGGAGTGTTCTTATACTACACCTGCACCATGGGTCCTCGAGGCTGATGATGATCATTTCAGTCACAGCAAAGAAGCATGGACTCATAAGAACATAAAATTTGCCATACTGGGACAAACCAAAGGAGCGTCAAGCCCAGCACACTGTTTCCAATAATGATCCAGTCCCGGCCATGAGCAGGGGCGGCCCAAGGGGGGCACGGGGCCATGTGCGAAAACTCATTGTGGAGCCTCATTTGCATAACTATTTGTAAAATGTTAACGTACACTAGCTTTTAGTAAACATGCCTCTTAATGAATGTCTGGATAAAGAAAGACTACCAGATTTCTACATTACTATACTCCAGTGCCAACCTCCAGGCATATTAGGAAGTACTACAAACACTGACCATTTAGAACCTGCTGTATTACCAGAACTCAAAGCACCATACTCTACCTATAAAAAGGCAAAACTGCAAATATTAAACCAATATATCTCAGAGAATATCAATACATCTACTGGGGAAAAGAGAACAAGTGGCACTGTCAAATGGAAACTATATAAACAGAATACCTCAGCTTGGTTACACATGCAGAACATAGACCATCACCAAGCAAAGAACAAGGGATCACAATTTAAAAATAAAAAGACAATAATTAAACTGGGAACCCCAAAGGCCAAAGTTGAAACGTACAACACTGGAGAAATAAAACTATAAATTAATTTCTTCTTGTACTAAACAAAAACACAAAGATGTTAGCGATGCACATTTCCCAGAGCTGACATATTCCAGTTACTAAATTCAAAGTAAAATATTTTTCTGCCTATTGTTTGGGCATTTTATTTTTCAGTTGCAATTGCTCCAGTCACTTTCTTCTGGTTTCTTCGTGTCTTCGGCTAACTCTCCATTGTCTGCCGTCCATTTGTCCTTTCTTCTCTTCTAGTTTTTTCCCATTCTCTCTCTATATCTGCCTTAACATAACTGAACTTTCCCCTTTTGCTCTTTCATACATTTCTTTTATTTATTTTTCATCTCATATTTCACCCTTCTATCCTCAATCCCTACTTACTCTCCCAATACCTGGCCAATGGTAGATTTTTCTTCTCTCCCACACAAAATATCTTTTCCGCTCTCCATCCTCGCTTCCCCAGCCCCATCATCTTCTAGTCCTCCCCCAACATCAGCTCCCTTCTAGTTCCAGCCCTACCCGGTATCTGCTGCCTTCTAGTCCCATTCTCCCATCTCCCCGCGTCAGCCCATTTCCAGTCCTAGCACCCCATCAGCCCATTTCCAGTCCTATTCCAGCCCCCCATCAGCCCATTTTCAGTCCAAGCTCCCCCCATTAGACCATTTCCAATCCTAGCCCCCCCATCAGCCATTTCCAGTCCTATTCCAGCCCCCATCAGTCTATTTCCAGTCTAAGTGCCCTCCTCAGCCCATTTCCAATCCTAGCCTCCCCGTCAGCCCATTTCCAGTCCTAGCCCCCCATCAGCTCATTTCTAGTCCTATTCCAGACCCCCATCAGCCGATTTCCAGTCCAAACTCCCCCCCCTCGGCCCATTTCCAATCCTAGCCCCCCCTTCAGCCATTCCCAGTCCTATTCCAGCCCCCCATCAGCCCATTTCCAGTCCTAGCCTCCATCAGCCATTTCCAGTCCCATTCTAGCCCCCATCAACCATTTCCAGTCCTATTCCAGCCCCCATCAACCCATTTCCAGTCCAAGCCCCCAATCAGTCATTTCCTGCTCTGTCCTAGAACCACCCCCCCCCCCTCCCCGAGCCCTGCGTTTATCTAAGCTGCTTCAGAGGTGAGCCGGCAAAGCCCCCGTGAGGCTCCGGCTCACCTCTGCACAGCTGCCAGCGTAAAAAGCGCCATTTTTGCTCACGCTGCCGGCTGTGTTACTGTGAAGCACACTAAATGCTGGGAAAGGTTAAAGGGCATTTCCCGGCACTCGCACACTTCACAGTAACACAGCCGCCAGCGTGAGGGAAAACGGTGCTTTTTATGCTGGTGGTTGTGCAGAGGTGAGCCAGGGCCTTGCGCGGCTTCCCTGGTTCACCTCTGAAGCCATCCACTGTGCATGAATGAAGTTTGCACAGGGTCCTGTGCGAGCAACATTCTCGCACAATGGACGGGCTGGCCCTGGCCGTGAGTACCTGGCTGGATCCTAAAAGGTAGACAAATACCATGCCGCTTTTATCCCTTTTAAACCTAGCTACTTTGGAGCTGTATGTAGGAGGTATGCACCTCAGTGTCTGAGGGTTACAGCCATATTGGATCTAACAGCATTTGGTCATCTGAAGGGTCCTGCCTATACTATCAGCAATTGGCCCCATGATGCAGACAGCTTTTCCTGGTGACAGTTCCTTGGTGCTGGACTATGGCCATTAAGAGCTGTGTATTAGTAAGGACAGTAACTTCCATGAACCACTAAACTGCATCTTTTGATGACCATGTCATCCCTCATGTTGGTCTGCTCATATGAAGGTCACATGATCCTCCTAGTCCAGGACTGGTGCTTTGGTAGAGGGTGCCCTAGGCAAATGTTCTGCAAAATGCCTCCCCTCCCCCAAAATTTACTAATTAAACATCCCTGTAAAAATGTATAACTGGACTTCATTCTTTTAAATATTACACTTTGCATTACACATGGGTTTTTGCCTTCCTTCCCTGTAAAATAATATGCTGGTGTCTCTTTGAGTTGTGTGGTGGTTATTCCACGAGAGCACTCTCCCTAGCATCACCACCCATACAACATGAGAGAATCAAAAGATGTTAAAGACTTCAGGAAAGACTTAAAAACCCTGCTATTCAAAGACTATCTCGGCAACATTACCTAGTATTCTTCCCCCCCCCCCCAGGGGCATACATCATAGAAACCTCTCCCGACCAACCCAATAGCACAAAGTAAACACTACCAGATGTAAAAAGTGCCACCACCTTCTTCCCCCTACTCCCCTCCCACAAATGTAAATGCCCTATAAATATTAACAATAATCCCTGTACCTAACCCCCCCCACACCCATAAATGTAAATTCTCTGTAAATACTGTGGATACTCACCGATGTAAATACATCACTGTGGTCTTCCCTGCATGTCTCCCCCTCCCCTAAAGTTACTACTGACTGTATTGCTTGAAAATTGTTCCATTATAGGATAAAGCAGTATATGAAACATGCTAAATAAATAAATTGTAATATATTGTTTTGCTTTGAGTCCTGCTGCTCTTCATTGCCCCCCCCCCCCCCCCCCAAAGCTGTTGCCTATTCTTGCCTGTGATTGAGCCGGCCCTGACTTTGCCTCACACATGACAGCCCTGCTGTGACCCCCTTTGTGCATGATACGGTGTTAGCCTGAAAAAAAATAACAACAACAAAAGGCACAAAAGACAAGGACGTCTGATAGCTTTCGCACCCAAATTTTGCTCCCATTACTCAGTTTCTCTGAGTGGTTGGCTGGAAGACCGGGGTTCTGCCTACTGATTGTCCTTTCCACCCCCTTTTTTTGGACTGTTGTAGCCTTCACTGGAGGCTGCGAGTCCCAGGCAATGTACAACAAGCCATCGGATACAACTGCCTGCCATTTCACCATTGTAATTTCAGAAGTCTTAGCAGACTGTGGACCCTCACATGTGTCCAGCTAGCTCCTTGGTCATCCTCAGTCCACCCTCTATGCTCCCATCCTCACCAGGCCCATGAGCTCCAGACCATCCTCTTTTAAACATGAAGATGGTGCACTATATACGTCGGAGCAGGATTGTAGTTCCACAGCATGTGCAAAATAGGCCAGGTCTCATGGGAGAAATCTGTTTTACCAGCATAAATGCTGCCAGCCAGGTCCTGGCATCAATGTGGTAACATCAGATTATCATGTCTATGGTCACCCCTGCTTCAACCATCATGAAACTTTGCAGACTCTTTCAACCATTGTCAACAATCTTACAGTCTATTACTGCATGGCTTCTACTTCTACTTGCCTGCCTTTTCCAGGCAAGCAAAACTAATATGCTCCTCTGGCTTCTGCTTTGCAGGTACTATCTCAAACAAAATCACAGCAGGGATTAATCTGCACTGAGCATCAGGTTCAACCCCCTATATATACATATGAAGTGGGGAAAACCTGCACAGAATGCCAGGCACAACTCTTGTTGTGCCATCCAGTCATTCTATCTGCCATCCTATCTCAGCCTGATATAATCAACTTATTGCTTTTCCTCTTTCATAGGTCCACAGACCCCCTTTTATTGGTTGTTAAATGTAGGAAGGCTACTAGGATTCCGACGACTTCCTTGTCTGGGACTACCAACCATTGTTTCTTTTTTCTTCAAAATATGCTCTTTTAGAATTGAGACATTACCAGCCATCCTGCCAGGTCTAGATGGTGATCCGTACCTGCACACTATGACACTTGTGATCTCCAGAGCACTCCGCTCCGACTTCTCCTTGGCCACCTTCTGAGTGGTTCCTTCAACTTGTGTGGCTGGTTCTAGGTGTTCAGTTACTTATATACTGAACTCCTGTCCTTCCTGAACACTTGTATACTTCTCAAGCACCCCCTTTTCATAATCAGTTATGCTTTTTCCTGGTGTATCACACTCCAACCCTAACTCTATCACAAAGTGGATCGTTGGTCACAGCAGGCAGATGGATGTTCTAAGTCAAAATGGTGGGTCACCATACATTTGTCCCGCCCTTCGCCAATGTCACCCCCTTTTCCATTAGGAATTTTTTTTCTCTTTCAAGGATCAAGCAAATATCAAGAAGCTAGCCCCTAGGGAATGCTTCTCAGTCTCCACCCAATCCTGAACTTCTTACAGTCTAGGTTCTTCAGTAAGACTACTGTTCCAATTTGGTAATGCTTGGGACAGTGCTCTAAAGCAGCCATTATCCACATGCATAGCTCTTTCCTCTATGGATTCGTGTTTCACCTGACAGTCAACATCTGACCCCCAACCTGTCCCTCCCAGCCTGCTATACATAAGGTTCTTCTATATACCGTCAACAAGAAACAACACCAATGGGCTTCCCCACATCAGCCTTGGGAATCAGGGCACTGCACTATGGCCATGCTGTTTTCTGCCAGATTCCACACATACCTGCAGCATTTTTTAGCAAAGAGCCTCATGCTGGACAAAGAGCTCAATTATCATCTTCCCCAATCCCATCAATAATGATGATAGAGGAATTTCATCAGACACCTCCTATTCCAGCAGGAGTCAGAGCTAAGGGGGTTCCATTGCCAGGATAATCCCTCATCGCCCATGGCAACTATACTTCCATACCTGAAATAGTTAAGACTGGAAGATCCATTATGATCGACTGTTCCCATCAACGATTCTTCTACGGGAACTATAGACTGTTCCCGTCAACGATTCTTCTACGGGAACTATCGACTGTTCCCATCAACAATTCTACGGGAACTAGCCAGTGAACCTCAAGCGGAAGGCATCTCACACATTTGCCATTCAGTCATGCAGTTGTTTACCAGGGGAGCCAACTCTAATTTAGCTAGGGGAATTTGCTCCAGTTTATCTTGTGCTCCTTCCCTCACTCTCAACCCTTAAGGCCCCTTTAGCCTGTCATCCACAGTGGCATTCACACACCAGCTGAAGCACTACACCCTAATCACAGAAAAGGTTTTCTTACCAAAAGCCTTTCACTTATGACCCAAACTACCTTGCCATCGCCTCTGCAGGTCAGTCTCTTATTTTCAAGATTTGGTATACCACTATTCAATTTGTACAGCATAGAGGTTTACATCAAGTAGATATGAACGGCCAGACACTTAAAATATGTCAACAATTTCTGTTAAAATTCACATGAGGTGGGGACTAGTACTGCAACAAACTATCAAATGAACATGCTACAAGCAGAGAAAACAGAAAGGATAAGATTTACATTAAATCGTATAAAATTAGGAGAAGTTCCTTGTAAATGACCAAGTTTTTAGACCTTTGTACTTTTTATATGAGCTCTCTTGACAATAGCTCCTGGGGGAGTAAATTCCAGAGCTGTGAAGCTTGGTAGCTAAATGTGTTGTTTAAAAAAAAAAAAAAAGAAGTCTAAGTCTTGTTTTGGAAGGCAATGACAGATAGCTTGCTTGTAAGGATCTTAGTGTTCTGTTTAGAATGTAGGAAATCAAGAGCGTGCTAAAATAAATGGGAAGCCCAATAAAATAGGCATGATGCCACAGAGGTATTTAAACATCTCAATCATATCACCTCTATCCCACCTTTCCTCTAAAGTATATGTATTAAGCTCCTTAAATTTGTCCTCATATGCTTTATAATGAAGACCACTAACCATTTTAGTAGCAACCATCTGCACCGACTCCAACTTGTTTATATCCTTTTGAAGGTGCGGTCTCCAGAACTGCACACAATACTTCAAATGAAGTCGCACCAGAGACTTATACAGAGGCACTATCACCTCCTTTCTTCTGCTGGCCATTCCTCTCCCTATGCACCCAAGCATCCATCTAGCTTTCGCTGTTGCCTTTTCTACTTGTTTAACTACTTTAAGATCATCGGATACTGTTTGTTTTATGTAAACCGCGCTGATCGCAAATAGTGCGGTATATAAGAAATGTAAAATAAATAAATAAATAAATAAAAATCACACCTAGGCCCCGCTCTTCTTTTGTGAACAGAAGTACTTCATCCCCTATATTATATCGCTCCCTTGGATTTCTGAAGCCAAAATGCATGACCTTGCATTTTTTAACATTAAATCTCAGTTGCCAAATTCTAGACTCTGCTTCAAGCTTAAGTAGATCCGTTCTCATGTTATCTACACATTCCTGGGTGTCTATTGCAGATTTTGGTATCATTGGCAAAGAGGCAAATCTTACCCGATAACCCTTCCGCAATATCACTAACAAAGATGTTAAAAAGAATCGGACCAAGGACAGATCCCTGGGGCACACCACTGGTAACTTCCTTCTCCTCAGCGTGAGCTCCATTTACCTGTACCCTATGCCACCTCCCACTCAACCAATTTCTAACCTAAGCAGTAACTTTAGAGTCCATTCCTAAGGTGCTGAATTTGTTTATAAGTCGCCTGTGTGAAACGGTGTCAAAGGCTTTACCAAAATCTAAATACACCACATCTAGGGCTCTCCCTGGGTCCAACTCCCTGGTCACCCATTCAAAGAAATTAATCAGATTTGTGTGACAAGACCTGCCTCTGGTGAATCCATGCTGTCTCGGATCCAGTAATCCATTGGACTCCAGAAACGTCACTATTTTCTCTTTCAGTAGCATTTCCAATAATGTACTCACCACAGAGGTTAGACTAACCGGCCTGTAGTTTTCAGCCACATCCTTACTTCCGCTTTTGTGTAAGGTGGACCACATGTGCCTCTCTCCAGTCCTCTGGCACCACTCCCGACTACAAAGAGGCATTGAAAAGGTTGGTCAGTGGAGCTGCTAGAACGTCCCCAGGTTTCCTCAGTAGTCTCGGGTGTATCCCAGCTGGTACCATCTCTTTGTCTATTTTAAGTTTAACTAGTTCCTCATGAACCCAGTCTTCTGAAAATCGTTCAAGATGCCCCTCACTTCTGTTCCTGTTTGTGGGTGTTCTGAGGTCCTGCTCCTGGTTCTTCATCTGTAAACACAGAACAGAAATATTTGTTAAGCAATTATGCTTTATCCTCATCAGCTTCTACAAATTCCTCCCCTTCACCCTTGAGTTTGACAATACCACTTTTGCCCTTCCTCTTCTCACTAACATATCTGAAAAATGTCTTATTCCCTCCACCTCCCCCCCCCCATTTTATTACACTGCTTATTTCCTCCTCTTTTTTAATCTTTGCTTTCCTGACTACTTTGCTAGCCTCTCTTTCCAAATATAGATGCCTGTCTTCCTCTCTCTCTGATCTCTTGTATTTCATTATTTCATGAAGGCCTCCCTCTCATTCTTAAGAACATAAGATATGCCATACTGGGTCAGACCAAGGTCCATCAAGCCCAGTATCCTGTTTACAACAGTGGCCAATCTAGGTCATACGTACCTAGCAGTTCCCCAAAAGACACAGGTTCCACAATGCTTGTACTGGGTCAAGCATTGATATCCGAGGTCCCTTCTTAATAATGGTTTATGGACCTTTCCTCCAGGAACTTGTCCAAACCTTTTTTAAACCCAGCTACACTAACAGCCTTTACTACATCCTCCGGTAACAAATTCCAGAGTTTGTATTCTTTACCTTTTCAGCTACATCTTTCGAAAACCATAGCGGTCTCCTTTTCCTTTTACCTTTATTTACCATTTTAACAAAAAGGTTGGTTGCCCTTTAAATATTCCCTTTCAGTTTTGCTCACTATTTTTCTACATCCCCCAGCTGTTCCAGTCCTGCTAACGACACCTTGAGATATTGACCCATCTTGGCAAAGTTAGTTTTCCTAAAGTCTAAGACCCACGCTTTTGAATGGATTTTATCAGCCCTAATCTTAATACTGAATGACACCATCTGGTGATCACTGGATGCGAGATGATCTCCAACTATAACATCAGAAACAGTTTCACCATTGGTAAGCATCAAGTTCAGTATGGCCCTTTCATGTGTGGGTTCTGTTACCAGTTATCTGAATAGTTCTCCCTGTAGAGAATCCAGGGTCTCCTTATTTCTAGATGATACTGCAGCAGGGATGTGCCAATCAACATCTGGCATATTGAAATCCCCTGTCAGGAGCACTTCCCCTTTCCTGGCAATGCTGAGTATGTCTTCAAATAATTCTCCATCCACCTCTTCCTCCTGTGAGGGAGGTCTGTATATCATGCCAATGCAAATAGATTTCTCTTTTCCTCTTTCTAATTTAGCCCACAGTGCCTTCTCTCTCCCTTTTTAAGCTCTGTAGTTTCAAAGCTTTAATATTATTTTTTACATATAGTGCCACTCCTCCTCCCCTTCTTCCTACCCTGTCCTTTCTGAGTAAATATAGCCTGGTATAGCTACATCCTAGTCATGGTTGTCCGTGAACCATGTTTCTGTAATTGCCACTAAATCCAATTCAGCCTCTCCCATTAAAGCCTCAACATCAGGGATCTTATTTCCCATGCTACGGGCATTTATACACACTGCTTTCCATATGTTGCCCCTTTTAACCAATTTCATAAAGGTATTTAATCTTTCACTTACCTGGAGGCTTGCTTCACCCATCCCCAATGACTCTAGTTTAAAGCCCTCTTCAGTAGATTAGCCAGTATGCTACTGAAGACATGTCGACCGTTCTTGGACAGATTGATGCTTTCTCTGCTCTGCAGCCCTTGGAACAGCATCCCACGGTCGGTTGTTTACTCCCTCAAAAAGTAAAAGCTATAATGTAGCACATTTTAAGACTAATTGGAGAAAATATTTTTTCACTCAGCGCATAATCAAACTCTGGAATTCGTTACCGGAGGATATAGTAAAAGCTGTTAGTGCAGCTGGGCTCAAAACAGGTTTGGACAAGTTTTTGGAGGAAAGGTCCATAAACCATTATTAAAGAGGGCTGGGGAAATTCACTGCTTAGCCCTGTGGCAAGCAGCATGTGAATGTGTATACCTTTGGGAACTCGATAGGTACTTGATACCTGGAAAGACTACTGTTGGAAACAGTATACTGGACTTGATGGACTCTTGATCTGACCCAGTATGGCATATGTTCTGTTCTTATGCTGCGCACCCCAAAATAAGCCAAATACAATTTGCTTTGTTCCCCTTATTCTTCCACACTCCTTATACGAGCCTAACTTTGCTGTGACATTGCTTTTGTCAAGAAACACAGTGTTTCCTTAAGCATACAGTACATGTGTTCCCTTCAATGAAATCATCTAGTAGATGTTGATTTTATGTTGAAATCAAGACTCCCCTCTTTCCTGGGGGTATTGTGAGGTAAACCCTGCCTCAAGCATCACCATTAGTACTTACTAGTTCAAGAAAAGGTTTGAGTCTAGGAATCTTAAGCCAGGTCTCGTGAACACTAGTGTTGGCATATATAATCGTGCCTTCCTAGATATAAGCATAACCTCACATGATTAATGCTAGAATTAAATGTATCTTATTTCATCTTTTTCATCTTTTTAGCAAAATCAGCTTCCTTGGTGAATGGTTTGAAAATTTGAATCCTCAAACCATAAACCAGGGAGTCCCTAAACTACAGCCTATGAGCTAGAAGTGGCCTTTAGATCCAGTACCCCTGGTTCTCACCACTTCTCCCAAGGCCAAACTGAAACTGGCTCACGGTACCACTGCCGTCGCCTCTCTTCTGAGCTCCCCTATCTCCACAGTCCAGCATCTCCCCCTCCTCCATGTGGGTCCAGCATCTCCCCCTCTTCTCCCTGTGGGTTCAGCATCTCTCCCTCTCCTCCCTGTGGGTCCAGCATCTCTCCCTCTCCTCCCTGTGGGTCCAGCATCTCTCCCTCTCCTCCCTGTGGGTCCAGCATCTCCCCCTCTTCTCCCTGTGGGTCCAGCATCTCTCCCTCTCCTCCCTGTGGGTCCAGCATCTCTCCCTCTCCTCCCTTTGGGTTCAGCATCTCTCCCTCTCCTCCCTGTGGGTCCAGCATCTCTCCCTCTCCTCCCTGTGGGTCCAGCATCTCTCCCTCTCTCTTTTCCATTCCTATGATCCAGCATCTCTCTCGCCCTTCCAGCCCCTGTGGTCCTTTCAGTTGCCTTCACTTAGAGGCCAGTAGTGGCAGCACTTCTCAAACACCGCCTCTTACTGCTCCAGTCTTCCCTCTACCACGTTCTGCTCTTGCTGGAAACAGGAAATTATCAGGGGGGTGGGACACAGCAAAAGGAAAGCTCTGAGACGGTGTTTGTGAAGTGCTGCTGCTGCTGGGATGTACCACAAGCGAAGGCAAGTAAAAGGAATGTGGGGGGGGGAGTAGGAGAGATGCTGGATTGTGAGGGGGGAGGGGGAGAAGCTGCAGCTGGAAGACCACAGGGGATGGAGGAGAGAGAAAAGGAGAGCTACTAGGCCCACAGGGGAAAAGGGAAGAAAGGGGTGGAGGAAGAGAGGGGGCAGAGATGCTCCTCTTGAGGGGGGGGAGAAGGAAGAAAGATACCAAGATGCCAGTGGTCCCCAAACAACTGCCCTACAGCTTCAGCATTTGCTGACATGAGCTGTAGGGCAAAAGGTACGAGGAGATACTTTTTTAGGAGAGGAAAGGCCCCCCCCCCCTTTCCTTCACCCTAACCCTTGTAGTGATCTGTAAAGGCTGTGTGCCTTTCATTCCAAAACGTTTGGGGACCACTGCTATTGACTGCAGCGTAGCTTTAAAAGGTGCTGGTTTCTTTGCTTTGTTGCAAACGACCAAACCTTTGTCCTGTAACTTAGGAAAAGGAGGCCACAGATATTTATCTGAGTCAACACGCTCTGGAAAGTCTAGCAAATATTAACCTAAGGAGTAACCTTGCCCTATACTTGGTCTGGTATTAAAGAAATACTGTATTGTTTCTTTCATTATCACTCAAGAGTACTTCACTAATGCTGTATTTCACTAAAAGCCGTCATCAATGCCTCTCAGTAATACATGATGGAACCTGTTTACATACTGTATAAACACGCTGAAATTCAGACACTTTTATTTCTGATATCTAACAAAATACTAAAATCATGGGTTTGCCTGACCCAAGCTGAGAGCTTTCACGGGGAAGAGGTGACAATGATTACACGAGAAAGAGGCTACGGTAACCTTGGAAAACTATCCGGCTAATATTTAAACTCTTCTGTTGGTGTTGTCTTTTTTTTAGATGCCGGCCATGACATTTAAACTGAAAGTGAATATTCAGCACTACCATGCAGATAGCGATCGGTGCTGAATATCTGATTCACCACTGGCCGCCTGGCACTATCCAGACAGCAGTAATTTTCAAGCCACTATCTGCAGCTTTTTGGCTGTCTAAAGTTATGGAGATAATTATCTGGATAAAGCCCTTCTCTGCCCCTGGACTGCCCCAGCGTAACCCAAATAGTGATGAGGCTGCCTGCAATGACATTCAGTGGCACTATCCAGATTGTGCTGCTGAATATTTCATTTCATTTATTCGATTTTGCAGACACTTAGACCATGAAACTCAGACTTACAGTAGGTAGAACAAAATACATGATATATAGTAGTAAAAACAGTGATGAAGCAATCACAATACATATCTCCCTCCAGATGGCACAGAATACAGCAGTCTGTATCATAACAGGATCCACAAGACAAGACCACATTACCCCCATCATGAAACAGCTCCACTGGCTCCCAATACATGTCCGTATAAAATACAAGACCATTGTCACTACATTCAAAATCATTCACCATACGACAGCTGACACCCTATAATCACTCATAGCACGAGACCCAGGAATCAGACCTAAAAGGTCCAATCCCATAAACTACTTAATAGTCCCGAAAAACAAGACAACAGGCCACCATCACCAGAACATATTCCATAGCAGTGCCAACAATATCAGAGAACCTGAGGTCATTCAGACACGATGGACTTCCGCAGGAAACGCAAAACCTTCCTATTCACTGACTTCTATGGAAATAACAACCCAGAAGCTTCATGGACCATATCCAATGTTCCTCAGATCTTGCTAAACCCTGAATTTCATACCCTTGTTAAAGTTCTACCCTTGTTGTAATATAACAATTGAGTTGAGTTTTAATGTAAACTGCTTTGACTTAATGATAGAGCAATATAATCCTGTTAAAATAAAATAAATATCACACATTCTCCATATCATCATCATCAGGATTATCTGGTTTGCAGGCACAGCTAATAGGATAAATCGAGCCCTGAACATAATTAAGCATTTGAAAGCCAGATGTTTTTAGACAACATCCTTACTAATTTGGGTGGCCTTATGGCTAATTACAAAACTTGTTAAGAAGACTTGGAAGGGAAGGCTGGGTATTGTAAGAACCAAAGAGGAAGGCCTCAAGACTGAAATGGGCTACCAGTGGAGGTGGTGGGGGCAGCGCAATGGCAGATGCTTGGGAATTTGTGTGGTAGAAAATCAGGGGAAGAATCTCCACTTGGTGGACTGGATGAGCCAGCTGTCATTTACTTTATAACAATGAAAGAGAAGTGGCAGTAACAGTAAGACACAACCAATCTGCTAAGCAAAAGGTGTGCACATAGTGCAGTAACACAGGGCACAGCTTTGACAGGGATGTAAGGGGAGCTCTTGGAGATGGGATGCTGTGGCAGAACCTCCTCTTGGCGAAAGGATTGGAAGTATAGGTGTGGCACTGTGAGGATAAGATTAAATAATGGCTTTTTGCTTCATGCAGGAGCAGAGAGAGAAGCACAGTCCTGCTGTCCTTAAAGATATTAAGGGGCCTATTTACTAAATATTAGCAAACGGGCATTGGGTTGTGCTATCTGCTGCTGTGCTTATAGAAATAACATCGGTGCAGTGTCAGTGCACACTAATGGGTATTAGTATGCACTGTTTCATAAACAGGCCCCTGAGTCTCCAAATGAAAAAGAAACAATTGGCTTTTTAACACAGAAATGTAAAAATATAATATTCATAAAATGAGGCAGACTTTTTTTTTAATCAAAATTTGCAAGTTTACATCAAGAACTATTCTTGTACAGGAAACATGGACTGAATATGACAAGATAAAGGAATAAATCATAACATAGCTGATCTTGAAGCATGAAAACCATACAAAATCTGAACACATTCAAGCTATCTAGTTAGTCTACAATTTAAGAGGGAAGAGCAACTTAGATTGGGTACATTAATAAAGAAAAAAAAAAGCAAGTTAAAAAAAAGGAGGCACTCATACTTGTTCCAATACCTCTCTAGGACATGGAAAAGATAAAACACATTTCCTTAGCGTCCCTCTAGTCCAGTCCCGGAGCATAGAGTTGTCAACCTCCACCAGCAGCTTTGGAGACTGAAAGATGTCATCGTTCTGATGTCACTGGTACAAATAGGCAAGTTCCGCCCCCTCTCACAAGTACTTTCAGTTTCCATGCAGCTTGGAGGTTCTGAGCCCGGGACTGGGCTCAGGAGGAACAAATAAGCAGAGCTTGATTATTTTCTTTAGCCCTTGGTTTTTTTTAGTTTTTTGATTTTTTTTGTGGTGTGAGCGTCCCTGTGCTGCTGTGGGCATTTTATCTCCTCTCTGTCTTTCTCCCTGCCTCCCCCCTCCTTCCTCTCCCCCCTCCCTCTGGCAGGCTTCAGGCTTTCAGAGTGCCCCAGGCTTGAAACGAGCACAGGGCTGTGCAAGAGCCTCCCTGCTCCCGAACCCGAGTCAGAAGGGTGAGGAGCAGGTAGTAGGCAGAAGTGACTGACTGCAGCAGGGCTGTTATCTGGAGGTGTCAGTCAGTCCCGGGAGCTGATGCCGTGTGAAAGGCTGTGCTCCTGAGGTACTTAGTGCTGTCTTCCTTCCTGCCTTTTGGGACAGCGTGGTGAGTACCCCCGATTTCGGGGTTTTGCTGGGGAAGCACTGTTGGGGGCTGTGCTAGCCTTTCTGGGGTTCTGGGGAGTAGCTGCAAGCCTTACCGCGTGTTTTTTGCCGGCGCGAATGTTGCGGCGGCCATTTTGAATCCCGTTTTTTTCAAAGCATTTTCCTTTGCTGTTTTGAGCCCTTAGAAGCTTCGTTTTTGATTTAAATTGCTCCAGGGCAGCTAGTTGAGGATAGCTGAGTGGACTGCCTTGAAAAAACAAAACAAAACGGGGGTGCTTCCTGCCAGTGTCAGCTTCTGGTTCACAGCGCTAGGTACTATGCCTGCAAAGCCCTGCTGCCTTGTCTGTGGGATGCGGCGTGGAGAGCTTCTAGAAGCTGGAGTTTGCAAGGCCTGTTCCTTGGATGCAGGCGGTGTGGATGAGGCCGTGGGGGAAGGCGCTGCGGAGCAGGCGGCAGCTTCCCTTGACGGCAGGGGGTCCGGTCCTCCCTCCTTGACGGAGCCAGAGCCAGTGGCCGGACCGTCCTCGGCTGGGTACGCTCCTCGAGCGGGGGAGGGGTCCCAGGGGGACAGTGTGTCTGGGATTCCGGCGGATTTCTTCGCGCTGATGCAGAAGACCTTTGCCTTGCTCCAGCCTGGGCTTGCTACTCAGTCTCAGAGCCCACCGGTCCGCAAAAGGCCAGGTTCGGGGGGTCTTCTGGAGGGGGAGTTAGCCCCTCCTAAGCGGCGCAAGGAGAGTGTTGGTCCAAGCTCAGAGGCTGGGTTAGATGAGGAGCTTGCGCACGATATAGAGATCGCAGAAGCCTCAGATGAGGAGTTAGAGGAAGGAGAGCTTCTGGACGCGGAGCAACAAAGCAGGGTGGTCCGCGTATTTCGGAGGGAGGAGCTGCCAGCATTAATTGCTGAGACGCTCAAGACCTTGAACATGCTGGCGGGTTTCACCCCAGCGGAAGAGGCGCTGGAGGATCCGCTGTTGCAGGCCGTACGAACTTCTCAGCGGGTGTTTCCCCTGCATAGAGTCTTCAGGAATATGATTCAGGAAGAATGGGACTCGCCGGAGGCGGCACTGCGGGGCACTAGGCTTTTAGCTTGTTTGTACCCGCTTTCTGAACAGGATAAGGAGATTTTTTGTTCGCCCCGGGTGGATGCAGCGGTCGCTGCGGTCACGAAGAAGACCACTATTCCGGTGGAAGGCGCAGCGGCATTGAAGGATGGTCAAGATCGGAAGTTAGATACCTTGCTGAAGCAGGTCTTCGATATGTGTGCCCTGTCTCTGCAGGCCTCAATAGCGGGGGCGTGGGTGGCGAGGGGCTGTTTACGATGGTCCCAGCAGCTTCAGGATTCCCTCGTGGAGGAGCAGGCGACGGATGTTACCCGGCTGGAGTCGGGCACGGCTTATTTGTCCGATATTCACTATGATCTCATCCGGGGGCTAGCTAAAAGTATGGCCTCGGTGGTTGCGGCTCGCAGGTATTTGTGGCTCCGTAACTGGTCGGCAGATGGGTCTTCCAAAGCGCGGCTCAGTAAGCTCCCCTTTCGGGGGAAGCTCCTCTTTGGGGAGGATCTGGAGAAGTTGGTTAAAGACCTGGGAGAGTCCAAGGGGGGTCGTCTTCCGGAAGATAAGCCGAAGCCAGGTCGTGGGGCTTCGGGGTTCCGGGGTTTCCCGAGGGATTCTCGTAGGTTTCGGTCCTCCCGTTTCTCTCAATCGCTGCGGAGTCGGTTTCCGATGCGTGGTCAGTCCTTTCGCGGCTTCAGAGGGGCTGGCAGGGGTTTTGGCTCCTTTCAGGCCTCCGTTGCCAAAAAGCCGCAATGAGATGAGGCGGGCCCCGGTAGGGGTGATTCCCGTCGGAGGAAGGTTGCGGGAGTTCTACCCTGCCTGGGTCCAGCTTACCTCGGATCAGTGGGTGCTAGAGGTCATTCGGGACGGCTTTGCTCTAGAGTTCCAGCGTCCCGTCGTAGATTCCTTTGTTCTTTCCCGGTGCAGAGCCTCTTCGCGGCACCGAGCGGTAGCAGACACTCTGCGGCGTCTGTTGCAGCTCGGGGCGGTGGTGCCCGTCCCGTCCGAACAGTGCGGTTCAGGTCAATATTCCATTTATTTCGTGGTCCCCAAAAAAGAGGGTACCTTTCGTCCGATTCTGGATCTCAAGCGGGTGAATCGCTGCCTCCGCGTCTCCCACTTCCGGATGGAGACCTTGCGGTCCGTCATCGCGGCGGTTCGCTCCAGCGAATTTCTGACGTCTTTGGATCTTACGGAGGCGTACCTACACATCCCCGTCCGGCAGGAGCATCAGCGCTTCCTGCGTTTCGCCGTACCGATGGGACATTTCCAGTTTCAGGCGTTGCCGTTTGGTCTCGCGACGGCCCCTCGGACGTTCACCAAAGTAATGGTGGTGGTGGCGGCGGCTCTTCGCAAAGAGGGGATACTGGTGCATCCTTACTTGGACGATTGGTTGATTCGGGCGAAATCGCAGGTGGAAAGCTTGAGGGCCACGGCTCGGGTGGTCCGTTTGTTGGAAAGCCTCGGTTGGGTAGTCAACGTGGCGAAGAGCCGGCTAGTACCTTCCCAGACGCTAGAGTACTTAGGAGCGCGCTTCGAGACACAGCAGGGCCTAGTGTTTCTTCCCATCAAGAGAGCTCGGGCGTTGAGGGACCTGGTGCAGCGGTTTCTCAAGCGCAGGGCGCCGATGGCCTGGCAGTATTTGCAGCTGCTGGGGACCATGGCCGCTACGATAGATGTGGTGCTGTGGGCCCGGGCTCATATGCGGGCATTACAGAGTGCTATGCTTCGGCGTTGGTCTCATCAGAGGGACACGCTATCGCAGCGTCTACCGTGTCCGTCAGAAGTAAGGCAGGACCTTTTATGGTGGTTGCAGCCCGGAACTCTGGAAAGAGGCATGCCGTTGGAACCTCCCTCCTGGCGGCTGCTCACGACCGATGTGAGTCTGGCCGGCTGGGGGGCGCATCACGATGGGTCCTTTGCTCAGGGGACATGGACGCAGGAGGAGAGTCTGTGGTCCATCAACCGGTTGGAAATGCGAGCGGTGTATCGGGCGCTGCGGGAGTTCCAGGGGGTGTTGCATCGGAAAGCGGTTTGAGTGCTGTCGGACAATGCCACGATGGTGGCTTATATCAATCGACAGGGCGGCACGGGCAGTGTGGCCCTGGAGGAGGAGGCCGGCATCCTCTTGGCCTGGGCGGAACAAAACTTATCGGCAGTATCCGCCCAGCATGTCGCCGGCGTCCTCAATGTCGAGGCGGATTTTCTCAGCCGCCGCAGGGTGGATCCGGGGGAGTGGGCTCTCCACCCGCGGATTTTCGCGCTGCTGGTGAGCTGTTGGGGGCTCCCCGTGATGGATCTCATGGCCACCTTGGAATCGGCGAAGGTGGAGCGGTTCTTCAGCAGAAGACGAGAATGGATGTCGGAGGGTCTGGATGCCCTGGCGCAGCGGTGGCCGATGGAGGGTCTTCTTTACGTGTTTCCGCCCTGGGCGCTTATAGGCAGGGTGGTTCAGCGCATAGAACGGCACAGGGGTCTGGTGGTGCTGGTGGCACCGGATTGGCCAAGAAGACCGTGGTATGCCGACTTGATTCGTCTGGTGGCGGACGTTCCGTGGCGGCTGCCGCCTCGGGAGGACTTGTTGGTGCAGGGGCCGCTGCGGATGCCTCACGTGGATCGGTTCTCGCTTACGGCCTGGCTCTTGAGAGGGCTAGGTTGACGGCCAGAGGGTACTCGGCGTCCGTCATCTCTACCCTCCTTCGGGCGCGTAGGCCTTCTACGTCGCTGGCGTATGTCCGAGTCTGGCGAGTTTTTGAAAATTGGTGCTCCGAGCGGAATCTCGATCCCTTAAGGTCCTCTGTCTCGGCGATCCTGTCCTTTTTGCAGGCTGGCGTAGAGAAGGGTCTTGCGGCCAGTTCCTTGCGGGTGCAGTTGGCGGCTCTCTCCTGTTATCGGGGGAAAGTTCAGGGGCAGGTGCTAGCAGCCCATAGTGATGTTCGGCGTTTCCTGAGGGCAGTGTTGTTGCTTCGACCGCCGAGGCGGGCGGTTGTTCCGTCCTGGGATCTCAACGTGGTGTTGGCAGTCTTGGTTGGAGAACCGTTCGAGCCCTTAGCCACGGCGTCGCTGAAGGACTTGACCCTAAAGACAGTATTCCTGGTGGCTATTTGCTCCGCCAGACGAATTTCCGAGTTACAGGCGTTATCTTGTCAGGAGCCTTATTTGTCCTTCCTGGCGGACAGGGTAGTGTTGCGTACGGTTCCAGCCTTCTTGCCAAAAGTGGTTTCGGCCTTTCATGTGAATCAGGTAGTTTCGTTACCGGTGTTTTCCGCGGAACAGAGGGTGCAGTCGGGGGGCCGATTGCATCGCTTGGATGTGCGCAGGGTGCTTAAGAAGTATCTCCGTAGGACGGCGTCCTTCCGGAAATCCGACAGGTTGTTTATCTCTTTTGGTGGTCCGCGCAAGGGGGAGGCGGCGGCGAAGTCCTCCATTTCCAGATGGCTGAAGGAGGCTATTGCTTCTGCCTACCTTTTGCGGGGCAAGGAGGTTCCGGTGGGCCTGCGGGCACCTTCCACGAGAGCGCAGGAAGCGTCTTGGGCAGAAGTCAGTTTGGTGCCGGTGGCGGATATTTGTAGGGCAGCGACCTGGTCCTCGTTGCATTCCTTTGCCAGGCACTATCGTCTGGATGTTCAGGCTCGGGGGGATAGCCGTTTTGGTTCAGCCGTGCTTCAGGCTGGGCTGGCGGGTCCCGCCCGTTGAGGTTCACTGCTCTGTTACATCCTCTATGCTCCGGGACTGGACTAGAGGGACGCTAAGGAAGAGTAAATTAGACTTACCTGCAATTGTTGTTCCTTAAGGAACTCTAGTCCAGTCCCGGATCCCTCCCAGTTTTTTGGTGTGCCGCTCAGCCTGAAGTATTCTGAAGTATTTTGAAGATGTATTTTAAAGTGTGGGTCATCCGGGGTAGGTCAGCAGTTCAGACCTTTTTGGTGAATTTCGGTGAGGTTAGGCACTGAGAGGAGATGGAATGAGCTGGGTCTCAGTGGACCTCTATTTTGGGTTGCTGCGGCAGCCCTGGTGGGCGCGAGAAGGAGCTAGATCCGTCTTGTTTCAGGCGGTTATTTGCAGTTACTTCTTCTCGTTTATTTCCCGCCGGCACTATACAGTGCCTATAAGTTTAATGAACATTGTTTTTTCCCTATAACTACTTATTTGTTGCTCTGCTGAGTCTGCTTTGTCAATAGGTGCTGGTGAGAGGGGGCGGAACTTGCCTATTTGTACCAGTGACATCAGAACGATGACATCTTTCAGTCTCCAAAGCTGCTGGTGGAGGTTGACAACTCTATGCTCCGGGACTGGACTAGAGTTCCTTAAGGAACAACAATTAGCAGGTAAGTCTAATTTACTCTTATTTAATTCCAAGAAAAAGTGCAGCTGATCGGGCACAAAGAATGCATAACAAATATTTAGATACCTAATAATGCATTTACAGGGGTAACGTAACAAAAAGGTAGCCCCTAACTCAACAAACTCTTGTCTTATAACCAGAAAGAGATTGCGCTGCTCTTGAATTACACGTGCCACATCAAGATAAATCCAAATTCGCTGACCAAAAAAACATTTTTTTACGTTGCTAAAAAAAAATAAACGAAGGATCATATTCAAATCTTGTTCAAACACAAAAGAAGCCAGCAAAGTCAGTCAATCATGAACTATCAACTCAGACATTTCCAGCAAAGCAGATATGTCCAGAAGACTAGGAGATGCTACTGATCCAGATGCCTGAGCCAGCAAATAGTAGACTTTATTTAACGGAGGCAAATTAGACGCAGGGATATGCAAACTGTCCACTAGATACTTAAGGTCATCAAGAGCAGGAAGCCCAGTGCACTTCAGATAGTTCAAAATTCTCAGATTTAAATGTTGTGTTTGATTCTCAAAAGCCTCGATTTTCCAATGAATAATCATTTTATCTTTAATTGAGGCTGATATAACCTCCTTAGCCCCGGATTCTATATTGTTAATCTTTTCTTGTGTTTCTTTAATAGAGTTTTCTGGTTTCTGGGCTAAGATTGCAAGCGTTGAAACTAGTACATTAATGTTTGTTGAACATCGCTTTACAGCACCGTCCATTCTTAGAAGTAATTCCCAAATTGTTTGCAGCGATACTTGCACATCTGACAAGATCTCTACGTTCCCATTCTGCGGTGTCCCGTGTTGGAGTGAATCTGCATTTGGAACTCTAGATATAAATGGGCCCCCTCTTTCTGGGGGGGGGGGGTGGCAGCTTGGAGGAATTTATGCCACTGGGAGGGGCTATTTGTAAGACATTACAGAGTCTTGGAGCCTAGTCCTGAGTAAGTGAACAGAGAATCCCTAATCTATGTTAAAGGAGCTTATTTCCTGAATTATCAAACCTCCCCACCTCTCTGTTCCCTTCTAATACAGGGATTTCCATATCCACCGTTTAGAACAGATCCTTATTATAATGGTTATTAATTCAAAAATCTTCTTTATTGACATAATTGTACACAGACTAAATACATAGTGATGCTTCATGAAACATGGGAAAGCTAATTAGAATGAAAATATCTTACCGCACCCAGGAAGCAAACAAGACAATAAAAGACTTATTGTCTTTAGACGTGTTGAAATTCTACTGGCTGCCATTCACTAATACACACATTTCCAGCTCAAAGAATGAACAAGCTTACCGATCCTTTGAAAACCAGTTGAGTTTTGTCAGGTGAGAAAATATGACCAAAAAAAGTGCATGGAATAGTGATTTATAATGAGCTCCTTATAAAACCAGAGTTCAAAAAGCAGAAATATATTATTATTTTATATGACAAATACTCAAATCGGAGTCTCTGTGTTAATCGAGATGTTTCTTGTCTTAAGCTAAAAAGAATTTTATGTAATGATTTTCTCTTTGACAATAGAAGGAGTAATCTAATGGTTAGAGCACTGGCTTGGTAACCAAGAGACCAGGGTTTGATTTCCATTAGCACTCCTGTGGCCTTGAATAAGTCTCTTAACCCTCCATTGCCTCAGAGGAAAGGCCTGGCAATCTACTTCCACTCACACTGCCAAGAAAACCCAGGAGCTGTGGGTTGCCAGGAGTCAAAGGCACACATTGTATTAACATTGACAATACACCACTGTGAATCAAATCCTTTAAGGTCAAGTACTATTTTATGGAGTGATTTCTACAAGTTAAAAGAAAAAGAAGTTTTATCCTTGTAAATATTCTGAATATTGCCCACTTGCATAGTGTAAATATGCATACTTTTACCTGCACATGGGAAGGGGCTGCATGTTTTGGAAAGACAGGGACTGAAAAACATGTGGAGGCATATTCCAATGTGTCCGTCCAGGTCCCTGTGCGTCTGATCGGAATCGGGATGCCCAGAGGTAGACCTGATTCTGATCCCGCGGGGGCTAGACATGCCCTGTGGGATCAGAATCAGGTCTAGGGCATGTACGTGCAGGCTGGGACCCAATTCCAATCAGTCTGCATGCAAAGTCACCTGAGCGGTGTCAGACGGCTGCCTGGGTGAGAATCTTCACAGTCTTGTCAAGTGCATATATCTATATGATTTGCAAGGTATTGTGGGCAATGTAGTTCATTCACACCAGACACAGCTGCTGACAATAATTTAGTTGTGCTCTTGGGTAAAGCCAATAACATATTTATTTATGGGGTTATTTCTCCCAACACAGATATGCTTGGTAGCACATAAATTAGGTTACTTGCTTTCAGTGTTAACTTGGAAAAACAAAGTTAAAATCAGGAAAACAACAAATGAAAAGCCACAAAGCAAGAAACAAACTGTTCTTTTCAGGTTAACTTCTGATTACTTCCCACATAGATACAGAAGTGATTCTCTCCTAGCTCACAAGCAATTAGGTAAGGCTTAATTGCTAGCAGTTACCAGCTGAAACCCCTTAGCTGGCTTGCCTTCCACTGTGTGGGTCAAATCCTGCTTCAGGAGCTTTTCTGAGTAGATTAAAGAACAAATTTGTATTTCTTTGTGATGGTTGCTGTACTTTATAACAGAAAGTTACCAACGGAGTTTAGATAGAGAGCAGTCCATATAAACAGGATCCTCATCTGCTATTATTCCCCCTTGTTCAACAAGCATGGGTTCAATATCATGGATTGGCACAGATGAATCTCTCAATGGAGCATTTTCAGGAGAATACTTGTTTCCCTGCTGTCTTTCAAGGTTATAGCTAGGGCATAGATCAGTGTTCATACCTGAGCTTCCATTGCTGCTAGAGTTCCTCTCTATATAGCCTGGCCAGTATGTAGTCCAGTTCTTATGTCCAGCCTTCCAATCCAGATCCCTGGACACTGGATCTCTCTTCACATACCTTCTGGCACAGGTCTTAGGGTCCCTTCCACGTGCAGCCGTCTCCCTCACAGGTAGCCTCTGGTGATTCCTAGCTCTGCAGCACCATTCCTCTGGCTTTCCCCAGTCCAATGGTGTATGCTGGCCCTTGGAATACCTCCCAGTATACGTACTGCTTTGGACTCTTCTAGACCTCTCAAAGGCTTTTCTCTTCCTTCTTCCAAAGGGTCTCTTTCCCTCTCTGTCCGTCCGGTTTGGCTTCTGCTTCTGATGATCCTTCAGATGAAACTGATGATCAAACTCAAGCTGATTCTCAGGATACTGAGGACAATTCTCTGGATATCCAAGGTGATCATGAAGATGGTCATCTGTAGAATAAACTCTACTCTTATTCTGCTTAGATGAGCGCTCCTCCCTAACACAGCACAGCTGTGCTGAATCAGGCCTTGCCCTTTGAGATGAGTGTTCCATCCTAGCACAGCACAGCGCAGCTGTGCTGAATCAAGCCCTGCCCTTTGCAATGAGTGCTTGGGGATTACCTCATAGCCCTTTTGATTGAACACACGTTTTCTCACTTCAGCTCCTCTCATGGCTGTTGGAAACCTGGTGCATTCTGGGACTGGTAGTCTTTTATGGCAAAATTCTGTTTTCTCATTTCTACCAGCACTGATAGGTTGCTTGTTCAGAGACACTTCACCTTTTCTATAGCCCCTTCCTGAGCTATGATAAGCTTCCTTATCACAGCAGCTACCTCCGTGAGGTTCCTGAATGGAGCTGCGGTGCCATGGCATCTTGTTGCCATGGCTCCGCAGCTCCATCTTGTTGCCGTGGCTCCGCAGATCCATTCAGGAGTCACTATTCCTGGCTGCCGACCACAATCTTCTTTCCCTGCGGCCCAACCCCAAATCTGGCCTTCCATAGCCAGGGTTGGGCTGCGGGGAACCCCCTGCACCCCTCCCCTTTCTGCCACTGTCCGGGCTTGCCATACCCCTACATCCATGGGGACTTATTCCACCTCTGAGGTGGAATAAGTCCCCTGTCCAGTTTGCTGTCCCTGGGCGTACAGGACCAACCTCCGAATTGGCCCTGTTCATCCAGGGTTGTGGACTGCCCATGCCCTGCCTCCGGAACGCTCCTTCCCGCCCCTGTGTAAGTCTCTCTTTTCAAAAATGCTCGTATGGGGATGCTTTTGATGGGGCCGGCAGTGGGGCAAATAGCAGAACGCAATAGACCCCATACTCTTTTGCATTTTCAATAACATGTATGTTTTTTTCATTGAAAGATGGGTCTGCACAAAAAGAAGATGCAAGCAAGCGCAGGTACTTGTTTCTTAGGTGATTTTCAAAATAAAAAGTACCTGTGTACTATGCAGCTATGTGGGTAGGTTTGAAAATTGCTCCTACTTTATTAAATCATTTCGGTGGCAGTATTTGACATACACAGCACTGTGTTGTTGTTAAGTGCCGTCGAGTCGGAGTCGACTCATGGCGACCCTCTGGATAGCTATCCTAAATTGTGTTCGGTCTTCAGTCAGGCAGCTCATTGTTGACAGACTGGTACCCGTAGCTGCTGTTATTGTATCGATCCATCTCATTGCTGGCCTTCCTCTTTTGTGTTGACCTTCTGTCTTGCCAAGCATGATGTCTTTCTCTAATGATCTCTCTCTTCGCATGTTGTGTCCAAAGTATGAAAGTCGAAGTCTTGTCATCTGAGCTTCTAAAGAAAGCTTAGGTTTGATGATCTCTAGTACCAACTGGTTTGTTGTACACAGCACTGTACATATACTTTAAGAGCCCAATACCCTGGGTCTCAATTGCAAGAAGGCCTTCCTCCGATGTTGAGTAGCCTTAGCCACATCAGGAAAAAATATTTATAGGGTGCCCACAAAAAGAGGCACTCTTCTTAGGAAAAAATAATTTCAAGATGGCACTTTTAGCAATCTCTGACCTAAATGTTACCACCAGCGTCACCCTTTTTATCGCATTATCAAGGGAAGACTCCAGAAATTGAGTCAATTCCATACTATCAATACCACTGAGCTCGTTCACATTGGGTTGCCCAAGAGTAATACTGCGAGGCAGATAATAAATAGAAGAAACCATTGACTCATCGAAACTGGAATAAGATAATACCTCTCGCAAGTACTTCTTCAGGAGCTCAAGTGGGGACAACAAAAAAACTGGAAAATTAAGAAATCTTAAATTCTTTGTTCTAACAACATTCTCAAGATACTCCATCTGATTATGAAGCGCCAAACTAGCCTTTACAAATGAATTCTGCACACTACCAACACTGATCTCAAGTCTAGAGATTCTACCTTCTAGACCAGAGAGCTGCGCTGCATGATTTTTCAAACATTGAGTGGCATCCTGAGAAAAATTACACAATTGAGACAGAGTGCCCTTCTGTATCCCCTCCATCCTCCCAACTGCCAGCCAAACATCCTTTAGGGAACCACCAAAGGAACCTACACTCTCTGGTCCCATATCCACAGACATCCCAGCATGGATACCGGAGCTGGGAAAAGAGCTACAGAGTCTAAGACAGAATATTGAGGTGCAGCTGCAGGATCCAGGGGAGTGGCGGCAATAAGCATACCTGCCCCCACTAGAGAGGCCTCTGTTGAAGACAAATCCTTTGTTACAGCAGGTTGAGGGGGAGGAGCTCAAAACCCAAAACTCAAGGACTCTTCCGCAGAAGAATCAGTTCCAATGGGCGCAGATGGTCTATCAAGAGGAGGGACACTCACCAGATGTGCGTCCATCAGTCCCTGCACAGGTTTAATCACACCTGGAATCTTATCTCTGATCTTACGCTTCCCCATTGTCACAACCTTCTCTTCCTGCAGTGTCCTCCGGTGCTTCTAAGGGACTCACAAGGGTCCAAACCTGCCCCTTAGTTCATGCCTCTTAAGTCACACACCAGCATCTGCGACCCGCATAGCAAAACCATGTTTATCAACCAACAAGAGAAGGAGGAGCTGTGACCCTTCTGGTATGCGCAGTGTTATGCAGAACCCTATGGTAATATCCCACGATGCTCTGGGGAACAAGTTGGATCAGGTGCCTCCTGTGCTCCTGTTTTGGTGAGATCAGCATTTTACTGCTGCTTCACACCAAAAATACATAACTGAAGCAGGCTGGGCCCTTCATCTCCCTCTTCCCTCTGATAGGCAAATGGGGTAGTCGGTGGAGGCTATATATCTACCCTCAAGTGTAGTAGAGCCTGCCTAACTCAAATTCTCTGTTGAGATTATATTTATGTAGGTGATCTCACAAGCATCTTGGAGTTCCTCTTTTGTCCTCTCTCACTCCCAGAGTCCCAGCTAGGAGAGCGATAGCAGGAACAGCCTGCAAAACTGGCTTTCTGGTCCTCCACACAGGTGAAGCTTTTCCAGAATGCCTTTCAGCCAGATTAGACTTGTGGTGCATGAAAAATTGTTGCAGCCTGAGAATAAAACAACAGCAAAAAAATCTTTAGTGGTCCTGCTTCGGCAGCGTCTTCAGGCTTCCACTTTGAGCCCTTCCTAGCCCTAATCTGTAGCCCAGCATTGAAGGAGCCACAGGTTGGCAATGTATGGGGTGCTAGAACATTCCACTGACTGAGGCAAGAGAAAGAGGATCTAGCCAGACACACAAACAGAGACTGCCACATCAGTGAAAAGGTTGATTTGGAAGAGAAGCTGGTGACTCTTATTTTCTAGGGAATCACTTCCTGGTATCTCTCGGATGGGCCATGAGAGATGGTAATCTGTAGGGGGATTTTATATTCCTGGCGGTTGTATGTCTCCCCCCATCAAGTGCCTTCTCCTATATCAGATAACTGGTGATGGGATCTCCTCAGGCAGACACATCTATTTCTAGCCTTAAGGTGGTCTAGACCAGTATTTTTGGAATCTAGAAGCCGGCTTAAACATTTAGGAGCTCAGTCATTGTGTCCCCAAAAGGTGTATCTCAGCTCCTTTTTTTAAAGTCATGTTTTCCTATTTTCTATGGGAAAAGAAAGCTTAATCAATCAGATCCTTAATGTACCAATAGAAGGCAGTGAACCTTCTCCCCCTCCCACCATCCCAATGAGCACATTGTCAGTAGCAGCGTGGTGACCCTTTATAGCTACACCTAAAGCAACTTCCTTTTTTGCTTCACATATTTCTATGACCTGGTAATATGTGAAGCAAAAAAACCCCTCTCAAATAAGCCTCCGCACCCTGCCTTCACCCACTCCCTCTCCCAGCCATCATCTGATGTCTGTCTCATTGTCGTCCCCCACTTCCCCCCACCCCAGCCATCACCATGGTCTCTCTCTCTTACAGCTTCCCCAACCAACATTTGATGTCTTTCTGTTTGTTACCCCCTCAGCCATCACCCAATGCCTTACAATTCCTGTGCTGTTCACTCCTTCACTGCAATTGACTCCCTGTATATTTATTTATCTGTTTGACTATTTTTCTATACCACTTTTCACCTGGTCAAAGTGGTTTACAAGTAACAGTGACAACATTTTAAATAGCAATTAAAGCATGTTAACAGTTTTTTGAAGATATAAATTTAGAACAGCATTAGCTTTTATACATTTTCTTCAATTGATCAAAAGGGGACTGAGGACGAAGAATCCCCAGACATCTGTCGCCACTGTGACATGCCCTCGGACCCGTTTCCCTCCGAGACCTGGCACTGGTCCCTCCCAAGGATATGGCCTTCCTCAACTTTGTATGGGACATGTCAAAGGCATTGTTGTTCAACACAGAGTTGGAGGAGGACCCTCACATGGAGCTCAAGATCCTCCAATACAAGGCCCCTCTGAAGGAGGCATTTACAGTGTTCCTCTGATCCTGGAACAGCTGCTCCTCCACATGTGGGGAAACTCTGGCATTGGTGCCCATCATGAGCCAATGGCTGGATTCAGTGTATCAGAGCCCAGGCTTCCAGAAAGCACAACTCCATGGTGGTGGAGTTGGCCATGCATTGACTCAAGAGCCAGAGGACGCACTTCTTGGTGCATCCGGGTAGGGAGGCCTGTACCTTGGATGCCCCAGACAGTGCTACCAGGGCTCGATGCTCATCAGCTGGATCCAGGCATACTAGCTGTACATAAGCATGTACTTGAAGGACCTGGTGAAGGAATTCACTGGGTTCTCGGCTGATCTCTCTGAGAAACCCTTCACCTGGCTAACATGGGCTATTACTCATGTAAGTGCCTCAAAAATTGGACCCATAGAAAATAGCTTAAACACTCCCTAAGCGTGTAATTGAAGACCCTAAATGGTATTCATGAACTGCTGGGAGGACTATAGGAGCAACATAAATCCAGGAGAAAAGTTCATACTTGGAGAAATTAATGCAAAAAAGGAGGGGGGAGTGTAGTTAGGAGAGAGGGAGAGATTTTACTGCATAGAACCAAAATGAGGAAGTTATGTAAATCAGAGAGTGTAAACACTAAAAACCACTTCGTTGTGACTCTAGGTCACAGACCAGTCTGAGCACGAAGGAGAGAAGAGGAAAAAATATATATAACAATGTCAGATATGCACATAAAATGACACCGGAGAAATCAAAAATCAACTTAAGTGTAACTAAAAGGATAATAAGGAAACAGTGACATGTGGTGGTATCATGTTGAAATGTACTAGAGCTGGTAGCTGAACATTCCATTAAAAAGTATTTACAAACAAAAGAAATTAATGGCTCAAGAAAAATAAAAACAGTGTCATTATAAAAAATGCTAACACCAGGTAGTAAAACATTGTGTTAAAAGTTATATAAATAAAGGATGATCCATATAGTAAACAACTTTATCTCTATGTTTTTACTATTTATATGTAAAAATTTGTATGTACGTTCCAACAAACATATTTTATCATTTTTTTTATTATTTATATATACAATTTCTATTATAATTATTCCATGTATAGTTAAATGAGTTAACAGTTTTATATATTTATGGTTCTATTTGTTCTATAGTTTGTTTTACTATTACTTTTTATGTTTTATTTAATTCTTATGCATGATTATGTGGTAATATGTCTGGTTTTAATCTGTTTGAGGCTTATCCCCCTGAAGAAGGCAGGTTTGCCGAAACACACTGTGTTGGGGTTCCTAATAAAGGCTTTCTGAATTCACCTCGCTCCTGTGTGTTCCTCATCTGGACTTTATCCAGAACCATGGCACTCTTGGTAGCAGCCAGGCAGTTATTATAGCTCAGGAATTGGTCAGCAAATATGATCTCCAAGACATAGTTGAATACGCATCACTGTCAGGAGAAGTTGCTCTTTGGAGAACACTTGGAGAAGATACTGAAAGACCTGAGGAGGAGCAGAGCCCCAGCACTTACTGGAGGATAAAGCTAAGAATGCGTCTCGGGCTTCTTCAGGGAAGCCTTAGTTTCGAGAGTCATGCCACTATTGCCCGGGCAAGGGATTAACTACCCCAAAGGTCTTGCTTTCCCAACAAGGCGGCTTCCTTTTGGTGCAACTGAATGGGAGTTTCCCAGGGCTCGAAAGCTGAGAGAGCCTCCAGGTTGAAGCAATGATGTTTTCCAGGTCTAGGCCCTGATAAAACAGATAGGAAGTTGGCTCTCTGCTCATTTTGAGGCATGGATCCTGATCATTTTTGACTGGTGGGTGCTGGATGTGGTTCAGAAAAGCTACCATCTGGAGTTTTCCCGCCAGCTTGAGGACATGTATAAAGTTTCCCCTTGTTGCACCCCAACAAATGGGTGGCAGTTCAGATGACCTTAAGCAGATTAAAGACCTAGGAGCAGTAGTCCCCATCAGGGCCGGCCTTAGGCATATGCAGGCATGTTTTTTGCACACAGCCCCACTCTCAGCTCCCTTTCTGTCATGCGGTTTGCCAAATTCCCTCCCCTACTCACCACCACCACTGCTGCTGCTGCCATACAGAGCAGAAGCAAGCCGGGGACAGCAGCTGGTGCCTCCAACTCCTTTTGCGGACTGTATCGTAACCAAAGAGGAGCCCCAAATAAAAAATATATTGCTGGCCTGATTGCGTTTTGTGCTGGGGGGGGGGGGGCAGCAGAAGGAGAGGAAGAGCAAAATGTAAAAAAAAATTTAAAAAGCCGCAATTGCAACCACACAGACTGTCATGGCAATAGGGAACAGAGGCAGGAAAGATTTTTTTTTTTTTAAAAGTTGAAACAGCAGACACAATCAGGTCTGCGGTGATGCTGCACTGGTGGTGGGGGTCCAGGAGGCATGAAGAGAGCAGAGGGAGGTAGACTGGGGCGGTAGCAGCCGCGATAGGGCCTGGGCTGTGCTCCAAAGCTTAAGGAGAGCTGCATGAGCAGAGCTGGAGCCTGCTTAAAGTAAGTTAAGGGGACCTCCACACCCGAAGAGGCTGGGTCTGAGCCTAGTGAGTGACTGAACCTTGCTTGGGGGGAGGGTCCAGGACCAGAAGGGAAAGAGGTGAGCAAAGCTGGAGAGGAGGCCCTTCTTCTCAAATCACTTCATTGGCTTCCCTTCTGTTTCCGTATCCAATTCAAACTCCTCCTTCTAACCTTCAAGTGCATTCATTCTGGTGCTTCTTACCAGCTCTCTCCTTTCCCTCTACACCCCTCCTCGTGAATTTCGTTAATTCTACTGGCTTGCTCCTTTCTTTGCCTTTTTCTTCCTCTGCTAACTCCAGACTTTGGTCCTGTCACCTCGCTGCTCCTTCTGCCTGGAACAAACTCCCTGAGTCTGTACGACGGGCTTCATCTCTCCCCCTTTTCAAATCTTTGCTAAAGGCTCAGCTCTTTGCGGTTGCCTTTGGATCCTGATCCCTTGTTCCTTGTGTCTCCTTACCCTTCCTTATTCTATCCACTTTCTTTGTCTTGATTAGATTGTAAGATCTAACAAGTAGGGACTATCTTTATCTGTGTTTGTGCAGTGCTGTGTATGCCTAGTAATGCTTAATAAATGCGTAATAGCAGCAGTAATAATACTGTGCTCATTCACAGTAGAAATGTCGCCGCCCCCCCCATTGCAGCACAGCTTAATCCTTGGGTTGCGCAGTGTAAGGTGTGGGAATGGAAAGGTTGTCTCTGTAGGGGTGCCTATGATGTGTAGGAATGGAGGGGGTATCGATGAAGGGGTCTGTATGTATGGGATGAATGAGAGGGAGAGGATAGAAAGGATATCTGAGATTGGGGAAGGGGGGTGTGAGATGAGGGACTGCATGGGGGAGGGAGTTGCTTATGGGAATGTAAGGGTGTCGATGTGGGGGTGTCTGTAAGGTTGGCTATAGATGAGGAGAAGGGGTTGCTTGTGGGAGCTGGAGGCTGTGTCTGATGTGTGGGATGATGAAGGGAGGGGATTTTGGGGGTGTCTGAGGTTCAGCGATGGAAGGGTATCTGTGTGAGATTGGGGAAGGGGTGTGTGAGAAGTGGGACTATATGGGGGAGGGGTTGCTTATGGGAATGTAAGGGTGTCGATGTGAGGAGTGTCTGTAAGGTTGGCTATAGATGAGAAGGGGTTGCTTGTAGGAGCTGGAGGCTGTGTCTGATGTGTGGGATGATGAGGGGAGGGGATTTTGGGGGTGTCTGAGGTTCAGAGATGGAAGGATATCTGTGTGAGATTGGGGAGGGAGTGTCTATGATTGTGGGATGGATGAGGGGGAGTGGAGATGGAGGGGTGTCTCTGGTGGAGGATGTGTCTCTGAATGGGATGGAGGTAGATTTATTTATTTTCTTCATGGTACTTGTTACACTGCTCTTTAAACAAGGAAAGCCCCAAGATGTTTTAGCTTTACAGTGAAGTGCGGGATGGCGGAGGTTGTCTATGGGGCAGTGGACTGAGGGATGGAGGGTCTGCATGGTGAAAGGAGCTAGGGTTGGTGAAGAGATGAGAGGCAGAGTATGTTGGATGAAGGTTGAGGGTGCAAGTATAGAGGGTGGAACTAGACAGTGGGTGAAAGGTTGAGAGGGATATAGAAATGGGAAAGAGAGAGATCGTCAGGGCAATTGGAGCATTAGAGAGGGGATAAGAATGGGAGATGGAAAGCTAGTAGATAAGTGAAAGGTAAAAAGTGGGAGACTAGAGGACTCGAGGATAAGGAGAGTGAGGGGTAAAATTTAGATATGAGTGGATAGAGAGGCAGAGGAGAGAGATGGGGAAAAAGAGATACAAATAAAAGATCAGTATCAAAGACATGTAGAGAAGGAAGAGAAGAAGACAGGCGGAGAGAGAAGAAATGGAAAGGAATCACTGAGAAGAAGACACAAGGAAAGCAGAAGAGAGACTGTTACTAACTCAGTTAGAAAACTAAAATGGCCAGACAACAAAGGTAGAAAAATAATTTAATTTTTAATTTATCTTTATCTGCACATTTGATATATTGCCCAGGCATTAACATCAAGGCAGTTTATAATAAAAGATCCCTGCAATCAGAAAGTGAAAGGAACGCCGTTATATGACAGGACGGGAGAGAAGCAAGAATAGTAGGAGGAGAGAGGAGATATAAAGTAAAGTGGGAGGGGGCAGAGTGTAGGTCAGAGTTGAGGAGGGAGGAGGTCAAAAACCACATGAAAGAGGGGTTTTTTTGTGTAGCCTCAAAGTTTTGGAAGGAGAGTTAGGAGTGGAGTGTTGAGGGGAGGGAGTTGCAAAGGGCAGGGCCAAGGAAGAAGAAAATGGAGTTGCAGGTCAGTTTGAGGTGGGCCTGTGTAGCAGGGGGAAGGAACAAACGGTTGATGTGGAGGGAACGAAGAAGGCGGTGGGGGGTGTGAAAGTGGATGAGGTCAGAGAGATAGATAATGTGGAGAACCAGTATGTATGACCTTGTGATCTGTGGTGAGTATCTTGTATTGGATTCTATATTTGATGGTGAGCCAATGGAGGTGAATAAGTAGTGAGGTGATGTGGTCAGATCGGGAGTGTGGGTAATGATATGGGCAGCAGCATTTTGTAATAACTGGCATTTTTGAAATTGATACTGAGGGAATCTGGCAAGGGCAACATTACAATAGTCTAATCTGGTAATAACTAAGGAGAGGAGAAGTGTGATCAAAGAGGGAGTGGTCAGGAAAGGACGGACTGCACTGATCTGATGTAAGGAATATGTGGCAGAATATGTCAGTTCTTTTGCAATTTAACATGTTTTCTTTATATGCATCTCTTTCTATTTATCTGGTGTTGCACTGCATGCAGCGCCTGGCTTCTTGGGGTTTCAATTTAATTTTTGTCTACATATTTATATTTTTAGTGTGTGGTCCCTATTTTCTGCTTGGTGAGTTTATCTATGTTCTAAATGTGTGACTGAGGCCAGGTATTCTGTCAGCAAAGAGCTTCTAGAAAAGGATCTGTAGTAGTCTGGCTTGTTCAGTTTTCCTGGTAGATGTAGGATTTTCTAGGACTCACAGTAGTGTTTATGATGTTGCTCTTTTCTGGGTAGACTCCTTGTTGGGGGAGTTTCGGAAGTTTGTGCTGTTATGGAATGGTAGATTTGCTCTGTAGGCCCTGAGCTGTGGTTCTCACTTCCTCGTTTTGTTTCTTGTGTGGAGCCAATAGTAGGGTGTTAGCGGGGGTACTGGAATATGGATAGTCTTTAAGATTTGAAGTTTTATAACATAGTGAATGAATGAATGATGGCAGATAAAGACCAGCATGGTCCATCTAGTCTGCCCAGTAAGGTGCCAGAATTGTAAAGTAGTACGAGCCACTCCAGGCAAGCTACCGCTCTCTATTTTGACGTTATTTACATTTATTTTGATTTCATCCTCTTGCTATGTAGTGATGCTCTATGTCTGTCCCATGCCTTGTGTTCATGATGCTGCATGGACTGGTCTTAAATTTCAAATATTTTGTTGGTTCAGATTCAAGGAAATCTCATACGTTAAGAGCATATCTCAGTTTAGTTTTGTCTTGTGGCTTGATAGCGTCACTGTTACTGATATCTGTTTTTTTTTCCCAGCTCTGGCACAGTCTAATCCAGCCTGCACAACCTGACTTGAATTTCCAGCTACACAGATTTTTTTTTCTCATATCTCCCTTTCTTATCATTAAACTGGTCATAGCACTGACCAAATAAGTCTGCTTTTCATTATTGTTATGTAAATATTTATGCAAATTAAGACCTGAGGATTTGTAAACATGTATGCAAATGAGGCTCTGTGGTGAGTCTCCGCACATGGCCCCGCATCACCCTCAGGCCGCCCCTAGTCCCTCATCCCACTGGTGCCAAAGAAGAAAGGCTTGTACCACCCCATTCTGGACCTGAAAGGGTTGAACCGTTACCACTTTCACAAGGAAACATTGCGTTTAGTCATTGTGGCTGTCTGCAGCAGAGAGTTCCTCATAGCACTGGATCTACATATTCTGACTTGGGAGTCACATCTGAGGTTTCTGCAGTTCAAGGTTTGGAATAGCATTATCAGTTCTGAGCCTTTCCCTTCTTGGAGGTTATGGTGGTGGTGGTGATGCTGCACAAGAGGCTATACTTGTTCATCCCTACTTCAACAATTGGCTTATTAGCACAAAGTGGGAATCAGAGAGCAAGGAGATAATGGCTTGTGTGAGGCAGAGATTGCAGTGTCTGCGATGGGTGATCACTTTTGAGAAAAATAATTCCCTTGGCCTGATGCTGCACTATGACCGATAGCACGCAGAGAGCTCTTGGATCCTTAAGCACTACAGCGACAAGGAAAACACAGATTCCCGCAGCATCAGCCAGCGCTCCAGGAACAAGACTTGATCCTGAAGCGCCTCCACATCCCCTGGCCAACCTCAGAAGCACCAAGGGCTGTCTTCTTCGTGACATCACCACCCCAAGGATCAGCCAGAAAACACCATGACCATCTTCTGACTCCTCCATCACCAGCCGGACCTGCTTCCATGTCTCCTCAGAAGAAATCCTGAAACTTTTCAGCAAGTTCATAGCTCAGCATCTCCCCACACAGGTAGTTGCGCCTCCTCTACAGCCCATAGCAACCAAATGTAGCCACACGAGGGCTAATACACATTCTCCACCATCGCTATCCTCCCACCTGATCTTTTCTCCAAATCCCAACTACACAGACAAACGGGATCCAGAACCAAGAAAGCCTCTCATGGGGATCCAACAGCTCCAGCATATTCCCTGCCCAAGATTCTTCTGCCTTTGGGTATCCCCTCTGAGACTCCAGCACTGCCTCTGCTCTCGACCTCGCCACATGAGCATCTCACCTACCCCAAGTTCCCTCAGAGATTTTCCATCATAAGTCTTATTACATTGTTGTAACGTATTAAAGTACCTGTAGATGTTTCTAAGAATGTTGAAATAGTGTTTTATGTAATTGTATATAAAGTTATAGCAATTGCATTTGCAAAATTTTCCTTTTTTTTGTGCCTAATTAATTCCCTTGACTGTTCTTGAAAATCTACTATTGTGTGTAGTTTATGTTTTCATAAACTACACACAATAGATCTGTTTTACTGGAGAGTACTTCACAGATAATGCTTTCAAATGGTGGTGCCCAGCCCTGCGCGTAGCATCCTGGGATGCACCGGATGGGGTCAGACTGCTCTATAAGGCAAAAAATGCCTTATATGGCAGTGATGCCTGAGGTGCATTCCCAGACTGCTGATCTCGTGTCGTGCGTTCTAGGGTGCAACCCAGGGAGAGGGGCTCACTCTGCTATATAAGGCATTTTTTGCCTTATATGGTAGTCTGATCCTGCCCGGTGCATCCCGAGGCCAGGTGCCACCATTTTGCAATGCTCCTGCCCCCCCCTTCCCCCAACCTTTAAAGTACTGGGAGAGTTTGAGGAGTTAGGGTCCACTAGACCACCAAGCCTTTTTCTAGTTTGGGGTAGGGGCCACTAGGCCTTTTTATGGATGGGAGACCCCAATGGAGGGTGTGTGCCACAATTGGGGAGGATAGGAAGAAAGCGCTATAATCAATGGATCGGGCCGTATCTGTCGCTTTATGTCTACATGAAGCCGGCATAAAGAGATAGCGTTAAAAAGCAAGTAAAAAACTGCTGAGTGTCGGCATAGTTTTCTATATCGGGCGCAATTTCATACCCATTATTTTGCATGTGATCAGCATGCCAACTGTGCTACACTTTAGCACAATGGTTTTGCTGGCATTTGTCCAGCGCTAACTTGCTTTCTGCATTGGAGAGTAAGACTAGTGCCAGAAACGCACCAGCAAGATGCTGCACTAGAGCATAACGCTGCTTTCTGCAGTGTTGCCCATTCCTGAAGCAGAATGAAGACCTTCCTACTCAGCCAATTCCTTCCCATCAAATGCACAAGCAGCAGCCTCTGCAAACTGATCCATCCCTCCCAGCGCACTAAAGCCCCTCACTCCCCTACATAACTGCAGAAGTATTTCCTCCAGGGCCAAGATCATCACCTTTACCTCCAGCTTACCCCCTCAGAGGTTCAGGAAGTTCAATGGCGACAAGATGGAGAACTCGGTTCTGCTGACTAAATGACATCTGGTGACGCTGTGCATTCTAGTGTGTGTGAGGTCACCAGACACCTTTTTATCAGCTAGTTCTAGCAGAGCAGGACAGGGGGTAGGATCAGTCAACTAGGGATGGGAAGGGAGAGCTATACTCAAGGGAGGGCCAGTTGTATGGGGGGGGGGGGGGAAGAGAGGAATTATCCTATGGAGGTCACCGATGCTGCTGTTTATGTGGGGGGCGGGGAGGGACAGCTGCCCCCCCATCCCCCCCAAGGCTAATAACATACTTCAGGTAGGTGTAAGTTTTAGTATTACATTGTCTATTATGATTTGTATGAACCTATTTGAATATTAATGAGCTTCTTTACCTGCACTGGCATGCAGTGCAGCTCATTAGCATATTTATTCTATTTATCTTTATTAGCTGTGCATTAATTTGAACATGGACTAAAGCTTTTGCAGCGTTAATGCCTGTTAACCAAATGCATAATGTGTAGTAAGACTGCATTGGGGGCCAGTGTGAAAGCTAAGTGTGCGTAGCTACAGGCAGATCTACTCTAAGGGATTTGGCTTTTTTTTGTGTCTATGGAAGCTCATTACAACATACCATTGGATAAGCTGCTTCATTTTAAGGGAGGCTGCAATTGTTGTGGCAGATATTGATTTCTATTGAACATATATACTAAGTTAACTAACTTATTTGTAGAGCTTATTACATGACTATGTGATTATATTGAGCCTGAGGATTATTATTCTGTTACTTTGTATCCACACTATTGTTTGCACTCTGCCCTGGGTGCTATTGGAATAAGGGCATGTTTATCAAGTGGAAAACCAATTGAGGCTTCATAATGGTCCCCACAATTCAACAGTAAGCCTTGAAACATGGTATTTCCCAAGGCCTTCAGTGATTTGCAGGCTTTTCTTAGTTCCCAGGAATCTGGACATATTGGGTCCTTGCCTTTCTAAAGAGATTCTGCTAACCTATTATGAGAATGTTTTTTGTTTTCTCTACTATTTTTTTTTCCTTTCTTTTTTTAATGAAATTGTTGTGGTTTTTTTTATCTATCTTAACCATTGCTCTTTTTTTTTTCTTTTAGGTACACCACATTATGATTTAGCAAAACTCAGTCAATAAAATAGAACAAATATAAACATACTGTAATAAATCATTTGCCCCAGTAGATGCATCCCTATTGAGTCAGACAGTAACCTTATACCTACTATTGCTAAACCAGTAGCTCACAGTAGGTAACAGCTGGTCTGACTCTTTTCAGCAAACTGCATTTTCTGAACAGAGGATAGAGGGGTGCCTCAGAGATAGAGGTTTCTCGTGGCTGTGATCTTCCATCACTCAGGACTCTTTCCTTTGAGATCCAGGGTCTTCCTTATCTGGCTTCTTTGGTAGTCCATACTCATCATGAGCGTGGCATGTACTTTTCTCAGTAGCTAGACAAAGAATCTAGATCGGTCCAGTACATAACATGGTTGACATTTATAGCATAATTATCTAATTAAGAACAATACAGTGTATTTTAACAGTGTTTACATTCCAGGAAAATATCATTACACAGAGCCATCTAATGTTAGGTTAGTACAGTAGTTTCTATAGTAGCAAAGGCAATTAATTGAAAAAAGTGAATAGACTTTTAGGAGGTAATTTTAAAAGGAGCTGCGGAAGGTTACGCACCATCTACAGATTTGAATCACAGATTTATGTTAATGGACCTTTACATGTGTGTTTTCGGAGGTTGCTATTCTATAAATATGCACATAAGGCCAACAGTGCATACTTTCACTGCCAGCATTTCACATGGGTGGAGTGTGGCCAGAGCGCACAGTTCCATGCATATTTTATAAAAGATGAGCACACACTTGTTAGAATCAGGCAGATATTTACACCAGGCAAGGGCCCATGTCTAGATATAACATTCATTTTTGACAACTTACAAGACAAGGCCAAAATACACTCAGAACATGCATTAATTAACCTTGACATCCCCGATAAAATTACCCTCAGCGTATTTCTGTTTTTTACAGTACATATATGCTAAACAAAAGCAATGGTTTCTGCTAGTAGTGGGACAGTGTCATGTTGGAACCTAGTCGTGGGATACGTTTCTCAGGTAACGAGCCCAGTCCACAGCCACTTTGGACTCAAGCTATTTTCAGAGCAGAAATGAAGAGAATATAGTAACAGGACCAGAAGCAGAGCTGATCAGAAAACTGAGCACCTGTAAAAGCACAAAAGAAAAGGTTTTTACCCCTTTATCCACAAGAAGGAAATCTAACCCAGCCATATGGCATTAAAAATGCAAAAAAAAGTTGAAGCTATCTTTGTTCAGTGGTATCAGCTGGGCTTTCCAACAGATTCCTTTCTCCCAGCTCGGGCAGAGCGGTGCAGGTCCCGGTTTGACCAGGTTATGGAGATGCAGAAGCACCTGTCAGTTGTACTGAAAAATAACGACCTTTCCTTAAAGACACATATTTGCATTTAGGGGATCTCAGTACATGATAACACAAATCTCTTCCCACCCACAAAGATGGTCACCCACTGCACTTCAGTTGGTCATCCCTCTCTAATTTCACCATCTTGCTGCTAATTCACTGTGCATATCAAGCAGTTTGCTAAATACAGCTTCCTGTATATAGAAATATTAAAAAAGTACACTTGGGATTTTCCGAAGGGGGGGTGGGGGGTGGTCCACTCCCTTACCTTATTTAGGAAAGGTTTTGTTTCTCAATCCAGCACTGACCTCCTACTCTTTTGGGCTTCCAACTCAATCTGATTTGGCTTCTGCTGAGGCTATGGCCGGGCCGTACCAAACCCTAAATGCACCCTGTGCGACTTGCACATCTGGTGCACCCCTCATCACATTTGCCCCATGCCCAGCCATCTCCCTATCTTACCCCACACTTCCATGTCCAGCCAGTTCCCCCCCCCCCCCGCTGCCTGCCCTTGACCTGCTGCCGCTTTTTCTGTTGCCTTGGCAACAGCGGTGGTGCAGTCAGCAGCGGAGCGGAGCGGACCTGATCTCAAATTGGGAAAAGAAAACAAAACAGATGGGTCTTTCCAACTCTGCACTTCCACACAGGATTGATCCCTTCCTCCTCTGATGTAGGCTCGTGTCAGAGGAGGGAGGGGCCAGACCAGCCGTTCAAGCACGGAGTTGCAAAGACCCATGTTTGAATGGCTAGCCTGGCCCCTCCCTCCTCTGACACAAGCCAACGTCAGAGGAGGGCGGGATCAGAGCTGTGTGCAAGTGCAGAGTCGGAAAGACCCATGTGGTTTTTTTAAAAATTTGAGATCAGGTCCACTCTGCTGCTCCCACCTCTAAGGGAACATAAAAAGTGGCAGTGGGACTGGGACAAGGGCAAGCAGGGGGGGGGGGGGGGAGTTGAGACTGGCAATCCCAAATGCACCCCTAATCATTTGCGCCCTGTGTGGCTGCACTGCTCGCACAGGGCTAGGTACGACGCTGGGCTATGGCATCACGGACCTTTATTTGCAGCAACCTAGGTCTCAGCCCCACCCTCACTGTGACCTCTGCTCACTAGCCCCAGCAGGCGATCTTTTCCCTTCAGGATACTCATTTTAGCATGGCCACATCAAGAGCATCAGCAATATTCGACAGCAAGGGGGATATTCAATGCGATTAATATGGCTAGCAGACCTGATAGCCATGTTCATCACGGTCACTGGGCTATTCAATGGCACTAACGCAGTTAGTGCTGCTGAATGCGCTGATATTAGTTGACCGGCATCGGCATGTTCTGGAGGAAGAGCGGACGCAGCACCTGGGGATAACCGGGCAGCACAGATATTCAGCCACTGGCTGGTTATTCTTAAGAGACAAAAGTTAGGCACTTAAAAGGGTGGCCTAGCTTTGGCTGCAGAAGCTAACTGGGAAGCAGCTGAATATCGTTGCTGCTTGATTGGCTTCTCTGTTATCCAACTGAGCCAGATATTCAATGCCCGTGGCCGGATATGGACCTAGCGTTGAATATCCGGGTCTTTAGTCCAGCAATGACAGCTGGCTGCTTCAGCAGAGGTAGTCGCTGCCACTGAATATCAGGCCCTAAGAATTTAGGAACCCAATAATAACAGAATTAATTGTAAGATCTCTGGTAGGGCTTCTTTGTGAACTTACACCTGCTCGTGGGAGGATCAGTCCTGTTGGTTGTACTTGGACTGACGTCTGCTTCTTGGATGTTTATTCTGGCACCATCTAGTGCCCGCTGGAGGCTCTGCAGCTGCCAGATGTTGAGCTGCAGAAGCTGCGAGTCGGTTACCACGGCGGCATTCTCTGGGCCCAGATTCTCTATCTGCTTGAGAGACAGGTCCTCCAGTAATAAAATGCAAGGTTAGTCCCAGGTGTTCTCTGAAATGCATATGCTCTGTAGGAATCAGAAACTGCAAATAGCTTTCGGCTCCTAACTGGAGGGTGCCCACAAGGACCTCAAAATGAACACTTTCCTGTGCAGGGTCCTTTTTAACAGTCACAATGCTTACAAAGCAGTTTTCTTCCCCTTATCAGCTTCCAAACATGTTCCACCATTCCTACCTTTAGCAGACCACCACCTTTTTTTTTTTTTTTGCTAAAAAGTGAATATTGGGGCAATACTAGGAAAGTAAGATTGCTATGGACACCTAAGTGGACTCATCCTCCAAAGCTCATGTCTTAATAAATCAGTCTATAAGATGCCACCAGCCTCTTTGCCAGTTTTGCTGTTATAGGCTAACATGGCTACCTCCTGGATGCTTTCAGAGATATCGCCTTCCAAGGCCATAACTCTCCTGCAGGGCTGCATAACTGAGAAACCACAAAAATGAGCAGTAGTGGAAGTCACATGCACTTTATTAATTAAGCGAACCCCAACGCGTTTCGGCTGTTGCCTTCATCAGGGGGTACTAGAGGACAGCAAAACATAACATTAAAATAAATAAACATACATAAAAACACAAAAAAATATATTAAAATGACAAATATGAATAATCATCATTATTAATTAATTCATAAAAAATTAAAATTGAGACATATAAAATATATATATATATATATATATATAAACATATATATATATATATAAAAGAAATATATTATACAAACAGGAAAACCAGCAATACATAATAATAAAAAATATATATACCATACTTACAAATGAAGTGCACAAAAGCAATAAAGATATGGCACAAACCAATCAATGGTGGATAATGCTAAAAAATCAATGTAAAAACCATTAATATGATACTAAAACAATTAAAAACATCAATTGAACCATACAACATTGAACAAAAAGAAGACAAAATGGAAAACCCAGACCAACGAAAAAGGCAAATTAAACTTTACAGTAAGGATAAGTAATCCTAAAAAATACATATATAGAAACATCTTATTCAAACAAAGGAAATCTCTTTGTATATATACACACAACACAGAGCATACACATCATTAGACACACACATGCGGTACCATTATTACAAATATTAAACTAGAGGAACTGGTACTCAAAAGAAATAATAAAATGTGTGCTTCTAAAAGTGCAACAAGTAAAAAGGTGAAAAGGTGCAGGAGTGTAGAACCAGATATAGTATTTTAAGGCAATATAGAAAACCAATACATAAACCCATGCTAAAAGTTGTGATCTAAAGAGACCAGACAGCTGCCGGGAAAACTAACAATAAAAATGTGAAATCAAAACATATAAATCCTATGTGGACCCAAGACATATAAGCTCGTATAGCTGCTCAAACGTGACATTCAACCTGTATAATATACTGGAAAAAAGAAACTAAAAATCGCAGTCAACTAACTTATAAACGAACCTATTCGACACCTTCTTAAACTGCTGAACAAATGCAGACTCGTGAGGAACTTAAAACCATAAAGACAGTGCAACCAAAAGTGTAAAAAAGGAAGGAACCACCTCAAACAAGTAAATACCTGAACACCAACGGCCAGCTATGTAGAATTCTTGAGAACGCCAACTTTGGCGCGCATTTAAATTGACAGGCTGCATCGTGGCACTCCATATGCATGAGATGACGTCAAAAGACGTCCGTGTTAACAAACATTGTATAATAACACTTAACATCAGATGAAAAATAAAAGATAAAATGGAACAATTGTAAAACCCAATATATAAATAATAATAAATAAAAATAAAAATAAAAGAGGTTTCACTGAACCCCACGGGCAACGAACAAATCGTCATGATTGACAGCTCAGCGAAGACTAAAAACAGCGATTCGGCATATCATTAAAATAAAAATAAAAATAATTTGTTAGTGCTCACAATAGTATCTTGTTGAGAATTTAAAGTAAACAATGCACTACTCTCAGCAACTTGTCATCATGAGGGGGCATCTAAGCCTATCCTAAAACCGGCAACTTACCCGGATTAAAACCGAAGAAAAAATACAGAAAATGAATGATAAAAAAATAATAAAATACTCATTGTACCTTAAACCATAATGAAACAGACCAATAATTCTTTCAAGAATGATGATTAAAACTGGGATACATAAAAAATATTCTCATAAGGAAACCAAAGTTGAAAAGGTCCATAAACATGTAAATAATAAATATGTGTGGTCACTGCATAATCAAAAAGGGGGAACCAACAAGAGTGTTTAGGAGACACTCCATTTCATTATAAAGTAAAATGTTAAAATTATATGAACATATATATAAAAAAAATATATATATAATAAAACAATAAAATAATAAAATAATATAAATAAATAATAAATATATATATTTATAATTATAATTTATAATTATATCATGTACAAATTACATAATCATTTATATAATCCACACCATGTAATATATAGAAAGCATACCAAACATCATGTAATATTGACATGTATCATGTCAAACCAAATTCTATAAAAATATATAATAAATAAATAAATAAATAAATATGTCTTCTCTTAAATCTTCAACCCATGCGTGCTAGATTAAAAGCTCACAGATACATACCATTTAAGAATACCGATATAAAAATATAAATATATATGTGTGTATATGTATATAAAAGAAAAACAAAGAAATTAAAAATAATAAGGATTAAATATTACAGAAAGACTGCTAAGTTAAGGTCCTGATTCAGACCCAAAGGGTCCACTGACTGTAACTCATAAATGAACCGCTGTTCAAGTTTGAGTAATATTGAGTCTATATTGCCGCCCCGCCAGTGTGGATGAACCACCTTTAGAACAAAAAACTTTAAATCAGACACAAGATGGCCCTTCTCACTCCAATGGGCAACCATGGGTTTGTCTGCAAGACGTCTTCCTAGGCAACTTTTATGTTCAATAATGCGTGTCTTAACCGGCCGAGTAGTTTTGCCAACATATAGCAACTTATATGTTTTATATATATATATATAAAACATATGTATATATATATATATATATATATATATATATATATTTTATATGTCTCAATTTTAATTTTTTATGAATTAATAATTATGATTATTCATATTTGTCATTTTAATATATTTTTTTGTGTTTTTATGTATGTTTAATTATTTTAATGTTATGTTTTGCTGTCCTCTAGTACCCCCTGATGAAGGCAACAGCCGAAACGCGTTGGGGTTCGCTTAATTAATAAAGTGCCTGTGACTTCCACTACTGCTCGTTTTTGTGGTTTCTCAGTTTGTTTGCGAGCAGTGCTCCTGTTTGTGTTTCCTAGGGCTGCATAACTGTACATTCATACAGTTCCCATTTTAATTTTATTACATCCCAAAATAAAAAGTATTACAGGGGGACTCATGGCCATGCCTAGGGATTAACGATGACTTACGTTGCTTCTGCACTGAAGTATGTCACTCTAAGGACTTATTAAGGAAGTCTTTATCAGAAATCAAACTTTAAAAAAAACCCATAATCTAAGGTGATACCTTTTTATTGGACTAACCTAATTTATTTCTTGAGTAGCTTTCAGGAGCTGGCACTCCCTTCCTGAGGTCCAAACTTACTTACTTTGAAAATGTCAGCAGGAATATGTGTTATGGCAGCCGGATGGAAGTAGGGCATCAGATCCTTATCGAAAGCTTTTAAATCCTCTTTGGTTAAACCAGCTAGAAAGAGAAAAAGTGGCCACTAATTAGCATGATACAAAAATCTGCCAACCAAATTGCACATTTTTGTACCATAACACATTATACTTGATGCAAAAGTGTCACTAGATCTCGTAACTATTCTTGGTAATGAAATGACTATGACAGCTCACAATAAATGAATCCATGCAGTGATGAACTCTCCGTTGTGGGTCCTTTTTTTGTCATGTTGCAAGTGATGTAAATGTTCTGTTTACATTTTTATTGTATACCACCTAGAACTATGATAATTAGTTAATTATAAAATGAAATCATAGCTCGCTAAGGGGCATGTTTATTAAACCACGCTGTTAGCACATGGTAAGCATTCTATGCTAAAAATCTCATGCTAACTGGATAGCACCCGATTGGGCAAAGATTGGGCAGGTTGGGGTGGAATGTGGGCTTTGATGGCACGGCACAGTTAGCATGGGCATTATAGGCGCATGTTCTTTTGGGGTAAGAAGCCCGAATGCAACACTTTCTTGCTCCCCCCCCCCCATAAACAGCCTGAATGTAAAACCTCCCTCAAAAACACCTTCCCTTACTCTCTATCCAGTATTGCTCGCCCCCTCTAATCAGCTTTGTGCCAAGCACCCTACCCCTATCTTTCTCCATCCCACGTGATCTATCTGCTCCACTCCCTCTATGCCCATTCAGTGCCAGTACTGTATTTCCCAAATCCTCTTTCCTCCTCACATTGTGCTCAGCAGCTTCCCCCTCTTTCCTTCTGCCCGCCACCCCTTTCTCCCACTTCGCTCTTCAGTCCCAGTCCATATTTGTTCCTGTATCCACCAATCCTTCTCTCTTTCCCACTATACTCAGCTTCCCATCATGCTCTCCTCCTGCCCCCTTCCCCACTATCCTACTCCTTCCCTGCCACACCCTTGTTGCCCATGCTGCATCTCAGGAACAACTGAACAGTGGTAACTGATGCATCGACATTTTAAAACAAAATATATAAAAGTTCAATTCAGGCATAGCTTAATGACTTATTCCACTTCATATATATAACAAATAAATCCTTGAGAAAAAGCAGTAAAACGACACAAGGAAAGGGAACATGCTTAGGCCAGTGACTCCAGAAATGAATTTCATATTGCATAGCACTAACTTCACCTTATGCTTCCTTTTAACCGGTGCCAGCCCTCCAGTTCATGCAGCTTGATGGGTGGCCAGGTTCTACCACATGCTATCGAGGTGGCTATACTTCCTCCTTATGGGACATAGGGACCAACGTCTCAAAAGCTTTTGTACAACATTGTCTTTGGATAATTTTCTATGTTGGTGCAATAATTTCAAACTAAGTACAAATGATGGACGCTCATGAAGCTTACCTGCAATAACCCCGACTTCTTGTAAAACAGAACGAGTCCACGTTTCAGATTTTCCAAACACAATTTCTGCTTTTCTTTTAAAGGCCTGAAGGACAGGAGTGACGCAGGGAAGTGACCCGATCCTTGCGGCAACTGAACTGTAAAAGAGTGTTGCCCACCTCACAGTCAACGCTTAAGCTTGAAAATAGTTTTGGCAGCATTTGCTACAGATCATTAGCACACACAGACATATGGTAGAGTCCAGAATTACTTGAATGGTCCCAAACTTTCTGAAACAGCTGGAAAGAGACCCATACAAACTCAAGATCGGGGTCTCTCCCCTTCCATTTGAAAGTTAATTTTCCCATACCCAAGACACAAAGAATTTGATTAGTTTTCCACTATTCAGATGCTTCTGGATCCTGACCCCACTTATTCCCCTGTTTACCACCCATGTGCATTATAACCAGTTCCCCTTAGTTTTATCCTAGTTCCCTGTTTGTTATATTTGTCTGTCTTGTGTAGATTGTAAGCTCTATGGAGCAGGGACTGCCTCTTATCTGTATGTGTACAGTGCTGTGTAGTGCTGTACAAAGGATGGGTAGCAGTAATATTGTTCCCTCTGGTTTTTCCGCCGTCATGCTGCAACTCTTCCGGATGCATCAGTAGATGTGAAATCTGTAAGAGTCGGCATTCTCTTTGTCCTCATTCATCCATTGCTAGACTTTTAGAGATAGAACAGTGCTACAACATAGGGCCCTATTTACTAAAGCATGGTAAGATTTTGAAGTTAATTGCTAATATTAATGTGGTAACTGCAAAGCTTCTTCGTTAACTGGGAGGTTCTGAGCAGTTTCCCTTCAAATAATGCAAAGGAAATGCTATTATTTCAGGAGGTTAGTTAAGGCAACACTTTTTAGACACACGTTTAATGATGTTTAGTAACATTATTGTTTTCTTTTTCTGTTTTGTTTTTAATGATGTATGTTCATTGTAACCTGCTGAGGATGTGGGATCAGCGGGATAGAAATGTTTTACATAAAATTAAATGAATAAATAATAATATAGAATTACTACATGTTAATAGCATTGCTGATAATGCCATTGCAATAGATATAGCTAATTGCATCATGTTAACTGTCTCACATTATCTGCCATATTAACTGCTGAAGGGCGGTAACTACCTCCTCACTCATCATAAGGTACCAGGTCCACCCATCCTCTTTATGTTATCTGTTAATGTGGTAGATGACCACGTTAATTGCTGAGATGCCCCATTAACTGTTAGCACGATGCCTCTATGAACTGTTGCTGCCTGTTAATTTCTGCATTAACAGCTAACAGAGCTTAGAAAATGTATTTATTTATTTAAAAGGATTTCTATACCGCCTTCTCCTTCAATCAAGACAGTCTACACATCAAACAATCAACAAGTAATGTTTTTTGTATGTGCATGCAGTGAAACAGCGAGTGCGTGTGTAGTAGGGTGAAGTAGATTCTTGTTGAGTTATTTACAGCGTGCACTATTATACAATACTATGTACATGGGGGAAAGGGGGGGGGGGGTTGGTCTGTGGTCCTGACTGGCGAGCAGCTTATGTGGCGCCTCCGTAGTGTTCGATGAAGAGGGTCATCTTGAGCTGCTTCCGAAAGTCTTTGATGTCAGTTGTTGATCGTAGGTCATCTGGGAGGGCGTTCCAAATTGATGGTGCAGCCAGTGAAAGGGCTTGGTCTGCAGTGTCCTTGCAGACCTTGATGAAGACTTTTGGTGTGTTAACACGGTTGGAAGTGCCCCTCCTCCTTGGTCGTGTGCTTCTGTCAGATTGTATGAGTGGTTGTAAGCTGAGAGCTGATATCTGTTTGATTTTGAATATGTTTATGACTGTCTTAAATTTGATGCGTGAGCTGATTGGTAGCCAGTGGAGATCTTTTAGAATGGATGTGATGTGTTCTTGTCTCGCAGTGCCAGATATAATGCACGCTGCTGTGTTTTGTGCCAATTGCAGTGGCCTGAGTGTCTGCTTTGTGAGACCGAGATAGATTAGATTGCAGAAGTCTAGTATTGGAGTTATTAGCGCCTGGCAGACTGTGCGGAGGTGCTCCGGGGAGAGGAGGGGTTTGAGGCGTCAGATTAGGCTCATCCTGTGGTAGGCGTTTTTGGTGGTTCTGCTTATATGTGATTGTAGATTCAGTTCCTTATCTAAAGTCACTCCGAGGTATTTTACTTCCGGTTTTATCGCTATGATTGTGTTGTTTATCTTGATGTTGAGTGGAGGGATGAAGTCGGTGTTTTGGGTGATGATTAGTGCCTCGGTCTTGCTGTAGTTTATGGTCAGGTTGTTGTCTTGAAGCCAGCTGGTCATGTGCATGATACAGTCTGTTATTTTAGTGTAGTCTGGGTTGTCAAGTGTGATTGGTGTGTATATCATGTCGTCATCGGCATAAATTGTGTATTGTATTTTGTGTTTTTTCATGGTGTCACATATTGGCTGAATGTAGAGGTTAAATAATAGCGCCGATAGGGCGGATCCTTGGGGTACGCCTTGCCTGACCTTTATGGGTTGGGATGTGTTGAGGCTGACCTTGACCTGTATCTGTCTGTACGTTAGGTATGAGTGGAACCACTTCAGGATGGACCCGTGTAGCCCGATGTTCTGTCATCTTTCCAGTAGAGTTCTGTGATCCACTGTGTCGAACGCTGAAGAAATGTTGATGAAGATCATCAGTATTCCGTTCTTGCAGTTGTCTATGAGGTGGAGTATGTTGTCGAAGAGGTATAATAGGAGTGTTTTGACTCCGTTGTTGGGGCGGAAACCGTGTTGATTGATGTCTAGTGGTGCGTGGTTGTCAATGTGGTCTTGTAGCTGATGCTGTACTGCCTTTTCAATAATTTTTGCCAGTAGTGGTATGCTTGAAATTGGTCTGTAAGTGGCTGGGTTGTTCTTGTCGAGTGGTGATTTCTTCGGGATTGGTCTTATTGTAGCAAACTTTAGCTGTTTCGGCATATTTCCTTGGGTCAGCGACCTGTGCACCATGTTGTGTATGGTGTGGATGAAGTTTGACTTAGTAGCTTTAATCCATGTCACTGGGCATGGGTCTGTTGGAGTTGTGTTTGTATTGAGTGCAGTGATGATGTGTGAGAGCTGCTCTGTGGATGGGGTGCTGAATTTTCCCCAGGTTTTTGGGGGTGTGGTTGGTTTGGTGGTTGTGTTTGTTTTTGGTTGTGAATAGGAATGGAATTTTTCTTGGATGTGGTCTGCAAATGCTTGTGGGTCTATTTGGACTTCACTTTCGGTCTTCTGTTCCTTGGTGAGGGTTTTCACGATTTCAAAGAGCTCTCTTGGTTTATTGTTGGATTTGAGTATAATGTTTGTGTGGTATTCTTTTTTTGTTTGGTTGATGAGTTTGTTGTAGTCTTTTTGTTTTGTTAGGTATAGAGCCTGGGTTTTGGGTGACTTAGTGTGTCTCCATCACCGTTCTAGCTTTCTAAGTTCCCTCTTTTCGCTCCATATGACTTTTGAGTACCATGGTTTGTGATGTGATTTGTTGCAGCGAGTTTTCTTGGGTCTATATTCTGTAGCTTTGGCTGCGGCATTGATGACATTGTTCCAGTTTCCGATTTGATCATCTAGAATATCTGCTTCTGAGTTCAGGTGGGATAGAGTGTCCTGTAGACATTGGTCCCTGTCGAAGCTCTTGAATCTTCTTTGTGTGGGTGGATTGTCCCGGTTCTCATTATGCTTTCCTCCTTGTGGCACAATATTTATTTTAATTATGTGATGATCTGACCATGGTACAGGTGTGACAGTGGGGGTTGATATGAAGCCTCTATCAAGTAGGTAGTTGGGTGCAAATATGAAGTCTGGTGAAGAGCCGTGTCTGTGTGTTGGGGTATTAATCATTTGGGTGTATTGAAAGGCACCCATTGCTAGAAGGAAAGCTTCTGCATCCTTGGTGGTGGTAGATTTGAGGTTGAAGTCTCCTATCAGTAGCAGGGGTTTGTGGTTTGTGTCGACTGCGCAGACCAATTCTAGTGTGGAGGCTAGTTCCTCTGGTGGCACATGGGGTTCTCCACAGTGATGGTGTTGCATTGTTGTGTGTCTGTGGAACTTCGTGACTTGAACTTTAGGCTGTTGTTTGTGATGATCAAAACCCCTCCTCCTCTCCGGTGTGCAATTGAATGCTGAGTAAGCAGAAGGCACTAATTGATTGAGTAGTACATTGTCTGTGGGGGTGAGCCATGTTTCTGTGATGCAAAGTATGTCAGGTTGCTGATCTTCTATGTGGTCAGCTATTGTGTTAATTTTGTTTCGTATGGATCTGGCGTTTATGAGCTCTATTGAGCTAGCTAGTTGGTGGGGGCTTTAGTGTTCTGTGGGCTTCCTTTGGGTTTGCGTGGGTGTCGGTCTTGTGCTTGATTTGCTTTTTGTGCGTGGGTGTCCTGGCATTTTAACTTAGTCGATTATGGATCAATTCAAGGTTTCTTTCCAGGAGGCAAAAATCCAAATGAGTTAGATTGGCCGTTACAATGTAGCTGCTGCAAACTGAGCTAAGAGTTCTGTATGTGAAGGACAGAGATCTTCCGCAGTTATGCTCAGGATCCAGTTAAGTTTATACTAGGCCTTAGTAAGAAAGAAAAAACGTCCTGAGAGAAAGGTCCTGTTAGAAACGTAAGAGGCATTTATTCCATTTTGTTTTACTACGTGTGGTACTACATGATTTGGTGTACCTGAATTCTGTGGTTGTGATCTTAGGAATCTGCTTGGGGTCCATAGCACAGAGAATGGTCCCTAAACCAACCAAATCATAGCTCTTCAGTTCACCAACAGACTGAGCAGAATCTTCTAGAAAGCTGTGAAGAATGGCTCTAGCCTGCAAGGATGACAATTTCTAAATTATACAAGAGCACACACCAAAATATAGGCAGCACATAAAGGCTAGTGCAACATAAAGAATAACTACCTCAACTAAGTCAAGCTAAAAGGGCAACTCAGTCCTGGGTTTCCCCAGGACATATGGAGAAATAATAACTAAAATTCAGTGCAGTGTGGAAAAACCAGGACTGAACCAGTCTCTTTGGGTTGAACAGGATGAGGTCGCAAACCTATGTACATGGAGAGTAAAATATTCAGAACGGTTTCTAGAGCAAATACACCACCTTAAAAGAAGTGAAAGAGCAGTTACTAGTCACAAAATCACAGTACTTCCAAGTCTCCGTTACATTGCTAGACTCTCCCAATGTTCTCTGAGCTTATGGTGCTTGAATCTCCGGTGTTCTCAGAGTCTATGTTCTGCATGTCTCCAGAACCTCAAATGTTCTCTGAGCTTAGGTTCTGAGCCTTGCTAGAATCTCTGGTGTTCTTAGAGTCTACATTTTGCATGTTGCTGGAATCGCCAGCATTATATGGGCTTACATTCTGCAAAATTACTGGAATCTCCAGCATTGCATGATGCTGGATTCACCAGTGTTCTTTAGGTCTGCATGTCGCTACAATTTCCAGTGTTCTCTGGCTTACATTCTGCAAGAATGTTGGAATCACCCACATTCTTTGGGTCCATATTCTCCACGTTGTTGAATGCTCCAGTGGCTGCCTGCACTAGAACCTCCGGCATTCTCCAAGTCTACATTCTGCAGATCACTGGAATCCATAGCACCTTCACAAACTACCTAATTATGACTTTTTTTAAAATTGGTATAATTATTCCAGGTGTACACAGAGCTTTATAAACACATTTTATAGACAATCCCTGCTTTTTGAAGCTTACTATTCAACAGACAGATAAGAAACACAGACAAATCAATGTGACCAACCACAAGGAATGAGGCCTAATGTGAGTCCATCTGAAGAAGCAGCCTGCAAATGAGGTAAGAAGGCCTTATGCGGGAATCAATAAGTCCAGATTTTTTAAAGTGGCTTCAAAGACATGCATTTTTAGGTTGGCTTTGAGTCTGCCAAAAGAAGGAGTATGGTGCCTGTGTTCAGGAAGACTATTCTGGGTGCTTCATAAATTTCCCCAAAAAATCTGCATATCTGTAGTGGTTGTGTTCTTTGGGATTACTGTCTCTTTAAAATGTTAGAGGAAACCATATAAGATCTACTGAAACAATGTAACTCAAATGGAATCAGTAGGATCCTTATCTGTAGGGGACAGTGTTCTCTGGTCAGCTGGAGTGGGGCAGGAGAGGAGGAGTGTTGAGACAGCATGATGGGGGATAAGCTGCTGAGATACATCCAGGGAGCAAGGATGGTGAAAGACAGGGGAGAGGGCAAGAATGGCTGAGAAGTAGAGCAGAGAAATTACATTTTTTTCCCATTTCAGGCCCTGGCGACATGCAAAAGTCTGGCAGTAGTTGTTGAAGCCTCATGGGGACACAGGCAGGGATAGGTAGATCATCCCTATGCTAATACACTATTAATACATCAATGTAGTTTTTATGTATTGCAATGTATGAACCTTACAAACATCACAGTTACTAGTTACCTGGCTATGTGTCCATTCCGCTTGTTGACTGAGGGCAGCCACGGTGTCTATAGAACTTAAATCCAGCTCTTCGATTTCAGTCTCATTTAGAGCAATGGCAATACGCCCAAGGGCAACAATGTGGTACCTTTTCCAGGCTGATAACGAACCCCATACCTTTAGGTAATGAAGAACACCTTCCTGAGTAGTTGGAGATGTTTTGTAAATCCTTTAACATACAAGTTAAGGGGCTAATATTCAAAACCCTGATCCAGTCAGCCAGCGGGAGGCTGTCCGGATAGAGGTGGTGAGCGCAATCATCAGCAGCACTATCTAGATATTGCCAATGAATATCTCCACAGAATGCCATAGCACTATCCATTGAAACAGGCGCTATCTGGATAAGCGATGGCGCTTAACTGGTTAGTGTGATTTTCAGGCAGCACTTATCTGGACAACTTAGGACACATGAAAAGAAGGCCAAAGTTGCTATCCAGATTAAGTACTGGCACTTAGCCAGATAGTACCACTCAACCTGGATATTCTACCTCAGTTCTTATCTAGATACTGCTGCCAAATAGCTCGCCAATATTTAAGCGCCATGGTTGATTGCCGTGGCATTTGAATATTGGACTTTGTGAAAAGTGGATCCTACAATGGTAATTTTATAAAGGTTCTTAGTTTTGAATGCACTCCAATGCAGGCAGATCACACCTATTTTATAAGAAAAGTAGGTGCCTACTTGTTTTATAAAATAGGGGCAGAAGATACACACACCAAACCTAGTCACGAGCACTTTTGCCAGCCCTAGACGTTGTGTGCGTGCACCTGGATTTGTAAAGAATGTATATAAGTTATAATGCTGTATAACTTACCCATATTTATTTATTTAACTGTTTTTATATACCACCTTCTCAATGTGTCAAAGCATTTTACATTTTAACAAGTGAACAGAGTTTAGAATACATGGAAAATGTAAATTTAGGCTCTATCTATGATCTACCCAAGCTCCGCCCCTGTGCTTGCCAACTCCGAAAGTACACGCTATTGGCCTGACATGCATAGAATAGCAACCACCTAAAATAGGCACATAAGTGCCCATCCGTTCGTGTAAGTCATGGAAAACTCATGATTTACGCACATGGATGGCGCATAACTTTGCGCGGCTTTATAAAATTCTCTTAAATGTCTAATCACAGTGAGATCTTAAACTTTAAGATTTTAAAAAAAGTGGGTGGTTTAGAAGCATGGGTCTTAGATTGTATACAGCAGAATGGTGTTGGTCACTATGGCCATGGCCTGACCAACCTTTTGCCCACATGGCATCAGCAGCTATAGAGCTTGGGGAGGAAAAGTAGAAGTTGGCCTATTTGTCCCCTTCTCTTTCCCTCCTGCAACCAAAGAGGTGTTCTGCTGTCCCTAGGTCAGACATTTCAAAATGATGTACTATGGGTATGTAACTCTTAACCAAGTAGCTAACAAGATGTCCCACTGCCCAGGTGGAGGGTAACTTTATTAAGGCTTTCCCCATCTTTTATAAAATCGTCTGGGGGTATACACGCATATAAGTTCACATACCAACAAGATAGCACATACTTACACATGCTTTGGTGTTGACTTTCCTGAGGACATAGTTTGGATGGAACTGTGATGTCTATGCACAGAGTACCACAGAGCAGGTGTATATGCATGCATCAACATTGGTCTGCTGGATCTGGGAGCCTGTTTTATAAACATAGCAACATGATGACAGAAAGAGACCATAGCAACTACTATAGTCCCTTTTTTTCTTTTAGAGATCTTCTGTGTTTGTCCCATGCTTTCTTGAATTCAGACACTGTCTCTACCACCTCCACTGGGAGACTGTTCCACACATCTAGCACTCTTTCCGTAAAGAAGTAATTCCGCATACTACTCCTGAGTCTATCCCCTTTCACCCTCATCCTATGCCCCCTTATTGCAGAGCTTTCTTTCAGTTGAAAGAGGCTCTGCTCCTGTGCATTTATGCCACGGAGGTATTTAGATGTCTCTATCATATCTCCTCTATCCCACCTTTCCTCTAAAGTATACATATTGAGATCTTTACGTCTGTCTCCATATGGTTTATAACGAAGACCACTGACCATTTTGGTAGCCACACTCGGCACCAACTCCATCCTCTTTACATCCTTTTGAAGATGTGGTCTCCAGAATTGCACACAGTGCTCTAAATGAGGTCTCATTAAGGGCTTATACAGAGGCAACATCACCTCCTTTTTCTTGTTGGCCATTCTTCTCCCTATGTACCCAAGCATCCTTCTGGCTTCTGCCGTCACCTTTTCTACCCATTTAGTCACGTTAAGATCATCAGAAGCAATCACTTCCAGGTCCCGCTCTTCTTTTGTGGACATAAGTACTTCAACCCCTATACTGTACTGCTCCCTTGTATTTTTGCAGCCCAAATGCATGACCCTGCATTTTTTACCATTAAATCTGAGCTGCCAAATTCTTGACCATTTTTCAAGCTTAGCTTGATCCCTCCTCATGTTATCTACTCCTTCCTGGGTGTCTACTCTATTGCAGATTTTGGTATCATCCACAAAGAGGCAAACCTTACCCGACAGTCCTTCTGCTATATCACTAACAAAGATGTTAAAAAGAATCGGACCAAGGACAGATCCCTGTGGCCACTGGTAGCATCCTTCTCCTCAGAGTGAGCTTCATTTACTTGTATCCTTTGTTGCCGCCCATTCAACCAAGTTTTAGCCCAGTCAGTCACTTTAGGGTCCATCTCTAGGGTGCTCAATTTATTTATATTCACTTGTGTGGAACAGTGTCAAAGGCTTTACTGAAATCTAAGTACTCCACATCTAGGGCACTCCCTCGGTCCCTGGTCATGTAGTCAAAGAAATCAATCGATGTGTTTGACAAGACCTGCCTCTGGTAAACCCATGCTGCTTCAGATTCTGCAATCCATTGGACTCCAGAAACCTCATTATCCTCTGTTTTAGCAGCATTTTTATTAACTTACTCACCACTGAGGTCAGACTAACCAGCCTGTAGTTCTCAACCTCATCCTTACTTTTGCTTTTGTGTAAAGGGACCACATGTGCCTTTCTCCAGTCCTCTGGGACTATTCCCAACTCTAAAGAAGCATTGAAAAGTCAAACATTGGAGCCACTAGAACTTCCCCAAGTTCCTTCAATACTCTGGGATGTATCCCATCCAGCCCCATCACTTTGTCTACGTTCGGTTTAGCTAGCTCCTCATGAACATAGTCTTCTGAAAATCGTTCAAGATCCCCTTCACTTCTGTTCCTATTTGTGGGTGTTTTCTAAGGTCCTGCTCTGGGCCCTTCATCTGTGAACGCATAAAGACACATAGGCACCTCTAATGCCTTTTATAAAATAGGCATCCTTTTATAAATTCAAGCCCATAAAGCATCCTGTTGTAGCAGGCCACCTAATTTACAGTATGTGACAGGTGTTTGCCTACCCTCCATCGGTTTTCAAAAGAAAATATGCACAAATTGCATCTTTGAAAATTACCCCACAGAACGTCACACACAAATTTGGCAGTTTATTTAGTGCACATCTATGTATCTATTATAAAATATGAAAAGTCCAAACCCCATTCCACTCCTGCCCCCAGAAACGTCTCTGCCCAGGTTAGATAAACTTATGCATTTATAGGTAACTGCGGGTACGTTTAAGCACATAGACTCTGGGAAGTTTTAGAGCAGGCCTTTTATGTGCTTAAAAATGCAGTTTTACCCACAGTAACACATTTTAAAATTCATCCCCTTAATGGTTTTAGATATCTAAGATTAAGTCAAGCTCTATCTGTTTTTCTTTAATCTGCAGGGCTTGCAGTAAACACAGGTGTACTCCAGAATGTGGAAACAAGCTATTGACTGCATTTTTATAGTGTGAGCCCCCTCCCCCATCTGCTTTTTGTTTGTAGGAGCAAAGGGGAGCTTAATGGTTTGAACAGAGGGCTGAGACTCAGCGAAGCCAGGTTCAAATCCCAATGCTTCTCCTTGTGATGTTGGGCAAGTATCTTAACACTCACCTTGAGTTTTTGAGAAAGTTAAATCTACTTCCATTGTATTATTACTTAAAAAAAACAACACAACCACTGCTGACCTTTATCTAACAGTACAGAAGGTACAGTATATGGTTTAATTGCCTCTTTAAACATTAAATCTGCACCTGTCTGGCTTTTTCTTTCAGGGCAAGAAGCTGAGAGCTTCTGAAATGCCTCACAAGTCCAAGCAGTTCCACCGTTTTGGTAAAGGTCTCTGCATCAAGGCACTGAAGCTCTTCAATGGACCAAAACAAATTTGCTTCTCCCAACTTCAGAATGTCTTCAGAAGAGGGAACTGTGACACCTGGACAGTCTGGAGAGGAGAAACCAGATCACTTGCTGCAGGAGAAAATAATGACATGATCGAAAAGAAAAATATACTGGGAAGGAAAACTCGTAGCCAAAGAAGATTAAGGACTGGAGCAAGAGCTTCATATAAACTTCTTTACCTTTACCTGTCAAAAACATGCTGCCATGTTTCCAACTAGTCGGAGAGATTGTATAAATTACTTCATAGTCCTAAATATAACACGTTGCAGTAATCTAGCTCAGAAATGTTGTGCTTTGGATTTAAAGCACTTTCTAGTGCTGTGCTTTTTAGTAAAAAGTTAAGGTCCCCCCAGATTTTGTGGACAGAAGCCAAGTGCTTATTAAACATCCCATCAAGGAAGCATTTTCATTTGCCAAGTGTATGCCGCAGAACATTTTCATCGCTGGACCGGTTCTCTGGAATGCACTTCCTTTAGAGCTGTGTAATCTCGCTTTATGTTTACCTGTCCAGAAACAGCTAAAGCTTATTGGTTTCAACAAGCATTTGAAAGCTGTTATTCTTGGCAACTTATGTTCGTAGCAAGTTATTTACAATAGTTAATATGAGTATGAATCTCTGATATTTAAAAATAAGAACTGTCTGAACATATTTTATTTAATTTGTTATGTTTTGCTTTTAGTTTGTTTTTATTATACTGGTTATGATATTCTGATATTAAGTATGTTTTAATTGTATTGTGTATATTTTGTTATAATCTGCCAAGATTTTGGGATTGTGTGGAATATAAATCTTTAAAATTAAATATGTGTGTTTGTGGTTTGTTTTCCTTTTAAGATTTATTTTAATTGTAAGCTGCTTTGATCCTAATTGAAGGGTGGGATAGTAAACAAATGCATAAACTAAAGTAAATATATACATACCTGCTCTCCTTTGAAAAATTACTTGGAGAAAAAGCACCTGCAGAGATCTGCATTGGATTATTTATGTATTTGCCAAATCCTCCTGTGCATAAAATTACACGTGCTGCTGACCACCACACCTAGCTTTACTTAGGGAAAGGGTGGGCAATTTTCAGATGGTTGATTTACCTAGTGAACAGTTTCCCCTCCTTGCATACTAAATTCTGAAAAAGGTCCATCTGTGGACCTTTCCAGAAACTGGAAACTGAGAAGGTATTTTCTGTAATGAATTTGTAAAGAATTGTGTCTTGGGTTCACAGCAGTACCCACCACATGTTCTTGTGAGTGGTCAATCCACTACATAGAACATGTTAGCAAGGTAATAACCTTGTCTGTATGTCTGAGAAGTCAAAAGAGGAAAATATTTGTAAAAATGAAGGCAATTTCTTTTAGGAGTCTCTTTGAGATTAAAATGCAGCCAGCCTGCTGGCTCAACAGTAAGTGCTTTGCACTATCATGCAGCGAGATCTAGGTCTGATGTCTAGCCCAGAAGCAGCTGAGAGTGGTGCAGTGGCCTCCAGATTCAAGGGTGGAGGGCCACGTCATGCCTAGTGCACAGATCTGGGGTCCATGTTAACCTGGTTCTGGGAAACACCAGTGTGTGGCCCCTGGCAGGCATTATTGTTGCGATGGCTGATCTACAGTTGGAAGGGCAATTAAAAAATTGGGGGGTGGGGGGAGGAATCTCTAGGCAATCACAAATGAAGTCTCATGGCATCATTGCCTTGTAGAGTTTGGTTCCAACTGAGCCGGAAGCCCAGAGGAGCAAGAGAAAACAACTGGGCAAAAGGGGGGAAAAAGAAAGCTCTAAATACCTTTTGGTCAGCCTGTATCTTAAAAAGCATTTACTCAAGCACAGCAAAACAAACAAAAAAAACCCGCTTCAATGCATGCCTGAGCATTAGAAAGCTACTCACCAGTTGCCTGAGTGGATACTCCAAGGCCGGCACTGGAGTTCCGAACAGCATGAAACAGAGCAAACAAAATCTCTTCTGTAGGAGAAATCTCCTTCATCTTTGTTGCCATCTGTAGAACTATATCAGGGAACTGTTTTGGTTTAGGGGGAGAGAGAAAATAAAGGAAGCAGTCTCTGAACTGTCCTCACTGTGTCAAAGACCACATGTGCTATTTTGCACTGGTTTTGAAAGTGAAAGTGCATTCATACTTTTGCTCCAAAACTTGCTATGGATCTATAGGGCCCCTTTTACTAACACGTGGCACGTGCTGTCTACCACAGAACCCAGAGGAATAAAATGGGCCTTGCAGCAGACAGCGCATACGAAGTGTTTAGTTAAAGGGGCCCATAGTGTGTGCAGCCACTAGCACCTGCATTTCGTGTAAGTAGAATTCTGCTGGAAAAGGACATGCAAGGATTTGGAAATCTACATGTGTACTTCCCTACTCCACTTAAATTTGCCCCCCCCCCCCGGGAACACCTCCTGAAAGGTAACATGGGCAGTTCTTTAAACAGCTATTAGCCATGTTAATCCCTTTGAAAAATTGCCCTCCACCCAAAAAATATATTCAAAGAGAGACATGAATTGAAAAAGACAATGGTCCCCATGAAATAGAAAATCACGTATTTTCAATACTGCGTTTTGAGTTCTCCTCATTTCTGCCTAGTAATGGAATTAAGTCCCATTAGTGGCCATTGTTGAAAAAACATTCAATAAAAAAAACACCCTTCTTGTCCTTTTCCAGCTTCTCCTCCCCCAGCAGTGAATGGAATTTATCTTAGTATTAATTATCTTAGACTTCCTATTAATTCCTAATAGATCTAGACTCTTAGTGGTTTGCAGCCTTGCCAATTTGGTTTTCAAGATACTCAAAATTAATAGCATGAGAGAGATTTCCACACAGTGCCTCCTCTGTTCTACATAAAAACATAAGAAATATTATACTAGATCCATGAAACCCAGCATCCTTTCTCCAGTAGTGGGCAATCCAGGCTATAAGCACCCAGAAGGACCCCAGAGAGCAGTTCCATTCCTTGTTGTTTATACCAGGGTTAAGCAATTACTTTCCCAGGTCTACCTGGCTAATAAGAATTTATACAGGTGCTCCTTGTGGTCTTGGGCAAGCCACTTAACCCTCCATAGCCCATGTTCCCTGTAAAATAGTTATCTCCAAGTTATCATGCCCTGTTCAATGTAATTTCAGTTTGTTCAATGTAAACCGCACTGATGCAGAATAGCGCGGTATATAAGAGAATGTAAAATAAATAAAAAATAAATATAGATCCCGCTTCCAGGAAATATGGAAGACATCATGGCCAACTGACTGGAAAAGATCTGTATTTATATGGATACTGAAGAAAGGTGATCCGACTGACTGTGGAAATTATTGCACAATCGCTCTGATCCCACATGCCAGCAAGATTCTACTCAAGATCATTCAGCAGAGACTACAACCATACCTGGAATGAGAACTACCTGAAGTGCAAGCAGGGTTCAGGAAAGGGTGAGGAACATGAAACATCATGGATCGGAAATGGATCTGAAAAAACAAAATACCACCAAAAGGATATCTATATATGTTTTATCGACTACAGCAAGGCTTTTGACTGTGTAAACCATGAGAAACTCTGGCTACATTAAGAAGCATGGGTATACCAGAACACCTCATAGTTCTCTTGCAGAACCTTTACATTGATTAAGAAGCACATTACTGACTGAAAGTGAAGACGATCTGAAACATTTGCTTCTGAAGATCAAGGAACATAAAGACGACAGAGATCCTGACAACTGGCAAAATCAATAAGTTCATCATTGATGGAGACAATATTGAAATTGTTGATCCAAGTAGGTTAAAGTTGTCAACTGTCAATAAAGAAATGACAAGCAGTCAAGAAATCTGATGACACATTGCTCTTGGTAGAATGGCTATGAAGGACCTAGACAAGATTTTCAAGAGCAGAAATATCTCTCTCCATACAAAGATTCGACTTGTCCAAGCCATGGTATTTTCAATATCATCATATGGATGCAAAAGTTGGACAATGAAAAAGATAGATAGGAAAAAAATTGATGCCTTTGAATTATGGTGCTGGTGAAGAATACTGTGTACTAGAGGAGCTCAAATCTAAGCTTTCCTTAGAAGTTTAGATGACAGGATGTTGACTTTCATACTTTGGCCACATCATGCGAAGGGAGAGATCATTAGACAAAGACATCATGCTCGACAAGGTTGAAGGTCAATGTGAAAGAGGAAGGCCGGCAATGAGATGGATCAATACAATAACAGCAGCTATGGGTGCCACTTTATCAACAATGAGCTGCCTGACTAAAGACCGAACACATCTAGGTCAACTATCCAGAGGGTCGCCATGAGTAGATACCAATTCGATGGCACTTAACAACAGAGCCTATTAAATTATTTTCCATTGTTAAACATCTGACACATGTAATTCCTGAAGGCCAAACCTTATACCCACCAGCTATGAGAGAGTTTGCCTCTTTTTTTCAGTATAAAACACATAAGATTTGTATGTGTTTTAGAAGTAATAGAGCACAATTGTATGGCCAAGATTTCTTGTGACAAGGTTCACTGTTATTACTTCTTTGGCAAACTCTGTTTCCCAAATTAAATCTTTGGTAGACAATATTAGTGAACCAGTAACAATTCTCCTGAAAGCCTCTTTGAAACAGGGATATTTACCCGTTTCATTGACAAAGGTCTCTCCTTGTCCTATCTTTAGAAAAAAGACAAATTTAGATTCACTTGACTCAGAAAGCTATTGTCCTATTTCTTCTCTCTCATGTTTTTCTAAAATGGTCGAGGTTATAGTCTTAAACAGTTACAAGACGTTGCTGAATAGACACTAATTTGCGAGGGCTGAAGGTTGTACAAAACACTGCGGTGCGGGTGCTAAGTGGAATTTGCTATATTGCTCATATTCCTCCCATTTTGAGTTGCATTAGATCCCAAGTCAACAGCACGTTAGTGTTAACATTTTAACTGCACTTTATATGGCTTTTAATGGGTAGTCCATGAGCTGTATCAGTATTCTTCTTAAAATCTATCAGGTCAGTATTCAGTGGCACTTAACTGATTAGCAGCACCTGCTCTCCGGATAAGGATCGCTGACTTGGATATTCAGCGGCATCTTTACAGGCCACCTTGGCATTATCTGGTAGTGCTGGGGTGGTCCAAGGGTGGAATGGGGCGGAGCTGGCAATTGTCTATCTAAAATGGCAATACTCAACTTGGCTATAGAGAGCTATCAGAATAACTTAAGAGAGCAAAGAAACCATCTAGAGGCTAATCCAGATCATGGTGCTGGGTATTGCAGCCATATGGAAAGCGGCGGCTCTGGCCATAATATCTGCATATTCCGTGCTAGCCACAATCTGGATACTGATGCAGAATTTCTTTAGCCGTGGCAGACAGTTTAAAAAACGCTGATCACTGCAGGTGAATATTGACCCATATAGGCCACTCTGCTATACGCCACAATCACATGTAAATTATACTCCGCCTATAATTGTAGATAGCACAGGTAAAGCGTAGTTACTCACCTGTAACAGGTGTTCTCCAGGAGCAGCAGGAATCAGTCCTCACTTATGGGTGACGTCGGCGCCGACGGAGCCCTCGCGGAGCAATTTTCTCCAGCTTTCAAAGAAAGCCTTTGGGAATTGCAGCGCGCATGCGCGGTCCTCTTCCCGCCCAAGGGTGCCATCTTAGCCAGTCAGATGACATAGCTAAAAAAGACAGCATAAAAATTTGCAAAAAAACCCTAAAGCAGACGATTGCAACTCCAAGGGGAGGAGGGAGGGTTGTGAGGACTGATTCCTGCTGCTCCTGGAGAACACCTGTTACAGGTGAGTAACTACGCTTTCTCCAGGACCAAGCAGGAAGTCAGTCCTCACTTATGGGACTCCCAAGCTTAAGGCTACCGGAGACCCTAAGCACAAAATGAGCTCCCTCTAGCTCAGCAGCACAGAAGGAAAGAATCTTCGCTGAATTATTACCCACCGGTAGCCCACATCCGGGATGGAGGGTAGGAGTTGCTCAGACCTCAAAGAGATTACGGAGGACTGCCTGTCCGAAAGCACTGTCCCTGCGGGACTCCCTCTCGAGACAGTAATGGACTGCAAAAGTCTGGCTCGAAGACCACGTAGCGGCCCGGCAGATGTCTGCCAGCGGAACAGAGCGGAGGTAAGCCACTGACGTGGCCTTTGCCCGAACGCAATGAGCCGTGACTCGACCGTCCAAGGAGAGTCCGGCTGCCCCATAAGCCCAAGAGATACAGTCCGCAACCCAGATGGACAGAGTACGCTTGGAGACCGGGAGCCCCAATTTATTGGGGTCAAAAGACACAAAAAGCTGAGCAGCTTTACGGTGCTCCCACGTACGGTCAAGGTAGAAGTTCAATGCCCTTCTACAGTCCAGGGTATGGAGGACCGTTTCAGCTCGGCTGGAGTGTGGTCTGGGAAAGAAGGTTGGAAGTACCACCTCCTGATTGATATGAAAAGGGGAGACCACTTTTGGAAGAAATTTTGGGTGAGTCCATAGGACTACCCTATTTTTGTAGAACCGAGTGTAAGGGGGATCAGACACGAGGGCCTGCAATTCACTGACGCGTCTAGTGGAAGTGAGGGCTATCAAGAACAATGTTTTCCAAGAAAGAAAACGGAGAGAACAGGTAGCCATAGGTTCAAAAGGCGGACAGGTGATCCGCTGTAAAACCACATTCAGGTCCCAGTCAGGCGCTGGCGGGCGCAGAGGTGGTTTAAGTAGGAGGAGACCTCGGAGAAACCTCGCTACGAGAGGGTCGCTGGAAAGAGGTCTGCCGTCCACCGGCACATGATGTGCTGAAAGAGCACTGAGGTGAACTTTGACGGAGTTGGACTTAAGTCCCAGATTAGAGAGGTAGAGCAAGTACTGCAAGATCACCGACACCGGGCAGGAGAAGGGATCCTGAGACTGTTGGGTACACCAAACGGAGAAACGACGCCATTTAAGGGCGTAGCATTTTCGGGTAGAAGGTCGTCGCGAAGCTAGGACGACCTCCTCCACCTCTGTCGGCAGGAGAAGGGGAGCAAGGACTACCCTCTCAGCAGCCAGGCCATTAGGTTGAGAGACCTGAGGTTGGGGTGTAGCAGAGACCCCTGATCCTGAGTGAGGAGATCCGGTTGTAACCCCAGAGGGAATGGATCCTCCACCGCTAATTGCAGCAGGAGTGGAAACCACGGCTGTCTGGGCCAGCGAGGGGCCACCAGGATCATGAAGGCTTTGTCTCGGAGAACCTTGAAAAGAGTCCGGGAGACTAGCGGGACGGGAAGGAAAGCGTACAGAAGGCTCCCCGACCATGAGAGCAGGAAAGCGTCCGCTGCAACTCGAAGGGGGTGTGGCTGACGAGAGCAGAAGCGAGAAAGTTGCCGGTTGTGAGGACTGGCAAAGAGATCCATCGTGGGGAGGCCCCACTTTAGAAAGAGCTTCTGAACCACCAAGGGATCCAGGCGCCACTCGTGTGGCTGGAGGATCCTGCTGAGTTTGTCCGCCAGGCAATTTTCTTGGCCTGGGAGATAAACTGCCTTGAGAAGAATGCCGTGACTGACGGCCCAAGAGCAGAGCTTCCTTGCTTCCTGACAGAGAAGGAAGGAGCCCGTGCCCCCTGCTTGTTCACGTAGTAGAACATGGCAACTTGATTGTCCGTCTGGACAAGAACGGACTGGCGAGAGGTCAGGTGGGAGAAGGCCTTGAGAGCCAAGCGGATCGCTCTGAGCTCCAGGAAGTTGATCTGCTGAGCAGACTCCCACGCGTTCCAGAGACCCTGAGTACATGCCCCTTGGCAATGTGCTCCCCAGCCCAGGAGGGATACATCTGTCGTCAGCACCCGGGCCGGCTGATGTGGCTGAAAAGGCATGCCGAGCACTAGGTTCGGCCGATGAAGCCACCACTGAAGAGACGAGGCCAGCGGCTCGGAGACGCGCACTAGGTCCGCTAGGCCGCCTGTGGCCTGTCGCCACTGCTTGCGGAGACACCATTGAGCAGGCCGCATATTCAGGCGGGCATTGGGGGTCACATGGACGGTGGAAGCCATATGGCCGAGTAGTCTCAGGAAGCGCCTGGCGGCTAGGTCCATGAGCCGTTGAGCCCTGTCGAGCGGTAGGAACGCTCGTGCCTGAGGAGTGCGCAGCCTTGCGCCGATGAACTCGAGATCCTGTGAGGGGAGCAAAGTGGACTTTGCGAAGTTTATAACAAAGCCCAAGTGCTGCAGAAGAGTCACCGTGTGGCGTGTGGCGTTGGTGACCTCCGGGGCGGACGCTGCTTTGATGAGCCAGTCGTCGAGGTACAGAAAGACATAGAGGCCGTGAAGCCGGAGATGGGCCGCCACCACCGCGAGACATTTTGTGAAGACCCGCGGTGCGGAGGACAGGCCAAAGGGCAGTACTCTGTACTGGTAATGATTTCCTGCCACCACAAACCTTAGGTATTGGCGGTGGCTTGGGTGGATGAGGATGTGCGTATAGGCATCCTTTAGATCCAAGGAGCATAGCCAATCTCCCTGCTGGAGGTAGGGCAGAAGGATTCCAAGGGTAAGCATCTTGAACTTCTCCCGCACAAGGAACTTGTTGAGGTTGCGCAAGTCCAGGATGGGTCTGAGGCCTCCTGTCCGTTTGGTACTAGAAAGTACCTGGAATAAAAGCCTTGACCTCTCAGGTGGTGGGGCACCGGTGTTCCACCGCCTGCTCCTGCAGAAGACCCGCTAACTCCTGAAGGAGTAGTTCCCTGTGCAGAGGGGGTCGTGGAGGTTCTCCCGGAAAGTAGGAGGGAGGGATCTGGTGGAAGTGGAGAAGATAGCCTTCTCTCACTACCTGAAGCACCCAGGCATCTGAGGTGATGCCGGACCACCTGTGGGCGAAGTGAACCAGCCGGCCTCCGGTGCTGGGAGGAACCAGTGGGGGGGGAGAGGCTATGCTTAAGGAGTCAAAAGCCCCCACCCTGCTGAGCAGGGGCTGGTGGCGCAGGCTTGGGGGCTTGCTGCCTACGGGACCCGTTACCCCGTCCCTTGGCCTGCTGGCCCTGTTGGGGAGCTGCAGGGGCCTGATAATGGGGGTATTGTTTGTAGGCAGCCGCCTTCCTCGGGTAAAAGGACTTCTTTCCCGAGCCCTTCTTTTTCTGGGAAGGGGCGGAGGTCTTCCTAGAAAGCCTAGTCCTGGTGAGAGTCTCCGTCTCAATTTGTGCAGCCTTATCAGCCATGGGCTTGCCAAAGAGGTTTTCGCCTCGGCAGGGGACATTGACCAACTTGTCCTGCACCCAGGGCTCAAGGTCAGACGACTGAAGCCAAGTCTGTCGGCGGGCACCGATGCCGGCTGCGGCCACTCGAGCCGATGCTTCAAAGCCATCATAGGCTGCTCGGATATGAATTTTGAGCATTCCCGAATGCCAGTGGACAAGGCCAGGAACCTCCGCAAGGGTTCCTCGGACAAACCAGCGGAGAATCCGGCTAGCTCTTTAGCCAGGTCTCGGAGATACATGCCCATGTATAGCTGGTAGGTCTGGACACGACACGCAAGCATAGAGCCCTGGAAACACTTCTTACCAAGGCCATCCAGGTTACGGGCCTCCCTGCCAGGAGGCACTGAGGAGTGCATCTTCTGGCTCTTAAGACGATGCATGGCCGATTCCACTACCATGGAATGGTGTGGTAGCTGTGCTTTTTGGAAGCCAGGGCTCTTGCGGACTCGATAGATAGAATCGACCCGCTTGCTCAGGACCGGCGAGGTGGCCGGACTCTCCCACATGCGGAAGAGTAGTCGTTCCAGCATGGGAGGAACCGGTACAGTAAAGTGTTCCCTGGAGGGAGAGTCATACTGGAGGGCGTCGAGCTCTTCGGCTCGAGGCTCCTCCTCGGGGTCCACAGGGAAGGCCAAAGCCTTGGCCATATCCCTGACGAAGTCCGAGAACCGGGCATCCTCTGGGGGGGACTGCTTCCGAGGTTCGGACTCCGGTGAGTCCGAGGGGACACACCGAGTCCGGAAAGAATCAGGCGACTCTTCCTCTTCAGACTCCCAGACCGACTCCGACGAGGACTCGGTGGGGTCGGCCCGGGTAGGGTGCGGCGCCTGCCGCCCCGACGCCGAGGGAGTCGGCGTCAGCGACCTCGGTCCCGAACGGGAGGCCGAGGGTGACCTCGACCGAGGATCGACTCGAGTTTGCATCGACTCGAGGATCAGCTCGGTCTCCGGGGTCGACTTAGACATCGACGTCCTGGCGGTCGGGGCAGCGGCGCCAGCGAAGCCAGCGAGCAGTGCCCGCTGCTGGTCCATGAAGGCAGACAGTCTGCTCTCCAAGGCCGTCAACCTGAGTCCGAGCTCAGGTGACCCAGCAGCCCCCGACTCGGGCCCCGACGGCATCGGGCCCGATGTCGGCTGTCGCGGAGGCGAGTCCAGGAGGACCACAGGACTTACCCGAGCAGGCAGCTCCGACTCCAGGCGAGGTCGCTTCGTGAGGTGCTCCTTCTCCAAGGACCCGGGACGGCTATCGGGGCTATGCGACCTGGCCCTCGCGGAGCCAGGAGCGTCCACCGACGCTGCCCTCGCGGGTTTCACCTTACGCCGATGGTCCCCGGAGGGAGAACCCCTGTCGGAGGAACTCCGGCGACGATCCGAGCTGGAACCTTTGGACGCGGAGGCCTCCGACGAGGTCCGGGTACGGCTGGGGTCAGCGAAGATCCTATCCCGCTGATGCCGCCGACTTCTCAACGCTTTGGAGGACATTTTGCCGCAGGGCCCACAGATCATTTCTTCATGATCCGGGCCCAGGCAGCGGAGGCAAAAGTCGTGTGTGTCAGTTAGTGACATATTTCGGTCACACTGACCACACCGCTTGAAACCACTGGCAGCCATCGGGGGAAAAAGGGCCCCGGCGAGGTCAAAGGACCGGGCTGCCAGGGAAAAACCGAAAACGAAAGCTGACTAAGTCAGAAAAACCGAAAAGAAGAAGAGGACTCGTGACCGGCGTCGCGAGTCCGGGCGGGAAAAAGACCGGCGTCGAACCGAAGGAAAAAAGAATAAATTATGAAGAAATATCAACTTTTTCGCGGGGACACGACGGGTACGTCTGTAGGGCTCCGCGGAAAAAAGAAGACTGGCTAAGATGGCACCCTTGGGCGGGAAGAGGATCGCGCATGCGCGCTGCAATTCCCAAAGGCTTTCTTTGAAAGCTGGGGAAAATTGCTCCGTGAGGGCTCCGTCGGCGCCGACGTCACCCATAAGTGAGGACTGACTTCCTGCTTGGTCCTGGAGAATACATTTGTTTAATTAGAAAAACTGTTTTTTCCACCTCTGGTAACAAATTCCAGTTTAATTTTGCATTAAGTGAAAAAAATACTCTGATTATTTTAAAGGATTCTAGGAAATCCTTTCACATCACATTACCATTGTACTCATATGTCTAATTAAATCAATTACATTACATTACTAGATTTGTAAGGAGCTATGGATAGGAGAATAAATACTACCATACTGACAGACCAAAGGTCAATCATGGCCAGTTTCCTGTTTCCAAGAGTGGCAAATCCAGACCACAAGTTACTTGGCAGGATCCCAAAAAGTAGACCGATTCCATGCTGTCTATCCCAGGGATAAGCAATGGATTCCCCCCACTCCACTTTAATACTAGTTTATGCAGCTACTGTAACTGCTTTTAGCATATCCTCTGGCGATGAATTCCAAAACTTAATAGTGTGCTGAATGAAGAAAACAAATCTTATTTCTGATTTGTTTTAAATGTGCTGCATAGTAACTTCATGGGGTGTCCCCTAGGCTGCTGGCATTAACCTTTAAAAAGGAGATAGAGCAGCTTTTAAACTAGATATTAGGGGAAAGCCGACAGTCGCCCAAGAGCGGATGGTTCGGAAGAATGTATCCTTGAAGGATACTACCAAAAGCAGAGAGGTTTCCACAAAAGAGTAAAGTAGCCCAAATGCCCTCAAGTATGGAGCAGACAGAGCTTAAAGATCCCAATTTACCCATGTCTAACAATAGCCAAATTAATATGAATAAAATACATTCTCTAAAATGCTTGTATGCAAATGCTAGAAGTCTAAAAAATAAGATGGGAGAGTTAGAATATATAGCACTAAATGAAAGGTTAGATATGATTGGAATATCAGAGACATGGCGGAAGGAGGACAACCAGTGGGACACTGTGATACCTGGGTACAAACTATATCGTAATGATAGAGCTGATCAAATTGGTGGAGGGGTTGCTCTCTATATTAGAGAGGGCATTGAGTCAGAAAGGATTAAAGTTTTGCAGGAAACAAAATCTGCTGTAGAATCTATATGGATTGAAATTCCATGTAAAAGGGGGAAGGCAATGGCAGTGGGGGTATACTATCGAGCGCCTGGCCAGAATGACCAAATGGATGATGAAATGCTCAAAGAAATCAAGGAAGCTAACAAAAGTTACAGCGCAGTAATAATAATGGGTGATTTCAACTACCCCGGTATTGACTAGGTCAGTGTCACGTCAGGACATGCTAGGGAGATAAAGTTCCTAGATGAAATAAATGACTGCTTCTTGAAGCAGCTGGTTCATGAACCAACCCGAGGGGAAGCCATATTAGACCTAATCCTTAGTGGAACACCAGATCTAGTGCAAGAGATAAGGTTGTTGGGGCCACTTGGCAATAGTGATCATAGCATGATTGCCTTTGATTTAATTAGTGGAGGAGGGATAGTAAGGAAATCCACAGTACTACCTTTTAACTTTCGAAAGGGAGACTATGATAAAATGAGGAAAACAGTTAAGGAAAAGCTAAAAGGAGCAGTTGCAAAGGTTAAAGATGTACATCAGGCTTGGCTGTTGTTGAAAAATACTATCTTGGAAGCCCAGATCAGCTGTATTCCACGCTTTAAGAAAAGTGGAAGGAAGTCCAAAAAACTGCCAGCATGGTTTAAAGGTGAGGTCAGAGAGGCTGTTGTTGCCAAAAAAGCATCTTTCAGGAAATGGAAAAAAGAGCCAAATGACGAAACCTGGAAACAGCACAAGCACTGGCAAGTCAAATGCAAGGCATTGATAAGGCAGGCAAAGGGAGAATTTGAGAAGAAGCTTGCTGCGGAAGCAAAAGCGCGAAGTAAAGACCTTTTCAAGTACATTCGTAGCAAAAAACCTGTGAGAGAGTCAGTTGGTCCATTAGATGATAAAGGGGTTAAAGGAGCACTAAGAGGCGACAAGGCGATAGCGGAGAGACTGAATGAATTCTTTGCTTCAGTCTTTACTGAGGAAGATGTAGGGATGTTACCCATGACTGAAGTGGTATTTAAAGGTGCGGAAGAATTGAAGGAAATATCGATACATCGGGAAGATGTATTACAACTATTAGATAAGCTGAAGAGTAGCAAATCACCTGGGCCGGATGGTATACAGCCAAGGGTGTTGAAAGAACTGAAATACGAGATTGCAGACCTGCTATTAGTAATCTGTGAACTATCATTAAAATCATCTCTAATACCTGAAGATTGGAGGATTGCCAATGTAACACCAATTTTTAAAAAGGGTTCCAGGGGTGATCCGGGAAACTACAGACCGGTGAGCCTGACATCAGTACTGGGAAAAATGGTAGAAACCATCATAAAGAATAAAATTACTCAGCATGTAGATAGTCATGACCTAATGGGAGACAGCCAACATGGCTTTAGACAAGGAAGATCTTGTCTTACTAATCTGTTATGTTTTTTTTGAAGGAGTGAATAATCAGGTGGACAAAGGTGAGTCGGTTGATATTGTGTATCTGGACTTTCAGAAAGCCTTTGACAAGGTCCCTCATGAGAGACGTTTGGCAAAACTAAAGAGTCATGGGATAGGAGGCAGTGTACTATTGTGGATCAGGAACTGGTTAAAAGATAGAAAGCAGAGGGTAGGGCTAAATGGCCAATTTTCCCTATGGAGAAACGTGAATAGTGGTGTACCCCAGGGATCTGTGCTGGGTCCGCTGCTTTTTGACATATTCATAAATGACCTGGAAAGTGGAATAACGAGTGAGGTTATCAAATTTGCGGATGACACAAAACTATTTAAAGTTGTTAAAACCCAAGAGGATTGTGGAAAATTGCAAGAGGATCTTGATAAATTGGAAGACTGGGCATCAAAATGGCAGATGAAATTTAATGTGGACAAGTGCAAGGTTATGCACCTAGGGAAGAACAACCCAAACTATGGTTACACAATGCAAGGTTCCACATTAGGAACCACCACCCAGGAAAAAGATTTAGGTGTCATTGTGGATACCATGTTAAAACCCTCGGACCAGTGTGCAGCAGCGGCCAAGAGAGCAAATAGAATGCTAGGTATGATAAGGAAAGGAATGGAAAATAAAACATAAGATATTATAATGCCTCTATATCATTCCATGGTGAGACCGCACCTTGAATATTGTGTGCAATTCTGGTCGCCGTATCTTAAAAAGGATATAGCGATTTTAGAAAAGGTTCAGAGAAGAGCCACCAAAATGGTAAAGGGGATGGAAGGATACTCCTATGAAGAAAGGCTAAAAAGGTTAGGGCTCTTTAACCTGGAAAAGAGACGGCTGAGGGGAGATATGATAGAAGTCTATAAATTAATGAACGGAGTGGAATGGGTAAATGTAGATCGATTGTTTACGTTATCAGAATATAGAAAGACTAGGGGACATGCAATGAAGCTACAGGGTAAACTATTTAAGACTAATAAAATAAAATATTTTTTCACTCAACGTGTAATCAAACTCTGGAATTTGTTACCGGAGGATGTAGTAAAAAGGCTGTTAGTGTAGCTGGGTTTAAAAAAGGTTTGGACAAGTTCCTGGAGGAAAGGTCCATAAACCATTATTAAGAAGGGACCCAGGATATCAATGCTTGAACCAATACAAGCATTGTGGAACCTGTGTCCCTTGGGGAAACTGCTAGGTACATATGACGTAGATTGGCCACTGTTGGAAACAGAATACTGGGCTTGATGGACCTTGGTCTGATCCAGTATGGCATATCTTATGTTCTTATGTTCTTTGTACTTTTTGAAAAAAGAGTAATACAACTGATTCACGTTTTTGAGTATGTCCAGGATAGCTGTTCATTAAAATCCCAGAATGCCCAGCATCTGATTTATTGTTCCATTACCCCTCCTTTGCACTCTTATTGGGATCGACATCATGTTGCAGTGCCTATTTCCCCCCATTCGTATGGACCTTCTTAATTGCTGTGCTTTGAAATCTAAGACAGCCTTAATTTCCGATTTACTACAAATAAATTCCAGGAACATGCCCTGCCTCACAGAGACATGGCTTGGGATGGAGATGAGCTGTACCTTCAACGATGTCCCCCACCAAACTACTCAGTGCATGAGAAAGGGCGGGGGAGGGGGTGGCCGTAAGACATAAGTTTTTTCTATTGTTTACAGAACTCCCTCTTATTCTGCACTCAGGCTGAGCTCTTGGTTCAAAGTGGGTAGAGCATCTAGTCTCTATCTATTGTTGCCCTATTGCCCCCCTGCCCCAATCAGCTTGGGATACTATTTAGCAGTTGATTTTGGATCTCATAATTAAATACCCCAGGGCTTTTAGTACTGGGTGATTTCAATATTCACTTTGACCATCCAACTGGTCTTGTAATAAAGCATTTTGCACATTTCTTTCAGACCATAGTCTTACACAACATGTTTATCTTCCAACGCATTCAGCAGGCCATACTTTGGATCTTGTTATCAGTTTACAGGACATCGGCATTAGCCCTTCTGGCATTTGCACCACTGATCTACCATAGATGGATCATGTTCTGATTCTTTTTGAAATATCTGTCCCGACTCCTCCTTCCGAGTCGAGTACGGCCCCTGTTTCAAACAATTTTAGTACATGAGTCGACATCTCTCCACTAATAAGCTGTCTACTTTTCCTTCAGCTGATACCCTGTTCACTGAATATTTCTTCTCACTCTCAGTTGAAGCCCTGGTGACCTCATGGGATCATATTTTGGGTACAGCACTGGATACAGTTGCCCCTCTTAGGAGAATTCTGAGAACTACATGGCATTCATATAAATGGTTTCATGATGTCCTTCAATGAGATCTGCTGAGAGGAAGTGGCATGAGAGCCACCCTTCAGTTGACCTGCTATGTTTCAATGAGTGTCACTCATATCATCATTCCCTGATTATACAAGCAAAAAAGGACTATTATTCGTCTTTAATAAAAATGTCCTTTAACCCGGGGCACTCAATTTTTCAGGGTGATTAATCAACTTGCATTTTTAAAATCAACAGCCTTGGACTCTGCTTGGTTGGGCCCCAACGGCGGAAGGCTTGGCTAGATTTTTCTCTGCAAAAGTCTCTCAGCTTTGTATGACTCTTCCAACTCATTCCTCTTTTTCTCTTCCTGATCCCCTTCCCCCAGAGCTTCTGATTGTGTCTCACACATGGTCCCATTTCACTACAGTTACTCTATCAGAGCTATCCCATATTGTTTCATCCATCTGTAAGAGCACATGTGTGCTGGACCCTGTTCCTTCATCCTGGCTTCATGAAGAGTCTTTGGGATTTCTTCCAGTCCTGTTGCTTCTTGTCAATGGTAGTCTAATATCTGTCACCATGCCTTTCAGCTGGAATAAAGCTAAAAAGACAGACATATTCCTAAGGACCCTAAGGGGGACCTAAGCAGCCCAAAGAACTAACATCATTTGTTTCCAAAGTCATTGAACGATTAGTATTTCGGCAATTGTCTGATCGCCTTGAGCAGTTACATGTAGTGCAACCTTGGCAGGCTGGATTTCGCCTCCAGCATAGCACTAAGACGGTGATGGTAGAAGTATTAAATATCATTCATAATGCCTGGGACCAGGGCAAGATAATTCTTGCGATTTCTTTAGATCTATCAGATGTATTCGACTTAGTCAATCATGATTTGTAGTGACCCATCTCTACGATATAGACCCGTGTGGAACCACACTTTCTTGGTTCCATACTTTTCTTCAGGGGTGGTCCTTCTGAGTTCAGACTTCCACCTCTCTCTTGTCACTGCATAATCTTTCATGTGGGGTACCTCAGAGATCTTCCCTTTCCCCTATGTTGTTTAACATATTTTTAAGTCCATTGGCCACTCTCATACAGAGCTTGGGGATTACAGCATTTATCTACGCAGACAATATCCTCCTGCTGTACTCCACAGAGGCATTATCTCCAGATAGGTCACCAATTAACTCATGTTTAGCGATTATTGCCTCATGGCTAAGGAATAACTCTCTTATTTTGAATCTAAGTAAATCAGTGACCATGTGGTTTACTGATTCTGGTGACAATCCTGGCCTTCCCCCAGTTATAGAAAACAGCCCAATTGCTTTACAAATGACCCTTAAATATCTTGGGGTACTCTTAGATCCTCAACTTGCCCTTCTCCGCACATGTTTCATGTGTTGTCAAATCATCTTTTTTCGCCCTACGTTGATTCCGGGCAGTACAGCCTTTTCTTGATGCAGCTGCCCTGATAACAGTAAAGCTCCATACGGTGACGTCATTAATGGACTACTGCAACATTGCTTACCTTGGCCTTCCAGCCTATCAGTTAAAAGTCTGCAATCAGTTCAGAATGCAGCAATGTGCACATTGGCTTGTGTATGTCATTATGACCACATTATGCTATTACTTATACAATACTACTTGCTTCCCATCTCTGCCCAAGTCCAGTTTAAGGCTTTAGTTTTTACTTTTAACACTATCCATAATCTAGCTCTGGAATATCTTGCAAACTTAGTTTTATTGTACGTGCCTGCCAGAGTATTGCGTTCATTACATGGGTATCGCTTGCATATTATCTCCTTCTGCCGTGAAATTTGAGTCCACCCAAAGATCTGCCTTCTTCACAGCAGCATCTAGCTTGTGGAACACTTTGCTTGCTTTCTTATGGACTGAACATAGTTTGAAGAATTTTAAAAGGCCATTGAAGACCTACTTGTTTAATTCTGTTTTGGGGTTGAGAACAGCCCCAACGTGAGGTGGTTTTGGCCAAACAACATAGCCCTCCTTGCTACCTCAGTTGTCTTTTCTCAGAGGGGAGTTTTTACATCTCCTTTATCATAGTAGTCACCCTTCTCTGTGCCTTTTAAAATTCTGCTGTATCTTTTTGAAATGTGGGGACCAGAACTGCACACGATATTCAAGGTGCAGTCACACCATGGAGTGATACAGAGGCTTTATGATATTCTCCGTTTGATGTTCCTTTCATTTCTTAATACCCAACATTCTGCGGATGGTAATGTGAGTGTTATTTTATGTCCTTATGTCAATAAAGTTATACATGCATCCTTCAAATACGGTTTAATACCACTTCTCATCAAAATGAGTTTACAGGCATTGTGAGGGCAAAATTAAAAAGCTCTTTGTCCTAGTAAACTGACTGCAAACTGCTCAGCCTCTCTCTGGGGATCAATAATGTGCTACTTTTATCTCTGGAAACCGTAACCGGGTTAGGTCATGTTAAAAGTAAAACTACCTGCAGAAAAACAGGTGCAAATCTCTGGGGACAATTTTTGACCGAGCTTGAGTAAAAGTATCCACAGACTTGCAGGAGGCTATGAAAATAATCCTGTATGTCCACATTGTACTCACCCTCAGTAAGTACTTGAAAGCTGTCAGTGACATTCTTGAATAAGTACTATGTAAAGATATTACCTTTCTGACGACGACAATGAATTCATCTTTAGAAAGGAGCACAAGAGATGGGCCGAGATCCAGTACTGTCTCCATAGTCCAGTCCTCAGGACTCCTGGGAAAATTGCATTGGATAGTAAGTCATCAAAACCAGACAACCACAAAAGCAGATGAGAGAATATCACAGAGCCAATCAAACTTTCTGATCTGCATCACACGCTGTGAGCCCTCTTTATCACAACCCAGGACTGGTGCAGGGATATGAGGTACCCTAGATAAAACCTCATTCCTGCGCCCTCCCCACCCTGGGACCTGTAGCAGCAGCAATGACATTAAAAAGACAGCGCTTAACCAAACTCACTGATGCTGCACTTTGAGCAGCCTCTTCTGCCCCCGTGCAAACAGGAGTCTGCACTGGGGGGGGGGATGTGCTTTGTGAAAGTGCAGTGGCAGCAAGTTTGTGCTTTAATGTCATTGCTGCTGCAGGTCTCAGAGAGGGGGGGGGGGTCAGCAGTGGCAATTGGCTGCAATGGAAATGTTGGCACTATAGGCGACTGCTTAGTTTGCCTAATGGGTAGCGCTGGTCCTGCAACCACCACACTAGAAGCCAGCATATTTTGTATAAAGCCCCAGAAGTAGTCATGAGTGATAGCTTAAAGTTACTGGGGTGAGAGGTTTTTAGTTTTGTTCTAAAAGAGCGTCTCATAAGAGGCTTTGCTACAATTACTGCAACAAGAAAAACTCCTTGCAAACCTTAATCTGTAAAAGGTAAAGGGGTCATTTTACAAGGGGGCTGCCTAGATTTATGCATGTAAATTCTGGATTTTTACATGCGTAAATGATCTCATACAATACTGACCAGCGTGTCTATGTGCACAGTTTTCACTGTGTGTACTTTCACTGAATGTGCACATAGGCAGAATTTGGGCAGAGTATGAACACTGGAAGCAATTTCCTGCATAGATTATAAAATTCTTTAATTTACATGTGTAATTGCAAGAAGTAGGGAGGCAGGGCTAGCCTGGCTGTGCTGCCCCCCACACCCCAAGCCACACTGTGCCACCCTCCCCCTGGTGCTGAGCCGTGCCGCCCCTCACACCCAAGCCACACTGTGCCACCCTCCCCCTGGTGCTGAGCCGTGCCGCCCCTCACACCCAAGCCACACTGTGCCACCCTCCCCCTGGTGCTGAGCCGTGCTGCCGCTCTCTACACCCCAAGCCACACTGTGCCACCCTCCCCCTGGTGCTGAGCCGTGCCGCCCCTCACACCCAAGCCACACTGTGCCACCCTCCCCCTGGTGCTGAGCCGTGCTGCCGCCCTCTACACCCCAAGCCACACTGTGCCACCCTCCCCCTGGGTGCTGAGCCGTGCCGCTGCCCACCACACCCCAAGCCACACTGTGCCACCCTCCCCCTGGTGCTGAGCCGTGCCACCCCTCACACCCAAGCCACACTGTGCCACCCTCCCCCTGGTGCTGAGCCGTGCTGCCGCCCTCTACACCCCAAGCCACACTGTGCCACCCTCCCCCAGGTGCTGAGCCGTGCCGCTGCCCCCCACCACACCCCAAGACACACTGTGCCACCCTCCCCCTGGTGCTGAGCCGTGCCACCCCTCACATCCAAGCCACACTGTGCCACCCTTCCCCTGGTGCTGAGCCGTGCCTCTGCCCCCACACCCCCCAAGCCACAGTGTGCCACCCTCCCCCTGGTGCTGAGCCGTGCCGCCGCCCCCACCCCCCAAGCCACACTGTGCCACCCTCCCCCTGGTGCTGAGCCGTGCCGCCCCCACACCCCAAGCCACACTGTGCCACCCTCCCCCTGGTGCTGAGCTGTGCCGCCGCCCCCTACACCCCAAGCCACACTGTGCCAACCTCCCCCTGGTGCTGAGCCGTGCCGCCGCCCCTCCCCCCCAAGCCACACTGTGCCACCCTCCCCCTGGTGCTGAGCCGTGCCACCGCCCCCTCCCCCAAGCCACACTGTGCCACCCTCCCTCTGGTGCTGAGCCGAGCCGCCGCCCCCTCCCCCCAAGCCACACTGTGCCACCCTCCCCCTGGTGCTGAGCCGTGCCGCCGCCCCCTCCCCCCAAGCAACACTGTGCCAACCTCCCCCTGGTGCTGAGCCGTGGGGCGGCCCCTCACACCCAAGCCACACTGTGCCACCCTCCCCCTGGTGCTGAGCCGTGCTGCTCCTCACACCCCAAGCCACACTGTGCCACCCTCCCCCTGGTGCTGAGCCGTGCCGCCCCCACACCCCAAGCCACACTGTGCCACCCTCCCCCTGGTGCTAAGCCGTGCTGCTCCTCACACCCCAAGCCACACTGTGCCACCCTCCCCCTGGTGCTGAGCCGTGCCGCCCCCCCACCCCAAGCCACTCTGTGCCACCCTCCCCCTGGTGCTGAGCGGTGCCGCTGCCCCCTACACCCCAAGCCACACTGTGCCAACCTCCCCCTGGTGCTGAGCCGTGCCGCTGGCCCCCACACCCCAAGCCACAGTGTGCCACCCGCCCCCTGGTGCTGAGCCGTGCCGCTGCCCCTCACACCCAAGCCACACTGTGCCACCCTCCCCCTGGTGCTGAGCCGTGCCGCCCCAAACACCCCAAGCCACACTTTGCCACCCCCCCCCGGGTGCTGATCCGTGCCGCTGCCCCCCCTCACCCCAAGCCACACTGTGCCACCCTCCCCCTGGTGCTGAGCCGTGCCGCTGCCCCTCACACCCAAGCTACACTGTGCCACCCTCCCCCTGGTGCTGAGCCGTGCCACCCCTCACACCCCAAGCCACACTGTGCCACCCTCCCCCTGGTGCTGAGCCGTGCCGCCCCTCACACCCCAAGCCACACTGTGCCACCCTCCCCCTGGTGCTGAGCCGTGCCGCCCCCCACACCCCAAGCCACACTGTGCCACCCTCCCCCTGGTGCTGAGCCATGCCGCCCCTCACACCCCAAGCCACACTGTGCCACCCTCCCCCTGGTGCTGAGCCGTGCCGCCCCGCACACCCCAAGCCACACTGTGCCACCCTCCCCCTCGTGCTGAGCGGTGCCGCTGCCCCCTCCCCCCAAGCCACACTGTGCCACCCTCCCCCTGTTGCTGAGCCGTGCCACCGTCCCTCACACCCAAGCCACACTGTGCCACCCTCCCCCGGGTGCTGAGCCGTGCCCCCCCTCACACCCAAGCCACACTGTGCCACCCTTCCCCTGGTGCTGAGCCATGATGCCACCCCCCACACCCCAAGCCACACTGTGCCACCCTCCCCCTGGTGCTGAGCCATGATGCTGCCCCCACACCCCAAGCCACACTGTGCCACCCTCCCCCTGGTGCTGAGCCATGCCGCCCCTCACACCCCAAGCCACACTGTGCCACCCTCCCCCTGGTGCTGAGCCATGCCACTGCCCCCTACACCCCAAGCCACACTGTGCCACACTCCCCCAGGTGCTGAGCCATGCCGCTGCCCCTACTGCCGCTGATTCCAGTGGTGGGTTTCCACGGCAGGGGAGGGGGAGTGTGCGGCTCAGCAGCAGGCCATGTGCTTTGGCACACATGACCTGACACTTCTGACCCCCCTTCTGACACAACTTCAGGGGGGTCAGAAACAGCTGAAGCACATGGCCTGCTGCCGCCCCTGCCACTAGAATCTGTGGCAGCAGGGGGCTGGCAGAGTGGCTCAACACAGGGGGGGAGAGTGGTGGCAGGACATGTATATCGAAGCACATGGGCTGCCGCCTGCAGAGGACTGCCACCCTGACCCTGTAGGCAGGTCATTTACACCAGCTCTAGGGCTAGGGTAAGTGATCATGCCTTAACATACATCTGCACTGTCATATTTATGCTTTGCTTTATAAAGCTGAGTACGCATTTACTTGACCTTATAAAATAGGCATAAAGTATGCATGTGAAAACATGCATTAACTAGGCAGCAGTTTACAAAATTATCCTCTAAAAAGCCAAATGCACAATGAAGTTTTGCCAAGACAACAAAACCTCTAGTACATCAGGCCCCAATGAACCAATATGTAGCTGCAGCGGTCAATGCTTTTAAAGCGCCTGTCTGCTGCAGCTGAAACTGAAACCAGATATTCAGCACTGGCACCCAGATAGCCTCCGGCGCTGAATCTGCAGTTTAAGCGTCGACTGTAGTCATTATCTGATAGGGGAGATATTCATCCGCAATTCAGATAGCAAAACTGCATGCAGTTAGAACAGCAATTGGCCTGTCCTAACTTTATGCAGGCACTAATCCGAATAACGGACTAAATATCACCGCTAGCCAGATATATGCTGGAGCTGTGTCTAGACAGTGCAGAGCCAGTCAGAGGATATTCAGCTGCACAGTCTGGTTAGTGACACTAAATATTGGCCCATAAAATTATATAGTAAACCTGTTTGTGGCTGCAGGTAGTAAAATAGCTCTGCCCACATTAGGAGGTCTGGCAGGCAGGATTGCCAGTATAAAAAAAATAAAAAAATGAAATTATTTTTACAGACATCTCATGTCTGTCAACATGTCACGGGTGTGCAGGGTTGTGTTTCCGGTGCTATGGGCTTAGGTTCTGCAAGGCTGAAGTAATACAGAGGCAAATGGTAAAATGTGTGTCCGTAAAGAAATTAGGCTGATATTATAAATCAGGCAGTCATGAACAAAAAACATTTTCATTAGTCAGTAAAGTTCTTTCTTAAAGAGGCCAAGAAGATAGCAGGCGGCTAAGAAAAAGGCATAAACCAAGTGCTTGTTTTTTCCTCAGAGCATGCCAAATAATTTCACTTGCACACATTTCTTACCAAATTTCCTTTGTGGTTCAGAGACTTTACAATGACCGGATCACTTTGAAAGGTTTTTATTTTTTTTACTACCTCCTTCTGTGATTCAACATAAAAAAAAAACAATGGGATAGACTGTCCAATACATGCAAATCTCTGCCATAATTGTAACATCACAGGCTTTTACCTCGTTCCTATACATATTAAAGAGAATTTCAAAGCGTATACAAAAAAAAGGAAAAAATGTGAAAAGTTATAGGAATATAAAACAGAAACAGAAGCAGCAAGAACAAGAGCTTTTCTTTGTCTTATTTTTGATTATCTTTTCCATTAACTAGGCATTGATCCTGGAATGGATCACAGAAGCAGATGGGGTAAGATCTCTTCCATCTGGGCCTACAGCAGATATGCTTAGGCCACTGTGAACTTAATGGCACCTTGGTCCGTAAGTTCACAGATAAGATGACAAGCACTGCAATATTGAAACACCCCTTCCAAAATACCCTAAAAATATATACATATACAAGCATGATAGGTTACATTAGATTGCATATGCGTACAGCTTTGACCCTCTTCCCCACTCCAAAAGGCAGAAGTATTCCATTGAAATGTTCATCTAATGTATGAAATATTAAATACTTTTGAATTTTTTTGGAGGAATGACTTTTTCTTTAAATCTTTAATATATATTTATTTCCTTACCCATACAGCTGTAGGAGCTTTGTCCTAATTTCAGCCTTTTGCTCCGTGCTGAGTCCTTTGCAGGCTCTGAATCTCTGGATGGCAGCTTCCACAGCTCTGTGGGACATGCCACGCTGGATAAATCTCGGGGGGATGTGGCAGATCAGGTTCCCCAGCAGATCAATGTCGTATTCATCAGCTATGGAACCATTCTGACGCCAAGACGTGACACCATTAGAAACTCTTCCCGAGAGCCGCGGAACCATTTCTACCTCTGTGTTAAAGTGAAGCTTCCCAGACTGTGGTACTGAACAGCAGGAAGAGTCACTTTATTAAAATCACACTTTCATTGGTCATTCTCGAAGAGTCAATGAAAGAGTATTACGTGCAGTAGGAGAACCTTCAGCTTGGTGCCCCCCTGACAATTAAGTTTCAGATTCCTAGGTTCCCCTCATATTGATAATTAAACTTGATCGTGATTGGCCTGACACCACCTCTCCCAAACAATCCTGTAAAATATTCCCCTAGACCTACCCTAGTCTCCATGTGTTGTGTTGTCTGTCTTGACTAGATTGTAAGCTCTGATGAGCAGGGACCATCTCTTACATATCTCTGTACAGCACTGTGTACACATTTTAGCACTATACAAATGATCAATAGTAGTAAAAATACACAAATATATAACAATTAGGGCATATTCCAAAAGTCATGTACCTGGGCAAATGGCTATTTGAATGCTACCCACCCTCCCCGTCAGTAAATTCACATGCTGATTGTAGAGGTTCTCAGGATCTATTGGTTAGCTTTGACTACAGCTGCTCCTTTCTACCCCTGGAAACCGCCAAGCTAGCCCTGCATTATTTGGGGGGGGGGGGGGAGAGAAGGGATTCACCATGCTCACCTGATCGGTATAACAATCATTAAAAAAAATGCTACAATGTTGCTTTATGTCTCAATGTAAATACTTAACAAGATACAATGTACATAGGGCAGTTGTCACAATGTAGATAGTTATACTTGGTTCTATGTAACTTGCTGTGTTCTATGTAAACCTCCCCTGATCTCTGGAAGGAGCGGTATAGAAAACTGTCCAAGTAAAAATAAATAAATCAAAAATGTGATTTTTCTTGAGAATTTGTGGTCTTGGACTATTTCCCTTTCCTAAAGCAGTTTGGTTACACTCAGAAACAAAGCATATTCAGTGTCTAGCATTTACAAAGTGGCTAGGGTCGTCGCTGATATCTAACCCCGGATATTTGATGCTGGGGCCATATTCGGCCACTGACATTGAATATCTGGGTTTGCCGCCGAACCCTAAAGCTAAACGGGCAGTGGCTCAATATCGCTGTGCCTGGTTTGTGGGTAAAGTAAGGACAGCATTTACCACGCCTTGCTTTAGCCGCATGTCGCTAACCGAGCAGCTGCTCAATATCACCTCCAACCCAGAACGTCTCGATGTTAACCGCTTAGCTTCAGGGTATGTAGCAGCGGCACCTGCGGATATTCAGTGGCCAGAACTGCGTTAGTGCCACTGAATATCCAAGTCAGCGGCATTTACATTTACACGGTTTGCAGGTGTGCAAGCTGTGTAAATGCCTTTGAATATCCCCCCCCCCCAATACTATAGTTTTCAATAATTAAAAACTCGTTGGATACATAAAAATACCTCCGGAGGCTTAACTTGGCCCTTTCTCACTCTCACAAGAGAAGGGCAAGTCACAGTGCTACCAATTAAATCCAATACCATGTTACTATCCAATTAACACAAAGTCAAACCCACCCAGTCTCATGATCTGTCGCATCAAACACAAAAATGTGCATCCTGAGTTTGACGGCTGTGTGTCACCACCGCGCAATGACTGGACTCCCTCCCAGGACTGTACCAAGCTAGAAACTCGCACTGTGTGACTAATGAGTTTTCAGGAAGCCCATTGATATCAGCACCCCTCGGACAGCCCTTGGTATGGCCCTGCTCACTCCCCCCAGGAGCTCTGAATGCTGACTCTGTTCAGGCCAATAGGAGGAACAGAACCTTGACCCAAGAATCAAACTCAAGTGTTCTGCAAGCAACACTTACACTGGGCCACCTTAAAGATGTGAGCATTTTTAAATGTTCATTATTTTTCAAGGAAGCCCACTCTCAGCTCTATTGACCTGCTCTGTGCAAGGGATCAATGCTATTATACAATGCTCTGCACCTTTGGGAGGGTAAAAATATCTTAATAAAAAAGCACTTTCCTCACCAGACACTGCTGCACTTTCTCCATGACTGCTTCCTTCTTGCGTGAATTTAGAATCAGAGAGTCAAGCTCGGCTTTCCCAAGGTTTACCAGGAAAGGCATACACAGCGGGGTGGAAAGTGATCCCAGGTATTCTGTGCTATAGAAACAGTGGGGGAGGGGGGATATAAAGCTTCATCTTGAGACCAATTAGATCATTTCATCGTTTACACAGAGAAGATGAACATGAGAGTTTTCTTTCCATTTTTTTTCTAGATCTGTTTTATTTGGTTTCCCTGAAGTCTGTATTAGAGGAGAAAGGCAATTAACATTCAGATCGTTAAGGGGCCCATTCAGGGCCACTTAAAGCAGTTATGGGGTCCTGGGCAAACTTTGTGGATGGGTTTCCATTCTATTTTTCCAAATTGCTCCTCTCCCAAATTATGCATCCAGTGAACACTGAACCACAATTCAAAGCACAATCAACTTTAAAATTTCTCTTTGTTGTGTCATGTCATATCACATTAAAGAATGCGAGAAAACAGAAATACCCATTTTAAAGATGACAAACAGCCAGGACAAAGGGGCGAGTTTACTAAAGTGTGCTAAGAGATCACCCCTTAGCATGTGGTAATAGACAAAGATTAGCACAGGGCCCGAGCACTGTTCCCTCTAAGCTGTGCGCGCGCACACACCTCGCCGGGTGAGCACACATACTTTACAGAGCGCACAAAAATTATGGTTCTGATTCTGATAGAAAACACCACAGACGTCTTAAAATTTAAAAGTTGTTGTGTATTTATGGTTTTCACAAGTTCTACAATATTTTCTAGTGCAATCAAGGTGGTGTACAACTGTATTCTGACGTGTAGTCAAATTTTAAAGTATATAACTCCGAGTGTCATTATGTGGCACACAAAAATTTAACCTTCCTTCAAAAGCTGCACAGGTGATATTTTATGCGCACACAGCCTACAGAAAATTAGAGGGAACATTGGGCCCGAGTCAGACCCATGTGACTGATGGAGGTGTTCCTGGTATGTCCCCATGCAGTAAGCACAGGTCGTAGGACTCTGCCGTGCTAAACAGACAATCGCCAATACCACTATGTGCAGTCAGAGCTCCAAACCCCCATGTCCCCCCACCCCTAACTGTGCTAAGCCATTATTGCAACATTTTTACAGTGGTGTCCATTTTAGCGTGTGATAAGAGTTACTGCGCTAGCGTGCCAACTGCTTAGCGTGGGATTTAGCACACGATAGCCATTAGCGCACTTTAGTAAACATGCCCCTACGTGTCTTTATTTACTCCTCTATGAAGGTGAAGTCTAGAAATTATACAATGAGACTGGACCTCAATATAAAGACTACCGATCCAGCTCTGTAAACTTCCCCGGCATTCACAGAAGCTTCCCCAACAGTGGCATTCCCAAAGCTGACACCAAAATTCTTAAACCAAAAACAAAATAATTTTTTTCTGGTTTTGTCTGGACAGTTTGGACCCTAACATAACACTGTTTTCAAAACCAACAGAGACGCCAGTTTTCTCCAGGGCTGTTACAGCTATTAGTGCTGTACAGCACTAATCTAATGAAAGGATCACACTACTATAGATCATATCATGTGTCGCATTTTCGTAAAAATAGAAACATTGGAAAATACACCAAGCACATGCTAGAGAACCCAAGAAAGCAAAATATTCCTCACCCTGCTATCCAGTGCTCAGTACCAGTGATGGCTTTAGGGTTGACTAACCAGGCAACTGCCTGGGGCCTCACATCTTAGGTGGATGTTTTGCAAAATGCATTTGCAATCTAACACTCAACTATTAACTTAATTCTCCCAGGGTTCGTGACATAAATGATTGGCTATTTTTTATATCAATTTCACTTTACCCTAACTGCTGCTTATAGGTCATCTAATGCAAGCTCCTACGTGGTCCTAAACAAGTCTCTTGCACAGAGCCTGAGCCCTAAAGCCGCTACTGATCGGTACTTCTGGCCTGCCAATGAACTTCTAATATGGGGGGGGGGGGGTGGTCTTCTACCAAAGGGTGGAGAGGTGTTGCACCTAATGTGCCAATAGCACCAAAACTAAGGCGCGTTAGGTGCAACACCATCGTGTTAACTGTCAGGGGTGTGGAACGCATTTATTGTAGAACACTTCCCCTAAGGTTGGCTGCATTAGCGCAGGTGCACTTTACCTATTGAGGTGGCTTTAGGTGGGCCCACGCTAATATAGTTAGCACGCAGTGCGCTCAGCTCACCATGCCCACTTTCCGCTCCCAACCTGCCCACTCATGACTCTAACGCAGGTTGCAGAGTTAGCGTGAGAATCATCCCACACTAACTGTCATGACCCCCACTGTAGCTGGCACCACGTGTCCCAGTATGCCTTTAGCACGCACCAGAATGCACACTGCCAGCCAGTGTCCTTTCGTATAAGACACCCATAGTCTAGTTACTTTCCATAAAATGTTTTCAAATCTTTGCATTTCCTGCTCTTCATCCTTAATCATTCCTTTCTTATGAGTCCATCTCTGTCTTTCCTCTGTTTTCTATTCTTTATGCCTCCATTTATTCTTCATATTTTAATTTTTTAATTTTTTTCCATTAATTTTGCATTTGCTTATATTTCTTCTTTCCTATGATTTTTTCTCTTAGTCCCTCAAACCTTTTTCTAAATATTTCCATCCCAATCCCTCTTGCTGATTTTATTTTTGTGTTCCATTTCTTTTCTATCATTTATTACTTTTGTTTGTTTAGGTTTCTTTTACTTTACTTCATGGGAATTAACCATGCTTCCCTTCTTCATTCCTTTTCTCACACATACACCTCTCTGCTTCATGCCCAACTCCTTCCCCTCTTGCTAACACACATCTCTCCAAGTCTCCTTGATCAAGGTGATGTGCAATAGAACATTCATAATGAACAAAACAAAACAATAATAGACAAACATATAACCTCACAAACACATTAAAATATAAATATCACAACATCCCAATCCCAAATTAAAATCACAGCCTTCTCCTAACCTTAAAATAAAGCTCTAACCTTCCTATTCAATCATCAAAAGCAGTATACAGAAAAAAAAAGCAATGAAATAATGTAAGATATAAGCCTGGTAACTTACGGAAGCACAGACAAGAGAAAGGGAGGAATAGAAGTGTTGGAGATTTTCCAAAATTTCCAAGCCAGGCAATTTACCTGAAAATTTTAAAAAAATTGCTTTTTATTAAATCTTTGCTTTACATTTTAGAAAAAATTGACAACGTTCTTGAACAATTATTTGAATCCAACTCTATCTACAGGCAAATATTTGGGTAAGAGACAGAGTTTATGGAAGGAATTGCATACATTTTGCCCATGGCTTGGAAGAGATGTTTCTGATAATGATCCAATAAACCCCACTCATGGCTGGATACCTGGACTAGCGGAGGGCTTTATGATCATAATTCTGCCAACTCTGCTCATGGGCATATACTTCTGTTTTCTCCCAGGGACTTTAAGGTTTCCGTTACTGTACCCCAGCCTGAGACAACCTGAGGATTAAGAGCTGGCTCTCCCACACAGCAGTGCACAGCACTGTATTTGGATTACCGAATAAAACAGATCCTTGTTCTATATTCAGTTTCTACTTCACTTCTGAGGAGACATTTTGTGTTTTTGAACATCTACCCATTTATCTATTTATAAGCATTGAGGTTAGGACATGGTACTTCAGGCCGGAGGTTCAAGTCCCACCTGGGGACAGCAATCTCAGGCCAGAGGGACTGAAATTTCTAGTCCTATAGGTACTCCTTGTGGCCTTGGGCAAGGCACTTAACCCTCCATTGCCTCAGGTACACATCGATTGTGAGCCCTTTGGGGACAAGGGAACGTATCCAGTACCTGTTTGTAGTGATTACATAATGTAAACTGCTTTGATTGAAGAATAAGGCAGTATAGAAAACTGGTTAAATGAATAAATAAAAATACCGCCTTTGGAGCAAATGCACAACATTTAAACCCACCATTCAGAATCTAGCCAGCTTGGGGTGTTGCTGTGCTGTTCCCAGGACTGAATTTATGATCTCAGCAGCCATAGGCAAGACCAGATAAAAGGGATCACATAGTGAGGGAAGGGGTGAGGGGATGTCAGAGATCCTAAAGACTGGAGGGCCAGAAGAGTGATGGAGGAAAGCCATAGTGTAGTAGCACATGCATAAGACCCTAAAGCAAACAGGTGTGTGCCCTTCTTTAGCCGGGTATTTGGCACCTTCAAAATGTAGTGCCCTAGGCAGTTGCCTATGTCGCCTGTTCCTAAATTTGGGCCTGGCTGTTCCTTATCAAAACGTCATGCTGTTATCACCAGATACCAGTAAAATACGACCTCAAACATTGCTAAGTGTGGTTGCAGAGACGCTAAGGGCTCTTCATAAAAGGGGCCATGCAGCAGGTAGCTCAAGCTAGTATTAGTAAAAGGGGCCCCAAGTCTTAAAGTAGGGCATTTGGCCATAATAAGGAAGATGTACATTTTTTTATTCCATAAAAGCTGTAATGCATAACAAATTTTAAAAAATATATTGGTGTACACACACACTGGATAAATAAAATATATGATGCAGTATTTTTTTTTTGAAAACTTTATTTATTAATCATAAACATAACATCCAATACATTTGAAAACAGTAAGCCCCAGCAGAGTGGAGTCTTATCTCCGCTGAGGCCAAAGCAATATACAGTTATGTGACTAGATCAGAGCTCAGTTCACATTTTTATACATCCATGGTTAAACATTTTTTCCCCTTTTTATTGGTAATATCCCAACCTCCCTACCCCGTCTCCCCCCCCCTTCCCCCCCAACCCCATCCCCCGTCCTCGCACCCCGAACTCCACTACAATGCAACGGTACCCTCTCTGAGTTCTCCCGGTCCCCCTCCACTCCCCGTATCTCCAGACCTTAATGTCCCACATTTACTATTTCGCTCCGGCATCGGGAGCCCAAACTCTGAATATAGGGTTCCCAGATCAACATAAAGGTGGACCACCTCTTCACTGAACCCCGAGCCCTCCAGCGCTCCGCCAGCATTAGCTGATGAAAACTATTGCGCCACTCCGAGAACGTGGGCGGGTCACGATCTCTCCACTTGTGTAAAATCGGACCTTTCCCCACCAAACATGCTTTACGTACCAATAACCGCTCCCATCTCCCTGTGGGTAGGGTTTGATGCAATTGATCAAGAGTGGAGCCTTATAACAGCTGGCCTGTGCAATTACGGACTGTACCTCCTTTAGGGTTATCGGTTGTCCCAACTGAACCCGTTGCACCTCTGTCACCTTTGGGAGCTTCAACCCTTGTAGGTAGGCCTCCATAGTAGAGGGATTATTCTCTTCCGCAGCATACAGTTTTTGGAAGAAGCCTTTAAATATTGCACTTATCACCTCTCGATTTTGCTGGAGTTTCCCTTGCGCATCTCGAAGAGCTGCTACCCCCTTCCCTCCTCTCGGACCCTTCAAACATCATCCTAATAGCTTCCCCGGTTTGTCGCCAAAGCAGTATAACCGATATTTGTAATACAGCATAGATTTCTTGGCTCTCTGATGAAGCAATTCATTTAAGGCAACCTGAAGTTCCCACAACCGTTTTCTATTAGACACTGTGGGCGTGTGACCACTGAGCACTCGCGCTTGAGACACTTGTTGCTCCAACCGAACAATTTGTTCCGCCAGCAGTCTTCGTTTCCAAGCCGCAAACCCGATTATATCGCCTCTCAACACCACTTTGGCGGTTTCCCAGACCAGTTCTGTGTCGTCTCTGTGTACCTGATGATTTAATTCAAAGTCACGCCAGCACTGACCCAGAAATTGCCGGAATTGATTGTCTTTATATAGCTCGGTGGGGAACCGTCATATACACGATGCACCGGTTCCTCCCCCCCATTGCACCTCAATCCAGGCCATTGCATGGTCGGAGATCTCCAGGGGACCTATCTGTGCTTCTTCCACTTGTGCAAAGGTGGTTGTAGAAAGCAAAAGATAGTCTATTCTCGCACTAGTCCCATGCGCCCGCGAGATATGGGTGAACTCCTTCTCGGAGCAGTGCAATAATCTCCAAGGATCTATCAAGCCCAATCGCGTCCGAAATCATTGCAACACCTGCAAGCTGAGTGTTCTGTCTCTCGTCCCCCTGCCACTGGAGGTGTCCAGGCACACTTCAAACACCCCATTGAAATCCCCCCCCAAAAGCAAAGATACATCTGGCAATTGCTCCACTTTGGCAGCAATACGATCAAAAACCCCCCCGATCCAACAAATTGGGACCATATACATCCCCCAGTAATATCTCACGATCTTCCAGTAAGCCCAGCAGTAGCACAAATCTCCCATTGGGATCAGCCACCTGTCTTTGCATCATAAAGCGCACCCGCTTGTGAATTAGAATGGCCACACCCCCTTCTTCCCCAGTGCAGGCGCTCCCCACACCTGACCTACCCAATCCCGACATAATTTAGCATGTTCTTCAGCAGTTTGGTGGGTTTCCTGGAGTAGCGCAATATCACAGCGTTGCCTAGCCAGCGCCTTCAGTACTTTATATCGCTTTATCGGGCTACCCAAGCCACAGACATTCCAGGTTATTACCCTCAGTGTGTCACAATGTTTCTACGGCCCAGTTGCCAGCACAGCATGTTTGGAGAGACCCTCCCAGCCTGGAGCCTTCCCCCATGTTTACCAAAGTTTTTTACACCATGCATCTGCACAGAGTTCAGAGTGCGACGACCCCTCCCCCACCCTCCCCGCCTCCCCCTAATCCCACTACCCCCCCAACCACTAACCCCTCTCCTATCTCTCCCTACCTCTATCCTAGAATCCCCCCTAACCCTTTCCTCTATACCCCCCCCAATCTCCCCTTCCAACTACTCCTCCTATCTACAGGACTCCCAGCTCCTACCCCCTCCCAGGTAGCCCTCCCGAGACCCCTCTGAGCATGACCTTTCGCCCTGTGCCCGTATAACAAATCACCGTACCATAAACCAACATTCTTCCTCCTTTGACCATGAAGGAGCTATACCCTCCCCATGGTGCCCGGTAACTACCAAACCCAATAGGCCGGGCCTCCGTGCTTAGTTCCCCCCCCCCCCTGCATGGAATAGCCTGCCATAACCCCCCCCTCCGGCCCCCACCCCCCAGTCCTCCCCATCGCCCTTTATCCCCCCACCTCCCACCAAGGCACCCTCTCCTTAATTTAAGCAAACCTGCCTCCAATAGAGGGACACACAAGAATGTGGGGGAGGGGGAGAGGGATGTCACCCATACTGCTAGTGTCCAGGCTCAGACGGCCGATCACGCGGGCCATGCCTGTTACATTTCTACAACCACAAATACGCGGGGCCTATCTAGTTCGAGCCCCCGCCAACTTTCATAATAGGGGTCCCCTCCAACCCTGAACTCTCCCCTACTCCGCCCACAGCCTCCCAAGCCTTGCAGCCGCGGCGCCCTCCAAGGAATCTTGCCATCTCCCCCACATGCAGTGCTGGAGAGATGGTACAAGATAACAATATGGCCGGAGGAGCCCAAGTACCTGCAGATTGTAGCCAGGCCATCTGGTGAATTCCCTCCCCCCTTTTCTTCTAGGGGGGTTAAATCACCCACAGCAACTGTAACAGAAAACCATTCCAAATCCCCCTGCAGGATTTAACAGGGTAACTCTGTACAGGATACACAACCCAAGCAAGAGAGAAAAACATATTCAGCATAAAGTCCCAACATAGGTAAATAGGAGAGGGAGGTTCAAGATAACTGTAAACTTTGTTGCATTACCATAAGAAAGGCAATTAACGTTTCAGGAGGGAATAAAGAGACACAAAGTTACTTGGGGTTTGTAGCACTGGTCCAAACACGAAAAGTAACCAACTGTTATGTCCATTGCTACACTGTATATCCCCAGACTTCACTCACCGATGGGGGGTTTCTCTTAACCACTCAGTTCAATTAACCCCCGGAGGCTTCATGTAGGAGATGCCGACGTTACCTTCTTTTGGGTACAGATCTGATGAACATAATCTTCTGCTGCAGCGGCTGACTCGAAGGTGCGATGAGCTCCATCGCAAAGCACGTGAAGCTTGGCGGGGTATTGCACTGAAAACCGGATTCCGGCCTCTATGAGCTTTCCGCAAAGGGGGGCATATTCTCGTCTTTTCCGGCTCAACGCCATTGAATAGTCCTGTGCCACACGGATTTTAATATTGTTGTAAGTCACTTCCCCCTTCTGCCGTGTTGCCCTGAGAATCAGTTCCTTCTGCGGGTAGTGTAAAAACTTGGCTAAAACAATTCTAGGGCGAGGGTCCCGCGTTTGCTTAGCGCCTACCCGATGCACCCGTTCGATGAGTAACTTGTCTCCAAGCTCCCCCTCACCCACGATATGCGTGCCCAGTTCCTCCAGGTAGCCTCTGAGATCTTTGTCTAAGACGGTCTCAGGAATCCCAAGAAAGCGCAGGTTATTTCTTCTTGACCTGTTCTCCAGGTCGTTGAGCTTGGTTTCCTGTAGAGATAGCTGAGATTTTAGGCTTGCCACCTCCGCGGTCAGCGTTTCCGCCTTCTCCTCCACCAGTCCCACGCGGTCTTCAGCCTCTTGCAGCCTATTGCCCAGCAGATCTACCGAGGAACGCAATCCATCCATTTTACTATGTAGGGCATCAAACTGGGGTAGTAAAGCTGTCGCTACAGCCGCTGACATCTCATCTAGTGAGGTAGGAGACCTGGGTGAAGCCGGCATCGGAGCTGAGTCCGCCATCTTACTCGAGCTGATTCCCCGTTTCCGGTCTCTTCTCAGCGCTTTTACTGCCGTTGCCATGCAGTTCAGCCACCCCAGCCGCACCAGGAGAGTCGACAGGCACTCCGAATCAAGTTAATTACCTTCTTGGCCAATATTTGCGGTTTTGCATGGTACTAAATCGCCGGCTTAGGCTTAGGGCTTCAGGACACGCTCAAGATGCGACCTCTACCCTGCCCGCATCACGTGGTCCGTCTTGATACAGTATTTTATTGTAGGTTTGTAATATGTCTAGAAAAGGCTTATGCTCATATTGTGCAGCACTTAAGTTGATTTTAATAAATAAAGTGCATTGGAAATACAGTAACATACAAGGAGACCTAAGAATAAGATAAAAAGAACTAAAAAAAAGTGTTGTTTTGAAGCATCTCGATAGTTGCTACTCTTTCATTTTCCTGAAGGAGAAGGACTTGGGCATGTGTTATCACCCAGTTCCTTAACAAACGACTGTGACAGTGAAATAGCAAAGCATCACATGGTCAGCACTGCCCTAGGACAAGGTTCACGGCCAGCCCCAGCCCTGGAGAACTACAAGTCAAGGAGTAATGCTGATGTCTTACCTGAAAAGGAGACAGCAGTGGGAGATTCTTTTCAAAGACTTTAAAAGTGGTGGCAAATGAAGGAAGGCTCATGGCGTGAATCTGTTCACAGGTCACTCCTTTCACAAGCTGCCCAGCACTAACAGTGAAAGAAGAGATCACCTGAGACTGCATCCCAGAGTCCAGATACAGGCACAACTTCACACACACCTTTCTTTTATAGCTAGCATTGAATAATGCTTTAAGCTATTCTATTACAAAGCCAATAATATGTCAGTTTCCATGTGTCCTGTATCTAAACTTAACTAGCACGGGTGTGGAGGAGCAGCCCAGTGGCTATACCAAGGAAACTCAGATCCCACTGAGGCTTGAGGTTGGACAAGTCACTTAACCCTCCATTGCCTCAGATACAAATTTAGAGAAGACAGGGAAAATTCTACTTCATCTCACCTATTTGAGCTACTAGTGAAGATGTACAAGACAAATCCAGAGAAATGAATTATTTATAGGATAGCCGGCACCGCCGCAGCGACTGTTCTAACTAAACATTTAGAGTATGGCTGAAAGGAACCGTGCACACAAGCATGCTGAATGTCTGGCGCACCCTCGCAGCTACAGAGCATGTGTTGCTATACCTTAAGAGATCAGCTGGCGATGTCTTCATAGACAAGGATTCATACAGAAATAAAGCCTAAGAATAAAACGCAGGACACAGCGTGTTGAGAATACAGTTATAAAGTAATTTTGTATATATGCATGCAAAATATACGAGGAGTACATGTACACACAATGGCACGCAGGTGTACTTTTACTCTAGGTGTTGCTGGGGTGTGGTCTGGGTGGAGTGCAGTCGGAGTTGCGATGTATGTAACTAGGAGGAGGATTTTCAGGGGAGGTGGCAACCAGCATACTTAAAGCACAGTCTGCCCGGTTATTCCAGTCCACATTGCTTAGGACAGGGGCGGCCCAAGGGGGGTGCGGGGCCATGTGCGGAGACTCGGTGCGGGGCCTCATTTGCATAAATATTTGCATAATGTTACCATATACTAACTTTTAGTAAACATGCCTCTTAATGAGTGTATGAATAAAGAAAGACTAAAAGATTTCTACATTACTATAATCCAGTGCCAACCGCCAGACACATTAGGAACTACTACAAACACTGCCCATTTAGAACCCATAGCAAACCCGCTGTATCCTAACAGCACTACCAGGACTCACAAAGCACCATACCCTACCTATCAAAAGGAAACGCTGCAAATATTAAACCAATACATTTCAGAGAATAACAATACATGACCTACTGGGGAAAGAGAACAAGTGGCAATGTCAAATAGGAATTATATAAACAGAATACCTCAGCTCAGTTACACATGAACAGAACATAAATCATCACCAAACAAGGAATCACAATTTAGAAACAGGACGACAATAATTAAACTGGGAATCCCAAAAGCCAAACTTGGAATGTACAACACTGTAGAAATAAAACTATACATTAATTTGCTCTTGTACTAAACAAAGCGCAGACGTTAATGATGCACATTTACCAGAGCTGACATATTCCAATTAATAAATTCAAAATAGAGATATTTTTCTACCTTTTGTGCATTTTTTTCAGCTGCAATTGCTCCAGCCACTTTCTTCTGGTTTCTTCGTGTCTTCTGCTAACTCTCCATCGTCTGCTGTCCATTTGTCCTTTCTTCTCTCCTAGTTTTTTTTCCATTCTCTCTCTACATCTGCTTTAACATACTAATCTTTCTCCTTTTGCTCTTTCCTCATTCCTATTTCAGCCACTCAAATTTTACCCTTCCATCCTCAATCCCCACTTACTCTCCCAATACCCGGCCAATTGTAGATTTTTCATCCCTCCCACACAAAATATTTTTCCCCTCTCCATTTTACTCTCCCAGCCCCATCCCATTCTAATCCTCCCCCAACATCAGCTCCCTTCTAGTTCCAGCCTCACCCAGCATCCATTCCCTTCTAATCCCTGCATCAGCCCATTTCCAGTCCTAGCCCCCCATCAGCCCATTTCCAGTCCTAGCAACCCCCAACCCAATACCAGTCCTAGCCCCCCCATCAACCCACTTCCAGTCCTAAACCCCCATCACCCCATTTTCAGTTTAAGTCCCCCCCTATAACCCATTACCAGTCCTAACCCCCCATCAGCCCATTTCCAGTCAGCCCCCCATAGCCCATTGCCAGTTCTAACCCCCCCATCAGCCCAAAGCCCACTACCAGTCTTAACCCCCCCATAGCCCATTACCAGTTCTAACCCCCCCAACAGCCCACAGCCCATTACCAGTCCTAACCCCATCAGCCCACCTCAAGTCCTAACCCCTCCCCATCAGCCCATTTCCTGTCCTAGCCCCCCCATAGCCCATTATCAGTTCTAACCCCCCCATAGCCCATTACCAGACAGCCCTCATCAGCCCACAGCCCATTACCAGTCCTAACCCCTCCCCATAAGCCCATTTCCTGGCCGATCCCCCCCATAGCCCATTATCAGTTCTAACCCCCCCATAGCCCATTACCAGACAGCCCCCATCAGCCCACAGCCCATTACCAGTCCTAACCCCTCCCCATCAGCCCATTTCCTGTCCTAGCCCCCCATAGCCCATTATCAGTTCTAACCCCCCCATAGCCCATTACCAGACAGCCCCCATCAGCCCATTACCAGTCCTAACCCCCCCCAACAGCCCACAGCCCATTACCTGTCCTAAACCCATCAGCCCACATACAATCTTTACCCCCCTGCCCATTTCCAGTCCTAGCCCCCCCATAGCCCATTACCAGTCCTAATCCCCCCAACCCATAGCCCACCTCAAGTCAAGTCCTAACCCCCTCCATAGCCCATTACCAGTCCTAACCCCCCCTCATCGGTTCAAGGAACATAAAAAAAAAAAAAAGCTGGCTGCTACCGCTGCTGCTACTGCCGCGGCAGCGACAGAATGGAGTGTTCCGCGGGGCCCCCTCTGCCCAGCTGAGTCCCTCCCTCCCTCTCTCTGTGACGGCTGAGCCCCTCTGTGCCGTCTTTCAGATACGCGAAGGGAGAGTGTCTCCCTCGCGTCTCTGTTAAGCCCGCAGGGGCTGATGGGAAATTTCCTATCTGCCCCTGCAGGCTTAACAGAGACGCGAGGGAGACACTCTCCCTTCGCGTATCTGAAAGCCGGCACAGAGGGGCTCAGCCATCGCAGAGGGAGAGCTCAGCCGGGCAGAGGGGGCCCCGCGGGACACTCCATTCTGCTGCTGCTGCAGCAGCAGCGGCAGCTGCCAGCTTTTTTTTTTTTATTTTACTTAATTTTGAAAAAAAGCAGAATGTTCTTTGCGCAGGGCCCCCTGAAACGCGGGGCCCTGTGCAAAAAACATTCTTGCTCAATGGACGGGCCGGCCCTGGCTTAGGATACATCCCAGCTGCCAGCCACAGAAGCCCAACTGCCTTTAGTCTATTGTCCTTTGTCAACATCAGGTTTTGGCTCTCCATGATTCCATGCCAAGCTGGCATGCAATTGTAGACAGCTGAGCTCTACGTTTTGTCTAATAATTCAAGATGCAGAGACCTGCCCAAAGCCAAACAAAAATTCTGATCCGAACACCTGGTACATGAAAAGAAACCAAGAGAAGTGGCCCCCTTACCTGACTTTTCCTCATATCTTTCTCTTTTAGCACAGAAGTATCAAGGTCTTCGGCCTTTAATAGATTTGTAAGAGGCACCTCTTTAAAGAATGCTCCTTGCATGTCTGCTACTGTTGAGGAAAAATCACCCGACTTAAGCATCTATGAAAGAAAAAAGCCACAGGAAACCCTGCGATGAGCTTCTTCTCACGATGGCATGGCACTGGTGTGAGCTGCGCCATGGGGACATAGAGAGGAACTTGGAATTCCAAGAGTTCAAAGCTCTAACAAGACGTGCTGGAGGAAGGACGAAGCCATCTTTGATCTTGCTGAGGGTTCAGCATGTGCTTACTTTTAAAGCAGCACGGAGGTTCTTTCCTCTAGTGAGGAGCAGCAACGGCCTGAGAACCAGTGAAGTCCCTCCTCATGCTCCCTGTGATGTTGGGAAAGTCACTACACTGTCTATTGCAGCAATACAGACTTACAGGTCACTATTTAAACACCGTGGTCATTTTAATTCATGCCTATCAGCACCAGTATCAGGACTGCAGCGCGGTGACCACTGGTGTTATCCAGAGAGTGGCGAGGTTCAGCCGCTCTCTGAATAACTTGGGAAAGCCTTTTTGCTATTCTAAAGTTATACAGATAGTCATTTGAATGGTAGAGGCCCGATATTCAGAAGGCATTTACAGTCCAGTAAACCATGTGAATGCCTGTGATGGGGATATTCAACGGCACTTACATGGTTAATGCCATTGAATATCCCCATATAAGTCCCCTACGCACCCTGATGCTATCCAGTTAGCAGTGGGGTGTGTTGGGGACTTTCTGTCGCAGAGTGGAGGCAGAGAACGGTGCTAACCAGACAGCAATGATATTGGATGCCGCCCGGTTAGCAATCTGCACCTGCAAGATAGGCAAGGAAACCCCTTAATCCCTGCAGATCTTTAAGGCACAGGAGCTAATTGAGCAGCAGCCAATAGCACTGCTGCCTGGTTAGCTTTGGCAGCTTCTGGCTTTTGCGGCGATCACCAGCCATTGCCGCAGCATTGAATATCTGAGCTTAAGGGTCAGCAGGCAGGGCTATGTGTCTTAGGGTGCATAGCCTGCCCAGTTGAAAATTGGGCCCTAGGTGCCTAGGTAACTCGCCACCCCCCTTTCACACTGCCCCGGCAATGTCCAGATAGCACAGAGGCAGTTGTAGGAACATTCAGCAACACTATCTGGACCATGCTTCTAAATATTCATGGAAAGTGGTGGCCAAGGCATTATCCAGAGAGAAGCTGCCGTTATCCAAATCAATCCCTTTGAATATTGGGGTGCTATACTGAAAGTCCTCTGGGGACCAGGAAATGCCAACTGTATCTGAAAGTAACTCATTTTGAGCTACCAATGAGATGGCATAAACTGAATTTAAAAAAAAAAAAAAAAAGAATGATGCGAGAGTTGATAGTTACCTTACTAAGGATACCTTCCTTCTGTGTTGGCGATAAATCCGTTGCATACTGGGACAAGACACCTTTAACCACCTGAGAAAGTTCTTTTGGGTTCATATTGTAGAACGATCGAGTGCTGATGCCTGACATCAATTCACCCATTTGACTTATATTGTAAAATGACAAAACCTGTCAGGGAAATGCACATAATGCGAGTCGGTGACGTGAATCCAGAAAAATTAATTCTTATCTATAACTATAAGCTTTCAGGCCTGGGCTTCTGTCCAGAGCTTCCTCGGATTAGTTAATGTTTTTCTGCTGATGGGAGTCGTAGACTCAGCACGTAAAGGGAGAAGGAGAGCACAAGAGAAGGAGATGCAGACCAAAAAACAAAGAAGAAAGAGTGGAAAAGGGAGTCTGGCGGAAAGAAGAGATAGTCATTGAAGAAAGAGGGCGCTCCCAGAATGCAGGAATGGCGTGAAGTAAGCGTAAAGGACAAAAATCTCTACAGCTATGAAACCTTTCAGAGGAGCAACATAAGGGTCATCCAAAGGCATTGTACCTGAACCTTCAAGACCACCAATGTCCTTTGTATGACTTCTCTGAAGAAGGGACTTACATGGTCTTGAAAGTGCACACACGTCAGTTTTGGATAATCCATAACGTTGGCCCAATAAGATTAATCAAAGTCTGCATATAATCCAGTTTTCTCCAGGACCAGTAGAGCTACTGGGACCCAACGGTAAAAGAAAGCGGAAAGTCCAAGAATAGAAACAAGTGACAAGACGAAAGAGTGAAAGGGAGATGACAGGTAACAAAAAGGTGAAATAGAGAAAAGAATGCGTGAGGGCTAGGTAACAGTCTTTTCTACAGGAGGCTTTCACTGTTTTTCCAGTATCTGGTACAACTTGGTGTTGAACACACTTATGTCAGAATATTTATGCCAGGAGTTCTCAACCCAGTCCTTGGAACATGCACAGCCAGTCTGGTTTTCAAGATATACCACAATGAATATACATGATCTATATTTACATGACCTGCCTCCATCGCATGCAAATCTGTCTCATGCATATTCATTGTGGGTGTGTCTTGGGGCAGGTTTGAGAACCACTGATCTATACCAACCTTTTCAGAGGCGAGGTATTTTCCTGCTAAAACTATCACTTGGCTCTTTGTCCATCCTGAGACTTGCTGTAGTGTGGCGATAGCATTCTGCACTGCTTCCGGAGACAGGAATTCCAGCTCTTGGGAGCTCAGCTGGACAACTGCATCTGAGAGGGATCCAAACGTCTCATTCAGGGTCTGGTTTAACATGGAGATGGCCAGCAGTCGAGACTTCAGCTGCACTGAGAAAATGCGGAACAGTTGCACATTCACCAGACTTCAAAAGATGGAAGATAATGCGTTTTGCGTCTTTCTGTACCATGTTTGTACCACATGGATTAAAAACCTGTATATCATTTTTAATCCAAAATTAACAAGTGAAATGGTCTTGGAGCTGAACTGTCAGTGATGATGAATAGTGCCTTTACAATCTCAGTCACGCTTGAAGATAACTGATAAAACAGACTCCAGGGGCATATTCAAATGCAGTTACGCGGCATAAAGGCCACTGAGTGAGATGTTCATTGACACTAACCCAGTTAGTGTCATCGAATATCCCTTGCTAACTAGTTTAAATGCTCTGGCTCTATCCGGATAGCGCTGAAGCTTTCTGGGGGCAGGTATGGGCAACTTTCAGCCACTGACCACATAACTAAGAGGCTGTCCTCTCGTTATGTGGTCTGGCAAACCAGTCAGCAGCCGACTATGGTCCTTAACTGGACTGCAAAAAAAATCAATCCGGCCAAACTGGATATTCGTGTTGGCACTGAATATGCTCTGGCGCTGAATATATGGTGATACTGAGGTGCGTCCGTGCCAAGGGCTGCACGTGCAGTTACCGTGAGCTATTAACACCCATGCTAGCCGGACCTTGTTATTATCGCCTCTGTTCCACTTATGGCCCATCCAGTCCCCACCCCATCACATGCAACCCAGATAGCACAGAAGTTTTGGCACTGGGGCCTGCGCTACCTTTTAGCGTGGCACCCAAACCGCACACTAAACACCATGCTATCGGCTAGCGCACTTTAGTAAACATGTCCCTATGTGGATGAAAAGGAAGTTCAAAAGTCTTCGAGTACAGCGTGAAAACACTCTGGCCTGCTTTCTATGTATTTTTTCTTTTAAATATATTTGACATATTGGAAACTCAGAAGGCTCGTGTACTATTGCTTTTTTATTTGCTTCTAAGCACCAACTTCATTGTGTTTATGGACGGCGTACCCGATGTGCGCACTCACCTTCTGAAACACTGCATGGAAACCCCTCAGCTGGTTACATTTGATCATCTGATGCAGTAAGGCTCGCGCGACGCCTGCATCCATCTGTTCTAAGTCCTCATAAAAACAGACCAGTAGACCCAACCTGCACACCAATTATTCAACATAACTACTACTGCTATGTTATGGGAGGCGAATCTGATTTCTGATGCTGGATACATGAAAGTAAGATATGTTTTTAAAACAATCTTTCAGGAGACAAGGGTTCAATTCTCAGGCCAGGACTCTGCTGGCTGGAGTGGGGATATTCAGGGCCAGTACAAAGGCAGTGGGTACCTTCAGCCTTATATACGCCCTCTGAGATTTTGAAAATTAAACACCACCCCTCTCACAACATTCCTATAAAAATGCATAAAGGGCATCATGCTTTTAAATATTAAACTTTGCTTTGCGTGTATGTGTGTGCCACCATGCTCTTACATGCAAGAGCAAAACACCTCTTGTTCCAGGTGCTGAGACCCTCGGTTTCCATGATCCCTACGTAGTTCCCCTGAGAACTAAACCACTTCAGTCCCGTCCCTCCCCTCCCCCTCCACCTTGTCCTTGCCTGTGGATGATTGAAATGTTTCTCATGTCAAATCCAGATGCCTCAAGTCTTTCGAGAAAAGCTTTTGCCAGCTGCGGAGTGATATCATACACTGTATCCAGCTGCTTTGTCGCATTGTCATAACTGATGAACAGTCGGATCTGTTTAATACAGACAGAAAATACATCAGGACACTTAAACACAAGTAGTAAGAGGGGGAAAAAGCTACAGCACTGCAGGTTTCATATTTAGTGCCTATGGAAACACTCAAAGAACTCCTGGGCACTGTTTAGGGAAACTTACACAGAGTAACACAGAAAGCAATAACAGAAGATGTAAGCATCGGGCTGGCGACAGCATCGGTTCAAGGGTTTTGAGAGCCCTAAGCCTAACTTTCAGCCATTTTCCCCCTCTTCATTAACTTTCAAGCCCACCTGAGAGTTTGATACTTAAACTTAACAATCAAGATCACCCCAGCACAGCCACTCCCAGAAGAATCCTGTAAAATCCCATATTTGGACATCATCGGGGTTATTCTGTTGCTGGTAGTACAGGGAAGTTAGACGGGGCGGGAAGGGGCGGCTCGGGGGCGGAGTCTGGGCAGGCGGTGGGCGGTAGCTGGTCTCTGAGGTGGAATAACGTCCCTGGATGTGGTTGGTTTTTTTTTTTTTTTTTACAGTGCGGGGCGCGGATGAGGCAGGTGGGCCCGTAGACATTTCCCACAGCCTGATCCTGGCCTTAGAAGGCCAGATCGGAGGTCAGGCTGCAGAGAATATGCTCTTTTTTCCGGTGGCTAGCATCGTTGCTTTTAAATGGAGCCGTGGTGCCTTGGCAACCAGACGCCATGGTGCCGCGGCGCCATTTAAAAGCCCTGACTTAGTTGGGCGTTTCCTGTATGTGCAGGCTGGATTGAATCGCAGTCCTGGCCTGCACATACATGACTGATGGTGATTCTGATCCTGTGGGGCTAGATGTGCCCCATGGGATCAGAATCCCAAGCCCCTCTGTAGTCTGGCTTAGACCGGATGAAAAGATGGGCTGGACAGCTGGGATGGAATGAGCTCTCATATGTTTAAATAGTAAACTTTGTTTAGTGCATACATACATAAATACATACATAGGAGGGTAATTTCCAAAAGCCATTTACCTTAGTAAATGGATATTTATTCCTAGATAACAGGCTATTTAAAACTTGCAGATGTTTCTTTGTATTTATGTAGTTGTCAGGTCCCATTGTTTTGCTTTGATTGCAGCGGCTCGCTGCCACCCACAGGAGCTGCCACCCACGGTCACTAACTAGTCTACCTAATGCCTAAGCCAGCCCTAGTTGGTGATGCCATTTCAACAAAGCACATCAAAGAACCGTTGAAGGCACAAAGACCAGAGAGAGCTGCAGACTAGGAGCTGTCTAGACTGTCAGCAGTGCAGCACATGGAAGGACTCGAGACGCCTCTTCAGATGCCGCAAACTCTAAAAAAAACTTCAGTGAGCTACAATTGGATAATTCTAAGTCTATACCAAAACCCAATCATGTCCTTGGCATTTTACCAAAGCGAAAACTATAATTTTTTCCAACCGTTCATTATGCAGTTAATAGTCAAAAGATGTGTCTAGGATGCTTCAAGAGTTACCTGAATATACCTTGTCTTTTGAATTTTTTACCCTACAGACTAGTTAAATTATATCTGAATAAAATGCAACCTTTCACCTTGAGGCAGAGTTAGAAGAGTGTTGAGGGTAAGTAAATTACAGGCACTAATAAGCTGCTGAATTCAAGTTAAGAATAAAATACCATGAACGTCATTTAGAGAGATCACCTGGTCTCTTACCTCAGTGAGGCTGATCTTTTTGATTTCTTCCAGTGGCAGATGAACCATATAACGTCCCAGATGCCAGAGATTCTCTGCACTGACCCAAGAGCTGGATCCATTGAATTCTAAACCATGATAGAAAATAAATGTACATACCTGAGACTAGGCAAATACCTAATGGTGTCCAGATATGCAACGTCACAAAAGTCTTTACAAGATATGAAAACAGCAGGACTTGGAAAATAATTTAAATCAAGAGCAGACAAGTTTTTTTGGCCTGAGGGCCATATTAAGAGATGTGATTGAGTTGGGGCCCATGAGGCTATTAAAGGTGGATATTCTGGGCTCTGATTGATGATATTAACAAGGCGACAGAATGCTAAGTGTTGGCGGGGCACAGGCCAATTGAAAATTGAAGGTGCAGAAATTAAACACCGGCGAGTGAGTTTTGGCGTGTGACCATAGTTTGCTCACCCAATTTAGATAAAACAACTGTCAGGGAAAATAAACTCAATTATTAGGATTCCTCTTTTGTTCTATTTTTTCATTTAACTAATAATTATTTTTTACGGTTACTGTTAAGTTCGTTCAAGTTTGTCACTCCCAGTATAATACATCTACTAGGAGGCGGCGAGTTTCCGTGCTGGTATTCATTGGAACACCATGCAAGAATCTCACTGATTTCATTTAATTTAATTCAGTATTTATATTCTGCTTCTACCCAACAGCTGGGTTTGAGGTGGATTACAACATAAGCAATAATAAAACTATAGAGTAGACATAAAAAGACTCCTAATTTGTAGAAACAAATCAAAATATGATAATATCAAAGACCTCTTCATGCATATAATCAATCCATCAATCTAAAATAAAATATATGAGGTCCTTAAACTCAACAAGCTCCCCATAATTTTAATAACATAAATAATCAAACAAGCAAAATTAAAATTAAATATAAAAGGTCCAAACCACTAAGGAAAGACTTGAACTAAATGAGCTGAGTAAACAGCCATGTTTTCAAAGTGTTATGAAAAGCCAAATAGTTATGGTCCAGCAGTAAGGATGGAGGCAGAGGTGCACCAAAGGCGGGGTGCTGAGTGTGGCCCACCACGGGTGCTGGCTGGGAGAGGGGTGAACCCCGCTGAGCACATACAGCAGAGCTAGCCCACTGGGCCTGGAGCAGAGGCAGTATGGCAAGCCACCCACAGCTTTAAGTTAAGTTTGCCATGTTGGTTCTGCTGTGTGGGCCCGGCGTGGGTTGCGCACCATGCTGAGGCAGGGTGGAGCACCGCCACAAGGGGGAGGTACCCATCCCGGGTGTCTACAGGGCTTGTAACACCACGGGATGGAAGCAATCCATTTCAAACTGTGGAGCTTTGACAGCCAAGGAACTTTATTTCTTACACTGGTTGTACCTTAAGACGTAAATCAAACTGGAAAGCAAAACTTGCAAAACTATGTACTGTTCAGTACTATTTCTCAAATATTATGGAGCCATGCTATACAAAATCTGAACGGGCATGTTTACTAAAGAATGCGCCAGCCACAAATCTAGCAGAGGTCTGGGCCAGCTTCGGGAGGCATTGCATCTATCCTCCTTCATTGGCACATAGTTATATGTGGCACCGCACAATCTGGCATGCGGGTACACTTAGGTCATCACTGAGGTGCCATTAAGTGCACCTGTGCTAACGGCAACATTTGTGGTTAGCATGTGCCCATAATGCCCACCCTAAGCATGATGTGTCATCAACACCACGTTCTTCCCCCAAACCCGCAGTCTCCTCCCAATCATGTGCTATCCAGTTTGCATGGCATCTTTAGTGTGGTGCACTTAGCGCACACTGAACCCCATGCTAACAGTGCATTTTGGTAAATGTGCCCCTAAATGCGATATTCAAGGTTTTAAAGACCACCCAAAACTGAATAGGTGACCAGTGCAGAGAAAAAAGTAGGATGGCCATCAGTTCTACAGTAGTAGTTTAGATCAAGTGCATCCTAAATAGAATTCTCTGGAAGGCCTACATACCACTATAGTGATCCTTATGTAGAAGTACAGGAGCCTGCAAAGCTTGTCTCATATCCAAAGAAGAATGTCTGACATACAAACTTCAGATTAACCCAGGCCCTTTTCAGTGTCTCCTCAATCTGATTTTCCAGAGACAAGTGAGAATATATAATGACTTTCAGACTCCGAGCAGCATGTTTACTATAGGTTAACGTGCATTAATGAAGGTTAATGCAACTTAAGTGCCAGTTATTTCTATGGGTGGAACAGCACTTAGTGCACATTAACATTTGTTAATGTATGTTAACCTTTAGTAAACATGCCCCCTGAGTCTATTAAGGTACATTTACTTTAGCACACCCTTAGTTCAGGAAGACTTGGAAGATGAAAGATTTCTCTTACTGCTCCATACAACTTCTATACATAACAAAATAAAGCAGGAATAAACCACAGGGAACTGAAGAGCATATTTTCATCAGAGCCTCATTCAGCTACCACACTAATACAAGCAGGATATAGCTGAAAAGTGCATATTTATCAGAGCCCCATGCAGGGTTTACAAGGATTCAGATGAGGCAGGAACATAATAGAGAGCCCCAGTAGGTGTGCGGTTGGATAGTTTCTGCAAGCTATGTATTGCATTTAGTACAATTCTATAGGCTGAAGATAACACCTCATGCTACTTCTGTGAGCAAAGCTAGAAGACTACAAAGCTTGATTGCTGCAAAAGGCAATGGCTAAGAACCATCTACAGTTCTTGGGCAAGACCACTTGTTAATCTCCTGCTTTAACAAAATGATCAAAGACACATTTTGTAAAGCCATAATAAATCCTGACCTGTGATTCATAGAAACAAGCTGTTGAAAAGGTATAAAAACAAGTGGGGAAAGCATGCAAAGCATGACTGCTGGAATTCTTTCCAACCCCTCTGTGTGTGTATGTGCACGTACACACCCATCTGTTTGCATCTTTGTATGTATGTGTGTGTGTGTGCATATCTCCATTTTGTGTGTGTGTGTGTGGGTGTGTATTTTTGTGGGTTGATATGCTTATGTGTTTGTATTTATGTGCATATAATATGCTGCTGAAAAGGTATAAAAACAATACAAAATTGTAGAAGTTCAGAGTCATAATTATCACCATGAAGAAGCAAATGTGGATGCAGATTTATCATTCAAATTCCCTGCCACCTACAATCTACAGAAACCACTTTGGCAAAAATAATCACCACAGTACCTTACTTTCTGGCTACAAGTTCATCCAGAGATCCAGTGAATGTAAATGTCTACACTTCTGTAGCTGCAAGGGTGTAAACTGAAAGGCAACGTCGGGAAATACTTTTTCATTGAAAGGGTGGTGGATGCTTGGAATGCCCTCCCGATGGAAGTGATGGGGACAAATACAGTGACAGAATTAAAAATGGCATGGGACAGACACAGTGGATCCCTTTATAGCAACCAGATAAAATCAAAATAAACTTAACTGTCTCTGCTATCTCAACAAATAGGGGTGACGTGCCCAGAGCGATGGGTACACCCCTAAACAAAGGCATGGGGTGGGGTGTGGTGACCTGCATGGAGTGGCAGGTGCACCTACTCTTGCCACCTTGCTGGGCAGACTAGATGGACCATGATGGGCTTTTTCTGCCATCATATAATATGTTACTATATAAAAATGAATTATAATCAGATTGGCTTTATAAAAATAGTAGTCATTATCCCAAAATATTAGCTTTTTGTTGAAATCTTCTGGTCTCCAAGAATTCTTTGGTCTAACTTGTTCAGTCTTAAAGCTTATTTTGGCGTTTTTGTAATTGTATAACTAAATAAGTAACACAGGCATCATATTTATACCCTTTTGTCAGGAATACAGCACAGACAGTTGAATAGTGAGTGGATCTTCATCAGAACTCCAGGCACTGAGACAACCATAGCCAACCAAAGGCGGCACTCCAGAAGGAAGACTTGACATCAAGGTGCATAGATCACAACAAATGATTTACCATTTAAGAAAAATACATATTGCAACAGGTCTCTGGAATGTATTTTGATTACTGTTTTAATTTTATTGTAAACCACTTTGGTACAGCTTTTGCTGTATAAAAGTAGCATATAAAATATAATTAAATAAAATCAAATCTTTGTGCAGCACGAGCAGATGCCTGATCATTATAACCTGATGGCAGCCATGCCAGAGCTTTTATGTCCGGGGATGTATGTATGTGTTTTGGGAGAAGGACAGGGTACATAGTTAAGGCTGGTGCAAAGGGATTGGACATCCTAGTAGAACCTCCCCCTCTCCCCGAGATTGTAATAATTAAACTCAATGATCATGATCATCCGAACACCATCCCTCCCACAACAGTCCTGTAAAACTGCACAGTTACACATCATGCTTTTAAATATGTAACTTTGTGTTGTATGTATGTGCCCCTCTCTCCATGTAGGTAAAAGAATGGGCTGATAGTTTTTTTAGTTTTATGTGACTATTATGATCTATTGTGCTGCTTTGACTTCTGATGCCTTTTGCTACCCATCAGAATCTGCGGTCCTAGGCAACCACCTCATCTTGCCTAATGGTTGGGCTGACCCTGTACATAATCTCCCAAGACATTATCCCAGTTGCATAGCCTAGGTGCTCTCGTGGACTGTCCCATCTTCTCTACACCAAGAGTTGTGGTCTGATTGATAACCTTTGTATCACACAAACAGATGTGAGGGTCCAGCGTAAGAGGGCATGCTCACACAAACATTCTGCTATCCACAAACATCTCAGCCAGCATACAGAATATGAACAAACTGGGAAAGCCCTTCTTGTTGATTGAATGCCACTTACCACTGAAGTTGGAGGATCTTTGGAGGGTCTGCGTCAACCAGGAATACACTGCTTTCTGAGTGTTAGCTGGGATTTTGTCATAGAGATCCTTGAAAACTACTGACCTATACAATACAGAGAACCTATGAGGCTATGAGATGGGCGACTTATTGCGTTTTTAGTTATACGTATTTAGAAAATACTTTGTAATCCATAATATTAAAAAAAAAGAAAATCATTATTTCTGATTTCATAATGCTAGACACACAAAATGTTTCCTTTCTTTTGACTAGATGCAGCGTCAGTTTAACCAGTAGCCAAACTAGGCAACCACCTAAGATGGCAGCTTCTTGAGAGGATGAGGCAGTAAAGTGTCACTGCAGCCTAAGCAAAACAATAGACAAAGAACCATTAGCACGTACTTTTTACCTACCAGGAGGGTGGATAATATCTGAATAACCTATTTACCTGGATAAATAGCGATGTTGGAAATTGGCTTTACTACATATGTACATACAAAACAAAGTTTAATAGTTAAAAAGTATGACATTTTACTGGATTGTTCTTGGTTGGGGCTAGTTGTGATTGCTTTTAATTAATAAAGTTCTAGAAGAGGCCTAGTGTGGAAGAAAGGCCAGGCAATCTACTTTCGGTCACACCTTGCCAAGAAAGCCCAGGGGATAGCCACGAGTATCCACAGGGTTGCCAGAAGTCAGCATCGACTCAATGGAGCTTCACAACGGGGGTAGGAAAAATAACCGAGGGGTGCAAAGTTGAATGTTTGCCAAGGGCATGTAATATCCTTGCACTGCCCCTGATCAAATATCTCATCAAATCTCCTGTATTTTACAGAAAATGTATGCCGGGAGGTTTATGGCATGAGACAAATTAAGCTTTTTCACGTTTTGTTGTTTCTTTACAACCTGCCTTTATCATAGCTCTTGCCAGGCACCTTTCAATAAAAGGACAAAATAGATCTTAAACGGATGCTTTAGGAACATCACGGGGCACGTTTACTAAAGAGAGCACTAGTAGCATGCAGTCAGGCTGTGAAGCCACTGCGGAAAACCGCATCAACTTCAGGGGGTGTGTGCGTCCATTCCACTGCTGTTGGCGTGTTGCTAACATGTGGCATCGAGGAACCTGGCATGCGGGTGCACCTACCAGCATCCACTGAGGTGGCGTTAAGTGCCCCTGCATTAACGGCAACAATCGTGGTTAGCATGCACAAACGCCCACGCAGACTGTGATGCATCATCAATGCCCACGTTCTGCCCTCGACTTGCCCTGTCTCCACCGAATCACACGCTCATCTGTTTGTGTGCGATTTTTAGCACTGGGCCCCAAGCTAACATTTAGTGCAGCAGACCTACCATGTGCTAAACCCCATGCCAGTGGTTAGTGTGGTTCAGTGCACTGGCCCCATATGTAATCTAGGGCCGATTCTTAGTTGTCAGTGTTGGAGACTAACACGTGTTTGGCATTCACATGCATATTTAAATGGGAAGCAGGCGTGGTGGCTTACAGGTTTCTGAAGGTCTCATCCTGCAGGTCAGTTGGCAGCTTGTTAATAGTGTCTGGCTGGAGGTAGGTCCCCGAGGACATGCGCAAGACCTGGCTGAGGAGCTCTACGCAGTCTGTGCAACGCAGAGCTGGCAGACACTTCTCCGTGCTGATCTGGAACAAGGTTCGGTTTCCCACTGGGCTCTGCCAAATTCTCTCTCTCATCATTTCAAAGTCCAGCACAAATCCCTGCAAGTCCTGCGGAAAACGAGGCGCCTTGGTCACAGCCAGGGGTTGTCTTACATGCTAAGTGCATTCACTGCTTCTGCAGCCAGATTCATGACATCCTGCTACTAGCGTGCTTATATAGTGTACAGTATATGCAACACCCATCATAAATAACCACGACTTTCACTAATATGTGCTCTGTGCAGGATCCCAGCTGCACATCACATAGAACATGTCCTCTTGCTTCTTTCTTGCCCTCTCCAAACTCCGACTTAAAATATAAACAGAGAAGCTAGAGGAAGGTCTCCCAGAGAGGGAAGATGGGCATCCAGAAGCTATTTTACAATGCTCTTTTATCCTAGGCGTGAGATAGTTTAATGAACGCATATGCAGCTAGGATGATTTTCAAGTTTGGTGGAGTGGGGCTTACATCAGGGCTTAGGAAATACTGTGCGACTCAGCTGTCCTGGTGCTGCATAAGCTTCACTGGATGCCTGTACAATTTAGGTGTGAATTTAAGATCATCTTGCTGGTCTTTAAGGCCTTGCCTAGGATGGCTCCTGGGTTTAAATTGCTTCTTACACCCCTGGCCAGAGGTTGCGTTCACAGGAGGATTGACAGTACCTTCTGTTAAGGTTATGCATAGGGCCCGACACTGCATTAGGGCTTTCTCTACATGCACCTCTACTCTGAATGCTTTACTCAGGGAAGTTAGATTGATCAATGATGTTAGACTGTTTGGTAAGGTGTAGAAGACCTTCCTGTTTAGGAAAGAGTTTGGAAAGGAGGCATAATGAGGGTCAGTGGGGCATTGTTGAGTATGTTTGTAGTAGCTAAATGTACCAATTGGATTACTTCCTGGTATTATGTTCTTAAGAAGGCTCTTGGGGAGTAGGAAGGGTTGGGTCCTGGGTGGAAGGTTGTTATTTTGGGTTCATTTGGGACATTAGCAAAATTGAATCAGAGAAATGGCTCTTGGTTAAAAAGTATCAAGACCTTCAAAAAGATTCCTGCTTTTTCCAGGATCCGGACAGCTACTAGGACTCTGCATTATACAAATTGTGGAACAAATAACAAATGCCAGATACTCTCACACTGTCATATCATTTCTGGAGCCACAAATCTCATTTTGTGAATCACTGATAGATGGAAGATCCTCTTTTATGCACAGCAAAATCAGTATGGTTGTGGAAGGAATTTCCAGTATCTCTGATCTTCTTTCATTTTATAGAGCCAAGCATTGGCCCAATGATTATTTTGCCCAACATAGCATTGCGACTGGCGAGTATGAGGGTGGGGCCAGGGATTGGTCTGTTTGGCCCTTCCAACCAAAACATTCTCCATCAGTGTCTGGCGGTACACAGAACCTTCCCTTTGCAGAGGATTCAGTACCATCACAGGCGAATGGAGGGAGGAAGAAGGGTGGGAACATTTCTTTACAGGTGATCTAGGGCTGCCGACCCAGTGTTCTGTGTTTGGGGAAAGACTCTACTCTGTTTTCAGCACGTGATGTCGCTGACTGAACTGCGGCAGATTAGGAGACGTGACCTGGTAAAGCCCAAGGAGTGGAGGAGTGGCCTAGTGGTTGGGGCAAGTTACCTCAGGCTGGAAGGTCGGGGGTTCAAATCCCACTAGAGGACAGCAACCTTGGGCCGGAAGGACTGCGGTTTCTAGTCCCACAGGTTCTCCTTGTGGTCTTGGGCAAGCCACTTAACTATTTTACAGGGAACATGGGCAATGGAGGGTTATCTCCAAGTTATAATGCCCTGTTCAATGTAATTTCAGTTTGTTCAATGTAAACCGCCTTGATATCATGAAAGGCGGTATATAAGAAATAAATTATTGACCCAGTTTACACGGCCCTACAGTCATTGAGGGAACATGTTTTGAAATGTCTGCATGAGCTGACTTTACTTTCTATAGAGATTCAGGTGAAGTGTGAAGCTTATGATACTGCACCACCAGCTCACACGGGGAAACTGGAGACATCAGAACAACAGGTTGAAAAAGGCTCAAAGTTGAATGTTGTTCTAATTAACAGAAATTCAAACAATACTTTGGACAATGCTCAAAGAAGATATAAATTGTATATCTGCTATAGAAATGTTTTGGAAATATAGAATGAAAATTTGAGACATGTCTCCGAAGCTTTGCCTCAAATATACAAGATTTAATATCTGCCTCAAAGGAAAATGAAAGAAATTTTAGGGGAGTCACTTGCCGCAAGCTGATGTTGAACAGTCTGGATGTTTCTCATTTTCTGCACGCATCTATGGAAACAGAAAACGTTCGTGCTCCTCTGTGAGTTTCTTTACTGTTGGAGGTGTATGAGGATATTCTGTTAAAGGTTTTCTTCCATCGTTGTGAGCAGGGCTGGACCGGCCCTTCCAATAGGCAAGATAGGTAATCGCCTAGGGTGGCAGCTGCAGCAGAAGGCAGCCAACAGCTGCCACCATCAGACTCCCCCTCCCCCCCCAAAAAAACAATAAAACTATCCTGGAGCAGCTCCCTTTTTTCTGCTATATCTGAATGTTGGCACCAAAAAGGTAAATGAAGCAGCCATGGAGCCGCATGTTGAAATGTTCTGGAAGCCCCTGTGAGTCCCACCCCCGTGGTAGTAGGAAGTATGTTGCAGATGGGGCGGGACTGGCAGAGGCTTTGAGTCTTCAAGTCTCTGTGGTGGACCCATTTACCTTTTCAGAGCTGAACTTCAGAAATAGCAGAAAGAAGGGAGTTGCTCCTGGATGGTTTGGTCGGCAGGGGCAATGGCTGAAGATTTGCTGAGGCGGTGGAGGGTGGCAACGGTCTTAAAGTGGCTAAACGGATAGGAAAGGTGATGGCAAAAGCCAGAAGGATGCTAGGCAGAGGAATGGCCAGCAGGAAAAAGGAAACGATAGTCCCTCTATATGTGTCTTTGGTGAGACCTCATTTGAAGTATTGTGCGCAATTCTGGAGAACACACCTTCAAAAGGATGGAGTTGGTGCAGAGGGTGGCTACCAAAATGGTCTGTTAAAAGACTTATTAGGTACAGACTTAAAGTTCTCAATATGTATACTTTAGAAGAAAGGCGGGATAGAGGAGATATAACAGAGACGTTTAAATCCCTCCATGGTACAGATGCACAGGACAGCCTCTTTCGATTGAAAAAAAGTCCTGCAATGAGGGGACATAGGATGAAAGCGAAGGGGGATAGACTCAGGAGTAATATATGGAAATCCCTCTTTACAGAAAGAGTGGTAGATGCATGGAATAGTCTCCCAGTGGAAGTAGTACAGACAAGGACAGTATCTGAATTCAAAAAAGTATGGAACGAATACAGAAAATCTCTAAAGGAAAAAAGGGACTGTAGTAGTTGATATGGAAGGACAGATTGGATAGGCTATATGGTCTTTTTGTGCTCTCATGTTTCTATGCATTCATTACCTGTGTTGGTAAGGATTTCTGTGCATCCTTCCTCTGCCTTTTATTTACTATGCCCTTAGGAGTATTTTTTGTTTACAGCATAAGGCAAGAGAGAGAAAAAGGAATATTTGGATTATTAGGCATGGTCCACTAATACTACTGTGTGGTTTATTGCTTTAAACCAGTTCAGTATTAGGTAAGTGTTCTTATAGTTCTAGGTTGATTGATGTATTGTTAAAAATCTGCAGCAATAAAGCTGGGTACTCACAAGCTTTTCCTTTCTGCCCCGAAAGAGATACTTCATTGCAAGCTGGAACTGCTGGGTGTCCGTTTGTCGAAACTCTGACAGTAGGAGTCTAGGTTGAGCAAAGAGACTTTCCAGATAGTTTCTTATCAATGTCTAGCACAAAATGTGAAACAACATATAAAGTATTTAAATACAGTATAGTTTAAAATAAACATTAGGCATGATGTTCAAAGGTACTTATAAGTTTAGCAGTGCATTATCCATGAATTTCAACAGCACCATTTAGATAAATGTTCTGTAAGGATTTTCAGCAACACTAACACTAGCTGGTGCCAGGCACAGAAAAGCTCAAACAGCTATACAGAGAGCGCAACTAAATATCACTTGAATTCATATATACATAGAGCAGCACTAAATATACATGAATGCTTTAAACACCATGGATAGAACTTTGTGTAAAATAAATAAAGGGATTTCTTCAGGACCTAATCATAATACCAGTGAATAAAAGAAGTGAGCTCCTGATCAAAGGCATATTAATTACACCTTCTGCCAGGGCTGGCCAAACATTAGTATGGGTTGGAGCAATGAGATTTCTACTGCTGCCTCTAAGTGTGTCATTACCTTCAGTCACTCCACTCAATGGAGCCACAAATTCTCCAGAGTGGGGGGTACTTGAGGTCTTTTGCTCTTTAGCAGTGAAGGGAGGAATGTGTGTGTGTGTGTGTGTGTGTGTGTGGGGGGGGGGGGGTGGAGGATTATGAAGGTGTTGAATCCTGCTCTGGATCAGAAGTATTTGGATTTGCTTTTGTGCCATTGGTATTGTGAGGGTCTTGACAGTATCTCACCAGCTCTTTTGAAGCTTTCTTTCAGAGGTGTGCCTGTCTTATTGAATGTGCTAATCTACAGGAACTACAGTATAAGTTTTTGTGACACTCTTATGTGCATGATGTTTGGGCTTACAAGGTGGGGCTGCAGAATTGTGACTCTGCAGACTTTCTGCACAAGCTCAGGGCATGCTGCTGCACCATTTTTGGTCTTGCTCCAAGTTGCAGAACTTTTGGAGGAAGGTACGTAGGAGGCTGGGCACCCTGCTAGGCGTGGGTCTGTCTCAGTTGGTAGGGATGTGTGATTGTTTGGACGTTATCCGGTGGGGTGGTGCTTTTCTGCCTACCAGCGGCTCCTGTGTGAACGGGGCATTATCATAGCCAAGAAACTTATTTTGCGAAACTGGATGTCCAAGGAGTCCCTGGGGATACAGCGGTGGGATCAGGCTTTGTCTAAACTGATGGAAATGGAGCGTAGGATGGCGCAGATGCTGGGCTCCAAAGCCAAGGACGCCTCTTAGCTGTCTGGGCACCTGTAATGGATTCTTTATCCCCTGGTGCAAGAGAAAGGGTGCTGAATATCTGAACTGGGTGCGAGTCTTTCCGTATGCGTGTGGTGGCAGTATTGCTGTTTGTATGAATGGTTGGGTGTAGTAGGTTAGTTGGCTGCAGGGTGGGGAGGGGTGGGGGGGTAGTGGGGTGGTTGCCTAGGTGGGATGGGGGACTTGGTGAGCTTTGGTCATGTGTGGGGGGATTGGAACCGATTTGGGGCTTTAGAGGATTCCTCTCTGTTAAGTTACAGTTCCCTTTTCTGCTTGCTTCCGGTCGGGGGTGGAGAGGGGCAAGTAGGCCTTTGTCTCTGTATTAGCTTGGGACTCTGTACACGGCCGACATGTGTGTGGATGGTTGTGTTTGGGCTTGGTTTGTTCAACTCTGGGGTGATCCTTGGGGGATCTATATACAATCTGCTTTTTTATGTTGTTGTATTTTCATCTAATAACAAGCATTGAAACCAGCTTCAGCAACAACAGCTAGCCACATTAGAATGACTAGCTGCTGTCACTGAATATGGGGCCCGATATATTTATTATAACAAACACTTGCTTCAACGGCTTGGAGACCAAAGACGGAAACTGCCTTTGGATTGAGTTTTTTTTATAGGGAGTGGGTGTTCCCTTCTCCAGGGAGTCTCCTCCCATTCTGAACTGAATGGCAAGGGGGAACCTCCCAGGATTCTGGAAGTACCAGTCCTTATCCTGTAAAAGGGTGACAATTTCTAGCAGGGATGCTAGATGGTGCTGTTGCTCCTATTAGCTGCAAAATCCAAGTAGTCTCTACACTCACTAGATTTTAAGTTGCCTTTTGAATAGCTTTTCCTTTATTTAATGTCTGCATTGCGCTTTCCTTCAGATGCTCCAAAGCAGAAACTAGAGGTTACTCTCCATAGCTGTTTAATGTAATTTGTGTAGTGCATTGTAACATTCAGACCACAAACCTGGAGGCTGCTGACAGTCATGGATGAATTCTGAGTCGACAGAAAGGACATGACTCTTAGGAACAAGTCTGAGGTCCATGAGTTAGTGCTGGGGGTGAGAAACAGAGAAGGTAAACTGGTAATAAATGAATCAGTTACTTTCCACACCACTCCTGCCCCCCCCCCCATCTCAAAAAAGCCCTCTATAGCAGAGCAGGAATGCTTATGCTTTTTGCAAGAACATCTCCTGTTCTTTCAATAAAGAAGTTGCTGGCAGATAATGATTGAAGCGCAGAGTTGTAAACTTGGGAGACCCTAGTAAAATACCTTCATCTTCAGCATTATTGTGCAACCTTCACTAGATTCCTTGGGCATAGTTCGACTTGGCCAACTTCAGTCTACAGGCCTTATAGCTGTTGCCTGCTGCCACCACTTTTTATAGAAACATAGAAACATGATGACAGAAAAAGACCACATGGCCTATCTAGTCTGTCCTGCCATAACAACAACTACAACAGTCCACTTTTTACCTTTACCTTTTTCTTCTCTCAGCGGCGGCAGGCAATGACACACAGCTAAAATACGCCCCTTAAGCCTCCTCACCGGCATGCTAAGCTGGTCTGTCCCTCCCTGCAAGAGCAGGGAGGGACAGATCTGCTTAGCATGCCAGTGATGTTGCCAGCAACTTACACATCGGACGCACCTCTTCTTTCCCGCCGCGGGGGGGGGGGGGGGGCGCACGCCCGATGTGCAAGTCACACAGGGCGCGATTTATACTAGGTACAGCCCTGGTGGGGGCTAACTCTGAACTTGCAGGTCCTGCATCCTGTAATGTGAGTGAGGATTACTTTACTGGAAGGTGGTCCCATGAGGGTGGGGAAAGCAGTACACAGCTTGAAGACTCATGTGGGGAAGGCAGGGTCTGCTCAAATCCTTTGTTGTTGTGGTGAGGTGTAGAGAAGCCCCGTCCTGGTGCCTGAAAAATAGTCACCTGGAAAGTGTAGGAAGGAAAACAGTGCTAGGACCCAGTTCCTGATGTGCTGTAGTCCAGTACTGGATTGTGATCAGCAACATTCTTGCCGAGATGTGTGAGAGTCCTCTGCCCACGCGGCTGTGAGTTGCTGCAATACTGCACTTTTAATCATGACTAAAAAGGCAATATTTCAGCACCTTCCCCTATCAGCAGCCATGCGAGTGGAGGTCTCCTGCGCAGCTTGGCAAGAGCGTTGGTGATCGGAGCACCGAAAAACATTACTCTAGAAAGCACACTATGGCTCCATCATGCAATGGGTTAAAGGTCACACTGCCCTTAAAAAATGCAACATTCTGTTGCATGTCTGGTAGCATCTTAGTTTGTTTTACTGCACTGGCTTTCTTACAACCGGGATGGAACCAGGCTGCTGGCATTAACTTTTAAAAAGGAGACAGAGCAGCTTTTAAACTACATAGTAGGGGAAAGCCAACAGTCGCCCAGGAGCACATGGTTCAGAAGGATATATCCTTGAAGGATACTAGCAAAACAGAGAAGTTAGGGCATCCTGACAGAGAGGTTCCAGTAAAGATAAAAATAACCCAGATGCCCTTCAGTACAGAACCGAAAGATTCCAAATTAAACCTATCGACTGATAACCACATTAATATGAATAAAATACAACCTCTAAAATGCCTAAATGCAAATACTAGAAGTCTGAAAAATAAGATGGAAGACTAGAATATATAGCACTAAATAAAAGGTTAGATATGATTGGCATCTCAGAGACACTGATACTTGTGTACAAACTGTATTGCAATGATAGAATAGATCATTAGTAGAGGGGTTGCACTCTATGTTAGAGAGGGCATTGAGTTACATAGGATTAAAATTTTGCAGGAAACAAAATACACTGTAAGAATCTCTATGGATAGAAGTTCCATGTAAAAAGCAGAAGGCAATGGCAGTGGGAGTGTACTATCAACCACCTTGCCAAATTGAACAGATGGATGATGAAATGCTAAAGTGAATCAGGGAAGCTAACAAAAGTAACAACACAGAAATAATGGGTGATTTCAATTATCCCGGTATTGACTGGGTCAGTGTCACAGCAGGACATGCAAGAGAGATAAAGTTTCTAGATGAAATAAATAACTGCTTCATGGAGCAGCTGGTTCATGAACCGACAAGAGGGGAAATTTTGGACTTAGTGGAACACAGGATCTGGAGTAAGAGTTAAGGTTTTGGGGCTACTTGACAATAGTGATCACAGGATGATCACATTTGATTTAATAAATGTATTTATTTTATTTAACAGGTTTATTTATATTGCTTTATCATTTCAGTCAAAGCGGTTTACTTTTTAACTTCAGCTTGGTAATGTACTTTAAACAGGGACATTAATAACTTGGAAGAAAGACAGCAAGAAAATCCACCTTTTAACTTTCAAAAGGGAGACTATGATAAAATGAGGAAAATAGTTAAGAAAAAACTAAAAGGAACAGCTGCAAAGGTTAAAGATTTACATCAAACATGGGCGTTCTTTAAAAGTACTATCTTGGAAGCCCAGACCAGATGTATTCTAAGCTTTAAGAAAAGTGGAAGGCAGGCCAAAAAACTGCCAGCATGGTTTAAAGGTGAGGTCAGAGGTTGCTGCTGCCAAAAAAGCATCCTTAAGGAAATGGAAAAATGAGCCTAATGACAAACACTGGAAACAACATAAGCATTGGCAAGTTAGGTGCAAGGCATTGATAAGGCAGGCAAAGAGAGAATTTGAAAAGAAGCTTACCGTGGAAGCAAAAAGGCATAGTAAAAATGTTTTCAAGTACATTCATAGCAAAAAAGTTGTGAGAGAGTCAGTTGGAACACTGGATGATAGAGAGGCAAAAGGGGGACTAAGGGAGGACAAGGCCATAGCGGAGAAACTGAATGAATTCTTTGCTTCAGTCTTTACTAAGATGATGTAGGGAAGTTACCCATGACTGAAATGGTAAATAAAGGTGATGTAGCAGAAGAATTTAAAGAAATATCGATACACTGGGAAGATGTATTACAAGTATTTGATAAACTGAACAATAGCAAATCACCTGGATCGGATGGTATACATCCAAGGGTGTTGAAAGAATTGAAATATGAGATTGCAGACCTACTATTAGTAATCTGTGAACTATCATTAAAATCATCTGTAATACCTGAGGACTGGAGAGTGGCCAATGTAACTCTAATTTTTAAAAAGGATTCCAGGAGATCCAGGAAACTACAGACCAGTAAGCCTGATGTAAGTACTGGACAAAATGGTAGAAACCATTATAAAGATTAAAATTACTGAACATGTAGATAGCTTTCTCCCATTAAACCATGGCTAACATGGATTTAGCCAAGGAAAGTCTTGTCTTACTAATCTGTTATATTTTTTGAAAGTGTGAATAAACAGGTAGACAAAGGTGAGGTGGTTGATATAGTGTATCTGGATTTTCAGAACACCTTTGACAAGGTCCCTAATCAGAGGCTCTTAGTGAAATGAAAAAGTCATGGGATTGGAGGCAGTGTAGCATTGTGGATCATAAACTGGTTAAAAGATAGAAAGCTCAGAGAGTAGGACTAAATGGCCAATTTCTCAATGGAGAAAGGTGAATAGTGGTGTACCCCAGGTATCTGTGCTGGGCCTGCTGCTTTTTAACATATTCATAAATGACCTGGAAATAGGAATAACGAGTGAGGTAATCAAATTTGCAGATGACACAAAATTTTTCAAAGTTCTTAAAACACAAGAGGATTGTGAAAAATTGCAAGAACACCTTGAAAAATTGGAAGGCTGGACTTTCAAATGGCAGATGAAATTTAATGTGGACTTGCAAAATTATGCACCTAGGAAAGAACAACCCAAACTATGGTTACACGATGCAAGGTACTACCTTAGAAACCACCACCCAGGAAAAAGATTTAGGCATCATCGTGGATAACATGTTGAAACCCTCCGCTCAGTGTGCAGCGGTGGCCAAGAGGACAAATAGAATATTAGGTATCATGAGGAAAGGAATGGAGAATAAAACAAAGGATATTATCATACCTCTGTATCGTTTCAAGGGGCGACCACACCTAGAATATTGTGTGCAATTCTGATTGCCATATCTTAAAAAGGACATAGCTGAATAAGGTACAAAGAAGAGTGACAAAAATAATAAAGGGAATGGAAGTCTACCCCTATGAGGAGAGGCTTAAAAGGTTGGGGCTCTTCAACTTGGGAAAGAGATGACGGAGGGGAGATCTTTATCTTTATTGGGTTGTTTAATATACCACCCAACACCGGGGCATCTGAGAGGTTTACAATAAAAATTGCACACTGCAAGAAAATGAAAGGAGAAGGAATGCCACAACAAGAGAGGAAAGGAGATGATAGAAGTCTATAAATTAATGATTGGAGTGGAATGGGCAAACGTAGATCAGTTGTTTACACCATCAAAAAGTAGAAAGACTAGAGGACACGCAATGACGTTACAATGCAACCTATTTAAAATTAATAAGAGAAAATATTTTTTGTACTCAATGTGTAATCAAACTCTGAAATTCGTTATCGGAGGATGAAGTAAAAGTTGTTAGTGTAGCTGGGTTTAAAAAAGGGTTGGACATGTTCCTGGAGGAAAGGTCCATAAACCATTATTAAAGAGGACCCGGAAAATCCACTGCTTGCCCCGAGGTGAGCATGGAGGAACCTGTGTGCCTCTTTGGGAACCTGACAGTTACTTGTGGCCTGGATTGGCTACTGTTGGAAACGGGATACTGTGCTTGATGGATCTTGATCTAACCCAGTAAGGCATTTCTTATGTTCTACAAGCGGGTATTTTGCATTAGTGCTGTTATTCTTAATTGGTGCTTTTTCCCTAGCAAAAAAAAAAAGGCTGGTAGTCATGAGCAGGGCTTTTTCATTAATACATAGGACCATGGGTCAATTTTAGTAGGCAATAAAAAAAAAAAGATGCCGGTGCGCAGTACCACCAAGCGACCTCTCAAAAAAAGTTCTGTTTCTAATTGTAGTCTGTCCCTGCATAACTGAAGTCACAGGAAATGTTACCTTCATTTGAAAAGTACCTTTGAAACTGCAGGATATCCAGAAGAGCTGAAAGACCAACATACAGACAAATAATTGTACTTCAGAGTCCAATCAGAACTAAGAATTAAATAATTCTAATTCAACAAACAGAAGGGGTGACCTGCACCGAACGGTGGGTACAACCCTAAACAAAGGCATAGACGGGTGACCTGCTCGGAGAGGCAGGTATGGCCACTTTAGCCACCTGACTGGGCAGATTAGATGAATCATATTGGTCTTTATCTGCCATCATTTATTATGGTACTATGTTAACTATAGTGTTATGTGACTATAATAGGTTTTTTCATGTTACCATTCAGATATTTTCCAGCCACAACTTCTTCCTAAAGTGGGGAAAAATGATAAAAACTTTGATTAGTTCAGAAAGTTCTTTCCTGAGGAAATAAACATAAATACCTACAAAAATACAAAATCACAAAGAGAAAAAAATAATGTGGATTTCAGTGCAGATGGATGAAAGCTTGAATGCGACTGGTGATTTCTTGCTGTAATGGGCAGCAAGAGTCTGACATCGCAGATCTTTGAAACAAAATATAATCATACCTATTTACATATGCATTAGACTAGTGTTGTAATTTTATCTTGGGCTAATGAGAGTTTGTAGCTATCTCTGGCATCTGAGGTTGCACGTTATTGATCTATTTTATTTGTATATGTGAGTTATTTCTTCATAAATTTACTTTTGTTGTCATATTGTTTAGCTTTTCTAAGGTAGAGTCCTCTAGTAGCTCCCAAGCCTATCTTGGGAAACCCCCAGCCAGGTTTTCAGGCTATCTACAATGAATATGCATGAGAGAACATTTTCATAGAATTGATGCCGTGCATGCAAATGTACCTCATTAATATTTATTGTGGATATCCTGAAAACCTGACTGGCTGGGGCCTGCGGTTCCATAGAGCACAAAGCAAATGCATCGCAGTAGGGAAACGAGGAGTCCGATGAGCGCAAATCTGCTGGGGGGCCCATAGGACGGGTTTCGAAAGCACTGCTCTAAAGAATAAAGAAGAATCTCTTTTCTAAACTAAGAGTCTTTCCATGTTGGAAGGTTTGGGGTTGTAAGGCAGTAGAGAGAGGAGGTGCATCTATTCCACCTGGATGGGAGAAGGAGATAAAAAAAAAGGAGAGTCAAGGAAAAAATGTTGGAGCTCATTTTAGAAGGTTGCCATGGCCTTTGTACACGTAAATAGGGAGTTTACACATGTAAATGCTCCGATGCATGTAAGTGAATAACTTAAGTCGCAATTTTAGAAAAGCTGCTGCTTGCGCATGCAGTTTTCAGGCCAGAAAAGCATGCACATATTTCCTTTTTAGCAAAGGAAATGGGTCTAGCTCAGAAAAAGCACACTTAAGAGTAAACTAAACCCTTCTTTGCACCTGGTGTCTGCAAGAGTGATGGGAGGGAGTGTGAGTGTGCGCTTAACTCTCTGGCATTAGAATCACTCAAAACGTTTTGTAACTTTGCTCTTTAATTGGCTCTCGTTGGATATTCAGTGGCATGAGATCCAGGATTTACATGTTCAAAGTCCCGATGTCACTCTATTTTAGTCCATGCGGTGTTTTTGTAAAGTGGCTATTCCCATTGAACATGCTGCAAAGTACTTGTGTTTTTCACATGGCCTTCAGAGCCTTTTGCAAACTACTCTGCAAATAGTGAACATCCTTTTCCTACCTAGATGATCTATGCAAAACCAACATTTTTATCTTTGACTGGTGAAGTCCCTGCACCACAGTGCTTGTGTGTAGGGTGGCGCTGGAGGAAGCTTTGGAGGGGAAGGGAGGAAAATGAACTCTTCTATCTAAGAGAGAGTGAAAAGCCAGAGAAAACTCTCAGGAACTGAATCCAGGAGGAGATGGGTCCCAAGGTTAAGGGGACAGGTGCTCGAATCCGAGACCTGACTCAAGTCCAGAGGAAATTGAGTTATCCAGAACCCAGATTCCAATAGCTGTGAGCTGAAATTATGGAGTGAGCTGTGCCTCTGGGGTGTGTGACATTGGCCTCCCATCAGGCTAGAGGTTCTGATAGGGGATTGAGACAGCCAGAGCTATTTAATTTTTATGCTGAATTGTATTTGTTGTTTTGGAAGTCATTTGAGTGTCTGCACAAAAAGATGGGATAGAGATAATACATGAAATGCAATAAATAGTGCACTTTTACAGTGTTTAGTGTGATCACAACAGATAATTTTCTGAAGGGTAGCCATGTAGTCTGGAGTAGCAAAAATGACAGGAGGTCTATTTTGCAGAAAGGTCATACATGATTGTTACAGAACTGTGCTGAATACTTCAGTGAAAAATGACTCAATACTAACCAATCCTTTTTTTAATAAAGGAGGCAAATCTGTAAAAGAAATAAGGAAATCATCACCACAGATAACAGACCGGTTTTTAGTCCATAGACTATTAAAAATATTTGACCATGAAATAAGATTCGTTGACTGTACTGAAATGCCCATGAATACCAAGTTCCAGGGACAATTAAGCAGATTCTGATTTTTGGAGAATGAAATGTATTTTACTTTGGCAAATTATAATCGGTTCCTGATATCTCTCCGACATATTCTGTCCCCTCTTCCCTATGGCTCTTCCTGATTTATTCACACCTCCCCTCCCTGCAATAGTGGCTAGGCGCAGGCTGCAGATACCCCAGCCTCTAGAGGGAGCCGTGATCTGTGGTCCCTGGCTGGCAATGGCTGATCTGGACAGAAGGGGTGGGGGATGGGGAAGGGCTCAAAATGGAGAAATAAACCTGGATAGCTGCCAATGAAGGCTGATGTCCTTTCATTTATTATATTTAATTATATCCCACCAATCTATAGTACAAAGACTGGGCAGGTAACAAACTCAGCAGGTTTAGTGTGATCAAAGGAGAGGAGGAAAACCCCCAGGCCAACCCCACCCCCTACTAGAAACCAAAAATAAAACAAACAATTCATTTAGATTTTTGTCTCACCTTCATCTAAACGCTGCTTGGCTGCAGTATCTGCGTAACTCACCAAGAGCAGGAAGAGGCAAGTTCGCACTCTCTCGCTCATTCTTCCCTGAATTTATCAGGCTGGTAAAAAAAAAAAAAGTCTGAACTATATACAAGAAATAGCTTAAAAGGTCAAAAAACATTTCCATGCAATCCTGTTGTTCCTGCTTAATACTATAACCCTTCTATGCTGACTTTCTAGAGAGCTCTTGTAGCTGAAGCTTACAGCATGTGTCTTTAATGCAGATTCAGATCTGAACTCACTTCACAGTCTGACCTGCTTAGCAAACAGCAAGTGCACTTAGCATCAGTTCAAAGCTTTTATGGGCATCAGCTTCTGAAGTTCATTCAGCTGTTTCTTCTGGTGCTCCTGGATTTCTGGGCATGGCAATATGTGCCCAGACAAACACACAAGCACAATCAGGAGCAGTGCCAGGGTGCAAGGCACCAGCCTTCTGCCCCTTTCAATTAACTTTCAGGCTGCTAGGACCCTCACCCTCAGATTTTGATAAAAGTCCACAGTCAGGATTGCTCCAACACGATTCCTGCCAGAACAACCCCATAAAAAGATAACAGTGAACATCATATGGGGGGGGGGGGGGGGTGGGATTAAAATGTGATCTGCTAACTGTGTTAATCGCAGTTGCTGGGATATTCAGTCTCTGAATATATCTGCAGACAGAGGGGAGGCATAGCCTAGTGGTTAGAGCACTGGCTTAGGAACCAAAAGACCAGAGTTCAATTCCCACCAGCACTCCTAGTGGCCCTGGGCAAGTCACCTAACCCTCCATTGCCTCAGACAAATCCAAGTTATCTTATCAGTGTCCCTGTTTAATATACATTACTAAGTTTAAGTTACAATGTAAATTGCTTTGACTAAAAGCAGTATAAAAAAACATTAAATAAATAAATGCAGCGCTAGCCAGCTTGCATGGAGGTATTTCAGGGGTAGAACAGAGGCAGCATCTGTTACCTTTTCTGCTAATGTTGGTGACCAAATACGACCTCAGCATTGAAGATCCAGGTCTTTGGCAGTGCTAGCTGCCACCACTGAATATCAGGTCCCATACTTTTAAATATTCAACTTGGTTTCATATATGCATACAGAGAGCAATTTCCAAAAGCCACTTATCCAGGTAAATAACTACTTGAAAATGGTGCATCTTCCCTGCAGGTAAAAGTAGGAACTGATGACTCTTAAGACTAACAGGCCGATGCAGAATGCCAGTGTTAGACCTGCTCTGGATGGATTGGTTAACGTTCCTGACAATGCACACATTTTAACGTGTGATGCAGGAAGGTTACAATATGCAAATGACCACTGCAATAAACCTGCCCATGCAAATGAGCCACCACAGCATTAAACAAGGAGAGCAAGCCAAACTAGCGCAGAACACCAGAAAACCAGTTTCACTATGGCTTTATCTTTTTTTTTTATGTCAGTACAGCCCAACACTGTTTTGATAGCATTGGGGGGTTTGCCCAATGCCTGATCAGCTGGGGAGATGATGATCTAGGCATCTGGGAAAGCAGCCAGTACCATCAAAATACTGTCGGGGGCAGCGTTAGAGATTTACTTCTGCTCAGACCCTGCAGTTAAAATGTTGTTGCTATGGCTGATTGTGAAATCATTTACGCCCGTCTCTGCATCAAGCATAGCCATGATTTGCATACCAGCCCAGCAGATTTAAATAATGAGTAGTCATTTAAATACACATGGCGTTAATTGGTCACTTGTTTTTTTCGCCGGCTTTTAAGTCTATTCCCTACATGGGGGGGGGGGGGGATTGTAAAAATGTGTTTAAACATACTTAAACATGGTGTTATGGGCTCCTAAAGCCTGCACTAGCTTCCTACATTAGTCTGTTAGTGTCTTGCTTTCATTGCAGCTGCTCTTTCCTGCTCCCCCCCCCCAGAAGGTGCTGCCCTAGGCAACCACCTAAACCCTTAGGACCTGATATTCAGTGGCAGCAGATGGCACTGGTAAAGTGGCTAGACCTGGGCTTGGCATTGAATAGCCAGCGTCACTGCAAGTCTCCGACACCACAGAAGATAACAGGGTAGTGGCGATATTGCACCGCTACCTGGTTAGCTTCCGCAGGTAAAACTAGGCTAGCTTTTGCTTCGCAGGTTGGTAACCAGGTAGCGGTGAAATATTGCCGCTACTCAGTAAGCGACTATCACTGCCCATGACATGCTCAGATGCCAAGCAGCTAGCGCTGGGGTGTGTAGTGGCGTTAGTTGTGGATATTCAGCAGCATCTACATGGTTTACAGGTCAGTAAACTGTGTAAATGCCTTTAGAATATCAGGCCCTTAGTTTTTATTCTAGTCCTCAAGGGTCACCATCAGGTAGGTTTTCAGGATATCCTTCATGAATATGCATGAGAAAGATTTGCATACTTAGAAGTAGTGGGCATAGAAATCTCTCTCATACATATTCATTAGGGTTATCCTGAGAAACTTACCTTAAGGACTGGGAGTGAAGACTAAAGACCTAAACCACCCAGTCTGCCTAATGATTAAGCTGCCCCTACTTCTGCTTCTTACGAGTATACTAATTGGGACCAGGGCTGGAGATTCAGCAACAGCAGCAACCACAACCTTTAGTAGGGTGAGAGTCCCTGAGGTGGCACAACAGTGACATCTACTGGCTGGCCAAGAGCACACCCGTGATAGAATCTGGAGGGAACTGCTCTCTCCCTGCTACTCAACTACAGCAGTGTTTCTCAAGCTGGTCCTGAAGTACCTTCTAGTCAGCCAAGTTTTCAGGATAGCCATGAGATAAATGTGCATGCAGTGGAGGCAATGTGTATAGAGCTGTATTCGATATCCTAAAACCTTCAATGGTTAAAGGGTATCTCCAAGACTGCAACAGGTTAAAAACAGGGGAAAATCCCATAAATATTTCTATTTTAGCTCATGTTTTTCCAATATGGTTTATGTCTTATGGTTTAATTGCAGTTACTATACTGCCTTTCAGGGTAAAGCAAAATGGTTTACAAGTCTAAAAACAAGAGAGAAAGAAAATAACTCCAGTGTCTGAGATAAGAAAGAGGTGAAAAAAGGGCGCTAGTCTTAGTATAACCCAGGGGCAGTGACCACTCCCGACTAGCCCAGAGTCCTCAGGAATCACTGAATGCAAATTCAAAAAGATAGGTTTTTAAACCAGCTCTGAACTTTTTGTAGGATGGTTCAAGGCATAACTGTGGCTGTTCCAGAGGATGAAGGCCCTGAAAAAGAAAGCAGATTGACGGGTGGTTTTGAATCTCGCTGTAGAAGGTGCGATTGGCTTGCATGAATTCACTGGCATGCTCAAGCAGGGGTTTGCAGCATAAGGAGAGAGGATAAATAGTCTAGTGCACCGGTATATAGTGCTTTGTAGGTCAGCACCCGAAGATTGAACTGAATCCGAGACTGGGAGCCAGTGGTGCTGTATTAGGAGGGAGGAGGCGGCGGCAGCAGCAATGTGATCATATTTGTGGGCATAAAAAAGGATCCTGACTGTGATGTTTTGAACGGTTTGTAGATGTTTTGGTTCTGATGTGAGGAGACCGGTATAAGTGGCACTGTGGTAGTCTAACCAGGAGATGACAAAACATAGGACCAGGCTGTTTGAGCTGCGGTAGCAAGAAAGGAATGAATAGCATGGGATCATCTCAAGGCCAGGAAAACGTTTCTAACTGCAGCACTGATTTGGACATGCATCGCGAGCTCAGAGTCAAGTAGAAAGCCCAGGTATTTGAATGGGGGCCCAAGTTTGATGGGGGAATTTGAAGAAGAGCAGCCAGAGTGGGAGCAGTGCAGCCAAGTTGTCGTGGTTTTACTAGCATATAATTTAAGATAACACAGGTACACTACCAAAAAACTGCCTCCAGTTTTGCAACTGATTCCTATAGATTTTGGGGTGCTGAATCCAGGAAAAATAGCCAAAATGTTCCATCACGTCACGTTTTCTTGCAAAATTAGATTTCTTACCCATATAAGGAATGTTCACATAATTTCTTTTTAGCCGACTGCAGTTTATTTTCTTGGCCCAAAATAGAGGCTGTAATGGTTAACTAACTAGAAACACTCCCTCATGATATTTTAGAGTGTTTTGTATTCATTTTATAATTAACAGGACAATTGGGAGGCGGGGGGCTAAATCCAGTACTCGCGCTGGCGCATGTTCTTTCCTGTTCGCCTCGCCTCGTTCACTCGCTCGCTCAAACACGGTGGTTGCGACATGAACGTTCCTGTCAAATTTCAGTTTCTTGCAAGTTCATTATTACCTTTTGTTTGCTCAGTCGTAATCCAGCTTTATTCCGAAGTGGTTCACTACAGTTGTAGTTTGCAGTGCTGTGTATTTGTGATGGCTCACAGAGCCAGAGGTTGCGTCAACTCTCCGGACAGTTTTTGTTTTATTTGTGGGGAATATGCCGTGAAAAAGCGGCAGAGGAACATTTCTGCATTTATTAAAAAAGTATATTTCGCCTATTTTGGTTTGAAGTTAGGCGATCAAGACAAACCGTGGGCTCCTCACAAAGTGTGCAAGACATGTGAGGAAGATCTACGCTTATGGATGAAAGGTAAAAAACAAGCATTTCGTTTCGGAATACCTATGATGTGGCGTGAACAAAGAGACCACAGCAGTGACTGCTATTTTTGCTCTTGCATTGTGAAGGGATACAACTTAAAAAATAAGAACGTAATAAGTTACCCCAACCTTCCCTCAGCAATTAGGCCTATGCCTCATAGCAACGAAGTACCTGTGCCTGAACCACCAAAATCTTTGGATCATATTTGTGTGGACGGTTCTGATCATGATGAGACTCATCAGATGGCTTTTCCCGATGAGTCCAGTACTTCCGAGTTTGAAACTGAACCAGATCCGAAACCTGAACTTTTCTCTCAAGCTGAATTGAATGATTTAGTCCGGGATTTAGGACTCCCAAAAGATGCTGCCCAACTGCTAGGTTCTCGGCTTAAACAGAAAAAACTATTGTCACCAGGAACAACTTTTTATTGGTACCGCAACCGCGAGACACAATTTTTGAAGTATTTCAGCAAAGAGGAAGATTTGGTATTTTGCAACGATATATACGGAGTGATGGAAAAGTTTAAACTCAAGTATGATCCTGCTGAATGGCGGCTGTTCATTGATTCGTCAAAAGACAGCATAAAAGGTGTTCTTCTTCATAATGGCAACACATTCGCTTCAGTTCCTATTGCTCACTCTGTTATTCTCCAAGAAAAATACGAGAATTTGGCCCTGATTCTTCAGAAGATTCGTTATGATGAGCATAAGTGGATGATTTGTGGAGACTTTAAAATTCTATCCATGCTATTAGGGCAGCAATCCGGTTTCACCAAATATCCCTGTTTCCTTTGCTTGTGGGATAGCCGGGCCCGCGACCTACACTGGGGGAAAAAAGACTGGCCAATTCGGGAGTACTTGAGACCCGGTGAGAAAAATGTTCTTCATGAGAGCTTGGTACCTCGTGATAAAATTCTATTACCACCTCTCCACATTAAGTTGGGTCTCATTAAGCAATTCATCAAGTCCCTTCCAAAAGATGGTGAGTGCTTTCGGTACCTTTGCTCAAAGTTCCCCCGACTTTCTGAAGCAAAGCTAAAGGAAGGAGTGTTTGTTGGCCCTGATATAAGGAAACTCATTTCAGATGGAGCATTCGCTGAAACGATGTCTGAGAAGGAAAAAGAAGCCTGGGATTCCTTCAAGGATGTTGTTCTCAAATTCTTGGGGAACAGGCGGGATGAGAACTATAAGGATATTGTTGCCAGGATGCTCAATGCCTTCAAAGAACAAGGCTGTAACATGAGCCTGAAAGTCCATTTCTTGCACTCCCATGTGAACTACTTTCCCGAAAACTTGGGGGCGTACAGTGAAGAACAAGGTGAAAGGTTTCACCAGGACATCAAGGACGCAGAGAGAAGGTACCAAGGAAGATGGAACACCACTATGATGGCTGATTTCTGCTGGTTGCTGCTGCGGGAAACCCCAGATGAAAAATATGCCAAGCAGCGCACCAAGAGAAGCAGTCGGGGGAAGAAGAAACGGGCCCACCAGGAGATTGATTGACCCAAGAATGACTTTAAAATCTAAACTGTGTTGACAAATATCGTGTTTTTACTAAACTTTGAAATAAAAATTTGCTAGTTATTACCACAGTGTCGGATCTCATTTATTAGAATTTTATTTTCACACCATCGGGTGTTTATCTTCATGTATTGCAATGGTGCGGTTTGCGTTTTCTATTCTTACATACATACCTGTACAACATTTTTTGCACATTTCTTTGCTTTGCTTTGTGTCTAACCTCGCTCTTATATGCTCAATGTTTGTGCACATGTATGTGGCTGTTTTAAGTGCAGACAATTTTGCTACCATCACAGTGTGTTTTGTTGACATTACTCTATTCTTATGTGCTGCCTTGTTACAATTTTCTTTATTCTTATTTGAATAACTACTAAACAATTAGTATAAAGAATTCATCCAAGAAACTTTTATCTCGATCGCACTCAATCTGAAACGTTCACCTCAAACTGCTAACCTAAAGGACAGACTAGATGGGCCTTGTGGTCTTTTTCTGTCATCATGTTTCTATGTTTCTAATGTAGCAAAAAATCTGTACGTGATGGAGCAAATTGGTTACCAGATTTGGATTCAGCGCACCAAAAAATGTAAAAATCAATCGAAACATTAGAGGCAGTTTAAAAAAAATTTTTTTTAGTGTACCTGTGAATTGGACTTAAGCCGAGAGTGGCTTTAGTAAGAGTGGTTTATAATAAAGTAATGAGACTGAGGATCAAGGTAAGAAATGAGAAGGGTGTCAGCATAATAAGCACCGATATCAGGTTAGAAACAAAAACATGACAGCAGGTAAAGACTATATGGCCTATCCAGTCTGCTCTTGGATTAGTGCTGCTAAGGAGCTGAGGAAGATGTTAAAAAGAAGGGGAACTCGGTAGGGCACTAAGACAGAATGTCAGAGGTTAAGGGTAAAGAGGCTGAAGAGGAGACGCCAGTTGATACTAGAAAAGAACGATTAGAGACTGATTATGTAGTAGTAGTTCACATATCAGCTTATGGCACTAGAAGCCCAGAAGAGGCCGTTTTTGAAGGGAAGGTTTGCCCTAGAAGTTTCCCTCCTGCTTCTCTGAGCTTCAAGCTTCAGAATCATCCTCCATTGGGCATCAATTCAGTGAACCTTCATTTACATCTACTTGAAAATTTTCCCATTTTTATACCCCCTTACAACTCAGCCCAGCCATTACAGTGATAATCCTCAGACAGAGGCCACAAACTGTAGCTTGTAGCTCCCTCTGGAACCACTTAATATTTATTTAGTCATTTAATTTACCCCCATCCTAGCAAAAATGGCCTCTAAATCTGGCCAATAGGTGTCTCTGCTGAGCAATAGCTCAGAATCCCTACCCGAGCCCTGGCCAGCCTGGGGAGCAAAAACCTAGCTCAGAAATTGCACCCGTGGCATAGCACTCTCACTGGGCTATCTTTAGTAGAGGCTAATCTAACTGGCATCAGGAGGAAACAGTTGGGCCAAAATAATTAAACCAAAATACTGTTTCTTGAATTTTATTTTATCTTTTGATGTTTGATTATAAAATGCACAACAGCTCAATGCTATTAAGTGAAATAGCCTAGAATTTACAACAGAATGTTGGGAACCAGGGTTCAAATCCCTCCTCTCATTGATACTTCTTGTGACCTTGACCCGCCATTGCCTCAGGGACTACCTTGAATTGCAAGCTCTCTGGGACAGAGAAAAAATGCCTTCTGTACCCGTGTAGCTTTCATTGATCTTGGGTTTGAAAAGATGAGTAATCAAATGCAAAATCCTGGAGGTTTCAGGCTTCTGGCCTTTTATTTTCAAACACTAAAGCGTTGTAAGACGAGCCAGCTGCATTGTTCTAGCTCTGCCAAAAATCTCAGAAAGCATTTTACCCTTTTCGTTTAAAGTGGTCACTCTGCAATTCCGCTTCCCTAATTTGGAAATATCCCATTTCTCAGACAAGGACATCCCTTGTAATTTCTTCTGGATGTTTTCTGCTTTTGTCTAGAGAGCATTGGCTCTAGGATAAGTCCCAGAGGTTTTTGGCTGTGCCTGGATGCGTAGAACCACCAGCAGGGAATAAATACATTTGAACATGCTTTTTTTGTCCATGTTGACTTTTTTTTCCCAGTATTTTGAACATTACATTCAAAATATTTGAAAAGAAACAAAGAAATTGGTTTTCCTTAACTGAAAAATTAAAAAATAAAGAAAAGAAAAATACTGCTGTAATTTCCAATCATTTTGCATTAAGGGACATGATTACTAAACTGCGCTAAAGGTCAGTGTGGTGTTTCTTGCAAGCTAGCATCATGCTTAAAGCACAGGGCAGCACAGTAAACATTAGCATTGCATGGGGCAGTGAGTGGGCGGATTAGGGGCAGAGTGTGGGTACTGACAGAATATCACAGTTAACGTGGCCATCAGTGGCACACTCTAATCATGATTGCTCCATTAATGTGGGGGCAGTTATTCTTTATTCAAAACATTTGATATACTGCCCATTGCCGGAGCGTCAAAGCGGTGTACAATAATAACCAAGTGCAACTAGTGAAGGTAAAGGAGGAAGAAGGAACACCATCAGTATGATAGGAGAGCCAATAGAAAAGAAGAGAGGAGGATAGTAAGGACAGCGGTAGACCCAGGGGGACGCTACAGATAAAGACCAAGACTAGAGGTGGTAGACCGGACTGGTGGGGGATGGGAGGGGCTGTAACCTGAATACCAGAGAATGGAAGGCGATATTGCAGAGGAGAGTAGCTCAGTGGCATCTTGGTGAATGGAAATCGGGAGGAATAGGGAGATCATAGGCCTGGCAGTAAAGGTGGGTCTTGTGAAGGGCCTTGAACCGGGAAAAGGATGCTTCAGTACGGAGAAGGTGGGGCAGAGAGTTCCAGAGGGCAGGACTCAAGAAAAAAAAGCAGCATGACGGGTCGATTCGAGGTGGGCCTGGGCAGGGGACAGAAGGAGGAGACGATTACCATGGGCTGAATGAAGTAGACGGGGAGTTGGCTGGAGGTAGATGATGTCGGCGAGGTACTGGGGTGTACTGGTGTGAAGAACCTTATGAGTAATAGTGAGAAGCTTGTACAGGAAATGAACTTTGATAGGAAGCCAGTAAAGGGAAAGAAGACAGGGAGTCACATGATTCCGAGGGGAGGAGTGAGTGAGAAGACATGCAGCTGTGTTCTGAACTAGTTGGAGCCGACGAAGCTGATATTGGGGAAGACCTGCGAAAAGTGAATTGCAGTAATTGAGTCGAGAAATCACCAAGGAGAGGGAACAAGAGTAATAAGAGAGGAGAGGGGAAGAAAGGGACGAACAGCCACATTCTCATAAGCTGGCAGTAAGTGCACCCATGTTAGATGTGCTGGCTGGTTGGTGCAATTAGGTGTGTGTCTTTCCATGGAAACTGCAGGGGGACGTGCCAGATACCCCCCCCCCCCCAACAGCGCAGGTATACACCACCTCCTAGGCTAATTTGGGGGGCTTACCATGCACTAACTTAGCACATTTTAGAAAACACAATAGAGAGACAGGTCAACGTAATTAATAAACTCTGTCATAGCAGAGGTATACTGCTACACATCCTAATTACTAAAGTGCCCTATCTTATTAGCACATGCGAATGCTGTTAATACATCATTAGTAAATAGGTTCCATTGCATAAAACGGGACCAGAGGTCAGTAACACGTTTATGCATATTTGTATGTGCTATTGCAGTAGTGCACTTCGGTAAATTGTGGCCAAAATGTGTAAAAAAAACAAAAACCTAACTCTCTTTTTCTTGGTGTTTCGACTTTCTTTTGGGATAGCACTTCTAGAATTCTTCTAGTTTATTCCAACATGGGTTATCCTAGTCATGATAACTCTACTCTTTAATTTATTGATACCTTATATGCCAACCCCTTGAACAACATGACAATCAAGGTTGATGATAGTTATAACAAATTCATTATTAGAGTGATAAAACCAAATGATTGCAACAATAAAACTGCTGCCATTGGAAAAGGGACCTCCAGTGGAAGATGTTAAAGAGTAGCAATAAGTTAGATTCTTCTAAATTTCAAGTTGCTTATGATTCTTTGTGGATTTTAGATACGGATTTCATATTTGATTTGTGGTCTTTCCAAATTCAAGCTTAAGGAGAGAGCTACATACAAACATTGTAGGTATTTCTCTACCCAAGTGGATTTACAATCTAAATTTCGCATCTCAGTCATGGAAGGTTAAGTGACTTGTTCATCGCAAATTTGAATCCTGGCTTCTCTAACTACAAGAATCAATTGCTTTCTTGTTTTAAATATATACATGTCTCCTGTATGGTTCTGTGGCCCCTGGGGCTCTACTAAGGTAGTTATCCGTTTCTCTATTTTATTTGGCAAGTATCCTGCGGAGAGGAGATTTCATAGGTGATGATGCAGGGGTAATTAATGATCCGTCATGCCTTTTATTAACGTTACAATGCCACTAAGATGCTTTCATAGGGTTCTAAGGATCAGCATAGCAGCACCTGTGATTTACTTTTCAATGACAAATTTTCAAAGCACCTAAACACCAGTTTCTTGTGAGAAATTAAATATAAATTAAGCTTAAAGGGGGATACTAAGAATTTTGATGACAATTTGCAGATTACGAGCACATTCGTGCATTTCAGCTGTTCAAAACTTGGCAAGGGCTAGGAAAACAATCACAGAATATTTAGTTACCTAGAAATTGCCCTGCGTCCTTTTATTCCACTTTAGATAGAAATTCACTTTTCCTTGTACATTAACAAGCGTTTCTGGCACACAGAGGCAGAAATAGCTACCTACATGTGAGATCACTGCGAATTTGCTTCGGTTCAGCATTATCACTAGTACCCCCACTCTTACAAAGGCTCTAAGGGACTCCACACACACGTTTACCTGTGGGCAGAAGCTGCTGGAGTTTAGCAGACAGGTGCAAGATCCTTTCCCTCGCCAGCAGAGCAATGCTCAGGTAGGTCTGGGTGCAGACAATATTTAGCTTCTAACTTTAATCAGGTCAGTGATGTCATCAGGGGATCAGATGAAGTTGCCCTTCCCCCACACAAAGAGAGACAAAGGTAGGGTCCTGGGATTGGGCTGTGGTCATGTGAAGAGAAGCACCTCTTTTGCTCCTATTCATTCTCCTACAGTGTTACCCAATGCCTATCTACCTATCATTTGGTCAGATATCTCCCATTTAGAAATACCTTATGAGTTCGCTGTTTAGTTTTGTGAACATGGTGGAAGCTTGGTGCCACAAAATATAGGCAAGAGGGTTGTGTACCAAGTATCAGATTTGCAAAATATCACAGTGAAGCTGTAGCTGATTCCAGGGATCTATGATAGAAGGATAAATTCCTTTCCCCAATCAGCTCTTTCCAGGACGGGATGCTGCAAAGATCCTCTTATCCCTTTCTCTGTCTCAAATGGCACAAGACTGAAAATTAGTACCAACACTCTTTTCTGTTGTCTTTTCTGGGATACCCCTGGATGCCGTCTAGGGCATGGATTGGGGGAGTTTATAATCACAATCATACAGGGGATTATTCAACCTGAAAACCACCTATTACTACTGAGCATTTGTATAGCCTACAAGATGTATGCAGCGCTGCACAGACATGTGAGAGACGGTCCCTGCTCATCAGAGCTTACAATTTAGTCAAGACAGACAACACAGTAGGTTTAGACAGGGAAACATCTAGGGGGAATGGTATGGAAACACAGAGCAAGTCAAGGCAAAGGTGGTGAACCGCACGTTCAAGTAGTTTAGAAACAAGGGGGAGGAGGGAGATGGATCGACAGTTAGGAGGACAGGTAGGATCGTGAGAGTTTCTGAGGAGAGATATGGTTTCAGCTGTTCAACAAGCCACAATTTATAAAAGATGATTTTCTGACTTTTGCATTTTGTAGTTAAAATGTACCCATAGCATCTATCAAAACTCCCCGCTTCCCAGTTAAGTTCTTGAAAGCGATATCTTCCCCATCCCTGCCCCGATTTGGGTTTTTTGCAGCATCCTATTCCATAGGAATTCCCCTAAACCAATCATCTCAGACGACTTCTCAGCATTAAGCCATAGGCCACTAACATGTAACCAACCCACCACTTCAAATAAAGTATAGTATGATCAGGAGCTGCACCCAGAGGCACCAATATCCAAAATATCATCTTCATAAATAAATGGCAGCAACTCCCACTTAATGGATAAGTTGCTCCAAGGGTTGCAAAAAATATTAAAAAACAAAGGTGAAAGGGAGGATTCATGTATTAATTTTAAAAAAATTATATGCTGCCATTCACACTTTGCTTGCTGGTTTACAACATACATATAAAATAAATAAAATGGATATATAAGTAGTAAAAACCTTACATATAAAACAATTACAACAAATCATTAAGAACAAATTCATAAAGCAAAGCCTCCTCATATTTCCTAAACTTCAGTCAATCCCTGTTAGCTGCAACTCCAGATGTAAATTTTTCCATAAAATGGGGGCAGAACTGAAAAATGCCCCAAAAATGGGCATCTCCTCAGTGGTATTATGATGATGATGATGATAAAATATTTATCTCCTGCCTGTCATTACACTTCTAAGTGAATTACAGTGTGGGACATGCATTCAGGTTCTGAAACTTTAAACTGATGAACTACAATATTACTGTTCTCTATCAGACAATAAGCATTTCCAATCTTTGATGTCTCTGACTTGAAGGATACTACCAAAAGCAGAGAGGTTCCAAAAAAGAGTAAAGTAGCCCAAATGCCCTCGAGTATGGAGCAGACAGAGCTTAAAGATACCAAATTACCCATGTCTACCAATAGCCAAATTAAAATGAATAAAATACAGTCTCTAAAATGCTTGTATGCAAATGCTAGAAGTCTAAAAATAAGATGGGAGAGTTAGAATATATAGCACTAAATGAGAGGTTAGATATGATTGGAATATCAGAGACATGGTGGAAGGAGGACAACCAGTGGGACACTGATACCTGGGTACAAACTATATCGTAATGATAGAGCTGATCAAATTGGTGGAGGGGTTGCACTCTATGTTAGAGAGGGCATTGAGTCAGAAAGGATTAAAGTTTTGCAGGAAACAAAATTTGCTGTAGAATCTCTATGGATTGAAATTCCATGTAAAAAGGGGAAGGCGATGGCAGTGGGGGTGTACTATCGACCACCGGGCCAGAATGAACAAATGGATGATGAAATGCTCAAAGAAATCAAGGAAGCTAACAAAAGTTACAGCGCAGTAATAATAATGGGTGATTTCAATTACCCCGGTATCGACTGGGTCAGTGTCACGGCAGGACATGCTAGGGAGATAAAGTTCCTAGATGAAATAAATGACTGCTTCTTGGAGCAGCTGGTTCATGAACCGACCAGAGGGGATGCCATCTTAGACCTAGTCCTTAGTGGAACACCAGATCTAGTGCAAGAGATAAGGGTGTTGGGGCCACTTGGCAATAGTGATCATAGCATGATCGCCTTTGATTTAATTAGTGGAGTAGGGATAGTATGGAAATCCACAGTACTACCTTTTAACTTTCGAAAGGGAGACTATAATAAAATGAGGAAAATAGTTAATAAAAAAATAAAAGGAGCAGTTGCAAAGGTTAAAGACTTACATCAAGCTTGGGTGTTGTTGAAAAATACTATCTTGGCAGCCCAGACCAGCTGTATTCCACACTTTAAGAAAAGTGGAAGGAAGTCCAAAAAACTGCCAGCATGGTTTAAAGGTGAGGTCAGAGAGGCTGTTGTTGCCAAAAAGCATCTTTCAGGAAATGGAAAAAAGAGCCAAACGACGAAACCTGGAAACAGCACAAGCACTGGCAAGTCAAATGCAAGGCATTGATAAAGCAGGCAAAGGGAGAATTTGAGAAGAAGCTTGCTGTGGAAGCAAAAACGCGAAATAAAGATTTTTTTCAAGTACATTCGTAGCAAAAAACCTGTGAGAGAGTCAGTTGGTCCATTAGATGATAGAGGAGTTAAAGGGGCACTAAGAGGCGACAAGGCGATAGCGGAGAGACTGAATTAATAACCAAGGCAGGTCGGACCCGGTGGTACCCTGCTCCTCCCCCTCCCCCCCCTCAACCCTTAATTCCTCCTTCTCCCATTCTCACCCCAGACAATAACTTGGCTCGAAATGGTCGCAGCTTTTATTAACCAAATTATAACATTCCAAACATTGCTTAAACCATACAACCATTACATAACAAACCCCCGAGTAGGATGAGCCCTCACCCGCCCTATTACTAGCAAGGTGAACTCATTCCACTCCCGCCACGGCCGAGCCAGCGGCAAAGCCAACCCCCCCCTTTTCCCCGGCCTCGCCATATTACTAGCAAAGACCGGCCAGGGTACATCCGGGTTGGGGGCGACCGCCCCACCCCAATTCCAGCTTAAGGCTCCGGACCCCGGAAACCTCCGGGATCCCGCCCCCCCACCAGCTGCGACAACCCAACCCAATGCCCACAACAGCAAGGGCGGGCGGGTGGGACGACGGACCTCTCTCCCCGCTGCTGGTCCCCGAGAGACCGTCGCCGCTGCGCGCCCCCTTTTAAATCCCCTACTGCCTCGCACCTCTCATTGGCTCGCCCCCAACTCTTCCTCGGGGCGAGCCAATAGATTTAAATTATGCCCGCGAGGGCCCTCCCCTCCCTGACCGTGGGCAGGGTCCCCGCACCGGGCCGCGCGCCTGGTTACCTTCGGCCGGGGGGACCAGGCCCCGCGGCCTCACCATAACCAAGGCAGGTCGGACCCGGTGGTACCCTGCTCCTCCCCCTCCCCCCCCTCAACCCTTAATTCCTCCTTCTCCCTTTCTCACCCAATAATCAGTCCAGACAATAACTTGGCTCGAAATGGTCGCAGCTTTTATTAACCAAATTATAACATTCCAAACATTGCTTAAACCATACAACCATTACATAACAAACCCCCGAGTAGGATGAGCCCTCACCCGCCCTATTACTAGCAAGGTGAACTCATTCCACTCCCGCCGCGGCCGAGCCAGCAGCAAAGCCAACCCCCCCCCCCCTTTCCCCGGCCTCGCCATATTACTAGCAAAGACTGGCCAGGGGTCATCCGGGTTGGGGGCGACCGCCCCCGCCCCAATTCCAGCTTAAGGCTCCGGACCCCGGAAACCTCCGGGATCCCGCCACCCGGCGTAGAGCGCGCTTGCGCATCTACGCCGCCCCCCCCCTAAGCTGCGACCATCGAGCCTCCGGCTGAACTATGCATTCCAAGGCCTCCTGCCAGTCATTTAACAGGAGGTCCACTCCCACAGGTGATAAATGCACCCCATCCGTGCGATAGAGTCCAGCGCAGTCCACATCCACCCAGGGGTGCATAATCTGATACCCCCCTTGCTGACAGACCCACCGCCCGATCTGTCGATTGACCTTTGCCAACCCCCGGGACCAACGCCGTTGCTGTCGGCAAACAGGCCTTGGAATTATGTCTGACCACATTAACTTAACCTGTGGAAACAGTCTATACACTATTGCAAAATCCCGCTTTGCCGCTCGAATGATCTGCTTACAGGTCCATCCATGCAGATCATTTCCTCCAACATGCAGCAGGATCACAGCGGGCTCGGCTCTCACCCGGCTATGGTGTCGAAGCAACGGTAACAGCTGCGGCCACCGCAGACCACGCTCACCCAGCCATAGAAGCGACACCAAAGCCGGGTCAAGTCCCAAGTTAGACCCCAGCGGTCGTTCAGCTGCCTGCAGCCCCGCCCAATGCACGAATGAATGCCCGATCATCCAGCATATTTGCGGGCACCTGAAAAAGAAAGCACAGGTTAGTGACAGGACCCCCCGTTCCCCTTATAAACGGACATAACCTTTAAATGCCTGCGACCGCCACCTGCCAATGCTCTGAATCGCCACCTCTGACAGTCCAGCCGCAGTTGCGCTTGTCGCCGCTCCAATGCGGAAGGAATGCGGAGCGAAGTGTACCGGATCCATTCCCAATCTCTTAATGGCCAAGCGCAGCACTGCCGCCACTTGAAATCGGGTCACCCACCCCGCATTCTCGTGCAAGAAAAACAAGTGATCTGCAACCGGGCGCCTCGCTAAATATGCCCGCACAGCCTCCACAGGGCAAGTCGGCAGGGATACCACCTCCCTCAGCACCACCCACAACCCCTTGCCCAATTGATCGGTCTTTGACTTCGCCAGCCGGACCCGCAGCTGCCCGTTTCCAAGCTGCACGTGCTTAAACAATAGTCCCCCCGCCCGCTCTGCCCTGCCCGAGCTGGCCACCAGTTCCCCAACCCGAAAGGCCCCAAAGAAGGCCAAGCAAAAAATTGCCTTAAACAGAACCGCCTCGTAGCGTGACTCCGCCACACTCGGCAGTGTCTCGCCAAAAGATCATGAGTCACTGGCAACCGTGAGTCCCGGGTAGGCGGGCTCCCTCTATCCCAGCCTCGAAGCAGCCGCTGTACCAAAAATCCAGGCTTCCCCGACACCCAGCCTGCCGCTCTGGCAAAGAAGGTAAAGCCCGCCAACCGCCTACGCAGTGCTGCCCGGGACGTGCCAGTGCACTTCGCCTCCACTACATAGCGACCCAATAAACAGTCAACCCCGGCTCCGGGCCGCCAGCCGCGCAACTCCAAGTAGCCAAGCACAGTGTCAAATCCTTTCTGGTAAGCCACCCAAGTAGACGGAGCCAGAGAATTCTTCAACAGTCGAACCATCTCCGCTGGCCACTCGTCCATAAATGCTCTGGAACCTTCAGGCCTTCCTCGCTTGCCTCCGGCGCCAACGTCCGGAACAGATCCCACTTGAAACGAGAAATAGCATCGGCAATGCGATTAGTGCAACCCGGAATGTGACGCGCCTTCACCGCGACATTTAAACGCAAACACTCGAAAACTATGTCCCGCATCAAACCCGCTACCAACGAACAGCACGGCGTGTACCGGTTGACTACCGCCACCACCGCCTCATTGTCACACCACCACGTCACTCTGCGGTTCCTCAAGCATTCCGGCCACAAGTGCAAGACGACCAACCACGGGAACAGTTCCAAGAACGTGATGTTGCTAGTCAGTCCCGCCGCGTGCCAGGATTGGGGCCATTGCGCAGCACACCAGTCACCCCTAAAGTAAATCCCCAAACCCTTACTGCCTGCCGCGTCCGTATAAAGCTGCAAATCAACACTGGATACCTCCTCCTCCATCAGAACAGATACCCCATTAAAGTCCCCAAGAAAAACATCCCAAACCCTCAAATCAGCCTTCATGACCTGCGACATTCGAATACGATGATGCGGCTTGCGCACCCCCGCCGTGGCCTGGCTGCCGCCAAGCGACGCATAAACACCCTGCCCATTGGAATGACCCTGCATGCAAAATTCAACGATCCAATCAAGATTTGCAGTTCCTTCAGAGATAACTTGTTAGACGCTAACCCATTCGCCACCAGGACCCGCAACTTGAACACTTTGTCCATCGGAAGTCGCGCCACCATTCTGACCGAGTCTATCTCCACCCCTAAGAAAGTGATACAAGTGGCGGGACCCTCTGTCTTGTCCTCTGCCAGCGGAAGCCCACACTCCCTTGCCAAGCTTAGAAAACCGTCCATCAACTGTTGACACTCCCCCGAACCAGCCGCCCCAACGAACAAAAAATCATCCAGATAGTGTACAACATTCCTAACACCCACCCGCCGTACCAAAGTCCAATGCAAAAAGGAGCTAAACATTTCGAAGTAGGCACAAGACACCGAACAGCCCATTGGCATGCACTTGTCCACATAAACTTCATTCTCAAACGAAAAACCCAGCAAATGAAACGAAGACGGATGTACCGGCAGCAAACGAAAAGCCGATTCGATATCTACTTTTGCCAACAGAGCCCCTGGGCCACACCGTCTCACCAGACCCACCGCCTCGTCAAATGACGCGTAGCGGACCGCGCACAGCTCTTTCGGAATATGATCGTTCACAGAGTCCCCCAATGGAAAGGAGAGGTTATGTATCAAACGAAATTTCCCCGTCTCCTTCTTTGGAATTACCCCTAATGGGGAAACCACCAGATTCTCCACTGGGCGGCTCCGCAAACAGGCCTGCAATTCTGCCCAAACGCAACTCGACCGCCAATTTCTCCCTAACCACCGCCGCCAAGCGACGCACTGACGGCGAGTTACGCGCAGCCCTACCCGCTATAGTACCTTGCACCGGAATAATGAACCCTTCAAAAAATCCACGCCTCAACACTTCCCTCTCCCGCCTCCGCGGATAAGAACACAGCCAGTCGCCGATCACCTCCCGGGAAAGTGGGGAGGGCGCCAACCCTGCCAAATCGTGATTACTTGTTGGCTGGGGCCGGAGGGGGGGCCCCACCCTTTTTGAAACATTTGAGTGCGGAATGCCCGCCCCTGCAGGCCGCACATGCGTGCCTGAACTTGCAGTCAGGGAAAGGGCACGAGGACCTGTTGAAACGCCAACAAATGTCCCCTTGCCCCCCCCTGCCTTCTGCTGCACTGCACCATTGTTTGCACGAAAGGGCCGCCCCGCGCCCCCCAAGCCGCCACCCACCCCACGCCCCCCTGCCACTCCGCCCCCCCCGTCCCGACGGACATCTGGGTTAACCACAAGCTGATATCCTGTGTTCCCCAGGTTAGCCCCTTGCTCTCCTCCATCTTGTCATGGAACTTCTCGTCGTAATTCAGCCACGCAAAACCGCTATGGGTCTGCGCAGCTTCTACAATAGAGTCCGCGTACGCCAAAAGCATCCCGTAATCCCCTGGCGCCTGCCGCCCACAAACACTCGCCAATCTTAAAAAGGATCAAACCCAATTAAGAACATTCCGTGACACTTTCTTGACGCGACCCGCCTTCTCATCTTCCTTCCGCTTCTTCCTACTCTCCCCGGACCGCCTCCGGCCCTCCAACAATCGAAATATATCGATATACCTCCTCTTCCATATCTTGCGTCGCAAATGTCGCGGCACCCCTTCCCACAACTCAGTGAATGCCACCGTCGTAGGAACAACCTTTCCACCCGAGGGCCCCAAAGGCTCACCACCCTGCCCTGCACGGGAAGGCGCACTCGAGGATGACGATGTGGATACCGTGGACGACGACGAACCCTCTGAACTGTGCTGCCGGCATCTTACGTGCCGACGCTTACGCTTAGCCTTCCGTCCCCTTTTATCGTGCCCCTCTGATTGTTCCATCCCACCCCTCCCATTGCCCTCAGACAACTCACCCCCAGCACCTCTGACGCTGGCCGTCAGATCCTGGCGCAAGCCGTCTTGTTCTCGCCTCCCCACACCGGCTGTATGAGCCCCCATCACGCTCGCCGGACGGTCCGCACTCCATCGGGGTTCCCCCGAGCCGGCTCCGAATTCCTCTGTCATTGCCGTACGCTGCTCCCGGGACCTCTGTACTGCCACCGGAACTGCTGAGTCAACCTGTGAAGACAAAAAAGAAGAAGAGGGGGGAGAGGGGACAACCGGGGAACCCCCCGGCTGCCAAGCCGACAACCACTCTGCCCGGGAAGATCCCTGGCCTCCCCCTTGCCAATGGTCCCACGGCGCATAGCCCCCCGGAGTACCCACGCTGCCCGCAACCCCCCTATAGCCAAAGGGCCCTTGCCCATAGTTCTGCGCTCCAAACCAAGGAGAAGCCCACCCAGGGAAGAATGTCCCTCCCCCCCCTGCCCAACACCCCATCCCCTGTCCCTCCCCACTGTTACTTACCCCCGCCGCCGCCCCCAACCCTGCATCTCTTTGCCCCCCAGAGCTCAACTCCCCCCTACCATCCAACCCCACTGCCCCCCCACCACCCTATCCCCTCCTTGTCCTTGGGACCCATTATCCACTCCCACCGGCCCCAAGCCCAGCTCTCCCCCCATTCTGCCACCCCTCCTTCTTGTCCCTTTAGCTGATGCTACAGCCTTGCCCCTTTGGGCCCGAGCCCCTCCCGAGCCTTTAGTTCCCCGGACCCTGGCCCCCCCAGCCCCTTTTTGCCCTAACCCCCTTCCCGATGCTCCTCTAGCCACCCCTCCCCCTGCCCCCTCCGACAGAGCAGGCGAAGGCTGCCCGCGTCGCATTCCCTGGCCCGGCTCACCCCGACCACGTGGTGAACTGCGTGCTTGCCGGCCTCTCCGCGGCGGCATGCTCGCTACCCCGCTCGCCGAGCAACTTTGGCCTCCCCAACCGGCCGCTCGAAGGGAGCCCGGCTCAATCTGCCTCCCGACCCCCGCGGACCCTCAAGCCGGCACTCAATTTCTCTTAATTATTCCTGCCCGTTCCCCGTTTGTCTCAGTATTTTTATTTTTATGTATTTTGAATACTTGCGCGCCGCAAGCCCCTTTCTCCAGCTGAGGTCCGTTTCCAGCCCCAACGCCAAGCACACGGTCGGGAACGAAGGCCGGAGCTCCCGACGACGACGGACCTCTCTTCCCGCTGCTGGTCCCCGAGAGACCGTCGCCGCCGCGTGCCCCCTTTTAAATCCCCTACTGCCTCGCACCTCTCATTGGCTCACCCCAACTCTTCCTCGGGGCGAGCCAATAGATTTAAATTATGCCCGCGAGGGCCCTCCCCTCCCTGACCGTGGGCAGGGTCCCCGCACCGGGCCGCGCGCCTGGTTACCTTCGGCCGGGGGGACCCTGCCCCGCGGCCTCACCATTCTTTGCTTTGGTCTTTATTGAGGAAGATGTAGGGATGTTACCCATGACTGAAGTGGTATTTAAAGGTGCAGAAGAATTGAAGGAAATATTGATACATCGAGAAGATGTATTACAACTATTAGATAAACTGAAGAGTAGCAAATCACCTGGGCCGGATGGTATACATCCAAGGGTGTTGAAAGAACTGAAATATGAGATTGCAGACCTGCTATTAGTAATCTGTGAACTATCATTAAAATCATCTCTAATACCTGAAGATTGGAGGATCGCCAATGTAACACCAATTTTAAAAAAGGGTTCCAGGGGTGATCCGGGAAACTACAGAACGGTGAGCCTCACGTCAGTACCGGGAAAAATGGTAGAAACCATCATAAAGAATAAAATTACTCAGCATGTAGATAGTCATGGCCTAATGGGAGACAGCCAACATGGCTTTAGACAAGGAAGATCTTGTCTTATTAATTTGTTGTGTTTTTTTGAAAGTGTGAATAAACAGGTGGACAAAGGTGAGTCGGTTGATATAGTGTATCTTGACTTTCCGAAAGCCTTTGACAAGGTCCCTCATCAGAGACTTTTGGCAAAACTAAAGAGTCATGGGATAGGAGGCAGTGTACTACTGTGGATCAAGAACTGGTTAAAAGATAGAAAGCAGAGGGTTGGGCTAAATGGTCAATTTTCCCAATGGAGAAAGGTGAATAGTGGTGTACCCCACGGATCTGTGCTGGGTCCGCTGCTTTTTGACATATTCATAAATGACCTGGAAAATGGAATAACGAGTGAGGTTATCAAATTTGCAGATGACACAACTGTTTAAAGTTGTTAAAACCCAAGAGGATTGTGGAAAATTGGAAGAGGATCTTGATAAAATAGAAGACTGGGCATCAAAATGGCAGATTAAATTTAATGTGGACAAGTACAAAGTTAAGCACCTAGGGAAGAACAACCCAAACTATGGTTACACGATGCAAGGTTCCACATTAGGAACCACCACCCAGGAAAAAGATTTAGGCATCATTGTGGATAACATGTTAAAACCCTCGGCCCAGTGTGCAGCGGCAGCCAAAAGAGCAAATAGAATGCTAGGTATGATAAGGAAAGGAATGGAAAATAAAACAAAAGATATTATAATGCCTCTTTACCGTTCCATGGTGAGACCACACCTTGAATAGTGTGTGCAATTCTGGTCGCCGTATCTTAAAAAGGATATAGATTTATTAGAAAAGGTTCAGAGAAGAGCCACCAAAATGGTAAAGGGGATGGAAGGATACTCCTATGAATAAAGGCTAAAAAGGTTAGGGCTCTTTAACTTGGAAAAGAGACGGCTGAGGGAAGATATGATAGAAGTCTATAAATTAATGAACGGAGTGGAACGGGTAAACGTAGATCGATTGTTTATGTTATCAGAATATAGAAAGACTAGGGGACATGCAATGAAGCTACAGGGTGCAGGACCCAAAAGACAGGCAGAGCTCCGTAGTCTCAATGCGTGGATGAGACAATGGTGCAAGGATGAGTGTTTTGGATTTGTTAGGAACTGGGGAACATTCTGGGGAAAGGGGGGGCTCTTCTGAAGGGATGGGCTTCACCTTAATCAGGATGGGACCAGACTGCTGGCATTAACCTTTAAAAAAGAGATAGAGAAAGCTTTTAAACTAGAAAATAGGGGAAAGCCGACAGTCACCCAGGAGTGCATGGTTCGGACGAAGGTATCCTTGAAGGATACTACCAAAAGCAGTGAGGTTCCAAAAGGGAGTATAGTAGCCCAAATGGCCCTTGAGTAAGGAGCTGACAGAGCATAAAGATTCCAAATTACCCCTGCCTACCATAGCCAGATTAATATGAATAAAATACAGTCTCTAAAATGCTTGTATGCCAATGCTATAAGTCTAAACAATAAGATGGGAGAGTTAGAATATATAGCACTAAATGAGAGGTTAGATATGATTGCACTCTCAGAGACATGGTGGAAGGAGGATAACCATGGGACACTGTGATACCTGGATACAAACTATAATCGTAATGATAGAGCTGATCAAATTGGTGGAGGGGTTGCGCTCTAATGTTAGAGAGGGCATTGAGTCAGAAAGGATTAAAGTTTTGCAGGGAACAAAATTTGCTGTAGAATCTCTATGGATTGAAATTCCTTTATGAAGGGGAAGGTGATGGCAGTGGGAGTATACTATCGACCGCCTGGCCAGAATGAACAAATGGATGATGAATGCTCAAAGAATCAAGGAAGCTAACAAAAGTCACAAACAGAGAGTAGTAATAAATGGGTGATTTCAATTACCCCGGTATCCGACTGGGTCAGTGTCACAGCAGACAAGCTAAAGAGATAAAGTTTCTAGATGGAATAAATGACTGCTTCTTGGAGCAGCTGGTTCATGAACCGACCAGAGGGGAAGCATACTGGACCTAGTCCTTAGTGGAACGCCAGATCTGGTGCAAGAAATAAGGGTGTTGGGACCACTTGGCAATAGTGATCATAGTATGATCATGTTTGATTTAATTAGTGGAGGACAGATAGTAAAGGCATCCACAGTACTACCTTTTAACTTTCAAAAGGGAGACTATGATAGGAAAATGGAAAAAGGTGAATAGTGGAGTACCCCAGGGATCTGTACTGGGTCCGCTGCTTTTTGACATATTCATAAATGACCTGGAAAAGGGAATAACTAGTGAGATTATCAAATTTGCAGATGACACAAAACTGTTTAAAGTTGTTAAAAACCCAAGAGGATTTGTGGAAAACTGCAGGAAGGATCTGGATAAAATTGGAAGACTGGGCATCAAAATGGCAGATTAAATTTAATGTGGACAAGTACAAAGTTAAGCACCTAGGGAAGAACAACCCAAACTATGGTTACACGATGCAAGGTTCCACATTAGGAACCACCACCCAGGAAAAAGATTTAGGAGTCATTGTGGATAACATGTAAAACCCTCCGCCCAATGTGCAGCAGCGGCCAAGAAAGCAAATAGAATGCTAGGAATCATAAGGAAAGGGATGGAGAACAAAACAAAGGATATTATAATGCCTCTGTATCGCTCCATGGTACGACCGCACCTTGAATATTGTGTGCAATTCTGGTCACCGTATCTTAAAAAGGACATAGTGTTATTAGAAAAAGTACAGAGAAGAGCCACCAAATTGGTGAAGGGGATGGAAGGCTACTCCTATGAAGAGAGGCTAAGAAGGTTAGGGCTTTTTAGCCTGGAGAAGAGACGGCTGAGGGGAGATATGATAGAGGTCTATAAATTAATGGAGTGGAACGGATAAATGTGGATCAATTGTTTACGCTATCAGAGTATAGAAAGACTAGGGGACATGTAATGAAGCTACAGGGTAAACTATTTAAGACAAATAAGAGAAAATATTTTTTCACTCAACGTGTAATCAAACTCTGGAATCTGTTACCAGAGGATGTAGTAAGGGCTGTTAGTATAGCTGGGTTTAAAAAAAGGTTTGGACAAGTTCCTGGAGGAAAGGTCCATAAACCACTATTAAAAAGGGACCCAGGATATCAATGCTTGACCCAGTACAAGCATTGTGGAACCTGTGTCTTTGGGGATATTGCTAGGTACGTATAACCTAGATTGGCCACTGTTGGAAACGGGATACTGGGCTTGATGGACCTCGGTCTGACCCAGTATGGCATGTCTTATGTTCTTATAATAAAAGAAAATATTTTTTCACTCAACGTGTAATCAAACTCTGGAATTTGTTACCGAAGGATGTAGTAGTGTAGCTGGGTTTAAAAAAGGTTTGGACAAGTTCCTGGAGGAAAGGTCCATAAACCATTATTAAGAAGGGGCCCAGGATATCAATGCTTGACCCAGTACAAGCATTGCGGAACCTTTGTCTTTTGGGGAAACTGCTAGGTACGTATGACCTAGATTGGCCACTGTTGGAAACAGAATACTGGGCTTGATGGACCTTGGTCTGACCCAGTATGGCATATCTTATGTTCTTATGTTGATTTTATAGCTCATCATCTCTCTCACTCTAATCTCATCTGCCTCCTTTTCTCCCCCCCCCCCACTCGGTTGTCTTCCTCCTTTTGTATTTTCTGTTTCAGCTCTGTCTCTTCTTTTCTTTCTTTCCTTCCTTCTTCAGTGGATATAACTTTTCCTTCTCTCTAAATCTCTCTCCATCTACTGATTATCTTCCCTTTTCATATCCTCCCTGTGCTCTCTCTCATTCCTCCTCCCCCTTCTTTCTTTCTTCTCATGAGCTCTCTTCCACTTCTCATCCTCTTCATCCAGCACTATTGCAATTTTTTCAATGTATCCTACGAGTACTCGTCCTCCATGTGCTCTCTCTCTCCTCCCGGTAATTTCCCTTCTGTGACTGATTCCGTGTCCTGATTTTTCATCTCCCCTGCTCCTTCTGTTTCCACTGCCCCATCACAGGTCCAGTGCTGCTTCCCTCTTCCCCTTTCCATATTACACCATTATTCCTCAGTTCCATCATTCCCTGACCCCTTCCATGTTCCAGAGTCCTCATTCTCTCTTCTTCTCTCCAGCTCAGTCATTACTACTTCCTGCCTTGTTGCTGTGCCATGCCCTTTCCTTTCCTCTCCTCTCACCCCAATTCCATTCCTTCTCCAGCGACCTCCTCCTATGTCCCCTGTTCCTTCACATCATCCTTTGTTCCATTTTCCCTTCCTCTACTCTTGACCCCTTCCCCAGTTCTGGGATCAGGGCCATAGACTCTACTCTGATCGGGCCACAGACTCTACCCCAATCGGGGTAGAGCGCCGGAGCGGGAGGCCAGCATCTCCCCTGCTCCGAAGCTCCGGCCCAACTGGGGCATGAGATACCTCCAGGCTGCCTGCATAAAAGGAGCAGCCCCAGCAGCAAAAACATCTTCCACCACCGCCTGGCGGGCCTGCACCTGAGGGCCTCACCAGAGGGTCCTTTGGTGTGGTCCTTAGGCGGGGCACCTAGGCGTGCACACTAAAAAGGCCAACTGAGGAATAAATGCCGTAAGCATAAAGAAGCCCTGATGAAACTCACAGCCCAAGACAAACCAGCGGAACAGACCAACATCGACAGAAGCAAGTATTTCTGTCTCCCAAGTCTCCAATCTGAACCCCTTAGGCCAGCTTCAAAATGCACACTCATATATATACATCTACTTATTACTACTACTACTACTATGTATCTCCAGCCATCCAAGCTGTTCCTCCCCTACCCCCACCCTCCCTACCCCTGCTTCACCCACTACCGCCAAGACACACAACACATAAGAAACCTCCTAGACGACCTCCCACACTCTTGCAACTCAACTCCAACCTTCATGCATGTGCCCAACAGACCCCCTATATCACCACAAGCAGAGAACTCATCAATGCCAGATCTGTAAGGAACAAAGCTAACACAATTGTAGACCACCTTCAACTCCACCAGACAAACATACTCTGCATAACCGAGACCTGGCTGACAAACACAGATCAAGTAATACTAAATCAGCTAACTCCACCCACCCATACAGCATTTAACTACCCTAGAACACAAAAAAAGAGGCAGAGTACTAATCCTTTCCAGAACGCACCTCAGATTCAAAACAGCAACACTAAACATGCAACATTGCAACACAATCACAATACAGAACAAGCACCTGGTTATTTGCCTCATTACAGGGCCCCCAATTGTCCTGCCGATGACCTCACCTCCACTCTTGAAACAGTATGCGCCACAAACTCCCCCCACAAACCACTTCTTGTTCTGGGAGACTTCAACCTTAATTCCATATCAGACAGAGAAGCAGATTCATTCCTCAATGCCATGAAGGCTCTGACCTTCACTCAACTAATTACTGTACCTACCCACCAGCAAGGCTCCACCCCAGACTTAATCTTTGTCCCTAACAATACTCTATTCAGTACCCCCCTAATCACCCCAATACGCTGGTCAGATCACCATACCATACAAATTAAGGTGACCCATCCCAACACTCCCACCCTACAAACTCCAGAACAATCAACAAGGAGATTCAAATCATTCAACAAGGAGCAATTCCTACAAGAAATCCTCCCAGTCCTAGAACACGATGCATCTGACTTAGACACTGCCGTAAACCACTGGAACACCACCCTATCAGCAGCATCAAATGCTCCAGCAAGCAACCAAAGACAAGGTACCAAACCAAAAAGACAATCTGCACCCTGGTACTCCGGCTCAATAAGAGAAGCCAAAAGAACCCTATGAAAACTTGAGCGAGAACGGAGAAAAAACAAGACACACACTACCCGGTCACTCTATCAAGAAAAACAGGAAGAATGCAACCACCTAATTAACCAACATAAACAGGAGCACCATACCAAACTCATCCTCAAGGCAAAAAACAAGCTAAGAGAGCTCTTCAGTATAGTCCGCACGCTCACAAAGGACCCAAGCAACACTGGAGCGATTAAAATCCCCCCAGAGTCCTTTGCACAACATCTGGCTTCCAAACATACCCCCCTCCCCCAAGTACAGAACAAGAACAGGATTTGAACCCCACACCCACAAATACAATCCCCAGCCCTCCATGGGATAAATTTCACATACCCACAAAAGAAGAAATCATCCAAACCATATCCACCCTCAACATCAGTACAGCTCCTACGGACCCCTGCCCGGTCCCATGGATCAAATCAGCAAATGAAGAGCTTGATAGCCACATTCACAAGATAGTTCATGCTTCACTAACCCAGGGTTACATGCCCCCCTCTCTTAAGCTAGCTACTATACGCCCCGTCTCCAAGCTCACGACCCCCTCCCCCACTGGTCCATCATATTGCCAATATATAGTCTCCTCTTCTTAGCCAAGATCCTGGAGAAAATGGTGTATCGACAGCTTCAAGACCATGTAGATACCCATGCACCTCTGGACCCCTACCAATTCAGATTCTGACCTCTCCACAATGTAGAATATCTGCTTACATTGCTACTAGACAAACTCAAAGGACTAAACAACATTAAGACAGGCTTCCTTCTCATCTTTGTCGATATAACTGCAGCGTTCGACACTGTATCCTACCCTATCTTCCTCAAAAGACTAGAGGCCATCGGGCTTTGTAATACTACACTCAAATGGTTTGATTCATATCTCAAAGGAAGACAGCAGCAAGTCAAGATTGGCTCAACTTCTTCATCTCTGTTTCCATTAACACAAGAAGTACCTCAATGATCTTCGCTATCTGCCCTACTCTTTAACCTCTACATCCAACCTATCTGCAATGTCATTGCGCAACACGGCATTCAATATGCATTATACGCTGACGACATCATGGTCTACACCCAAATCAACTTAGACAAGCCTGACTACACACCTATAACCAACTGCCTCCACAATTTATCCTGATGGATATCCAACAATAACCTCAAGATCAACTTCAAAAAAGCAGAAGCTCTCTTCGTCTCTCGCAACAGCAACTTCTCTCCCCCTCAGCACATTGACCTTGAAAACAAATCCATTCCAGTCAAAAAGGAGATAAAAGTATCTGGGAGTAAGTCTGGATAGGAACCTAAACTTCAACTCCCACATCGCCAGGACCACTAAGAATGCATACCACAAGTTGGCAATCATAAGGCGGCTAAAGCCCATTTTAAACCAAGGCCACTTCAGGACAATCTGTCAAGCAATAACACCACCCATATTGGATTACTGCAACTCCATACTCCTTAGACTACCCACCTCAACAATTCGTCCCATACAGATGGTACAAAATATTGCAGCCCGCATCCTTACAGGAACTGCAAAACACCATCACATCACCCCAATCCTGAGCCAATTACACTGGCTCCCAATCACATCAAGAATCAAATTCAAAACAGCCCCCACCCTCTTCAAGATTCAGCAAAACCTGGCCCCTAACACCCTCAATGACGTAATCAAAATTAATACCAACACTAGACCCAGATGAAGACCAATGATGGACATCATCCAGACCCCAGCCTCATACTGCAAAACCATGGACTCAACATCCAGGAGGGCACTGTCCCTAGCAGCACCCTCCCTCAGGACATCAGAACTACTACAGACGCCAACGACTTCAAGACAAGGTTAAAGACCTTTCTATTCACCGACTACTATGGGGACATTACATAACCTACCCTCTACCCTCCCCCTACCACCAGTAAAGTCCTTAACCCAACGTATCCCCTTGCTGTATATAGCTCACTCCTCTTATTGTAAATAAGGTCCCTTGAATCCTCTTCAAAGCCTTTAACATTCTTCCCTCCCTGTAAATAGTTCACCCTTCTCAAAGCCAACTAAAATCCCCCTCCCTCCTCTAGTGCTCCCTCTCCACCCAAAGTCCTCACACAGAGATCCAATGCAATCCAATGTTTACTGAAATTAAGTGTTAGATATACCTCATGTTTAGATGTAAGACTTTGTATCTCTGTAAAACGCTTTGATTAAAGGATAAAATGGTATATAAAACTTGTTAAATAAATAGTCTTCAGATGACTGCACACTGGTAGCCCAAGCACTTGAGGACATTCAGGTTATTGCTTCAGCTTTATCATCAGTCTGGAAGAAAAACAGAGGCCATATGTACCTGTCAGTTTCATTTGAGCTCCATATTGAGCCTGCATCTTCCATCCAGGGCATGCAACCAAATGTAACTAAACAGATTTTGTCATCTCAGATTATAAAGCACATTGCCAATAGATGAGGCTCACTTTGGCAAACTCTATCATAATCTCCAGAATGAGAGGAGAGTGCAACTGTTTCATCCACATGCAGTATGGATGTGAATCCTGGATTTTATACTACAGACACCCTGGACAAAGCAAGCAGTGCAACTACTGCTCCCAGAGCTCCATCTGCAACAGAAAAGCCCTCGAAAGGTGCCAGATTACTACAGTACAAAGAGTCGCAGTGAAAGCTCAGCTTTAGTGACTGACCATATTGTAAGGATTGAGAACACCAATAGAACCAAATTTAAGTCATGTGGTCACCTGGAAAAAAATAGGGAAGTATCACAGAGAAGACCATGCCTCCGATTCAAAGATACCCTCAAGCACAATCTTAAAAACTACAAAGTAGATGCCCAACAGCTGGATGGACATAGCTCTGGACAGGGCAAGAGGGAAACAGCTTTGTCACTTACTGCCCAAACCTTGGAATTCAAAGAAATACATGCACAAAAGGAAAACAATGGGAGAAGAAAGGCCAACGCCATAATTTCATCAACTGCAAGTTTTGCCTGTATTATCTGTAGGTCAAGGATTGGTCTTATATTATCCACAGACATAAAAATAAACTTAGCTGAAGAGAGCTGCTGAACACCTCTATGCAGTCATTGATAAGAGGCTCCATCATCATCATCAAAATCAAAGTTGAGAATGCACTAAGAGTATCGGAAAGAAGTAGCCTCCTCTCCCATTTTTTTCAATCTCACTTTTAAGTCTTTGGCTTCTCATAGGATTAAGACATCACAGGTATGGAGGCGGGAGCTCATCATCATCATCATCAGATTTTCATCAAAATTTTGAGTGTAGTTAAGAGTGCAGCCACACAACCATACTGAAGCTTTATTTGCCAAGTAGGCATTACTGGCTCACAAACTGGAACTGGCACCCTTCATTTAGGATAGCTTGCAACTGTTAATTGGCATTTTAATAGTAATATTTATGGGAGAAATAAATATTGATAAATTAGGATATTTTCCATAAAATCACAGCACATTATGAAGAGCCTGGCATGAAAGACAACCCATTTGATAATACAATCCACACAGTGAACATTTACCAGCTGCTTATGTTTATGCTTAAGCCCTTCATTCACACAACAAAGCCATTTATAATATAATTTGACAAATACTAATTAGAGCATAAATTAGAGTAACAATCAGAATGAAGCAAAGAGAAAAAAGGAAAGAGCAGTCTCCTATACTGCCCACTTCTCACCCTAATCAAGGTGAAACGCCATCCTGCAAAAATGAGCCTTAAGACTTGCTTTGAACTTCCTATGAGAAGTTTCTAAGCTTAGGTACTGGGAAAGGGAGTTCCATAACACTGGAGCAAGAAATAGGAATTACACTTACCTGGTAATTGTGGTTCCTGGAGTGACTCCAGTTTAGTCCGCCACCTCTGGGTTGTGCACCTCCTCCTGCAGCATGGAGACTGGACAAGTCAAACTTGTGACATCACTGGGTATATCCTGCAGGTCTTCTCCCATTAGCCCCAGTGACCTATTGACAAAGCAGACTCAAAGAAGCAACAAATAAGTAGCTAAGATATAAAACTCAACCTTATACACACCATAAAAGATAACTTGTGCAATAAAGCACCCCCGCCCTCCAAACCAGAGGGACTGCTTTTCTTAGTATTCCACACCCTCCCCCCCATACCAAGCTATAGCCGATAGAGGGGAAAGACCGAAAGACAGATACAGAAAGAAGCAGTACCAGTCCGCTCCTATACATCTCTACACTCCTCTGTCACTGTTGCGCTTCTCCCAACTGAGCAAACACTGCTAGCGATCTACACCCCGGGAATGAGGACTAAACTGGAGTCACTCCAGGAACCACAATTACCAGGTAAGTGTAATTCCTATTTCCTTATCGTTCCTCCAGTTTAGTCCTTCACCTCTGGGATGTAACAGAGCAGTAATCACTGGGAGGAACCTTTTCCAGCCGGAACATAGCACTGCCGACCCGAAACAGACATCACTCGCCATTTGAGTATCCAGACAATAGCGCCTACTAAAGGTATGGAAGAACAACCATGTTGCCGCTCTGCAAATCTCCACTGACAGAACCAAACTATGCTCCGTCCAGGAAGCTGCGCGCCCCACAGACACCTGACAACCCAGCAAGAGATATGCAACTGCTAAGGCCTCCGGGGTCCAACTGTATATTGGAGCCAAGGCTGCTGCTTCAGCTTTCCGCAGACTCCCAAAAGAACAAAGAAACAATCCGAATTTCTTGAAGACTGCAACGTGAAGCATCCTCTTCCAAGGACCCCGACTGATTCATGAGAAAGGAGAAACGCTTTGAACAAAAGAACAGAACTGTCCGCCAAACCACCCTTTCCCTGGAAAGAGAGAAGAACGGCTCTAGACAAAACCAGATCCAACCACTCGACACTCGGTGAGTCTAACAGCCAGTAAGATCACTGTTTCTAAGACCAATTCTAGACAGAAACCTGATACAAGGGCTCGAAAGATTCACTTAGTCACTGCCCCCCAGGGCCAAAAATGAGGTCCCCCGAAGAAACCCCCATTCCGTGAAAGGGTCAACAGATTCATCATTGCGGGGAATCTTCCAGACCTCCTGTCCAGCAACCTAACCAGATCGGCACAGCACAGATGCCTCGGCTAAGGTGGTCTCAGCAACACCACCCTCTCCGGAAGCGCCTTGACGTGCTGATTCAGTTGCACTCTAAGCACCATGGGAGAAAGCCTTCATAAAGGCTGGGGGACGGTCATGGCTACAACATAGCATCGAAGCCCTCCAACAGCGTCTCTCATCAACCGCTCTGAAAACGACCCTGCTTGACCGAAGGAAAGGTAGCTATGAGAACCATGATCGGATGACCCCAACTGATGACTATTGGGCAAATACTTTCGAATGAAGTCCCTACCCGGACTTCTCCAATCACGTTGTCTGTTCCCGTAAGCACGCCATCAAAGGCTGCTGCCGACAAGGTTCCACCAAAACGAACCAAGTGTCTGATTCCACTTTCATTGCCGCACTACCTGCACCCCCCTACCGGTTTAGATAATCCACTGTTGCGGAATTGTTGAACAGTCGTCGGCCTGTCCGATCCTTCACTTCGGATTCAAATGCTTGAAGCGCCAGCGCCACCGCCTTTGGCTCCAACCGGCTGATGACCAATGAGCCTCCTGTTGGCACCCAAAATCCTCTGTGACAACATCCACGCAATGATCTCCCTAGCCTGCGAAACGCGCGTCAACATCAGAAGACACTGCGGGTGTTCCAGCGGCATGCATGCCGCAAGATCTCCTGGAAGTAGTCCTCCAAGAAGGGACCGCCTGACCTGCGCGGTACATGGGATATGTTTGATCAGAGAATAGGTCTGGGGAGACAATTGTTTTAATAAGGGCCTTGCGAGGAGCGCATGCAAACTGGCCTGCGGAACTACCTCCAGAGCCGCAGACACTATCCCAAGTGTCTGAAAATAGCTCCAATCCGGCGGCACCAGAACCGACAGAAAACTTGCATACTATCTGTTGAAGGCATTGGCCTCCCCGCTACGGCTGAAACACTGTTCCCTATTGGTAGTGGAACTGTACCCCCCAAGTACTCTAGAACTTGAGACGGACTAAACGACTTTTGCCTGCCATAACTATCTAGCCGAAAGCCTGAAGAAAGTTTATTACTCTGTCCGTAACCCAAACACTCCCGACCCTGGACTGTACATGAATCAGCCACTAGTCGAGACAAGAGAACTAAAATTCCTTCTGTCCACGCAGCAGCCCCCACCACCACCATAACCTTGGTGAAAGTAGGCGGGCCAGTCGCTAGAACGAAGGGCAAATCTTAAAATGAAAAACGCCCCCATAGGAAGGAAACCTTAGAATCCTCTGATGCGCTGCCGTATGGAAATGCATAATTATGCCTCCGTAAGACCTGGGTACACAGAGAGGAGCACTAGCTGTTGCAGTAGAGTCTGAAGTAAACACAGGGAGCAAGAGTCGTGAATAGGTGAGATCAATTTATTGAATCCCCTACATGTTTCGGCTTTTGCCTTCTTCAGGGGGCACACAACTAAACAATACAATAATTAATAAACAATTGGAAATTAAAAATACCATTAAAAGATTAAAAACATAAATAATAATAAACAATAGTAAAAGCACCTACATGTACATAACATAATGCTCATGATAAAATAATAGATAACATCCAAATTTCATAGACATATTATAAATAATATAACATTAATATAACCCAATATATTAATGTTATATTATTTATAATATGTCTGTCAAACTCCAAAAAGTGCAATTTTGTATTTCATGCTGTATTTATATGTAGTATTCCTAGTATATCATTTTTCTTCTATGTGGTTTCTCCACCTTGCGTTTGGATTTTTATTCAATTATCTCTTTATTTATTCATTTAATTCATTATTTATGAAATTTGGATGTTATCTATATTATTTTATCATGAGCATTATGTTATGTACATGTAGGTGCTTTTACTATTGTTTATTATTATTTATGTTTTTAATCTTTTAATGGTACCGATGAAAACGGTTCCCTTCAACAGAGGATTGCCTGGAGACCGCGATCTATTTCTTTGAGTAGCATCAAGAACGGGAAGCCTGATCTTCCTGAGGACCCATGAAATAAAGAGAGTAGCGCCCAACACCGAAGATTCCTATGGGTCGACCCAACTGCTCTCAACTGCAAAATACTATCCCAAGCCTGCCGAATTGTGAAAGTTCTCCGCTGCCCACTGCAAGGAGCCAGGACAAATGAATCTTGCCCCGGGCGAACCACTACTAGGGCATACCCCTTTGAATTATTTATTTATTTATTTAGACCATTTTGTATACCACCTTATCCTTCAATCAAAGTGGCCACAACGCAATCGGGGGATACAGTTAACACGAGGGGATATGAGACACATACACTAATACTTACAGGGAATGGGCAATGGAGGGTTAAGTGGCTTGCCCAAGACCACAAGGAGCACCTGTGGGACTAGAAACCCTAGTCCTTCCGGCCCAAGGTTGCTGTCCTCTAGTGGGATTTGAACCTCCAGACCTTCCGGCCTGAATTACCTTTAACCCTCATTGCCCTGCGCTATCCGGACCCCGGCAGGAAGAAAAAATAGGTACCTCGATGGGGCACTCCCAACAAGCGGTTACTTACTGCCCCTAGACAGCTGGAAGGATCTTATGCTGTCTATCCACAATCTCTCTAACGAGATACATGTCTTATATGGGAACTCCTCCTGCTTTCCACAGAACTGAAGCGGCTACAAATCCATATGCAGTAGATTTTGCTTCTTCTTTTTTTTTAATTTTTTATAAACACATCTTTATTCCTGTCTCTGACTGTCTATCAGATCCTTTTCAGAAAAAGCAACAAAGTATCAACCGATTAGATCACCGGACCAGACACGCAGCACCCTGAAATCTACTCGGAAACAGCCATGGCCTATCGATTAGGCCCTTCTCCACTTGTCAGCTTTAAACCCTTTAGCACTGAATAAGCTTTAAGCTGCATCAAGGACTATGTAGGAGTCACCTCTCTTGATATCATGCCATACCAGGCACTGAGATCTGAGCGACATGGTAAGAAGGGTTGGGAACACTCCCCAGGAACCCCCTCTGAATCCGAGTGTGAAATCAAATCCCCAGCACACTGCACCTCCACAGGCTCAGTCACCTAACCTTTGAAGTAATGAAAATAAAAACTAATTACTTGAAAAATAAACTAATTAATTGAGAGCCATGAAGGAAACTGCAAATGGTCCCCTAGGAAGAAACTGCTCCTACGTGCTTCTCTGAGTGGTGTCTGTCTTCCCCCAGGCCCCTCAAACACAGCTGGGGTGAAAACCATGTGGGCCTAAATAAGAGGAAATCACACCTAAATGCAGCGGCAGTGTTTGTCATTCAAATCCTGCCCTGTCTCAATCCTACCGGAAACCTATGACCCCAGGGCCAGGATAAACACATGATAAACACATGCGGAAGACTTGACGGAAATATCGATACATCGGGAAGATGTATTACAACTATTAGATAAACTGAAGAGTAGCAAATCACCTGGGCCGGATGGTATACATCCAAGGGTGTTGAAAGAACTGAAATACGAGATTGCAGACCTGCTATTAGTAATCTGTGAACTATCATTAAAATCATCTCTAATACTTGAAGATTGGAGGATCGCCAATGTAACACCAATTTTTAAAAAAGGTTCCAGGGGTGATCTGGGAAACTACAGACCGGTGAGCCTGACATCAGTACCGGGAAAAATGGTAGAAACCATCATAAAGAATAAAATTACTCAGCATGTAGATAGTCATGACCTAATGGGAGACAGCCGACATGGCTTTAGACAAGGAAGATCTTGTCTTACTAATCTGTTATGTTTTTTTGAAGGAGTGAATAATCAGGTGGACAAAGGTGAGTCGGTTGATATTTATTTATTTATTTATTTACATTCTCTTATATACCGCGCTATTCTGCATCAGTGCGGTTTACATTGAACTGAAATTACACTGAACAGGGCATTATAACTTGGAGATAACTATTTTACAGGGAACATGGGCTATGGAGGGTTAAGTGGCTTGCCCAAGACCACAAGGAGCACCTGTGGGACTAGAAACCCCAGTACTTCCGGCCCAAGGTTGCTGTCCTCTAGTGGGATTTGAACCCCCGACCTTCCGGCCTGAAGTACCTTGCCCCAACCACTAGGCCACTCCTCCACTCCATATTGTGTATCTGGACTTTCAGAAAGCCTTTGACAAGGTCCCTCATGAGAGACGTTTGGCAAAACTAAAGAGTCATGGGATAGGAGGCAGTGTACTATTGTGGATCAGGAACTGGTTAAAAGATAGAAAGCAGAGGGTAAGGCTAAATGGCCAATTTTCCCAATGGAGAAAGGTGAATAGTGGTCTACCCCAGGGATCTGTGCTGGGTCCGCAGCTTTTTGACATATTCATAAATGACCTGGAAAGTGGAATAACGAGTGAGGTTATCAAATTTGCAGATGACACAAAACTATTTAAAGTTGTTAAAACCCAAGAGGATTGTGGAAAATTGCAAGAGGATCTTCATAAATTGGAAGACTGGGCATCAAAATGGCAGATGAAATTTAATGTGGACAAGTGCAAGGTTATGCACCTAGGGAAGAACAACTCAAACTATGGTTACACGATGCAAGGTTCCACATTAGGAACCACCACCCAGGAAAAATATTTAGGCGTCATTGTGGATACCATGTTAAAACCCTCGGCCCAGTGTGCAGTGGCGGCCAAGAGAGCAAATAGAATGCTAGGTATGATAAGGAAAGGAATGGAAAATAAGCACAGTTACTTACCTGTAACAGGTGATCTCCGGAACAGCAGGAATTAGTCTTCACATATGGGAGACGCCGCCGACGGAGCCCGCACGGGAATGCTCCCCAGCATCCAATCAGAAAGCCTTTGGGAGCATCCCCCGCGCCTGCGCAGTGGCTTCCCGCCCTTCCTACTGCTTCTCCCCAGTTAAGTTTCATAGCTGAGCCAGAAGGAGAGGAGAGGAAAGAATAGAGAGAAAGAGATACAACTCCTAGGGGAGGTGGGCGGGTTGTGAAGACTAATTCCTGCTGTTCCGGAGATCACCTGTTACAGGTAAGTAACTGTGCTATCTCCAGGAACAAGCAGGAATGAGTCTTCACATATGGGGACTCCCTAGCTGAGGATGCCCGGGGGAGATCCCGCAAGCCCGGCCCAGGACGGGATGGCATTTTCCCAACCTGAAACCCCGGCATCCCTGAGAAGGGATGGAGGGTAGGAGTTGAGAGGGAGAACAGCAAACCCAAAGACTACAGGGAGAGTAGTCAGTAGAATGCATGGAAGCATCAGCAAGTAATTAAGGAATTAATAACTTAGTACCATGTAGAGCTTACCTACTGAGTTGTAGGAAGTAGAACGGTGATGAAGGTACGGTAGATGCAGTAGCGAGGTCTTCAAGGGAACTTCACCGCAGCGAGGAGGAAGTTCCAAATCCGGAAGGCCAAGAGATCCAGGAGGCAGCTGGGTCAGGAGAAGGACGGCAGGTTTTCAAGGAGCTTTATGCAAAGCTGAGCACTCCCTTAGGAGCAGAGTCCATAACTCAGAGGACTAACAGCAGAAGACTGGCCGATCTGGATAGCCTATTCCGGAGAAGAGTAGGGGAGTACCCCGAAGCAGAAGGAGTACACAGTCTGCCCTAGCGAAAAGATAGGGAGACAAGGGTCTGAACCTCCGGGAGGAGGGTATAACTGAAAAAGAAGCTGTTGACTTCACAGCAGTAGAGTACAACCAGTCCGAGCGCCGAACTAAGGAATAGGCAGGCGGACTGGTGGGACCCCGGAGGGGGGGGGGTGCGTGAGTACCAGCCATTGGGAAAAAATAGGCGGCAGAACACAGGCACCGTGGGCATCCCCCAAAAAGTGCCGATAGAGCAGGTGATATGTGGCCTATCTAGGCCGTTGGGCATATAGAATGCCCCACCCGGCACTAACGCAGGTATGCCGAGGAACCTGCCATTGATCCACAGAACGTCCACCTGGGGAGGTGGCGTCAAGATCCGTCCGGAGAGGGATCTACTCCGGTGGAACAAGGGCAGATCGGCGAACTAATAGCACGGTAGCGTGCATGACAGAGAATAGTGTCCGTCCGGAAGAGCACATCAGGGGGCATGAGGCCCTATAGGTGTCCCCAGGACCTGCACGCAGAGCTCGATCCCGGCACTAATCGGGGAACACGAGGGCATAGTCCTTGGTAATCATTGGGGGACTATAGGCTGGAAGGAAAAATTCCGGTACGGAAGCAATCAGCAGGGGAATACTGGCCGAGAAGGGTTAGGGGCCGTACCTAAGGGTAAACCAGCTGACCGCGGGCCAGAGCTATCAAGGAGCAGAGGTGGTCTCCTTCTACCAGCGGAAGGAGAATACCTAAACCCCTGGATAAGCCCCCGAGCCATTTCCCCTACTGAGCGAGCCCCATCCCAATTGTAAACGTCTGGTAAGAAGGTAAACCGCAGGCAGCCGCCCACCGGAGCCTAAACCTGCTTGGTATGAGAGTCCTGACGCGGACCCGGGAACTTCAACCCAGGGTGAGAGGTCCCTTGCTTGGGCGCACCTGGCAGGTGGGCTGAGGGGTGACATTTCCTCTTCCTAGGGAAGGAAGGTCTGGACAGGCGTGCACCACCGCCGGGGGGAAGCCGGGCCCTAGGGTGGCTTCTAACACTGGGAAGGTTAGCGAAGCACTGCGCGACCTGACGTAAGGCTTTGCCATTGAAGAGATGATCTCCGTCACAGGGAGAATTACCCAGGTTATGCTGTGCTCGTCTACACAACTCAGACGCCTGCAACCATGCTGTACGGCGTGCTCTAATGGCAACAGCAGAACATCTGCCGACCGACAGGAAGGAGTCTAGAGAAGCACGAGAAAGGAACACAGAGATATTCCTGCAGTGATAAAGGAGCAGGGAATACTCAAAGGCCTTGGTTGCAGATAAAAAGGGGGACAACCGAGATAATCTCTCGGTAACCTCCCGGAGCGACAGACTCATATAAAAAATATATGAAATAATTCTGGACGCCATCATAGACGTTTGAAAGGTTTGACGTCCTAGTGTATCTAGCGTCTTCGAGGCGCGGCCTGGAGGGCGGGAGGAATGCTTTTCCTTGCTTCCGGCCTTCCTCAGCGCCGATTCTACCACAATGGAACGATGTGGAAGCTGGTGCTGCCGAAAACCCAGGGAGGGGGGCACCTGATACAGAGCATGCATCGCAGTCGACAGTGCCGGAACCCTCAAAGGCGACCGCCAAGCAGGAGATCCTGTAGGGAGGGGTGCAAAGGAAGCATCACAGTGGCCCGTTCCGCAGGGCCTGGAGTTAGGTCCGGGATAGGGATGGCCAGCAAGTCCGCCATGTCAAGTATGAAATTCTGAAAAGACGGCTCCCCCGGAGGGGCTATGCCGTGGGAGGCGGTGGCGGGAGGGGCCGCCAGGGCACCGAGAAGCCTCTCAGGCTGATGCCCACTGGGCAGAGGAGGGGACCAAGAGCCCCGGATCGGGGCGGTCAACAAGGCGTCGTCGGCTCCTGGAATGGATTCCAAGCTAGGCATCGAGGAGGTCGATGGCACCGACAGGGCCGCCGCCGCCCCCGGCCACTGAAGCGGTTCCACGGCAGCCGAAGGGCAGTGGCCAACGATGTCCGCTCCACATCACGAGAGGGGACAGGGGCCGATTTCGAGATGTGTCGTGGCCGAGCCTTCGAGGCTGGATACCGATTCCAGGCTGGGCATCGAACCGAGCGATGAGATCGACTCCCTTCTAGAGAGCCCCAGCGGTGCTGATCCTGGGGCTGGAACCGTGCCGATCGGCGTCGCGAGCATCAAGGGCCCCCGAGGACCAAGCTCGGTGGAGAGGGAGTCATCCGAAGCCGGCACCGATGTCGGGCGGCGGGCACTGCCAGATGCTGGGCCCCTTCTCGAGCCCGTCCGGCCCGGAGGGAAATCCTTCTGGGGGAACGCGACCCATCCCCGAGGGTACCCAGGTCACCCGACGGCGAGTCCCTGCGGGGAGGGAAGTGCAAAACTCCCTCGCCGTCGCCGGGGTACCGGTGCGGGACGGCGTGGATCCGGGCTGGATCGAAGCGATCGAAGGCCCCGAGGCCCCCTTTCTAGGAAAGAGCAGGGCCCTCGACGGCCGCGATGATGCCGGGGGGGTCGCCCGTCTGGGGCTGATCAACACACCCCGAGGGCCCCGGGGAAGGCTGATGGCGGCGCTCAAACCCGGTACCACCCTCGCGCAGGGCTGGGATACCGGCGACCCAGCGCGGGTCGAAGCGACTAGCCCCGAAGGGAGCGAGGCCAGATGACCATCCCCGGCGAAGAGTGGAACCATCGACGCCGACGCGCCCGAAGCGGGTACCAACTCCGCGCATGGCATGAGCGTAGAGCCGCCAGATCGCGTCGAGTCGGTCGGCCCTAGAGGTGCCGAGGGCAGCGACCGGCGATCCCCTGTGGGGAGCGGCACCCTCGTAGGAACGCCATACCGGCAGGAGTCAGTCGGCCCCGGAGGCGCCGAGGACTGCGGCTGACAACCCCCGGTGAGGAGCGGAACGCTCGACACTGATGCCGACGTTGAGGGGTCGGTACCGCCCGTAGCGGACACCACCCCCGCGGATGGCAGGGGTGAAGGAACGCCAGACTGGACCGAATCGAGCGGCCCCTGACGATCCTCGGCGAGGAGCAGAACGCTCGATACCGCTGCCGGGGGGTCTGCGCCACCCAGATCGGGTACCACACCCGAGCGTGGCTTGGATAGAGGGAGGTCAGACTCGGTCGAGTCGATCGGCCCCGAAGGCGCCAAGGACACCAGCTGACAGTCCCTGGTGAAGAGTGGAACACTCGACACCAGCGCCGATGCCGGGGAATCGGCACCGCTCGAAGCGGGTACCTCCCTCGAGCATGGCTCGGGAATGTTCTGTGAGGAGCGAACCCCAGGAACATCCCAAAACCCCGTAAATGCTTTGGAGCCCGAGGACACCCGCCGGGGTATAATAGCCAAGGGGGGCTTGAGGGGTTGGACGGAGCCGTCGCCATGCCACGCATGAGACTCGCCCCTCAAGACTTGGCTAGTCTGAAGACTGTTGTGTGGTTACCTGATCCTGGAGAGAAGAAGAAGAAGAAAAACCCGATGGCCGCGCCTTGGGCGTGAAAATGTCATCGAAGGATACCCGAAAAAGGGAAGGTCTTCTCCCGACACCGAAGCCCGGAGAACCCGGGAGGGAAGGATCAGGCCCCAAACAAGAGAGGCACCAGGCGTTGGAGTTCATGTGGAAAACTAAGTCCCCGCAGCGAGGTCACTTCTGGGGCTCCATGCTGTAAACTCGGTAGGCCTCGGCACCCAGAGGGGGGAAAAAAAAAAAAAAAAGGTCCCGCTAGGCGACGAAGAAAAATAAGAAAAAATAAGGAACAAGGGGGGCACAGAGGTGCCGCTGTCGGCGGGAAACCGCGACTACAGAAACAAGAAAAGAAGGTGAAAAGTTCTGCGGTGACAGGAGGGACGTCCTGCCTGCTCCGCGGAAAACGAAAAACTGGGGAGAGGCAGTAGGAAGGGCGGGAAGCCACCACGCAGGCGCAGGGGATGCTCCCAAAGGCTTTCTGATTGGATGCTGGGGAGCATTCCCGTGCGGGCTCCATCGGCGACGTCTCCCATATGTGAAGACTCATTCCTGCTTGTTCCTGGAGATAAACAAAAGATATTATAAGGCCTCTATATCGTTCCATGGTGAGACCGTACCTTGAATATTGTGTGCAATTCTGGTCGCCGTATCTTAAAAAGGGATATAGCGATTTTAGAAAAGGTTCAGAGAAGAGCCACCAAAATGGTAAAGGGGATGGAAGGATACTCCTATGAAGAAAGGCTAAAAAGGTTAGGGCTCTTTAACCTGGAAAAGAGACGGCTGAGGGGAGATATGATAGAAGTCTATAAATTAATGAACAGAGTGGAACGGGTAAACGTAGATCGATTGTTTACCTTATCAGAATATAGAAAGACTAGGGGACATGCAATGAAGCTACAGGGTAAACTATTTAAGAATAATAAAAGAAAATATTTTTTCACTCAACGTGTAATCAAACTCTGGAATTTGTTACCAGAGAATGTAGTAAAGGCTGTTAATGTAGCTGGGTTTAAAAAAGGTTTGGACAAGTTCCTGGAGGAAAGGTCCATAAACCATTATTAAGAAGGGACCCAGGATATCAATGCTTGAACCAATACAAGCATTGTGGAACCTGTGTCCCTTGGGGAAACTGCTAGGTACATATGACCTAGATTGGCCACTGTTGGAAACAGAATACTGGGCTTGATGGACCTTGGTCTGACTCAGTATGGCATATCTTGTGTTCCTATGTTTGACTCTATTCCAGAACTAACCGCTACGAGAACCCCCCAAGGAGCACCACGAATGTGTGTATCCCGTTGAGTTTGGGTGCGGTTATTTATTTATATTTCTTTTTTTTTTTTTTTCACTCCCCCTCTCCGAGCATGAATAAGCACCCAGCCGGATCAAAGAACTCCATTCTAAAAGCTCTAACCATTTGTCAAATGATGGTACTGCTTCTCCCACTGCCATTATCTAGCGCCCCTGCAAAGGATACTAATGCAGAGAAGAAAGTAACCACTATGAAACAGGCTCAAAACTAAAACAGATTAAATTAATTTGAATTAATTTAACCTAATTTAAAGGAAATTAATGAAATCCTTCAGACCTAAGGAGCTCGTCTTGGAGGCAGGGTCCTCTCGTAATCCGCACCTCAGCTGAGCTGTGAAACCACCCTCCACAGCACCGATGCTGAAAAAAAAACAGTAGTAATATATATATATATATATATTTTTTAAAAAGCCCATGCCAGGAAATCCAGGGGAAGAAAGTGGAACTGAATAGTGAGGAAAGCCTGCTCCTTAAGCCATTGAAAGGAAATAAAGACGCTGCTGCCAGACGCGGGGTACCAGTGCCACAGAAAATGTGCAGGAAAAGAAGCACTCACCACAACCTGCCTTGCTGGACCATCCTCGCCAAAGCCCATTCTCAGCACCAAGCCATTATACCTGCCAGCATCGCAAAAGATTTCTCACCGTCTCAGATGAGCGGCTCCAAAGCCCCTTTGGCCATGCTGTGCGTCGCGGCTTCGCTGACAAAAAGCTCCTGTCACCCCCGAAGCTGTCCGGAAGGAAAAGTGAGCAGTGGCGGCAGCCAGAGCCTTCTGATTAAGTACATAAATTACAAAAATAACAGGTAATCGCTACTGCGTTTGCCCACAAGAGCCAATTCATACTGGCCTCCGATGAGCACCGAGCCGTGGAGTATTACCACGCAGCAAAGCCTGCAGGCTCAAAATGGCTGTCACTTACAGAATCACCGAATTGGCACCAAATCCCACCGTTTGTCTTCAATTCCTCACCCAACCTGCTCTGATTGCATATCATTCCTCTTCAGCTCGTGCGGCACCGCTCAGCTGAGAAGCGAGCGGACAGCCGCGTGGCAAGCCTGCTTTCCTCCTGCCCCCAGCCCCGACACAGAGCAGCAGCTCGGGACCGGCAGAGTAGCGGATTGAGCTCTGCAGGGCTCCCCTCTGTCCAGGCAAGGAGGGGAGAGCTGCTAGTGGGAATCTGAAGCGCCACACAAAACACTGAAGACAAAAAAGAGAGGGTGCTGGCCACAGCCGGATCAAATCCTGTCACTTCTCACCGTCTTTTTTTTTTTTGTTTACACTGAACCACTTAAAATGTAATCGTAGGGATCAAACCAAAATTTAAATCTTAAACTAAGGACTACTCTAACTGCACCTGTTTGTCCGGTGAGCCCAGCACCTAGGCTCATTACATCCTCCTGCTGCATGGAGACGACACACTGGGGCTGATGGGAGAAGACCTGCAGGATATACCCAGTGATGTCACAAGTTTGACTTGTCCAGTCTCCATGCTGCAGGAGGAGGTGCACAACCCAGAGGTGAAGGACTAAACTGGAGGAAGGAGGACTAAACTGGAGGAACAATAAGGAATATAGAATGAGCCTTGCCCTATAACCAGCAGTCATGGTCTCTCTGTAAACATGATGTACATATGGTATAACAGTGTCTGATAATCCTATCTACTACTCAAAATTTTAAAGTTTGGACTAAGCATTTTAAAATTAATTTGATAAGTTATCAGTAGCCAGTGGGTCAAGAGATATAGGGGGAAATACATCCAATGAACACATGTTCATTTAACTGTATGTAAGGATAACTAAGCCATCACCACTGATTAAAAAATGGAGAGTTCTTGTACATGACCCAACTCCACAAAGAGGCCTTGTTGTCTTAAAATCTTTTTTAGGGTGATTCAGTGAGCCATTAGGAGTGACAATAAAGGGAATTATCTAGGTGAACGACACTACCACAATTTTTGCTTGTGGCTTTTTTTTACACAGTCCTGCAGGAGCGTATTTGGTGATTGGACACCTATAAATAAGGCTCCTAGAAAAAAATTCCAATAGCGCAAATTTACACCTGCTCTGAGGCAGCTGTAAAGGTGTGCATACATGTACATACTCCACATCTACAACCATGGGAACACCTAGACACAAACTGCATAAAACTAGGTGCTATTTTTCTGTGTGTGTTTTTTTATAAAGGTAAACCTGAAGCACGATTTCTCCAGCAAAGCATGCTTTATATGCTGAAAATACGCCGTGTGTCACCCTTCTATGACTACTGGGGCTTCTGCAAGTGCTGCATCCACAGTGGATCTAAGTTGCAGATGAGCAGAGTCGGAAACAATAATAAACTTTCCATATCACAGTAGCAAAAGGTAGGAAACATTTTGTTATGGGTAAAAGTTACAATGTAAATTATATCACAGGGCACCAAAATTTCTTTTTAAGGATGTTTAAGAAAAAATCAATACAAATTATGAAACATTTGCTTCATATTAGGATTTCTTTTTCGTCAAGCAGTAAGCTTGAGAAAGAGGCTCTTTCTAAACAATGCAGTAACTCTTTGGAGTGCTTCCTTACACAACTTCTAAATCATTCATACAAGTTTCAAAATAAAAAAGTACAAGTCAAAAACAGGCATATTATTTTAGCAAGTCATGCAAAATTACAACACAGAATTTCTTAAAATGGTATTACAATAGGGTAAGAAGTCAAAAATCCAACATTTCAATAGCAGCTTACAAATAATCACACATGAATTGATATTCAAGAGTTATGCTGCCCTTATTAGATTAGATTTATTATATTTGCTTAACCACCTTTCATAGATCAAAGCAGTATATAAGAACAAACCATAATTGTAAAAGAATTCCCATAAAAGTACAGAAAATACTACAGAAAAGGACAGAAAAGAGAATAAAATATTTCCAATAAAAAGGTTAAAAAATGCAGAAGAATGGCAGAGGGAAAAATCTATGAAAGATCTGTGAAAAGTGAGCTAGCCCATTTAAGGTCCTAAGTAGGAATACTTCGGACTTCTAGTGGATCTCCACTTCCATTCTCTCTCCACCCTCACAGGCAAGCTCCTTGCAGTGGCCCTTCCAAGCTGCAGAGATTTCCAGTGCTTAGGAATACTGCAGCAAGAAGGCTGGGGCCATTGCAGAGTCCAAGAGTGTTTACTGAATGCTGCTTCTCTTCGATTTAGTTTCTGGAACAGGGATGGCTCATCCACTAGGCAAGCTAGTCATCTGCCTAAGCCGACCCCTCCACATCTGTCAAGACTACGGCAAAGCAAGCTGCAGCCAGTGCAGTGGCAGATCTTTAAGCATCTGCTACACGCTCATGGCCTGCCAGTCCTGCCTCTTCAGAGACATTGTTGGAGGGGACAGAAGCAGCAGGTCATAAGCATGCATGCGGGCACACACGGACGCTTAAAGACCCTCTGCTGAAGTGACAGGTACTTGGTTTTGCTGCTGTCTTGAAGGATGTGGAGGAGCTGCAGTGCTGCTCTCCAACCCCATGATCTGCTGCTGTCTTCAACTTGGATGAGGGGGGAAGGAGAGGGGGAAGTAAAAGGAAGGGGAGAGGAGGGGAGATGCTGGACACCTGGGGTGGGGGGCAGGGGGGAGGGAAAATAAGCATTAATTGGTCATCTGGTGAGGGGGAAGAGGCTATGCTGGACATCTTAGGGGGGAAGGAAGGGTTGAATTTGGACTATGAGGTTAGGATAGGGGAGGGAAATGGAGGTATGGGATTATGTGGTGGGGGAGGGGGAGGACCATGGGGCACCTGGGAGGAGGGATACACACAAGATCCTGAGCTGCCCTGGGGGAGAAGAGGCATGGTAGACATGAAAGATCCCAAGCCACCCCAGGGGAGGTGCATGGCTGAAGGTTTGCATAGGACAGCAGATAGCCTTGATCTTGCCCTTGCCCTTGGAAGAAATAGTAATAATTACTACTATTACTGAACATTTGTCTAGCGCTACAAGATGTACGCATTGCTGTAGAGACACATGTAAAAGACAGTCCCTGCTCATCAGAGCTTACAATCTAGTCCAGACAGACAACACAGTAGCTGTAGACATGGGATACATCTAGGGGAAATGGTAAGGAAACACAAAGGAGATCAGGTGAGTCAAAATCCAAAAGTGGCAGTGAAAAGGTGAGTTTTCAGCCGGGATTTGAAAAGGGTCAGAGAAGGCACCTGACATACAGACTCAGGTAGTTTGTTCCAGGCATAAGGAGCAGCAAGGTGAAAGGAGTGAAGTCTGGAGTTAGCAATAGAAGAGAAGGGCAGAGATAGAAGTGATTTGCCAGAACAGTGGAGTTCCCGAGGAGGGGTATAGGGAGAGATAAGAGAGGAAAGGTTGTGAGGAGCTGCAGAGTAAATGCACTTATAGGTCAGCAGGAGAAATTTGAACTGGATGCGGAAACGGATAGGGAGCCAATGAAGTGACTTGAGAAGAGGGGTAATATGAGCATGACGAGGCTGGCGGAAGATTAGCCAAGCAGCGGAGTGCTGAACAGATTGAAGGGGAAAGAGATGATTTAGAGGGAGACCAGCAAGAAGTATGTTAGAATAGTCTAGAAGAACCAAGGAATGGACAAGTATCTTAGTAGTGTATTCAGACAGGAATAGGCAAATTTTGTTGATGTTGTAGAGAAAGATAAGGCAAGTTTTAGCTATCAGTTGAATGTGTGTGGAGGAGAGAGAGGAGTCAAAGACGACCCTAAGGCTATGAGCTGAGGAGACAGGGAGAAGTAGAGTTATCCACAGAGACTGAGAAAGGAGGATGGGGAGAGGAGAGTTTAGGGGGAAAAAGCAGCAGCTCAGTTTTGGCCACATTCAGTTTCAAGCAGCGGTGATACATCCAAGCAGCAATGTCAGAAAGGCAGGCAGAGATCCTGGCCTGGATTGCCAGAGAGATTTCAGGTGTAGCGAGGTAGATTTGGGAGTCAGCATAAAAATGGCACTGAAAGCCATGGGAAGAGATGAGTGCACCAAGGGATTGAGTAGAGAGAGAGAAACGGAGTGGACCCAAGACAGATTCTTGGGGTACACCAACTGAGAGCGGGATATCTGTAGAGGAGGATCTACCAGAACAAACACTGAAACAGCAATGGGAGAGATAAGAAGAGAACCAGGATAGCACAGAGCCCTTAAAACCAAGAGAGGACAAGGTATCAAGGTGGTGGTTGTGGTCAACTATGTCAAAAGCAGCAGAAAGGTTAAGAAGGATGAGGAATGAGTAAAGGCCCTTGGATTTTGCCAGGAACAGGTCACTGGAGACTTTGGCAAGAGCCGTTTTGGTAGAATGTAAAAGGACAAAAGCCAGATTGTAGAGGATCCAGAAAGGCTTGAGAGGAGAGAAGAGGCAACCGCAGTGAACCACATGTTCAAGTAGTTTAGAAACAAAGGGGAGGAAGGAGATGGGTCGATAGTAAGAAGGACAGGTTAGGGTTCCAAGTGAGAGTTTCTTGAGAAGTGACCACAGCATGCTTGAAAGCTGCAGGAAAAGTTGCAGTGGAGAGTGATAGAATGAGAATATGAGAGATGGAAGGGATTACAGTGGAAGAGATGGAGCGAAGGAGATGGGTGAGAATAGGATCAGAATAGTAGGTAGTGAGTTTGGATAAGGCAAGGTGGTGAGTGGTTTCCTCCTTAGAGATCATAGAAAAAGAAGAAAGGGTAGCAGAGGGGAAGATGGCAGTGAAGAGGGGAAGAAGCTGACCTCAGAGAATTTGAGTGTGATCTTGTGTATTTTGTTATGGAAGTCGTCAGCCGAGGTTTGGGCAGAAAGGGAGGGAGGGGTCAGAGATGGAGGCAACTTGAGGAGGGAGTTGAGAGTTGTAAAGTGACAGCAAGGGTCTGACCCAGAGAGGTGCCGGAGCACGGCCTGGTAAAAATTGCTGTCCAGTCAGGAATTACCATCCAGACAGTAATGGGCCGCAAAGGTATGGACAGAGAATCATATAGCAGCCCTGCAGATTTCCTCTGCAGAGATAGAGCGGAGGTTGGGCACTGACGCAGCCATCGCACAGACATTGAGAGCCATGATATGACCCTCAAAGTTCAACCCAGCCTGGCCATATGCATAAGCGATGCAGTCTGCAAGCCAGAAGGATAACATGCGCTTCAAGACAGTGGCATGCGGCTTACTGGGATTGAAAGAAACAAACAGCTGGGTGGACTGGCATTGTGCCTTCGTACATTCCAGATAGAAGGCTAGAGCCCGCTGGCAGTCCAAGGTATGCAATATTGCCTTACCCCAGTTGGCATGAGGTGGGGGAAAGAAAGTCAGTAAGACTATTGACTGCTTGAGGTCGAATGCAGAGACCACTTTTGGGAGAAAGTGGGGATGCGTATGGAGCACCACCCTGTTCTAATGAAACCTGGTCTATGAACAGTGAGCTTGGAGCTCAATGACGTGGTGTGCCGACATCACCGCCACCAGAGAGAGGACCTTCTAGGTCAGGAATTTCAGAGGGCATGAGTCCAGCGGCTTGAACGGAGACCGTATCAGCTGGGCGAGAACCACATTGAGATCCCAAGCCACCGTTGGGGTCTTGAGTGGAAGCTTTGAGAGGAGCAGACCTCTCATGAATTGAGCCACAAGAGGCTGAGCTGAGATAGGCTCCCCCTCCCCCCGGAGCCACAATGGTATGCCCCTATGGTGCTAAGATGATGAACACGCACCAAAGTGGACTTCAGGCCGGAGTCAGAGAGATGCAGAAGGTACTCCATCAGCTGGTCCACAGCACAAGAGAAGGGGTCCAGTGCTCTGCCCATGCACTGGGCGGCAAACCTGCACCACTTTAGCACATAGGCCTTGCATGTCGAGTTCTCGCAAGATGCCAGAAGGATGTTAGCGATACCCTCTGGAAGACTGAGCTTGGAGAGGACTACCCGCTCAGCATCCAAGCCATGAGGGCCAACAAGCAGATATTGGGGTGCAACAAGGTCCTGCCCACCTGCGAGATGAGGTCTGGGGCACAGCCCAGGTGAAGAAGCTCCTTCTGAAAAAGCTGCAGCAGTAGCGGGAACCAGGGCTGCCGAGGCCATCAGGGGGCAATGATATCATGGATCCCCTCTTGACCAGGAGCTTCAGGAGGGTCTTCACCACAAGTGGTATCAAAGGTATGCATAGGTGGTGTCTGAGGCCAGGCTACCGGAAGCAGAACTGAGCCACCTGGGTGTTGTGTGCTGTGGCAAAAAGGTCCACCACCAGAGTTCCCCATTACTGAAAGATCTGGTTCACCACCACTCTCTTGAAGGCCCAGTTATGCGGTTGACATTCCCAGCTGAGTTAATTCACCAGGCCATTGAGCTCACCTGGTAGATAAGTCACCCTGAAGTCCATGTCATGGAGCAGGGCAAACAACCTCCCAGCACAGGAGATACAAATCTTGTTCACACAGAAATTGCTACCTGGTTGTCTGTTTGAATCAGGACCACCTGATTGGCCAGGTGCACCCGAAAGGTATGGAGGGCATTCACTATGCCCCGGAGATCGAGAAAGTTGATTTGATGCAGACTCTCCTGCTCGGACCAGAGGCTCTGGGTGCACAGGTCATTCAGTTGCACCCTCCAGATGAACTTGGACGCATCTGTCTTGAGAGTCTTGTGGGGGACTGCTGATTGGAATGGGAGACCTTGAAGGAGATTCCCCGGCTCTAGCTACTAGGCAAGGGACTGCACCAATGGTGCAGTGACCAAGACCCTGTTTTGAAGGCAGCCCGCCACCTGCTTCCATTGTGTATGTTTAAGACCCACTGGGCCTGTCACAAGCAGAGGCGGGCCTGAGGGGGTGACATGTACCATGGCAGCCATGTACCTAAGAACTCTCAGCATCTTGTGGGCAGTGGTGTGGCACTGGCACTGCACCGCACCCGCCATTACAGGTAATCCACTGGTAGAAAGGTCTGTGCCCAAGTGGTGTCGAGGAGGGCCCCAATAAACTTCAGCTGCTGTGCTGGCTGGAGATGAGACTTTGGGTAATTGATCACGAAGCTCAGCCACTCGAGCACCTGAATGGGGAGCTCAGCAGACTGCTGGACATTGTCCAGCATGGGACCTTTGATGAGCCAGTCGTCCAGGTATGGGGAAAAGAAGACCCCTCATAGTCCAGAGGTAGGCAGCCATGATCGCCAGGCACTTCGTGAAGACTCATGGAGCTGAGGCCAGCCTGAAGGGAAGCACTCTGTAGTAACAGTGCTAGCCTCCCAGCACGAACCATAAATACTGTCTGTGATTTGTGTGAATCAGGATGTGTGTGTATGCATTCTTTAGATCCAAGGAGCATAGACAATCGCCCTGAAGATGATATGGGAGCAGCATCCCTAGCGAGACCATCTTGAACTTCTCGCACATAAGAAAACAGTTTAGGTTTCGCAGATCCAGAATGCGCCGGAACCTGCCGGTCTTTTTTGAGAACCAAGAAGTACCTGGAGTGGAAGCCTCAACTTGACCTGAGCAGAGGGAACCAGCTTGATGGCTAAGTCAGCTAGCAAGATAGCGATCTCGGCCTGCAGCAGGCTCCTGTGCGTGGGATTCATGGAGTACTCCCCAGGGGCATGTGGAGGTGGCAGCTGGGTGAAGTGCAGAAAATATCTGCTTTGGACAATCTGCAGCATCCCGGTGTCCAAGGTGACAAGGGGCTACCGGTGGGCAAAGTGGATGAGCCACCCCTCTACCTGCGGGAGTTCCTTGGTGGACAAAGATCAACTAGTTATACTCCTGAGGAGCACTTCAAAATCCCACACCTGGTTTGGGTTGTGGGGCAGTTTGTGCCTTCAAGGTCTTCTTCCTCTGCTGCTGGTGGGAATGTCTGCACCTTGGATGGTGCCTGCAGCCAGGCCGGATAATACAGGTGCGGGTGTGGGTAGAAAGTCTTCTTAGCTTGATGTTTCTTCTGAATGGGATCCGCGATCTTCCTGGAGAGCTTCAAGAGTCACATGCTCCTTTCTCGAGCTCCTCTGCCTTCTCCTCTACTGGTTTCCAACAGAGGTTCTCCCCTCAGTAGAGGACGTTTGTGATCTTGTCCTGGACCCATCGCTCCAGGTTGGAAGACTGTAGCCACACAACCCAGCGGGCAGTGATACCCACAGCTGCCACTCTGCCCACGGACTCAAAGGCGTTGTAGGTGCCACACAGCATGAGTTTTGAGCAGTCTTTGAAGTGAGCAACCAGGCCCTGAAATGTCTCACAACGGTTCTCGGGGATGAGCGCAGCAAAGTCCTCCAGGTGCAACATAACATTCTTGAGGAAAATGCTCATATAGGTCTGGTAGGCCAGGACTCTGGTGATCAGCATGGAACCCTGATAGCATTTCCTCCCGGAGTCGTCCAGAGTGCAAGTCTTCCGACCCGGCAATATGGAGAGCGGGTCTTGGAACTCTTAATGCGCTTCAAGGACGATTCAATCACAATAGAGCTGTGGGGCAACTGAGGCTTCTCAAACCCTTGATTTTCTGGACCCAGTACAGGGAATCGAGCCTGCAGTTAACAATGGGGACCATAAGTGGCACCTCCCATAGCTGCATCAGCAACCTCTGTAGGACACTGGTGCACGGAAACAGTCATCGCCTCCCTGGGGCAGAGGGGTACTAGAGCAACTCTAGTTCTTCCGCCCTCAGTTCTTCCTCCGATTCCAGGGAAAAGGGGGTAGCTTTGGCCATGTCCCTAATGAAGTCCTGGAAGGACATGTCCTCTGGGGGTGACTTGCATCACTCGGGGGGAGGCAATGGGTCGGATGAGAGGTTCAGGGACCGAAGGTCCGAAGCTGTCTATTCCTCCTTGGTCTCCCATTCGGATTCAGACCAAGAGAAAGTCGAAGTAGTGCAGAGTCTTCTTCTCCCACTGGTTCCGAGGCTTGGGAAAGAGTGGGCGCCAATGACCTCCCTGTCGCCCGGTGCACCAATGGTGATGTCTGTGGGCCTGGGACTCTGACACTGGAGAGGGAGATTGCTCCAGGAACCAGAGTCGATTCTGATCTCCCACCCAATTTCCCCACTTCGATGGGTAGGGCAGGGCATGGGTCTCCAGGATAGGCTGGATGGGGTGCAGTGACGACGCTCTGTGTGCTGCAAAGCCTGTGTTCTGCAAGGCTTCCACTATCACCAAGTGAGTTTCGAGGGCTTGAAGATGTTCCTCCAGAACCACCACCTACGAGGGGGCCAAAGTCACAGCTGTGGACACTGGCATTGACACCTCAGGTGGGGACTCCACAATGATAGGTGCATCGGGAGACATCCAGCTGCCCTCATGGGTAATGGAAGTAGACTCCACTGTCTGGGTCAAGTCCTCACACTGGGGAAGCTTGGCCATTTGCTCCTAGCCATTGCTCTCCGCATCGCATCAAGAAGGGCTGCAATGACACTGCACCCGGAATTTCTCACAGTGCTCACCCTTCAATGTCGACGAGTTCTTATCAGAGAATCCTCTCTCGCTGCTCAGGCTCCTCTGCTCAAACTGGGCATGCAGCTCCTTTCCACTAGACGCCTCAGAACTCCTGGCAGGCATTGATGAGGGGGGTCAGGGCTGAGGATGCTGAATCTGATGAGCCGAAGAGGGACTTCTTCTGTTTTTCCTGACCCTTTATTTATTTAACTGGTTTTATATACCACTTTATCATTTCAATCAAAGTGGTTTACATTGAAACAAACTTGGTAAAGTACATTAAACAGGGACATTGATAACTTGGATTTTTCTGAGGCAATGGAGGGTTAAGTGACTTGCCCAAGACCACAAGGAGTGCCAGTGGGACTTGAACCCTGGTCTCTGGGTTCCCAAGCCAGTGTTCTCAACCATTTAGAACACCAGGCATTGGGTGTCATCTAAAAGCAAAGGTCACAGGACATCAGCTAGTGACTGGGTCCAAGGCACTGCAAGCACCAGTTGTGGCGGTCGGTGGCAGAAATGGTCTTGCCACACTTTCATAAAGCCACTAGCTGGCTTAAACATTATGAATACCACCACCTCAGCAAAATTAAACTGGAGAGCCCCCATAGGTGGGAAAACAACCCCAAAGGGGTAAAACATGCTAAAAGCGAGAAATAAAGAAAGAAAAACCTAAATTGACAAAACCGATTAACTGATGACAGGCGGAAATGCAACACAGAAAAAAATGGTCCACAAGGAGAAGAGGAGAAAACTTTTTCTGGACTGCAGGAACATGTCCTAGGGGCTCCGCAGAAAAAAGAAGACTGGAGAAGATGGTGTCATGGCATGTTCGGAGTACCTCCTAAAGGCTTCCTTTGGAAGGTAGAGTGCGTTCCAGGCAGGGCTCAGTCTGTGATGTCACTCATACATGACGACTTATTTCCTGCTTGTTCACAGAGAACTCTGTAACTTTAAGGATGGAGATTGCTAGGGAAGAAAACCAACAGAATTTGCCGATACAAAACACCGACATCTCATTTTAGATTTTATGCTCTTTTCAAACTAATTCAAGCATCTTAGGCTCTGGACTAGTTTCAATGTTTCCTTTTAAATTCTGTATAGCTACGAATAATGTAACAAGCTCTACTCATTTACCAGAGACCAACTATTTAGTGTATAATATAAAAGCGATATTTTTACAGCGATCAGATCTCAGAATCGAAACTGGCTATATACTGCATTAACTTTCATGGTGCAGTAAGCTGCCTTCAATACATCAATGATCTGTTGTATCGCTGATGCATTCATGGAGAAATGGGTATCCATTTTGAATAAATGTTCGGTGGACCTAATGGTTCTTATAGCAGATACCACAAAACAGTCCGTGGAACAATTGACGAGGGACACTACAGCTATGTCCCAGAAGTTGAAAGAAACCCATACTTTAGAACAATACACAGCGATATTGAAAGAACATCAGAAACAACTGGATACGGTGAGAGAGGAAGTTAAAAAGGGCAAGCTAAAAAAACTACAGTGAGATTATACAGATTATACTACGGGATATGTATACCCCTGGCAGAACCCGAATCGAAAAGAAAAATCATCAGTAAGACGGAAAAAGGTGGAATTCACTGATGTGTCAGAAGATTCAACATCATCAGATTCCAGGAGATTTTTTGGATTCAGGCCAAGACAAAAAGAAGAAAAAACTACAGGAACAAATGCCTCGTCGTATGTCAACCCGCAAGAAAACTATGCAATAAACCCCTCCCCGGTCATTAACATTTCAGGGTTGGAAATTTCCCCCGTGGAACATGCAATATTGGAAAAAGGTCTCTCGTATGTTCCTACCATCAGTTTTGATGAATTTCAATTTCATGTTGACTTTACTAAGCTCATTAGGAAATTATCACTTAAAGCTTTTTTTGCAGTGAATCCAATTTCCATGGACAATGTAATAGTTTCGAACCGAATACCATTACCATTTAAATCGGAATGGATGCCACCAGGTCCCATACCTCCAGCTATATCCATCTACAGTGAATTAGTGTTAAAAGATATAACGCATATGGTACATCAGCGGAAAGGTTGGAAACGTACCACTTTAACACAGGAAGAAACACAAGCTCTAAAAAAGTTAAGGTCAAGGACAGACTTAGTTATAAAACGTGCCGATAAGGGGGGCAGCATAATGGTGTTACATCGACAACAATACTTACAAGAGGCGGTGAAACAATTATCTGATACAAAAACCTATCAGGTCTTAGATGTAGACCCCACGGAGCATATACAAAAGGTGATAAAGGAGTTAACATCAAGAGCGCAAGACCTTAAAATAATCTCACGGAAGGAATGCAAGTTTTTAAATGAACAGAGTCCTGGAATTGCAAAATTCTATCTCGTTCCTAAAATACACAAAAATTTGACACAGACTCCAGGGCAACCAATTGTTGCTACGAAGGGGTCAATTTTAGAACCCTTATCTGTATTTGTCGATTCCTATTTACGCCCCCTAATTGCAAAAATTCCTTCTTATGTGCAAGATACAACCCATTTTCTAACTATTCTTGCTAATCAAAACAAATGGGCAGATGTTCCACAGGTACAATTGGTTACCTTAGACGTAGCTGCTTTATACACTAGCATACCTCAACACGCTGCATTTAAAGTAGTCAGTGAAGCTTTGAAAGGCAGAGGAGATCTATCAGAGGCTCAACTACAGTTTTTGCAAGATCTATTAAAGTTAATACTATTTCACAATTATTTTCTGTTTGAGCAGAAGATTTATTTACAAATTGCTGGGGTAGCCATGGGCGCAACGTGCGCCCCATCAATTGCTAATTTATACATGGTGAAATTTGAGCAGACATGGTTGTCCTCTACTCTACACTTCACGAATATAAGACTTTGGGTCCGCTATATCGATGACGTTTTCATGCTATGGGAAAGGAATGATCAAGTGTTACAAAGTTTTGTTCAATGGCTTAATAGTTGTGAACATCCAATTTACCTATGTGCACGATGTTGATACCATTACTTATTTAGATGTCAGCGTGTATAAGAGAGGCTCTGCTTGGCAAACATCGATATTTCGTAAATCTACTGATCGCAATAGTCTCCTGCACTATACCAGCGCTCATCCAGCAATCTCAGAAAGAGCCTCCCGATTTCTCAATTCTTTCGATATCGAAGGAATTGTTCGAATATCGCCGAATATAAGGTACAAGCTAAAATATTGAAACAAAAATTTAGAGTTAGAGGTTATCTGGATGATGTGGTTAATAAAGCTTATAAACGAGCGCTACATGTTAATCGAGAACTATTATTACAGCCACACAAACAAGACAACACAGGCATAAATACCCTACATTTAATAACTAAATATTCCCCTTTCAGTCATCAGATCCAACGGATTTTGAAAAAGCACAGTAATGTTCTATGTAGCATTCCAGGGTTGGAAGATTATAAAATTCAATGTGTCTGGCAACGCCATAGAAATTTGAAAGAAACCCTAAGTCCAGCGATATTAAGAACACCGAGGCAAAGCTTTGAATCTGAAGTCTTGGGTCATCATAAATGTGGGACCTGCACCATCTGTGAAATAACGTTGGAAATGAATTATTTTTCACACCAAGGGAAAATTTACAAATTACGACAACACACCACATGTGATTCTACATTCGTAGTGTACGTGATCATCTGTCCATGTCCTTTGATCTACATAGGAAAAACTATTCCAGCATTTCACGTTAGAATGAAAGAACACAAAAGTCGATTGAACTGTAAACATCTACAAGCTCCTATAGTATCTCACTGCATTGAAAAAAATCATTCATTTATAACACTACGCTGTTTTTGTATTGACCAAGTTCTCCAGGGAGCAGGGGGTAAAACTCGTGCACAAACACTATTGAGATGTGAACAAGAATGGATATTCCGTCTAGGTACTCTATATCCAACAGGTCTAAACATTGCCATAGAATGGGGAGTATGTTAAAGAGTTTTACTTCACGTGACAGCTTCCAAAGATTTAAAAAGAAGAGTCATCTCTAACCCGCATGCGCGGCGTTTTTTTGGATGTATGAGTGAGCATGGAAGCAGCCGTGAGTACTTCTCTGGACACATTGACCAATGTTTCCTTAATTTTGCGATATCTGATATATCAAGATAAATGTTTTCATCTTTCTTAGGTAGTCCCCTGAAGAAACGCTAATAGTGAAACGCTGTGGCGCCTTGTTAATGCGTTGGGAATTCAGAGAAAAATTGAGGCACCGCTGAAGACGCTTTCAGATAAGACTCTGGCTTGCTAAAGAGTATAAGGCATTGCTTTGACACTTTACAACGATATACTTAGTCATGAAGTAAATTATTGGGAAAGTTTGATAAGTGCAAAGCGATTGATACAAGTTGTTAATGAGGGATCAAATGTGGTCTGAAGGATCAAACGTGGAAGAAGGTAGTTAGCAACCACGACATGAAAATCCCCATTGTATGGATAAAATGATAGCAGCAAGCCGAGACAAAAAGATACTGCTCTAGTTGCAGCGCAATTTTATCGATACTATAAAAATATAAAAAATAAAAAAACATAAGAATAAGTTATATATAAAAAATCAGCGATACAACAGATCATTGATGTATTGAAGGCAGTTTACTGCACCATGAAAGTTAATGCAGTATATAGCCAGTTTCGATTCTGAGATCTGATCGCTGTAAAAATATCGCTTTTATATTATACACTAAATAGTTGGTCTCTGGTAAATGAGTAGAGCTTGTTACATTATTCGTAGCTATACAGCATTGAGCTCTGGAAAGTGACAACCACATAATTTGTCCTTTTAAATTCTGCCAGGAAAATCATTCATGTAATGATCTGTAATGATCTGCCTGTTAATTAGTTCTAGCAAATGGTGGAGGAAGTTATGACTTAACACACACCTGGTGCAATCTAACCAATAATCTACTTGTATGTATTTTCTGCCATCACCACCCCTACCCACTTCTAGGTCAGACACACAGACCAGATAAAGGGAATCTCTCTTTAAAGTTAGCTACAAAGGTTAACCCAGTAGAAAGGTATTAAGTAAGTTAGAGGTGATCTATTTTGAGGTACTGAAGGCATCAAAGTGACCTCATGACTTCACTCAAACATCAGTGCATAAATTCTGCAATGGTAGCTTCTGACTTTGTAAAGAATCTGGAAGTGAAACTCTTCTTTAGTTGAGAAGCCTAGAATTTAGAAACCAGATTGCCTCTTCTCTGATGTCCTGGAATTTTTTTTTTTAAGATACAGCACTAAGGGACACATTTTATGTATATTAAGGGTGTGTGTACCTTTGAAATGTGAACATCGAACAGAAGGAGCCAATAATGCCTCTGTGCAAATCACAAGCTGCACTGTCTGGAGTATTGTGTCCAGGCCTGCAGGCTGCATTTTTAGATGGATATAGTGGCAATCCAGAAAACAGCTACCAAAATGCTGCAGAATGTCCATGTCTGTTAAGATGGGACTTAAGGATACAAATATGCATAACTCAAGAATAGTGGTTCCCAAATTTGGTGCTGAAGAAACTCAGCCGAATCTGTTTTTTTTGGAGAACCAAAATATGCAAACAAACATGGTTCTTAAACAATATGATAACAAATCTCCTGAATATTCATGAAGACCTTTTAAGGTTAGTTTGAGAACCAATGCCTCTGGGCATGGCATGAAAAGGAGAAGAAAGTCAAATGCTTTTAACAGTATAATGAACAGCTGCCAAGTACTTTAAAGAAGAAAGGACGTTATATAGCTAGAGCTCATAATATGATGCTGGAAAGGGGCTGATTCAGGAATATTATAAGACAATATTTCTGCACAGAAAGGGCAGAAGTGACATTCAAGTCAGAATTAAGAACATAAGATATGCCATACTGGGTCAGACCAAGGTCCATCAAGCCCAGTATTCTGTTTCCAACAGTGGCCAATCTAGGTCATATGTACCTAGCAGTTTCCCCAAGAGACACAAGTTCCACAATGCTTGTACTGGGTCAAGCATTGATATCTTCGGTCACTTCTTAATAATGGTTTATGGACCTTTCCTCCAGGAACTTCTCCAAACCTTTTTTAAACCCAGCTACACTACATCCTCCGGTAACAAATTCCAGAGTTTGATTACATTGTCCGTCTGGGAGTCCTGCCTCAGCCACCAGTCCAGACAAGTTGCAGTGCCCTGCGATAGCTGCCAGCGGGCATTAAAATACTGTAAGCTGTTGCGGTGTGCCTTGCACACACCTTTGAATATCCCAAAGAGCCAATAATTGCCATTGCACTACCTCTACTGACGGAAAGCTGTACGGACAATTCCCGACTCGTGATGCGCCGATCCGCACGAATAATGTCATCAGCACGCTGCAACTTGTCTGGACTGGTGGCAGAGGCAGGACACCCAGACCGCAGCCGATCTTCCAGTTCCGTTTTACCACTTCCTGAAGCCTTTACTCTCTTCACCCATCGTCCAACGGTGCTCCTATCTACCGCAGAACTTCTATACACAGCACAGAACCGTTTGTGAATGTTTCTCACACTTTTTCTCCTCCACCAAGAATTCAATTACAGCTCATTGTTTGTACTGTGTCACTCACAGATGCCATTTGAAGGATCACTACCGCCTCACTATTTGTCAGACGACTGTAAAATTACACAGGTGTCCTTTGAAGTTCCAAGTTACTACTCTTTCAATTTCACACCTCTATCTTCATTCTGGACTGAGAAAAAACATGTGGGGCATTACTTTCTGAGCAACCCTCGTATCTTGCAGTCATCATCTGTTATCTTATTTTGGTTTCTGCTTTACCAGTCTAAGCAAGTTGTTCTTACTGAAAAGACAGGGGTTGCTTTTCACTTCACCAGACCGATACAATAAGACAAAGTACAAGCATCTGAAGTATCTTTAATCCATCATGTGTTCTGCGAAGTTTGTTTTCACAATATTTTTCAAACAATGCTGTGATGGTACAAATGTAAACTACAAGACAAGACCAGGTCTACCAGTTTGTTTTCGTTTTAGAAGATGCATCATACAGAAACATCCACTACTGCTAATGGGTATTCTGAAATGTATTATTGCACAGAATGGCAAGGAGGGGGGGGAATAGCCTTCCTAAACAATTGGCTATGAAAATCCACTTGGTTCATTTAGCATTTTCTCCCCACTTTTGAAATGGTAATGGTCTGTGACCAGTTTCAGACTCATTGATGATGTTCAGGTCTGCTGCAGCAGTCAGTATAGAAGTGAAAACAGGACTGTCTGATCTTGCCTAAAAATTCCCATGAGGCCAACGATAGATACAAAATGGTTATACTGTATGTTGATTTCTATATTTCTCAGTTATCAAACTCATCAAAGTTGCGCATTACCATGTGAAGAGCCCGAGTTCAATTTCCAGCTCAGGTGGTCCATTCTCCAGACTAGCAGTTTATACTGTGAAAGTAGGATTCACAGTCCCAGCAGAGGAGGAAACCCCAGTCATTGTGCAATGGTGTCATTTACTAGATAATTTAGGACCCATGTTTCCAGCATTTCAGGAGCAGCCTTGGTGCATGTGCCCATGTCCCCCCCCCCTTTCCCCTCAAAGAGGGCTTTTACTGCTATGAGTGGGCTACATGAATTGGGAAGGGATATAAAATAGGAGTAGTTGCAAAGGAAAGCTCATAGTGCCGCAGCCAATTAGAAGCTAGTTCTGATAGTGCTGGAAGCCCTAAGAAGCAGGATGAAACTGTTGGGTCCAAAAAAAATTCTGAAAGGCTTAAGTAACTGTGGTAATTTTTAGATAATAAACTATAAACAAGGCAAAAAGGAGAAAGGAAGTGACGTCAGTCTGGTTAATGGCAGCTTAGGGGCTTAGCTCCTGCAACCGTAGCTATTGTATGCACCCCCAATGGCAAGCCCAGGTACCGGTGCAGAAATCAGAGCTTCAACATGGTACTATTAGGAAGTTGGGCTTATTATGGCAGCAAAAGCGAAAAGACAGGTCGCAGGCATCTCAACAGCTGCAAGGCCTGGCGCACGCAAGTGCATCACCACCAAATAGTGTCACATCAGTGGGGTCAGATGGGAAGGAGAGTAATAACATTGACTGGACATTGCTGCTGGGTCCAGAGCATGCCTCCTTTAAACAGGAGTTCCACTGGTATTTTGATGATATGGCCACAGAATTTAGAGCCATGTGGGAGAAAATCTCTGCCAAGGTCGAAAACATACATGCGGACATACAAGACTTGGGAGGCTAAGACAAAGCTGGAGGAGCATGCGGAAACTCTTATGGAACTGCAGTGCTGGAACTCACCTATAAATCAGATGATATTGAGAATCGGAATCGCAATGATATGCGTATCCAGGGGGTGCCAGAAGGCCCAGGAATTGAGAACTCAGTGGCTCAAATACACAAGATATGAAAAGCCTTGCTGGCTAGCACAGATGGGGAGACCACTGTGGGGACCATGGATATCGAGTGGGCATATTGGGCCTTAGGCAAGCCCCTCCCCACCCCCCGGCAAAAAGCCCCGAGACCTTATTGTGCGCTTTCTGCACTTTCAAGATGCTGACATGATTCTGCGGTGGGGCCGGAAGCATAAGCAGTTGTCATATTAACAATTTTTTTTACCAGGACCTGTTGGCTTTAACCCTAGTGTAGAGGCGGGAAATGAAACCAGTCATTGAAGTATTACTGAAAGAACAAATACGCTATGCCTGGTCATTCCCGTTTTGTCTGAACATCACTATTGCTGGTAGGCAGACCAGCATGAAGGATGTAACTGAAGTTTGGAGAGTGCTTCGTGGCGTGGGCTTGGTGAAAAATGACTCCCTTCTTGCTATGCTGGCTGTGAGACCTGTTTAGCCAAAATGGACCAAAGTTGGAGAAGCACGAACATGAGGACTGAGCGGCCTGGAACCGAGTGATCTCACAGAGTGGATCAAGGGAGATCCCATGGACTTGTGTGTTATTAGCCGTTTTCTGGCTACTGAGAAAGAGACTGTGTTGTACTTTAATGCACTCCATCTGAATTCATGAGTTTGTAGGTGGTGGGGAGGGGGGGGATTGTGTGTTTAGCTGGGGCTTTGAATAATCATGGAGAAAGGGGAAATGTGTAACAGGGCTATTAGGTGGTGACCAGAAAGGGGGCAAAAGGGGGGGAGGGACAGAGATGATTTTGAGGGGGGGAGGGAGGGGGGCAGCGTCCTGTGTAGCCAGCTGGTTATGATGGGCTGCTTCCTCGAGCCTGACCTAATGGTCGGCAGTTGGGGAGGGATTTGGGGGGGGGGAAGAGGGGGAGGGGGAAGGGGGAACAGGGGTTTGGGTAGTAGGACAGAGGTGTGTGAAAGGTTGGCTGTCTGATTGGATGTGAATGTTGTGGCTCTACACTCTCTATGAAGCTGGCGGTGCTATGTTGAGTGGTGATCTGGTCATTTGTAAGGGGGTAGAATGGAGGCTAATGAAGATCATGTTGTGAGTCATCTCCTTTAATGTTAAAGGGTTGAATTCCCCACACAAGTGCTTATTATTGTTTAAAGAACTAAAGGATTTGGGGGGGGGGGGCAATGTGATCCTTTTACAAGAAACCCACCTTCGGATGGGCTGCATGGCATTTGTGGCGGAGACCATATAGGGAAGTGTGGGCGGTGGCAGATACTCAAGGGCAGAAAAAATGTGAGATGGTGATCCTAGTATGCCAATCTATGCAATGTGTAGTGGAGGGGGTTTGACGTGATCGGGAGGAATGGTGGCTCTTCTTGAATATGCGTCTTAATGGGGCATTATACACCATTGCTAATGTTTATGCACCCAATGAAGGCCAGGCAGGGTTTTACTGATAATGAACTTTGGGCCAACTTTACCTAGTTTGCGACAGGTAAGCTGATATTAGGTGGCGATTGTAATACGTGCATGAAGCTAAAGATAGATTCCACGGGGCAAGGTATTACATTGCTCTTGGCAGAATGGCTATGAAAGACCTAGATACGATTCTAAAGAGCAGAGATGTCTCTCTCCATACAAAGATTCGACTTGTTCACATTATGGTATTTTCAACATCATATGGATGTGAAAGCTGGACAGTGAAAAAGACAGACAGGAAGAAAATTGATGCCTTTGAATTATGGTGCTGGCGGCGAATACTGTGTATACCATGGACTGCCCGAAGGACAAACCAGTCGGTACTAGAGGAGATCAAACCTAAGCTTTCTTTAGAAGCTCAGATGACAAGACTTCGACTTTCATACTTTGGACACATCATGCGAAGAGAGAGATCATTAGAGAAAGACATCATGCTTGGCAAGATAGAAGGTCAACGCAAAAGAGGAAGGCCAGCAATGAGATGGATCGATACAATAACAGCAGCTACAGGTACCAGTCTGTCAATGAGCCGCCTGACTGAAGACCGAACACAATTTAGGATAGCTATCCAGAGGGTCGCCATGAGTCGACTCCGACTCGACGGCACTTAACAACAACAAGGTATTACGCAATCGAATGGGGCTAGTAGGGCCCTGGTGCGTGTCTTGCAAAATCTTGGCTTGAGAGATGTGTGCAGGGACACGCACCGTGGACAGAGCTGATGTACCTTTTTTTCCCCAGATACATTAGGTCCACACCCACATTGATTATCTAATGCTGGACCAGTGCTTTATTGACTGTGTATGGGGGATGGAACTGGGACAGATCACGTGGTCTGACCACACGCTGTGTTGGATAGATTTGGAACTGCAGGATGGCGGGCCCCAGACATGCCAGTGGGCTTTGCATAGTAGTTTTCTGATAAGGTTTTCAGCGGTCCAAGACCATTAGGTTTTCATACAGGAATATTTTGAGCTCAATAGCAATTCCGAGGTTTTGGTGCCCATGGTGTGGGATACTTATACGGCAACTTCACGTGGGCAGTGATGGCAGATGTGGGGGGCTATTGATGTCCCTGTGAACAGGAACTTCGGGTGTTGAGAGTCAAGGTAGCGCAATTGCAGGCACAGCATGTGCAGACCGGATCTCAGTGGGTGTGGCAATGCTGGATGGCTGTGAGGGCGAAACTTGATGGGCTTATACAAAGGGACGAGTATAAGGAGCGGTGTCTTCAACAGAACTTTTATGAAAAGGGGAAAAAAGTGGGGGAAGCTGTTGGCCCTTCAACTGCAAAGGCAGCAAATTAGCCAAATGGCATGAGAGCTTTGGGATGCTAAAGGCCATATTTGTGTAAAGCCTTCTAAATTAGAGAGATATTCATGAACTTTTGAGGGCAGTTGTACAGGGCAGAGGTGGTTGACCCCTCATGCATAGTCGAATACCTAGGTCAGATAGACTTGGGGAGTGTGACGGAAGCTGAGTGGGATAGGCTGGATGAAACCATTTCGGCACAGGAGGTACAATTAGCTATAAGGGCACTCCCTGCTGGGAAGGCGCCGGGGCTTGATTGCTTCCCCTCAGATTATTATAAGCGCTTCATGCTCTACTTGGCCCCAATATTGGCAGAAGTTTGCAATGATGTCCTGCAGGGTGGGGGGACTTGTCTGCAATGCAGATGGATACAGTTATGGCTTTGATTCCTAAATCAGGAAAGCCCATGGTCAAGGCTTCCTCTCACTGCCCAATTTCCCTTTTAAATGTCTACGTCAAAATTCTTGCCAAGGTTTTAGCAACCTGACTAGGGGCGGTTCTCCCCCATTTAGTACATGGTGACCAGGTGGGGTTTGTGGCCGGCCAGCAAGTGGCCGATGGTGTGCAGTGTGTGCTCCAATTGGATCATGTGGCTTGGCAGGCTCTTCTTTTGGGAATTGATGCAGATAAGGCATTTGATCGGGTAGATTGGGAGTTTTTAATGGGGGGTGCAGGAAAAGATGGAGTTCGGGCTGCATTTTTTGGTGTGGCTGAAAGGCGTCTATTGGGCCCCACAGGCGTGCATTCAAGTTAATGGGGGTTGTTCAGATCTCTTTCCCCTGAAGTGTGGAATGTGGCAATAGTGTCCCCTCTCACTACTTCTTTTCACGTTGGCCATGGTGCTGCTGGCCCATCGGTTACGGACCTCGAGTGATTGACCTTTTCAATGCCTCGGAGTCGGGAGTGGTGCCAAAGGCCTGGAGAGAGGCCTTTACACAAAAGCGGAAGTAAGGATGTGGTTGAAAACTACAGGCCGGTTAGTTTAACTTCGGTGGTGAGTAAATTATTGGAAACGCTGCTGAAAGAGAAAATAGTGAGGTTTCTGGAGTCCAGCGATTACAGGATCAGAGGCAGCATGGATTCACCAGAGGCAGGTCTTGTCAGACAAATCTGATTGATTTCTTTGACTGGGTGACCAGGGAGTTGGACAGAGGGAGAGCCCTAGATGTGGTGTATTTACATTTCAGTAAAGCCTTTGACACTGTTCCTCACAGGCGACTTATAAACAAACTGAGCACCCTAGGGATGGACCCAAAAGTTACTGCTTGGGTTAGAAATTGGTTGGGTGGGAGGCGACAGAGTACAGGTAAATGGAGCTCACTCTGAGGAGAGGGATGTTACCAGTGGTGTGCCCCAGGGATCTGTCCTTGGTCCGATTCTTTTTAACATCTTTGTTAGTGATATAGCGGAAGGGCTGTCGGGTAAGGTTTGCCTCTTTGCGGATGATACCAAAATCTGCAATAGAGTAGACACCCAGGAAGGTGTAGATAACATGAGGAAGGATCTAGCTAAGCTTGAAGAATGGTCTAGAATTTGGCAGCTGGGATTTAATGTTAAAAAATGTAAGGTCATGCATTTGGGCTGCAGCAATCCAAGGGAGCAATATAGTATAGGGGGTGAAGTACTTTTGTCCACTAAAGAAGAGTGGGACCTAGGCGTGGTTGTGTCTGATGATCTTAAAGTAGCTAAACAGGTAGAAAAGGCGACGGCAAAAGCTAAAAGGATGCTTGGGTGCATACGGAGAGGAATGGCTAGCAGAAAAAAAGGAGGTGATAATGCCTCTGTATAAGTCTTTGGTGCGACCCCATTTGGAGTATAGTGTGAAATTCTGGAGACCGCACCTTCAAAAGGATGTGAACAGGATGGAGTCGGTGCAGAGGATGGCTACTAAAATGATTAGTGGTCAGGAGGAAGTGACGTCACCGGAGCCGATGGCGGCTTGAGAGAGCTGTTCCGGCACCGACCCAGCCATCAGGAGGGAAGCGCAGTCCCCCGGAGGTAGAAAATAGACACCCCGGGTGCAGAAAGCTGTTGGGAGGCGGCAGAGGTCGGCAGAAAGCCGGCAGCAGCAAAATACAGTGGCAGAGAGCAGTAATTGTGGGAGCGGAGGGCAGCCGCGTGTGGAAACAAAATGGCGCCCGGAGAGACGGCAGGGTCTGCATGAGTGGCAGGAAGTAGGCAGTGAAGAGCAGGAGCTGCACATTCTCAACCACAAAGAGTGCTTCAGGCTGTAAAGCAGCAGAGGAACCGAGGTGCTGGAGGTGAGAAGGGGCGGAGGTGTGCAACCCACAGGCATTGTGCTGGCATCTGGAGTTGGGGGTTTGCAGAGCAGTGACCAGAGTGGCGTGCTGTGAGGTCGGAGAGACCCTTGGAGGAGCAGTGAGAAGACCTGGAGCCGTCCTCACGAAGGCAAGGAGAGAGTGTGATCTGGTGGAATGCGAATGGACAGAAAAAGTTTGAACACCGTGCTGTGAGGCTGTGAACAGGGAGTCCAGTTCAGTATTTGGAGGCAAAAGTGGCTCAGAGATGACTACCAGAAGAAAAGCAGCAGACCTCAGGGAATATGTGTACTCGGGGTCGCAAGGAGGGAAGAGTGACTCAGGGCAGAATGAGAACAAAAAGCATCAGGATGGGCCAGGAGAGCAGGGGGGATAAGGAGAGGTGGCGAATGTGAAAGCCCCTGAGATGACCCTGCGCCAAATGTCACCAGAGCGGAGCTCAGGGACTGGTTTCTTGAAATCAAAAACGAAGTGCAGTCAGTGAAAAGTGAGCTAAATGAGCTGCTGGGGCCCCTGAAAGAAGAAATTGGAGAGATGATGTGCAGAATGGGAGACCACAAAAGTAGGTTGCAAGAACTTGAACAGATGCAGGCAGGAGAGGTACAGAGGGGTGCAAAGCTGGGATCGCAATACGAGGCCCTACTGTACAAGCTGGAGGATTTGGAAAATCGATCACGTCGCAATAATTTGAGAATCCGCGGAATTCCAGAAGAGAAAGAATTCCAAGATAGTGAAAAAGTAGCAAGGTCTGTGTGTCTCGAGGTGCTACAGAAAGATGGTGAGAAGACAGCGGCTGTGGACATACAACTTGAAAGGGCGCACAGAGCACTGGGGCCACCAGTTGGAAACAGGCCCCAGGACAATATAATATGATATAAAACAAAGGAGAAAATTGTCAACAAAATGAAGAGGGGTGGAGCCCTAATATGGAGGGGTACCCAGTGAATATATACGAGGATCTTTCTGCAGGCACGTTGCAGAGGAGGGCAATGCAACCAGTTACACAAATACTGCGGAGAGCGGAAGTTAAGTATCGGTGGCTGCACCCATTTGGATTATCGTTTACACCAGAGGCGGCGATGAAGGTCCTACGGGAAGTGGGCCTATGGTCCCAGGAGATACCCCTGGGGTCAGGACCATCAACAGGAAGGCGGCAGGAGCAACGCGGAGACAGCCAAGAGAGAAGGAACAAGTGGGTGGCAGGACAAGGGCAAGAGCTGCGAGATGATCGGTTGGTGGATGAAACCTGAGGACAGAGTATGCTGGTCATGTACGGAGGGGTGACGGGGGAGTGTTTTGTTTAAGAAGGTTTTGTTTAAGAATGTTTGTTAAGAGGTTTATATGTAATATGCAAGGCAGTGTTGGGGGAGGAGGGTGGAGGGGCAGGGAGAGTACGGGGTGGGGAGAGGGAGTTGGAGAGAGTAGGGTAGGGAAAGGAAAATGGTAAGATGAGGGAAAAGGAAGAGGGTGGGAAGTTGAATGTGATGTGGGTGGGGGTGGGAAGTGAAATAGGAGGAAGGGGATAGGAGTGAGGGGGAAGGGGAGGCGGGGGAGGGAGGGGGTGTTTGAGTACGGGCTGGTGGAGGAGGGTGGGGGGAGAGAAGAAAGGTGTGAGGGGATTGGGGGGAATGGGTCTGTGACAGTACAAGGACTGGGGAAGGTAGGAGGCGCACTACTCCTGAGTTATCCTCTGGAAGTGAAGGAGGATGAGGGGGGATGGAGTGGGAGGGGGGAGGGGAGAGCGGGGGAGGGGACAGCAGGAAGTGGGGAGGTAAGCTGGAATTCGGAATAAGGGGAGGGGAAGGGAGGGGGGTGGGGGAAGGAGGAAGGTGGATGGGAGGGGAGGGAGAAGCAGGGGAAGGGGTGTGGGCAGCGGAGAAGGTTAACGATTATGACATTGAATGTAAAGGGCTTGCGTTCGAGACAGAAAAGAAGTTTGGTGGAAATGGAGGGTAGAAGAATGGGTGCGGATATTATGTGCATATAAGAAACACACCTGCGGGTGGGGCAGGAGTATTTGTTGGAGTCTAGGCAATATCCCAAGGTGTTTTTGGCGGGTCAGGGTGTAAATCCTAGGAGGGGGGGGGGTCAGAATCTTGGTTGGGGAGGGAATACCATAATATGGTGAAAGGTTTTAGGCGGGGGAAAGGCAGTAGATGGGTGGGGGTGCTATTGCAAATTGAGCGGGAAGAGGTGTGGGTGATAAGCTTATATGGCCCAAATGAGAAGCAGGGGGAGGTGTATGAGCAAATTTTGAAGGAGTTGGAGGGATTTGGGAACACCCCAATAATCTTGGGAGGGGATTTTAATTTGACGTGCAATCCCTGAGTTGATACTAGTGGGGGCAGGGGGGAGGGGGCCGAGGAGATAGGCGAAGCCTGCATAAAATGCAGAAAAGATTGGGCTTAGTAGATATATGGAGAAGCTGGCATCCGGGAGAACGGAAGTACACATTCTACTCCCCAGTTCATGGCACCTACAGCAGGTTAGATATGATTTGGGGGGGGCGGTAAATGGGTGGAGAGAATAAAGGAAGTGGAACATGGCTCAATAACTTGGTCAGATCATGCGCCAGTGAGCGTTCAATTTGATATGGGTAGAACAGATGAAAGTTTAAAATTTTGGAAACTCAATGATTCCTTGCTTGAGGAGGAGCAGCACGTGGGGAAGATTAAGGAGAATATAAAGGAATACCTTCGGTTAAATGACACAGGGGAGGTGCCCATGGGGGTGGTGTGGGATGGTTTAAAGGCGGTAATTCGGGGACAGCTGGTCAGTTTGGGGGCGCGAGTAAAGAGGGAAAAAGGGGCAGTGGAAACTGAATTATTACGACAGTTGAGAGGGTTGGAAGGGGTGCATCAGAGAGTGTCGGATCCGCATATAATTGCAGAGCTCAATAGGGTAAGAGCGGAGCTGAGTAAAATACGGGCCCAAGAGATAGCGTACCAGCTAGCGGTACTGAAGCAGGCCCATTTTGAAGGGGGAAATCGGGCGGGGAGGTTTCTGGCCAGCCGTCTTAAGGGACGGAGGCAGGCAGCGCATGTAGAGGGCATTCGCAATGCTAAAGGGGAATGGGTGCACCAATCTAAGGGAATTAGGGGGATATTTCGGGAGTTTTATGAGAAATTGTATAAAAGTGAACTAAGGGCAGGGGGGAGGAGATCGCAGAGTTTTTGGAGGAATGTGATTTACCGCAAGTGTCTGGGGAGGAACGGGAGCATTTAGGACGGGAAATACAGGAGGAAGAGGTAAGGAGGGCTATAGCTACTTTGAAACTTGGGAAGGTGCCGGGATTGGATGGGTACACGGCAAAGTTCTGCAAGGTAATGTCGGAATATATTATACCTTTCTTTACTAGGGTAGTGAATAGGGTTCTGCAAGGGGAGAGACTTCCGCAGACAATGGCGGAGGCTGGCATAACAGTTCTACCGAAACCGGGTAAAGATAAAGGAGTATGCGGATTCTATAGACCCATATCCTTAATAAACTTAGATACAAAAATTCTGGCAAAGGTACTGGCAAATAAGATTCAGGATGTCGTGCCGCAGTTGATACATCCTGATCAGACAGGTTTTGTAAAGGGGCGGCAAGGCAGTGACAATGTGCGAAAGATTTTGAACATTATGTGGCAACTTCAGGGGACTAAAGCATCGGCAGTGGTGGTTACTGTGGACGCGGAAAAATCTTTTGATCGGGTTGAGTGGCCTTTTATGTTCCAGGTTTTGGAGAAAATGGGGTTCAGAGGGAAGTACATCAGATGGATAAGGGCTCTATATCAGGGGCCACGAGCCAGAGTAAATGGTGGGTATTCAGAGAGTTTTGAGCTCCATAGGGGCACTAGACAGGGATGCCCATTATCGCCTTTATTGTTTGCACTGGCTATTGAACCGCTGGCGGCATACATCAGACGGGCGGGGGATATTAAGGGAGTAAGGATACGAGGGAGGGAGGAAAAGATTGGACTCTTTGCGGATGATGTTATTTTTACCTTGACACATCCGCTTACAACACTACCAGTGTTGATGACGGCTATTCAAAGGTACAGCTGGTTGGCAGGGTATAGAATGAATCAGGGTAAAACTGAATTGTTGGGATTTAACTTAGTGACTAGGGTGAAGGAGAGTCTGAGACACCATTTTAAGTTTCGGTGGGTGGCAGGGAGCTTTCGGTATTTGGGGATCCAGTTGGGGATCCCCCTATCTCGGATCAAACATTGGAATTTTCAGGGATTAGTGGAGAGTATCAGGCAGGATTTATCTCGATGGAGGGGGTTGTTTTTGTCCTGGATGGGCCGTATTGCCGTTGTGAAAATGAATGTTCTCCCAAGGCTGTTTATATTTACGTCCCTGCCGTGTCGGTTGGTAAGAAAGGAAGTGGATAGGATGCAAAATCTGCTTTTGCAATTTATTTGGGATGGAAAACGCCCGAAAGTGGCTAAGGCTACCATGTTTAAGATGAAGGAGGAGGGGGGGGGGGCTAGGGGTCCCATCGTTGCTTCGATACTATGAAGCGGCGCAACTTCGGGCATTGTTTGTGTGGAATGAGGGGGTAGAGTGCCCAGGGTGGGTGGGCATGGAAGGGGAGGAGGGGATAAGACCAGGGGCTTGGATTTGGGATCCCGGGGTGGGAAGACAGGGGAGGGCGAAGGAGAATCCGTACAGAGAGCTTGCGAGACAGGTCTGGGTGAAATAGAGGGGGTATTTATTAGGAGGGAAGCAGTACTCTAGGGAAACTCATATTCAGACGGTGATGGGGGAGGGGTTTTTAGGAGGTGGGGGGGGGGGGAGGAGAAAGGGTTGTGGAAAATCGGCCAACTGGTGGGGGATGGGGGGAGGGTCCAGAGCTTTGAGGAGCCCCAACAGCACTATCAATTGGAGGAGCGGGATAGATGTGTGTATGTTAGACTGTGGTATTGGTTACAGCGGAGGGAGGTGAAAAAAGATTGGGTTGTGAAACCTACATCATTTGAGGAGATGAGTAGTAAAGGATTGCCTACTCGGATAATCTCTGTTGTATAAACTCTTGGGGGAATTTAAGCAGGGGGCCATACGTGGCCAGCTGCAGTGGGAGGAGGAGCTGGGAGGGCAGTGGGATTCTGAGAGGTGGGATAGTATTTATACTCGGACTCATAAATTAGCCCCGGGGACAGCAATGCTGGAAATAGCTATAAGTTAAGGTTGAGAATGTATTGGACCCCGGTGTGGCTTCATGCATTATATCCAGAAAGTCCAGACCGTTGCTGGAAGGGGTGCGGGGCCAGAGGGGATTTGCTGCATATGGTTTGGAGTTGCTCTAAGGTACAGGAGTATTGGTTAAGGGTGGAAAGGCTTACGGTGGATATTACAAGGGTGCAGGTGCAGTTCACTCCCAGTATGGTAATATTAAATGAGGGGGAGGAGGGGGGGAAGGGGAGGAGTTAGGAAGACTACAGGGGTACTGCGTAATCGCGGGCCGGATGAGTCTGCTCCGTTGGTGGAAGAAAACGGGTGTTCCTCCACTAGCGGAGGTGGTGGGGAGAATGGAGCAGCTGTGGAGCTTCTGTGCAATTGAAGCACATCAAAAACATACTATTCAAAGGTATAGCAGGGTGTGGGGACGGTATGAGCAGTGGAGGGTGGCGGGGGTGGAACAGTGGTATGAGTTAGTGGAGGGGGAGGGGGTAGGATGAAGGGAAGGGTTTGGATTATACTTCTACTCATCTAACTCAATTGTATAAGTATTGGGATGAGTATTAATGTTGACACCTGCTACTAATGGGGAGTCTCTATGGGGACTGAAATGTATGACTGATATACCATGTTTTTGGTATAGAGTTAAGGATTTAAGTCCTATGTTGTAAAGTGTTATTGAGGGGAGGGGGTAGTGTGGGGGTGTTTACATGGATGAAGGGGGATGGGGGGAATGTGTAGGTCTCGTAAACTTGTGTTTATAACCCAGATGATTATTAGTTCGGTTGGGAGATGCGAGTTCGTTAATGTATGGGGGGGAAGATCTCAGAGGATGGGGGGTTTCTCTGTTGTGCCAATGTATGTTGGTGGTAGAAATTATATAAAGTATAAATGGTTGAAAATCGGGTACACAGTGGGAGAGGGGATCTCTCACATTTGTAGAAGAGGTATGGAATGTATAATGGCATATACCTGGTGGGGTTGTGGTTATATGTCCTGTGCTGTGTATTATGATATGTGCTAATAAAAATTTAAATTACAAAAAAAAAAAAAAAAGATTAGTGGTCTTCATTATAAAGCATATGAGGACAGACTGAAGGATCTTAATATGTACACCTTAGAGGAAAGGCGGGATAGAGGTGATATGATTGAGATGTTTAAATACCTCCGTGGCATAAATGTTCAGGGAGAGCGCCTCTTTCAATTCAAAGCAAGTTCTGCTACGAGGGAACATGGGATGAGGGTGAAGGGAGACAGATTCAGGAGTGATATGCGGAAATATTTCTTTATGGAAAGAATAGTGGATCCGTGGAATAGTCTCCCAGTGGAGGTGGTAGAGATGAGGACAGTAACTGAATTCAAAAAAGCATGGGACAAACACAGAGAATCTCTAAAGGTAAAAAGGGGACTGTTGTAGTTGTTGATATGGAAGGACAGACTAGATTTATTTATTTATTTAACTGCATTTATATCCCGCTTTTCACCGGGTCAAAGCGGTGTAACATGTAACATAGGAGGGGGTAATTTTTTAGGGTGGGGCCATCACCAAGGTCAACAATTAATGATTTGGGGAGACATAGACATGGACATGTTTTACTTCTGCTGTATCTAAGTATTAGGGCATGGTGGTGTTTCCGTTCAGAGATGTTCACGGAATAGGATTGTCTTCAGCTGTTTCTTAAATGATGTGCTGTCAGCGTTGTTCCTGATGTGGGTTGGTAGAGAGTTCCAGAGTGATGGAGCATAAAGTTCGAACGCTCTGTTGCAGGTCCGTTGTGTGGATTTGGTTCTTTTGTGGGGGACAACAATAGAGTTATTGGAGGAATGTCTGGTTGATCTGTTGTGGGATGGTCGAGGCAGTAATGAGTGGAGTGAGGTGTTCCGTGTTTGGTGGATAGTTTTGTGGATGAGTAAGATGGCTTTGTACTTGATTCTTGCTTGCACTGGAAGGAGGTGAAGGTCTCTTAGGATTGGGGTGATGTGCTCCCGTTTTTTTGCATTCTGAATAATCCTTGCTGTAGTATTTAAGGCAGTACGGAGGGAGTTGGTGTGCGATGCAGGAAGGCCATGATAGATTATGTTGCAGAAATCTAGATGAGGGAGTGTCACAGCTTGCATAACTGTCCTGAAGTCGTGAGGTTCTAGGAGGGGCCGGAGGCGTTGAACAGTTTTGGCTTTGTGGAATATCATCCCAGCAGTTTTGTTGATTTGTTGTTTGAAGGTGAGAGCTTGGTCAATGATGACGCCTAGATATCTTATTTGAGGCTGGATTTGGATTTGCGTGGTTCCCATGTTGAGGTGGGTAGGTGGTTTGAAGTCAGGTTCTTTTGTTACTATTAGGGCTTCGGTTTTCTTTATGTTGATGGATAGATTGTTCTCCTGTAGCCAGTTGGTCACGTCGTTGAAGCAGGCTGATAGCTGTTCGTTTTTTGGGTTGGTGGTTGTAATTGGTGCGTAGAGCATTATGTCGTCCGCGTAGATGTGGAAGTTGATGTTGTGGGTGCGTATGATTGAGCATAGTGGACGGAGATATATGTTGAACAACATGGCAGATAGGGTGGATCCTTGGGGTACTCCTTGTAGTTGTTGGTAGGGGGGCGAGGTTGTGGAGAGGGTGCGGATCCGTTGCTGTCTGTTAGTTAAGTAGGATCTGAACCATTGGAGTACAGTGTCTTTGATTCCAATTGTTTTTAGTCTGTGTATGAGAATTTCGTGGGAGATTGTGTCAAAGGCCGCTGATATGTCTAGGAAGATCAGGATATATCCCGAATTTTTCTCTTGGGTAGGCCATGTGGTCTTTTTCTGTCATCATATTTCTATGTTTCTATGATGTACATGGAATTCGGGTTGGGGGTGTTAATTATAAAATTGCTCTGTTTGCGGATGACCTTTTGCTTTCCTTAACTCTGCCCCTGGTGTCATTACCCAATATTATGTGTCTTTTTGAGGAATATTCGTGTGTATCTGGGTTTAAAGTTTAATTATACTAAATCAGAGATTTTAAATGTTAATCTCTCAGTGGAGTTATCAGAGTTTCTGCATAAGAGTTTCCCTTTCGTAGGAAAAATTTGATGGCTGACCCTGGGATACTGAACAAGGTTAATTATGCCCCCCTTTTGGGGCAGGTCCGGTAGGACCTGGAATTGTGGTCCAGGTTACTGCTTTCCTGGTTAGATCGGATTGCAACACTCAAAATATTGGTCCTCTCGCGTTTTCTTTACTTATTTCAGGTTCGCTTAGTTGACCTGCCCAGAGTGGTGTTGGAAACGTGGCAGCACCTCTTTATGAACTTTGCCTGGCAGTCTGGCTGCCCTAAAATAGCAAAACATGTACTTTTTGCGCATTGTCGAAGAGGTGGTATGGGAGTTCCTATTTGAAATGGTTCTATGCAAAGGCGCAGGATCGTCCTGGGGTGGAGTGGATGAATCCTGTGAATGATAAGTGTTGGGTGGACATTGAAAGGGTATAGGCGGAAACCCCAGACTTGTGAGGGCAGTTATGGCTACGGACAGGACTCCGGATGTGTAAGGGCGGAGGCAATCCATATGTGGAGCACACCCTTAGGTATTGGGATCACTATTTTTGGCGGAAGGGTGTTTCCCTTACGCCCCTGTCTCCCATTGCTGATAAAGCATAGTTACTCACCTGTAACAGGTGATCTCCGGGAATAGCAGGAATTAAGTCTTCACATATGGGGTATTGTCGGTACCGACGGAGCCTGCATGGGAACGCTCCCCAGCGTCCAATAGGAAAGCTTTTGGGAGCATCCCACAGCACCTGTGTGTTGCCTTCCCGCCTTTCCAACTCTCCCCTCTTCAGTTGAGTTTATAGCTGAGACAAAAAGGAGAGAAGGAGAAAGAGAGAGACAACTCCTAGGGGAGGTGGGTGGGTTGTGAAGACTTAATTCCTGCTGTTCCCGGAGATCACCAATTACAGGTGGGTAACTACGTTATCTCCAGGAACAAGCAGGAATATAGTCTTCACATATGGGGACTCCCCAGCTGAGAGATGCCAGGGGGATGACCCCAGTAAGCTGCTAACCCATGGTGAGATGGATCATGCTTCCTCCCATGGATCTCTGGCATCCAAACCCGGGACGGTGGATAGGAGTTGTACTAAGTCTGAAAGAGATGCTGGAGAACAGCCTGGCCAAACGAGGCATCCCGACGGGAGTCCTTGTCTAAACAATAGTGGGCTGTAAAGGTGTGTACCAAAGCCCAAGTGGCTGCTCTACAGATATCGCCAATGGACACAGAACGAAGATTAGCCATAGAGGCTGCCATTGCTCTCACATTGTGAGCTGTGACATGGCCTTCGAGAGAAAGTCCCTTACTCTCATATGCAAAGGATATGCAATTTGCAATCCACCTAGAGAGTTCTTTTGGAAACGAAGTCCCAAATGACTAGAATCAAAAGCAACAAAAAGCTGAGAAGATTTTCTGTGTTGCTTAGTTCTTTGAAGGTAAAAAGCCAAGGCTCTTTTACAATCTAAAGTATGAAGGTTCCTTTCTGCATTAGTGGCATGAGGCCTAGGAAATACAGGAAGGTAAACCGCTTGGTTTAAATGAAAGGGCGAAACCACCTTTGGCATAAAGTGAGGATGAGTCCTAAGAACTACCTTATCATGGTGAAATCTTGTATAGGGAGGATCCGCCACTAAGGCCTGCAACTCACTGATGCATCTTGCAGAAGTGAGAACAACTAGGAAGATGACCTTCCAGGAAAGAAACTTTAGAGCTGTAGTGGCTAAAGGCTGAAAGGGCTGTTTCATGAGCTGCCCGAGAACAAGATTCAGATCCCATGCCACCGGCGGTGGCTTAATGGGAGGTTTGTTAAGAGTAGACCTCTCATAAATCTTGCTATGAGTGGATGAGAGGAAATAGGTTGTCCATCCAGAGGCTTGCAAGAAGCTGCAGTGGCACTCAGATAGACCCTTACTGAATTGGTTTTAAGACCAGAATTTGATAAATGGAGGAGATACTCCAGTAGCTATTCCACAGGCACCGAAAGGGGGTTGAGTCCCCTTTGAGAACACCATACAGAGAACCTTTTCCACTTAAAGGTGTAGGATTGCCATGTGGAGGGTTTTCTGGAAGCCACAAGGATATCCTTTACCTGTTGAGAAAGGTTAATATCCAGGAGCTCTAGGCTTTCAGCAATCAGGCCCTGAGGTGCAGGGACTGGGAATTCGGGTGCAATAGAGTCCCGTTCTCTTGGGAAAGAAGATCTGGAGCATATCCCAACTCCAGAGGTGTGGCTTGAGACAGACGCAGAAGCAGAGGATACCACGTTTGTCATGGCCAACGTGGAGCTATGAGTATCATACGACCTCTGTCTCTCTGAAGCTTGAACAATGTTTTGGGAATGAGGGGAATGGGTGAGAAGGCATAGAGGAAGTCCCAACCCCAATGGAGGAGGAAAGCATCCCTTGGCCTGACAGTTTTGAGCCGGAATTCTGGAACAGAATCGGGGAAGTTTGGCATTCTGTGGACTTGCAAAGAGGTCTATATCTGGGGTTCCCCAGATTCGAAACACTCGAGCAAGCTGGTCTGAGTGAAGAGACCATTCATGTGGCAGCAGTATTCGACCGAGTTTGTCTGCCCAAAGATTTTGAATGCCCGGAAGATATACCACTAGGAAGTGGATTTGAAGCTCTCTGGCGACAGTCGCAAAGCTTTGTTGCATAACGACAGAGAGCCCGTTCTGCCCTGCTTGTTCACACAGAATATGGCTACTTGATTGTTGGTTTGGACCAGGACTGTCTTGTAGCTGAGCTGGGCCTGGAACACTCAAAGAGCATGAAAAATGGCACTGAGTTCTAGGTCGTTTATGTGAAGACAAGCCTCCTGTGGGGTCCAGAGACCCTGAGTGGAGAGATCGTGCAAGTGAGCCCCCCAACCCAACTTGGACGCATCTGTTGTTAGGGTGGCTTGGCATAGAGGCTGCTGGAAAGGAGAGTCTATGAGAAGGTTTTCCAGTGATTGCCACCATTGAAGGGACGAAATGAGACGTGTGGAGTTTCTGATTTTGTCCAATAGGCGACCCGAGGTCTGTGTCCACTGAGAGGATAGGGTCCCACTGGGCTGTTCGCATGTGAAGGCAAGCATAGGGAACCACATGGACAGTGGATGCCATATGCCCCAGAAGCTGAAGCATCTCCCGAGCAGTCAGGAAGACTTTCATAGCTGCTTGGGATGCCAGCTGTACTATACGAAGACAGCGCGGCTGTGGCAGGAAAGCCCTTGACTGTCTTGTATCTAAACGAGACCCTATGAATTCTAGAGACTGAGAAGGGGTGAGGAGATTTTGTGAGGTTTATGACTAGTCCCAAGTAGCGAAGAATTCGCATCGTGCGAGAAAGAGCGAAGCTGGCTTCTGGAATTGTTGCTGCTCGAATGAGCCAGTCGTCTAAGTAGGGGAAGACGAACATCCCTAGAGTTCTCAGGAATGCTGCTACTACTGCCATGCATTTTGTGAAGACTCTTGGGGCAGAAGCCAGACCGAAGGGAAGAACCTGGTATTGGAAGTGTCTTCCCTGGAAAAGGAATGAAAGGAATTTTCTGTGATCTGTATGGATGAGACTATGCGTATATGCATCCTTTAGATCTAGAGAACATAGCCAGTCCTGACTCTGAAGGTATGGCTGGAGTGTTCCGAGGGAGATCATTTTGAAGTTTTCTTGGAACAGATATTTGTTTAATTCTCTGAGGTCCAGAATGGGCCTGTGTCCTCCTGTTTTCTTTGGAATGAGAAAATAGGGGGGGGGGGATAGAACCCCGTACCCTGTTGGGGTATGGGTACCTCTTCTACTGCTCAATGAGCAAGAAGTGATGCGACCTCCTGACCCAAGAGATCGGTGGCAGGGACCTGAGAATTGAACTGTCTTATAATGGTAGGTGGGGGCATGCTGTGAAAATGAAGTCTGTACCCCTCCCGTACAATGGACAGAGTCCAGTTTTCTGATGTTATTTGTTGCCATCTTTTGGCAAAATGGCAAAGCCTGCCCGGGATGGTAAGGGGTTCTGGACCTTTTAGGGGCAGAACCCCTAAGTTCTCTAGGAAGGAGTCAAAGCCCCTGAGGAGGCTGAGTTTGCCGTTCTTGGAACTTGTGGCTTTCTCTGCTGTCTGTTCTGTTGCTGCCCCTTTTGGGGAACATGAACTGGACAGTGAGCGTGATGGGTGTAAGATGAGGAAAAAGGGTTTCTTGACTGACGTTTTCTTTGCTGGGTTGACTGTAGACTTTGATAGTCTGTTCAAGGTAATATTTTCAGATTCAATCTGATTGGCCTTGTCTTGCCAATCCTTGCCAAAGAGATTTTCTCCTGTGCAAGGGATGTTTCCCAGTTTATCTTGCACCCATTGTTGTAAGTCTGATGTCTGAAGCCAGGCAATATGACGTGCACCGATGGAAATAGCAGAGGTTCTGCTAATGCATTCAAAGCAATCAAAGGTTGCACGGTTCACAAACTTAGAGACATCCTGGGCATGTTTAACCAGAGTAAGAAATTCCCCTCTTTTATCCTCAGGAAGAAGAGGGCTCAAGAGCTCCAAGTCTCCTGTAACCTCCTTGAGGAACATTCCCATATAGAGAATGTAAGAGCTGATCCTGGCTGACAACATGGAGGATTGGAAGCATTGATGTCCAAAGGCATCGAGTGTCCTCGATTCATGGCCTGGAGGACTGGAAGAATGCATCTTAGCACTCTTAATCCTACGCATCGCCGATTCCACTACCATTGCATGGTGTGGTAACTGAGTCTTTTGAAAAACCAGGACAGCTTGGAACTCGGTACATGGTATTGAGTCGTCGGGAGTGTGGAGACACCGTTAAAGGGGTTTCCCACATTCTTAGTATAAGATCATGCAAGATCCTATGAATGGGCAGAGTAGCTGCCTCTTTAGGAGCCTTAGGGTATTGAAGAATTTCTAATTCTTCTGCTCTGGGTTCCTTCTCCAGAGTCACTGTGATTGCAAGATCTCGAGCTAAATCATGTATGAAATCCTGGAAGGACATGTCTTTTGGAGGAGACATTCTGCTTTGAGGAGGAGATGGATCCTCCAGAAGGATTGCTCTAGTACTGGCAGAGTCAGAGTCATCGGAATCAGAGGATCTCTGTGCCGGTTGTTCCTGCAATGCACGGTACCGGTACTGCTCGAAGTCGGCATCGGGGTGTCTCGGTACCGGCCTTTCGATACCTGAGATAGACTCAAGGCTCGGCATGGGGGGAAGCATACCGGCTGAGACAGGTGCAGTCGGTACCAGCACCGATGTCGGTACTGATACCTGTGGAACCGTCTGTAGCGGTCTTAGTGGTACTGAAGCTGCTAAGAGAGCCACAAGACTGCGTTCAATAGTGAGGATTCTCTGATCCATTGCTCCTGCCAATGCTTGGGAGTCAGTACCGGTGGAAGCGGCTACAACCCCAGAACATGGCACCAGTAGTTCTGTAGAGGTGGAAGCCTCTGGAACATTCTGGAACCCCGTTAATGCTTTGGAGACCGAGGCCTCCTGCCGGGGTTGTTTTGCCGGTGAACTTTCCTCGAGGGCAACGCCAGTGGCATCTTGATACTTAGGAGATCTACCCTTTGAGAACCGGCCAGTCTTAGATGACATAGGTTTAATTACCTGAGATCCATGGGAGGAAGATGAAGCCTTGGAAGATGTTGATGCAATGGGCATCGTATCTGCGGCAAAAAGGGTACCGAGTTTTGCAGCTCTATTTTGCAGGCCCCTTTTGGTCATCTTTCTGCAGGAGAGACATTCCAATGGAGAATGGTCAGGACCAAAACACTTAAGACACCATTCATGGGTGTCAGTGACGGATATGGTACCGCCATATTTAATACCAAAAACCTACCTCTCAGTAACTCACCTAAATACAAATCAACTTTCAATAAATTCTTCCAATTTTACAAAATAAGCAACAATATCATTAGGTTATACCCGGACCTCAGGATTTAGACACCCTCCATCTGGCGAATTACATCACCATAGGGAAATGGTGGACACTTACATCATAGGTCCTTAACCTTCACACCTTTAAAGTATTACATCAACAGGAATCTTTTCCACGTAATAAATTACTAAACTTATCCTACTCCCTAACTACACATAAGGATTCACAAAATCATTCACCATTCATTAATCACTACCACATGACTAAATATACAACCATCCATACAACATAAACACAAACCTCCCAACTATAAAAGTGTCCAATATTATTCTGTGTCCACTCCAGAGCAGAAAATCAATAAAAGGCTTCTAACATCTTTAAAAGCACTAGGCTTAATAGTGAAATATCTAATTTCAGTATCCACATGAACGCTGGAAAGGAAAATCAAGCACAAATTTAGATTGGTAAACGACAAATCTCAATATGCAGAAAGCAATCAAGTACTTATCTGCCAAGGAGCAAAACGCAGACGTCTTTTCACGGCACTGAAAATACAGCTGACTGTCCCAAAGACCACTCGCCGCCACTGCACACTGTTTGTTCGATGAAAGCTTCCGTTTCGCCACAGGCTTCGTCAGGAACTAAAGTTAAACGGAATTCACCATTAACTAATCTTTCATTTTTAGACACATATAGCGTCTCTGCGAGCTACAGCTCATCGGCGTTATGTTAGTGATAGTTTATGTTTTTTGTTTAATAAAGTTGTTGAAAGCTGAGAGTTTGTAGATATAAGCGGACTGATTGGCGCGTGTTCCCTCAGACCGCTGACATCAGACGCCGATGAGCTGTAGCTCGCAGAGACGCTATGTGTGTCTAAAAATGAAAGATTAGTTAATGGTGAATTCCGTTTAACTTTAGTTCCTGACGAAGCCTGTGGCGAAACGGAAGCTTTCGTCGAACAAACAGTGTGCAGTGGCGGCGAGTGGTCTTTGGGACAGTCAGCTGTATTTTCAGTGCCGTGAAAAGACGTCTGCGTTTTGCTCCTTGGCAGATAAGTACTTGATTGCTTTCTGCATATTGAGATTTGTCGTTTACCAATCTAAATTTGTGCTTGATTTTCCTTTCCAGCGTTCATGTGGATACTGAAATTAGATATTTCACTATTAAGCCTAGTGCTTTTAAAGATGTTAGAAGCCTTTTATTGATTTTCTGCTCTGGAGTGGACACAGAATAATATTGGACACTTTTATAGTTGGGAGGTTTGTGTTTATGTTGTATGGATGGTTGTATATTTAGTCATGTGGTAGTGATTAATGAATGGTGAATGATTTTGTGAATCCTTATGTGTAGTTAGGGAGTAGGATAAGTTTAGTAATTTATTACGTGGAAAAGATTCCTGTTGATGTAATACTTTAAAAGGTGTGAAGGTTAAGGACCTATGATGTAAGTGTCCACCATTTCCCTATGGTGATGTAATTCGCCAGATGGAGGGTGTCTAAATCCTGAGGTCCGGGTATAACCTAATGATATTGTTGCTTATTTTGTAAAATTGGAAGAATTTATTGAAAGTTGATTTGTATTTAGGTGAGTTACTGAGAGGTAGGTTTTTGGTTTTGGATAATAGTTATTCCTCTCAGACGGTTTGTGGTTGTTTGTATTTTTGACCGCCATATTTAAAACATTTCTTAAAACCACTAGCTGGTTTTTCCATGTTTGAAGAAAAATGGGCCTAGTGCCCAAAATGGCGCCTAGCACCGAGAGAGGAAAGGCCCCTAAAGAAATAAATCTTTTAGAAAGATAGGTTTGTTTTTTTTTAAAAAAGGAGAGAACCGGTGGTACCGGTAGGCATCAAATGAAGGCAGACGCGACCACAAAAAAACAAAAGAATAAGAATCGATGTTCTGCAGTGACAGGGTATGCGTCCTGTCGGCTCTGCGGAAAATGAAGAACTGAAGAGGGAGAGTTGGGAAGGCAGCATGCAGGCGCTATGGGATGCTCCGAAAAGCTTTCCTACTGGACGCTGGGGAGCGTTCCCACGCAGGCTCCGTCGGTACCGACGATACCCCATATGTGAAGACTACATTCCTGCTTGTTCCTGGAGATTAATGCGTTTGAACCAGGGATTCACTCTGGTGTCTTTCGAGCTTAGAGGGACACAGAGTTAAGGCGCATAGGGCAGCTCTTTGAAGATGGTCCTCTGCACTCCTCTCAGGAGCAGCAGACTGAATTTGATCTGCCCAGTCAACATGCCTACTCATAAACCCAAGTGGTTCATTGGGTGGGTTGAAAGGAGGTTAAAAACCAAGCAGCTTGGACTTTTTCTGAGTTAGAATCTATATGTGAAGATAGGACTATGACTAGGAGGCTGGTCTCTGCTCTGTAAACTTGGCAACAGAATCTGGCCCTCAGGGCGGGGAAACACCAGGACTACTGGAACCAGGCATTACAATTGACCTATACGGACCAACAATGGGAACAGATCGAAGTGCGTTTGTGGCAGAGTTCCATCATGGTTAATGTGCAGGAGAACAATCTCAAACTTTTGTATGGCTGGTATATGATGCCAGCGAGGTTGGCAAGGGCTTACCCTGCATTGACTGGGTTGTGCTTGCGCTGCTGCGGACATCGTGGAAACTTGGCTCATATCTGGTGAAGCTGTCCCTGACTTCAGGATTATTGGAGGGGCATACAATATTGGGTGCGTAATCTGCTGGGGTTGACCATGCCCTGGGATCCAAGCATCTTCTTGTTCCACAGGACGGTGCCAGGAGCTAAGATCCCATAATTAGCATTGATAAAGCACTACTTGAATGCAGCTAAATTAAATTTGGCTTCAGCATGGAGGCAAGCTATGGCTCTGTTGCTGGCTCGATGGCTCATGCAAATATGGGATCTCTATAATATGGAGCGGGTGACCTGTGTGCAAAAGGTCAGTTGTGCTTTAATCAAACGTGGGAGCTATTTGTATGGGTGTATGGTTTGAACAAGAGAGTTTGACTATAGATGAATGCTTTAACTGTACTACCTCTGCCGGGGGGGGGGGGGGGGTGTGATGGGGGAGGGGTTGGGGGAAAAAAAAGGGAAAACTGTTGGCTGTACTGTTATTTGGGGGTTTTTTTCAGTTGGTTCTTGGGGAGCTGCGCAAATTGAAAAGGATTACAAAAATGGGGCTATATACTTGCAACAGGGTGACGGTTTGTAATCCCTTTATTTGAGGTTCAAGTATTGCTACTTTTGGAATTTGTTGATTCTTTAATAAAGCCTCGTGTTTACAGAAAAAGAAAACAAGGCAAACAAGAAAATCTTCAATTGGACTAATGCGCTATACTAGGAATAAGAATAAGCATTCTATGATTTCTGCATTTGCATGTTAAAAAGTAGCACTTACCCATGGCCATATTGCAGTGCCCTTAAAGGGGGCATATGTTGTCCTTACTTTGTATGATGTGACTGTGGAAGGTAAAGTCTCTCTTTTTCTGTTAATATTTCAGGAAAGGGCAAACTTGGATACTCAATTATCCTTCATGATCCAATGACCACACAATTGTTGGTCAATATCCTGCCATTAACAGGCCTCAAGGAGAAAAAACAATGACGTTTTAGCACCAAAAGATGATCCCTTTAATGCTCATCACAAAACCAGCTTCTAGACTCCATTATCTACAATTCACACAACAAATCCCAGGACTGAGCACATCTCTGGCCTTGCTGGACATTTAAAAGATGCATTCTGAAAACAAGAGATCCCCAAATCCAGTCCCGATGCCAGACTGGTTTTCAAGATTTCCACAATGAATATGCATGTAAATTTCATACAATGGAGGAAGTGCATGCAAATATATCTTCTTATGCATATTTACTTTGGAAAGCCAACCAATTTGCAGCCCCCAAGGACTGGATTTGGTGAACCCCCTACTGTAAAACACAGCAGTGATTCTAAATGAAAACAGTAAATCTAAAATCTTCATCTCCAAACCATTTATTAGCATGATGAATGCTCATTCTCCAAAGGATAAAAAACTAACATGGAAGAAAATTTTTGCTGAAACTCTTTCGATTCAAAAATGTTCTGTGTTTGGAAATGAGAGTCTTCATGTATTAAAAAAAAAAAAAAAATCCCTTCCCCCTATTGTATCATTCACTCACTGTACCAAATGGGTTCCGATTTGTAGCACAAACATAAAAAAATAGTCCATCAATTGTGGAACTGAGGCCTGCACCCGATGAGATGCAAGCTGGTATACATTTTCAGCTAAATGTTCTTTATATCAAAGACAAAGTCCACAAGCATTAACATTTAAAATCCATATGTAATATTTGCTTAGAAGAATCAAATGAACTCCCTCCCTTTAAGCACCCATGGATTGAGCATGTCGCTGTTAGACTGCATCTTGGATTCCAGGCTTTGGCAAACATTTACACCGGTCTGAGAACAAGCACTGCATCATCTAATACGTAGTAGTCATTGTACATGTCGCCTTCACATAAATAGGGCAGTCTGGTGACGGCCTCTACAGCAAAACCTGCTGCTTGGAACACTTCTGACAGGCTGTTCACCTGCTCTTCCCAAACTTTCCCCTTCACTTCCAAAACTTCAGAAGGGTTTTCCCACTTGCCACCTGTTAAGAAGAATACATCCATTTAGCATCATTTAAAAATGTAGCTTTAAAAACATCTGTGCCTCCTACAGAAATTTGCAATGATGGGCCTTATTATTTTCAATGCGTTGAGTCAATGGGAAAGCAAAATTGCTTACCTGTAACAGGTGTTCAAGGACAGCAGGATATCAGTCCTCACACATAGGCAACATTGTCTGATGGAGCCTAGGTCAGTAAAATATAAGGAAAGTTCTCAGAGCTTTCTAGAGCAGTGTTCCATCTATGTATGAGGCTTCCATATTAGTGACATCACAAAGGGGCATCTCCATTTCATATAAAGCTAACTCCTAGGGGAGGTGGGTGAGTTTTGCAGAGGCTGATATTCTGCTCTCCTCAGAAGACATCTGTTACAGGTAAGCAACTCTGCTTTCTCCAAGGACAAGCAGGATAGCAGCCCTAGATACAGGTTGACTAGCAAAAAAGGGAAAAATAGTAGAAAAACAGAGTGCCAATAGGCAAGCCTTTTTTCTATTTGTTTTCTTCAACAAAAGCAACCCGGAAATAATGTGTGAACAGATATCCACATTGCAGCCTTGCAGATCTTTTCCTGATCTCAAATGGACCACAGATGCTCCATGGTTCGGACGACATGAGCTTTGACATGCCCTTCCAGATCAAGCCTGTCTAGTCATAAGTGAAAGAGATGCACTATGTTATCCAATTAGATTATACATGCTTCACTATGGCAGTCCGAGGTTTATTGGGGTCAAACCAAATGTAAAACTGGATGGAATTTCTAAGGTCTTTAGTCTGCTCCAAGTGGAAGGCTAGGGTTCTTTTGCAAACCAAGATAAACAAGGCATGTTTACCTTTACGGATATGTGACCTAGGGAAAAATGTTGGAAGGGCAAATGATTGGTTAAGATGGAAGTTGGACACTGCCTTAGGCAGAAATTTAGGATGCCTGCACAGAACCATCACTATTGGAGTGGAGGAGTGGCCTAGTGGTTGGGGCAAGGTACTTCAGGCCGGAAGGTCGGGGGTTCAAATCCCACTAGAGGACAGCAACCTTGGGCCGGAAGGACTGGGGTTTCTAGTCCCACAGGTGCTCCTTGTGGTCTTGGGCAAGCCACTTAACCCTCCATAGCCCAGGTTCCCTGTAAAATAGTTATCTCCAAGTTATAATGCCCTGTTCAATGTAATTTCAGTTTGTTCAATGGAAACCGCACTGATGCAGAATAGCGCGGTATATAAGAGAATGTAAATATATAAAAATAAATAAATAAATAAAATCTTGTATAGGATGGAGAAGCCATTAAGACCCAGAGTTCAATGGCTCTGCATCCTGACATTACTGCCACCAAAAATAAGACCTTCCAGGTCAGATACTGCAGCTAACATGTATCTAGAGGTTCAAGGTGAGATTTCATCAGTTGGGTTAAAACCTTCATATAACATCACAGGCAGGGCGCTTTGAAGATGATCTGTCCCAATGGTTCTTTCTACAATGATAGTGCCGAATCCCTGATGCGGGCAAGTCGGGTAAAAGCCACTTAACCCTCCATAGCCCATGTTCCCTGTAAAATAGTTATCTCCAAGTTATAATGCCCTGTTCAATGTAATTTCAGTTTGTTCAATGTAAACCGCCTTGATATCATGAAAGGTGGTATATAAGAAATGTTAAATAAAAAAGGAGGCATTTTTGAATGTATGGCTCAATTGCTGGAATCAAGATAGGTTCTCTAGTCAGATAAGTGTGATTTTGTATTTCAATGCAACTATGGCAATAAATGCAGTACTCTGACGATATTGAAATCATTCTCAAGAAATGTCAGTATGATTTAAAAAAAACAAAACTGTATGTAATCACTGCAGTGGGTCCTTAAGGAAAACTGGAAGAGAAAACCCCACCATGTGCATTTTTATATAAGAAAATTATTTAAAAGACAAAGATATTTTTGGATTAAAATTGTAGTTGTGGATTAAAATACATGAACTTTCAACCATGGACATTTGTAACAGGAACTGACGATTGAACTGAAGAATGATTTGTGAAAAAGGCAAAATACTGCAGTGCGTTTCATAGGGCTCCAATCTGATGGTTCCTCACATTCTCTCTATAATTTTTGTTGGTGTGTGAAAATACATTACTTTTTTAAGGGGGTTTCCTTTTGTGAGCATAAGTAGTGGAGAAGGATTTTTACTCTTTGAATTTTTCCTTTACAAAGGTCTTTAATTGTCAAGTTGATCCAATACAAAAAAGGGCACTTTAAAAGACAGGAAACAAATCCCAACCAAAAATCTCCACAGAATGAAAAGAACCCAGGTGGTCCCCAAGCAATGATGCAGATGGAAGAAGTCCTATATATGCACAGTAAAATGCTCTAGAAAATTCTAAGAACTGGAAGAAGTGATGTCACCATGCTTGATGGCGGCATGAGGGAATCGCTCTAGTGCCAATCCTACTAAATGTAGTGCAACCTCACTCCACGAGTAGCAGAAAAGCAGCAATACCAGCGGCTGATGTTCTGTTGAGCATCGGGACATCAGGGATGACCACTCACAGATGGGCTGCAGATTTAAAGGAGTTTGTCTATGGAGGAGCCTGGTCTGAGCCTCGCGTGGATGACAAGATGGCAACCAGAGGAGCTCGGAACCTCGAGACAGCTGCTGGTGAGGAGCATGCAGAGAGCATAGGAGGCAGCATAATGACAGTGACTCAGGTATCCAAAGCAGAATTAGAAGACTGGTTTAAAGATTTAAAAGTGGAATTGTAAGTGGTGAACGCTGAGCTCGGTGTGATGGTGGGAGAACTTAGAGGAACTTGTTGAAATCAGAAAGAGTAGGGGAGCACAAGGAGAGACTCGATCAGCTTGCAGAGGAGCATGAGCAGCTTACAGCAGTGGAGCAGGCAAATGAAGAATGAAAAGAACAGATATTGAAAATCTAGAAAACAGATCTTGCAGGAATAACCTTAGAATACGAGGGGTCCCAGAGGAGCCACAATTTGTGGACTGCAGAAGAGTGGCGAAGTCCATCTGTAAGGAGGCCCTCAGGCTTCTTCTTGAGTCCTGCTAGACCAGTGCACACAGGTGGGTTTGAGTTCCTCTACCAGCAGGTTGGTGAAGACAAAAAAAACCCAAACAATAAAAAGCCCAGGTTTCAATGACATCACTCTTGTGCCTCTATCAGCCTTAGCTACCAGAGTTCCTTTCAGTATGCATCCCAAAGCAAATGGAAGATACAAAGCAAGCCTCATACAACCTCAATGTGGACAACAATGAGTAAACAACAGTGAAGAACTATGTATAGAAATGTAGAAACAGAAGGTTGTCAATAGAAGATGAGCCTGTAGAGACAAATAAAGAATCATGGCAGACCCAAGGGTACTGCAGCAGAAGAACAGAACAAAAACAGCTTCTGGGCTGGCCCTGTACTGGTCTAGCAGAACTCAAGGAAAGGACATTATCTGATAAGTAAAGTGTCACCTTCCATATTGTTCTGCTAGACCAGTCCAGACAAGTGGGATGTACTAAAGCCGCAAACTGGGCAGGAAGAAGAAACAGCAGCTCGCAAAACTCTTGAGCTGAAGGTAGTGTCCACTCGCGCATGGACATCCAAGCAGTATGTTTATGTTTATTAGGTCTTGATAGACTGCTCTTCTAGACAACAGCAGAGTGGTGTACAATATCTAAAACCAAGTTTATTAAAATTGCAGGGGGGGAAAACACCACCAATAAAAACAGGAAAGAAGGGAAACATTAAAACCAATCACATATCAAAAAAGGGAGGGAAGGAGAAGCCAAGAGACAGGAGAAGGAAGAGAGGAGGGAAAGGAGCAAACTAGGTGGATGGGAGATTGTGGGCAATATTAAAGAAGTGGGTTTTCAGTAAGGATGTAAATTTAGGAAAGGGCTGTTCCAGACAAAGGGCTGAAGGGAGTGCGTTCCAGGTGGCAGGTGCCAGGAAGCAAAAGGCAGCAGACTGGGTGGTTTCAAGCCAGGCTTAGGCAACTGTAGGAAGATGAAGGCCTTTGCATGAAGACTGCGGAGGGAGCGGTAAGGGCAATGGGGAAGGAGGTGGTCAGAGATATAGCGAGGATGACTGGTATGAAGGGCACAATAAACCAATGAAGGGAACTTGTATTGCAGGCTGTGTTTGATGGGAAGCCAATGGGAAGCTGTATTAACAGTGGAGAAACATGATCATGATGGAAGGCGTGAGCAAAAATACAGATGACGGTGTTTTGTATGGGTACATTTAAAACAAATAGGAGAAAATATTTCCTCTCAACACATATTAAGCTTTGGAACTCACTGTCAGAGGATGTGGTAAAAGCAGTTAGTGTAACTGGGGTTTAAAAAAACATTTTGAACAAATTCCTATAGGAAAGTCCATAAACAGTTCTTAATGTAGACCTGGAAAAAGCCACTTCTTATTCCTGGCGATAAGTAGCATTGAATCTGGCTACTTTTGGGATCCTGCCAGGTACCTGTGACCTGGATTGGCCACTATTTTAAACAGGATTCTGGGCCTGATGGACCTTTGGTCTGACCCACTATGGTAATTCATATGATCTTATGTACATATATATTTCTCATTAAGACCAATTAACATTTTTCTCAAAATATGACCATACAGAGCACGTACAGTGTATTTTCAATTTTTTTCTGTAAGAAAAGAAACTATCAAATTCCAGCTCTCTTCTTCCTCTAAGAAAAAAAAAGAGGGTGGGGGGGGGGGGGGCAGGGGACACTCAGACAGATGATGTCATAGAAGAATAGTTTTGCTGAGCAAAGAGGCATTGTGCCATTAGAGTCAGCTCCAGCAATTCTATCCTATATCCAGTGATGCTGGTAGTCATTTTATTGGCAAAGGAAACAAGTGATGAAGGAAAAGTAACTAGTTTAGGCCAATGCTTCTCAACCCAGTCCATAAGACACACCCAGCCAGTCAGATTTTCATAATATCCACAACAAATATACATCAGATAAATCTGCATACAATGGAGGCAGTGCATGCTAATCTCTCATATACATATTTGTTGCAGATATCCTGAAAACCTGGCTGGGTATGTCTTGAAGACTAGGTTAAGAACCCCTGGTTTAGGCCACTGTCAGCTGTGCATCCTTTTATTCCATTAGGGTGCACCACTGACAATCAGGAAAGCATGGTTACTCACCTGTAACAGGTGATCTCCGGGAACAGCAGGAATTTAGTCCTCACATATGGGTATCGTCGGTACCAACGGAGCCTGCGCGGGAACGCTCCCCAGCGTCCAATCAGAAAGCTTTTGGGAGCATCCCACAGCGCCTGCGTGCTGCCTTCCCGCCTTTCCCAACTGCCTCTCTCCAGTTGAGTTTTAAAGCTGAGACAAAGAGAGAGAGGGAAAGGAAAGAGATAGAGAGATACAACTCCTAGGGGAGGTGGGTGGGTTGTGAGGACTAAATTCCTGCTGTTCCCAGGGATCACCTGTTACAGGTGAGTAACTATGCTATCTCCAGGAACAAGCAGGAATCTAGTCATCACATATGGGGACTCCCTAGCTTTGGGTGCCAGGGAGAGACCCCAGAAGTTGTGTGTCCCTGAGAAGGGCTCCACTTGGATCTCTGGCATCCTATCAGGGATGGTGGGTAGGAGTTGATTAAGTATGGAACAGGTGTTTGAGAACAGCCTGACCAAACAAGGCATCCCGGCGGGAGTCCTTGTCCAAGCAGTAATGGGCTGTGAAGGTATGAACAGAGGCCCAAGTGGCTGCTCAACAGATGTCATCAATAGAGACAGAGTTCAGATGAGCCATTCAGGCTGCCATGGCTCTCACATTGTGAGCTGTGACATGGCCCTCCAGAGAAAGGTTCTTACTCTGACAGGCGAAAGAAATACACTGAGCAATCCAGTTAGATAGTGTTCTCTTGGAGACTGGCAGTCCCAAATGAGAAGGGTCAAAAGCAACAAAGAGTTGAGAGGACTTTCTATGTTGCTGTGTCCTCTAAATAAAAAGCCAGAGCTCTTTTACAGTCCAGGGTATGAAGATTCCTCTCTGCACTTGATGCATGAGTTCCTGGAAAAAAGACAGGTAAGTAGACCTCCTGGTTGAGGTGAAAAGGCGAGACCACCTTAGGCATAAAGTGTGGATGAGTCCTAAGGAATACCCTGTCATGATGAAACCTTGTATAAGGTGGATTAGCTACTAGTGCTTGCAATTCACTAATGCGGCGTGCTGATGTGATTGCAATGAGAAAGATAACCTTCCAAGAAAGAAATTTCAAGGAGGTGGTAGCTAAGGGTTCGAAAGGTGGCTTCATGAGCTGCCCAAGAACCAGATTCAAGTCCCATGCCACCGGAGGTGGTCTAATGGAAGGCTTAGTTAGAAGGAGGCCTCTCATGAATCTTGCTATAAGAGGATGAGAGGAAATAGGTTGTCCATTTAGAGGTTTAAGAGAAGCTGCAATAGCACTCAAATGGACTCTTACTGAATTTGTCTTAAGGCCCGCATTAGACAAATGGAGGAGATACTCCAGTAAAGATTCTAGAGGTATGGCAAGGGGGTTAAGACCCTTTTCTGAACACCTAACAGTGAACCTTTACCACTTGAAAGCATAAGAACGTCTAGTGGAAGGATTTCTAGAAGCATAAAGAACATCTTTCACTTGCTGAGAAAGATGAAGATCTTGGAGATCTAGGCCTTCAGCAACCAAGCCCTGAGATGCAGAGACTGGGGATTGGGATGCCATAACATTCCGTTCTCCTGAGATAGGAGATCTAGAGCAGACCCTAACTCCAGGGAGGGAGCTTGAGAGAGATGTAGAAGCAGAGGATACCACACTTGCCGTGGCCAATGTGGTGCTATGAGGATCATGTGGCCTCTGTCTCTCTGAAGCTTGAAAAGGGTTTTGGGAATTAGGGGAATGGGTGGAAAGGCATACAGGAAGTCTTGACCCCAGTGAAGGAGGAAAGCATCTTTTGCCTGAGCTCCCTGAGCTGGAGTTCTGGAACAGAACCGGGGAAGTTTGGCATTCCACAGACTTGCAAAGAGGTCTATGTCCGGGGTTCCCCAAAGTTGAAAAATTTTGGCCACCTGGTCTGCATGCAGAGACCACTCGTGTGGAAGGAGAACTCGACTGAGTGTCTGCCCAAGAGTTTTGAACGCCTGGAAGATACACTGCCAGAAGATGAATGTGATGCTCTCTGGCGAGGGCCCACAGTCGCAGAGCTTCGTTGCAAAGCGACAGAGAGCCTTTCCCCCGTTTGTTCACATAGAACATGGCTACTTGATTGTCCGTATGAATAAGGACTGTTTTGTAGCTGAGCAGGGTGTGGAACACTTGCAGAGCAAGGAAGATTGCTCTGAGCTCCACGAGATTGATATGTAGACAACTCTCATGTGGAGTCCAGGTGCCTTGGGTGGAGAGGTCTTGCAGATGAGCTCCCCAACCCATTGGAGAAGCATCTGTTGTAAGAGTTGCTTGGGGCAGGGGTTGCTGAAAGGGGGACCCCCAGCAACAGGTTTTGAGTGGACGTCCACCACTGGAGACACAAAATGAGACAACTTGTGTTTGCTATTCTGTCTGACAGGGAACCTGATGCCTGGGTCCATTGGGTGGATAAAGTCCATTGAGCTGCCCTCATGTGAAGGCGAGCATATGGTACCACATGCACAGTGGATGCCATGTGGCCTAGCAACTGCAACATTTCTCGAGCAGTTAAAAAGGGCTTTAGGACTGCTTGAGAAGCTAATTGCACCAGGCGAAGGCAACGGGCTTGGGGAAGGTAGGCCCTTGCCTTTGTGGTATCCAGCAGGGCTCCTATGAACTCCAGAGACTGAGTAGGAGTTAGACTGGATTTTGGGATGTTTATGACCAGCCCTAAATACTGAAGGATACATATTGTGCAAGATAGAGAAGTCCTGGCCTCTGACTGTGTTGGAGCTCAAATGAGCCAATCGTCCAAGTAAGGAAAGACAAATATTCCCAGAGTGCGTAGAAATGCTGCTACCACAGCCATGCATTTTGTGAACACCCTTGGTGCAGAGGCCAGACCAAAACGAAGCACCCTGTATTGGTAGTGCTTTCCTTGAAACAGGAATCGAAGAAACCTTCTGTGGGTTGGATGGATGAGAACATGGGTGTACGCATCCTTGAGATCTAGAGAACAAAGCCAATCCTGACTCTGAAGGTATGGAAGCAGAGCTCCGAGAGAGATCATTTTGAATTTCTCCTTGACAAGGAATTTGTTCAATTCTCTGAGATCTAAGATAGGTCTGTATCCCCCTGTTTTCTTTGGGATAAGAAAATAAGGGGAATAGAACCCTGTGCCCTGTTGATGAAGAGGCACTTCTTCTATTGCCCCTTGGGCAAGAAGGATGGTAACCTCCTGACCTAACAGGTCGATGAGAGAGGTTGGAGAATTGAACTGCTTCATTATTGTGGGAGGGGGCATGCTTGAAAAATGAAGTTTGTACCCCTCTCTTATGATGGAGAGTGTCCAATGCTCTGCTGTTATTTGCCCCCATCTGGATGCAAAATGGCATAACCTTCCTGGAATGGTGGACGGTTCTGGTCCTTCCAGAGCCAGAAAGGCTAAGTTCTCTAGCTGAAAGTCAAAGGCCCTGAGGAGGCTGAGGCTGCTGGGCCGGTTGAGGCCTAGCAGCCTTTGCTTTCTTCTGTTTGGGTGGTTGCTGACGTTTGGTTGAAAACTGACCTGCAGAAGATGCCTGCTGACCATAAGCAGGATAAAATCTTTTCTTTCTAGAAAAAGGTGTTTTCTTGAACAACGTTTTCCTAACAGGATCAGCAGCAGACTTGGATAGTCTATCCAAAGTGGAATTTTCAGCATCCATTTCATTGGTTTTTTCTTGCCAATCTTTACCAAACAGGTTCTCACCAGTACAAGGGATATTTCCCAATTTATCTTGTACCCAGAGCTCTAAATCAGATGCTTGGAGCCAAGCAATTCTACGTGCACCTATGGCAATAGCCGAGGTCCTGCTTATACATTCAAAGCAGTCGAAGGCTGCACGGTTGGAGAATTTAGAGACATCTTGGGCATGTTTCAGCCAAGTGAGAAACTCCTGCCTTTTATCGTCAGAGATGAAAGGACTTAAAGTCTGTAGGTGATCAGTAACTTCCTTTAGGAACATTCCCATGTAGACTATAGGAACTGATTCTTGCAGCAAGCATGGAAGCTTGAAAGACTCTACGTCCAAAAGCATCCAGAGTTCTGCATTCACGTCCTGGAGGATTAGAGGCATGTCTTTTTGCACTTCTAATCCTTCTCATAGCAGATTCCACCACAATAGAGTGGTAAGGAAGCTGAGTTTTATGGAAACCAGGACAAGGAGGGACACGATACATAGTATCTAACCTGCGAGAATGAGGAGAGGTGGTAAGAGGTGTTTCCCACATCCTCAACATGAGATCATATAGAATTTCATGAATGGGTAGGGTAGCTGCCTCCTTAGGTGTTTAGGATATTGTAAAATATCCAACTCCTTGGCCCTTGGCTCTGTCTCAGGGGCCACAGTGATGGATAAAAGATAAAGATAAAGATAAAAAGAGGCCCCGAGCCACCTCTCGGATGAAGTCTTGGAAAGACATGTCCTCTGGAGGAGACATCCTGCGTTTAGGGGAGGACTCCTCCTGTGGAAGCATCATCGCTACATCGACAGAACTTTTAGAATCCTCAGATTCTTCTGAGGAATCGAAGTATCGCCTGTCTGGATGCTCCTGCAGAGCCCGATACCCGTACCGAGCAAAATCGGTATCGGGAATAACCGGTACCGGAGAATCAGTACCAGCTGGCATCGAAGGACAGGGTACCGGCATAGCAGGCATCGATGCCGATGTTGATGCTATCGGTACCAGTTGCGATACCGATGCTGGTGCCAGTGCCGATGGAGTCGTCTGTTGTGGTACCAAGGGCGTCGATGCCACAAGGAAAGCCGCTAGACTGCGTTCTATGGACAGAATTCTCTGGTCCATAGACGCTGCCAATGCCTGGAAATCGGTACCGGTGGAAACTGCCGGTACCCCAGAGCATGGCACCAGGAGATCTGTTGAGGCCGAGCCATTGAGAACATCCTGGAACCCCGATGATGGTGCTTTGGAAGCCGAAGCCTCCTGCCGGGGTAATTTTGTTGGTGCAGAATCCGAGGGCAACGCCAGAGGCATCTTGATGCTTAGAAGGAGATCTACCCTTTGAGGACCAGCTAGACTTATGTTTAGTTACCTGAGATCCACGGGAAGAAGCAGCAGCCCTGGAAGACGTCGATGCCACCGAAGCCGCATCAGAGGGAAACAGGGTACTGAGCTTAGCAGCTCGGTTCTGTCGACCCCTTTTAGACATCATAGCACAGGACACACAATCTGTGATGGAGTGGTCAGGACCTAAACATTTTAAACACCATTCATGGGTGTCTGTGACGGAAATGGTACCGCCACATTTTGTGCACTTTTTAAAACCTGAAGCAGGTTTTTCCATGTTAAGGAAATTTTTGGGGCCTAAGCCTAAAAAAGACAGGTGCACCTGAAGAAAGGAAAAGAATGGATAATTTAATTTTTTTTTTAAAAGAAAAGAAATACCGGCGGTATCGGTAGAGCGTCGGGGAAGGCAGACGGGACCACAAAAAGAAATAAGAAATAAGGAAATTTTCCGCGGAGCCAACAGGTCATGTTCCTGTCACCGCAGAAGAAAGAAGAACTGGAGAGAGGCAGTTGGGAAAGGCGGGAAGGCAGCACGCAGGCGCTGTGGGATGTTCCCAAAAGCTTTCTGACTGGACGCTGGGGAGCGTTCCCGCGCAGGCTCCATTGGTACCGACGATACCCATATGTGATGACTAGATTCCTGCTTGTTCCTGGAGATATCACCTTCTGCTGCAAGATCAGGAGAAATCTCACCTACTGTAACACGGGTGCAATATCTTATCAAGCAAAAGTCCTACAAAAGGTTTTAGGTATTTCTCCAGGCTACCTATAAACAAGTCAAAATAAGCGACAGATGTTCTCTTCACTTCTGGCTAAGCAAGATATCTAACTGGCTACAAAGCACCAGCAACATTTATAAAATGTTTACTCAGAATTTTTGTGACTAATGACTGTCAACCATGCTTCCCTACCCATGAAGGGACTGAAGGAAGTGGACCCTTTGTATGGCAGAAATATGAGCATAGACTAATTGCAACAAGATAAGAAAATAATGTAAGGCTTCTATGTGTCCACTGTTGATCCTGTTAAACGTTCATGCATCCTAAACAAACTGAATACACAGAACATGAAGCCCATCTAATTTTCCCCCATTCTGGAAATGTCAGACCCCCCCTGACTTCTGGATTTCTCTTCAATTTTACTTAACTGAGGATTCTCCATATTCATCTCACACCTTTTCAATTTTGCTATGAATTTTACTTCTACCTTCTCCTTGAGAAGAACGTTCCATACATCCACAACCAGTTCTATGAAGAGTAGATTCTAGTGTTGCTCTTGGGTCTGCTCTTTATTTATCATTATTTTTATAATTTTCCAATACTGTGTATAAAAACAATAAAGAAATCAAGAAATAATATACAAGAACCAACCCCCCCACCAAATGTTTATGTTTATGTTTATTAAAACTTTATATACCGCCCAATACAAAATAGCATCTGGGCGGTTTACAATACATAAAAGCATTTAAAAGGAAGGCTGCGGAAAAAGAAACAGAAAAGAACGCCATAAAATCAAAGAACAGGGATAGAAACAGATAGCAGTCAGGGGATACAGAAGGCAGACATGGAGGGAAGGAAGGGAGCACATAGACAAAACAAAGAAGCTCAGGAAAGAGGAATTAGGAGCTAACATAAGTTTACTAAGTAGGAGAAGAGGGTGGGGCTGGAAGGTGGAGGTTGAGGCAGACATGAAGGGAGGGGGGAGACATTGACAACACACAAGGTGCAGGAAGGAGGGTTTAAGGATTTGACATGATTAGTCCTATGACGAAGAAGAGGACGGGACTGGAGGAGGGAGGTTAAAAGCAGAACAGAAACTGTGAGTTTTCAACTTGGCTTTAAAGGATGGATAGGAGGTCTCTAAACGTAGGGAGTGGGGGAGTGAATTCCAAAGCCTTGGACCGAGAAAGAAGAAAGCAGAAGATCGAGTTAGTTCTAAGTGTGCTTGAGAGGGAGGGGGAAGAAACATACGATTAGCGTGGATGGAACGTAGGGAGCGGTGAGGAGTATGAAGACGAACTTGATCAGCAAGATACAAGGGGACACCTGAGTGGATCACCCTGTGAACAAAGATAAGAACTTTAAATTGGACACGAAAAGGAACAGGAAGCCAGTGATAGTGTATTAACAAGGGAGTGACGTGATCAAAACGAGAAGCGTGAGAAAGAATACGAACAGCAGCGTTTTGGACCCGTTGAAGACGACAAATTTGTGATTGGGGAAGCATACATTTAAATTAGCCAAAGAGATAGAGTAGTTACTCACCTGTAACAGGTGTTCTCCAGGAGCAGCAGGAATCAGTCCTCACATATGGGTGACGTCGGCGCCGATGGAGCCCCCATGTGGAGCATTTCCCCAGCTTTCATAGAAAGACTTTGGGAATGCAGCACGCATGCGCGGTCCCTTTCCCGCCCAAGGGTGCCATCTTACTCAGTCTGATGACATAGCTAAAAGACAGCAAAAATAGCAAAAAGAAATCATATGACTGCAACTCCAAGGGGAGGAGGGAGGGCTGTGAGGACTGATTCCTGCTGCTCCTGGAGAACACCTGTTACAGGTGAGTAACTACTCTTTCTCCAGGACCAAGCAGGAAGTCAGTCCTCACATATGGGACTCCCTAGCTCAGGGCTACCAGAAGCTCCAAACTGAAATAATGAGCTCTCTCTAGAGCCTCAGCATGCAAGAACAGAATCTTCTCTGATAACGCCCCCGAAAGGTAGCCCAACACCAGGGCCGGAGGGTAGGAGTTGCCTAGATCCTAAAGAGATTATGGAGCACCGCTTGCCCGAAAGCAATGTCCCTGCGGGACTCCCTCTCAATTTATTTATTTATTACAATTTCTTATATACCGCGCTATTTAGCATCAGTGCGGTTTACATTATAACTTAACGACCATAACAACAAGCTGTCAGGTTTACATCGAACAGGAGTATAAACATGGAAAACAGGGTCAACTATATACATAATCTATTTACATTGGAAGGATAGATAAAAGTCAGATAATGCATGTAGGTCTTTTCTAACTAAATTGGGTCAATTCCTGGAGGGTATATCTAGGATCAATTGCTGTCAGGTAAGTGTTGGAGGAACAAGTGGGTTTTGAGGGCCTTCCTGAACTGATATAGGCTGGCTATGGCCCTAATGTCAGGGGGTAGAGCATTCCAGCATTTGGGTACGTAACAGCTGAAAGTCCTGTTTGTGGTTGATAAGTTGTACTTTGACGAAGCCTTTGGTATTGCAAGCATGTTTACAACTGTTGATCTTCTGGATCTGTTGGGAGGGACAAAGTGGATAAGATGAGTGAGTGAGGAGGCTGAAATACCTTTGATTGCTTTGAAAGCTAATAGAAGGGTTTTGAAGGTGATTCTCCCATTGATTGGTAGCCAGTGCAGCTGTTTGAGAATGGGGGTCACGTGGTCGTATCTGGATGCTCCGTAAAGGATCCTAGCTGCGGTGTTCATGGCCAACTGTAAGGGGGTTAATGTGGATTGGGGGAGACCTTGTAAGATGGAATTTGCAAAATCAAAGTGCGGCAGTATCAGCGCTTGATATATGGTTCGGAAGTCATCTGGGTCCAATAGGGAGCGTAGGTGCTTGAGAGAGCGTATTTTGAAGTAGACGGCTTTGACTATGTTGCTTATGTGGCTTTTCAAGTTAAGATGTTGATCCAAAGTAACTCCCAAATATTTTATTGCATCTTTGGTTTGCAAATCAGCTTCATTGACACTGACATGGGATGGGGGGGGGGTAAAGTAGGTGTCTCTGGTGATGAATAGCACCTCCGTTTTTTTATGTTGGATGCGAAGGTTCTGTGTTTGGAGCCAAGTTGAAACTGCGTTGAAGCAGTCTGTGAGGGGGGTCAGGTCCATGTGAGTTGTGGAGAAGGGCATGTATAATAGGATATCGTCTGCATATATCAAACAATTCACGTTGAATGATCTTATGATATTGCAGATGGACTGCATGTAGATATTGAAAAGTAATGATGATAACGATGAGCCCTGGGGTACTCCTTGCTTTTGATGGAAATGTGTTGACTCCTCTGATCCTGATTTCACATATTGCCATCTGTCGTCAAGGTAAGATTTGCACCATTCTAGTGCACTGTTGCAGACTCCCTTCTCCTTCAGTCTTCCGAGGAGAATTTCGTGACTCACGGAGTCGAACGCCGCGGCAATGTCTAGAAATATGAGCACAAAACCTTGACGGATGTTGTCAATTCCAGTGATGATTTCATTGAAAAGACCAGTGAGTAGTGTCTCTACCCCATGATATTCTCTGAATCCGTGTTGGCAGCTATCTAAGGGGGAAGCAGCATCGATGTGATCTTGAATTTGCCGTTGTGCTTCTTTCTCAATTATTTTGGCCAGGAGGGGGATGCTGGCTATTGGTCGGTAAGAGTCAGTTCTTTGTGGATCAAGCTTGGGGTTCTTCAATAGTGGTCTAATGGAAGTCTGCTTAAGTGAAGTGGGGAAATATGATGTAGTGAAGGATAGTTTCATTATTTTTGCAATGACAGGGCTGAACACATCAAAGTCTGGCTTGAAGACCAAGTAGCGGCCTGGCAGATGTCTGCCAACAGAACAGAGCGGAGATGAGCCACTGACGCAGCCTTCGCCCTGACACGGTGAGCCGTAACTCGACCCTGCAACGAGAGGCCGGCTGCTCTGTAAGCCTAGGCGATGCAGTCAGCTACCCATACGGACAAGGTACGCTTGGAGACAGCCAACCCCAACTTATTGGGGTCATAAGAGACGAAGAGCTGAACCGCCCTCCGGTGCTCCCGCATACGGTCAAGGTAGAAGGACAACGCCCTCCTACAGTCCAGGGTATGCAAGACCATCTCAGCCCGGCTAGCATGAGGCCTGGGAAAGAAAGTTGGAAGAACCACCTCCTGATTGAGGTGGAAGGAGGAGACAACCTTTGGAAGGAACTTAGGGCGAGTCCGTAAGACTACCCTGTTCCTATAGAACCTAGTATATGGTGCTTCTGATACTAGGGCCTGAAGCAAACTCTCGTCTCACTGAGGTAAGGGCTACCAGAAATAGCGCTTTCCAGGATAGAAAACACAGAGGGCAAGTAGCCATAGTTTCAAATGGTGGGCAAGTAAGCCGTTGCAAGACCACATTTAAATCCCATTCAGGGGCAGGTGGACGCACTGGAGGCTTAAGCAAAAGTAGGCCCCTGAGGAAGCGAGCCACCAAAGGATGGCCGGACAGAGACTGGCCCTCCACCTGTGAGTGGTGTGCTGAAAGAGCACTAAGATGAACTCTAACAGAATTGGACTTAAGGCCTAGGTTGGACAGGTGAAGCAAATACTGCAGCACCACTGGTACCAGGCATGAGAAGGGATTCTCGTTGTGCTGAGCACACCAGCCACTTAAGGGCATAAGACTTTCTGGTGGACTGCCTCCTAGAGGCCAAGACTACGTCCTCCACTTCCCTAGGCAGCAGTAAGGGTGCTAGAACTACCCTTTCAGCAGCCAGGCCATCAGATTGAGGGACCGGAGGTTGGCGTGTAAGAGAGATCCCTGCTCCTGAGACAGGAGATCTGGTTGCATCCCCAGAGGAAGAGGAGTGTCCACCACTAGTTGCAACAGTAGTGGGAACCAGGGTTGCCTTGGCCACCTGGGGGCCACCAGAATCACGGAGGCCTTGTCCCGAATCACCTTGAATAGTGTCTTGGACACTAGAGGCATGGGAGGAAACGCATATAGGAGGCCTGTAGACCATGGAATGAGAAACGCATCCGCTGCTACTCTGAGAGGATGCGGTTGTCTGGAACAGAACCTGGGAAGTTGACGGCTCAGAGGACTGGCAAAGAGATCTATGGTTGGAAGACCCCATCGCAGAAAGATCTGTTGAACCACAAAAGGATTCAACTGCCATTCGTGGGGCTGCAGGATACTGCTCAATCTGTCTGCCAGGTAATTCTCCTGACCTGGTAGATAGACCGCTTGAGAAGAATGCCGTGATTGACTGCCCATGAGCACAGCTTCTGCGCTTCCTGACAGAGGTCGGGACCCTGTGCCCCCTTGTTTGTTCACATAGAACATAGCAACTTGATTGTCTGTCTGCACCAAGACGGACTGGCAAGAGATGAGATGGGAGAAAGTTCTCAGGGCTAAGCGGATAGCTCTCAGTTCTAAGAGATTGATCTGCTGTGCGGCCTCCCAAGGAGTCCACAGGCCTTGAGTACATGCCCCTTGGCAATATGCACCCCAACCCTGAAGAGAAGCATCGGTTGTCAGCACCTGAGAGTGTGGAGGTGCCTGAAAAGGCACCCCTTGTAGTAGATTCGGAAGATGAAGCCACCACTGCAGAGAAGACTGTAGAAGGCTGGACACCCTCACTTTGTCCACGAGGCTTCCTGTGGCCTGGTGCCACTGAGTCCTGAGTCCCCATTCAGCTGGCCTCATGTGAAGATGGGCATTTGGAGTTACATGGACCGTGGATACCATGTGGCCTAAGAGTCTGAGGAATTGTCTGGCAGAGACCAGAGAATTGCTGTGGAATAGCCTGGCTAGATCCATCAATCTGTGGGCCCTGTCCACTGAAAGAAAGGCCTTTGCCTGAAAAGTGTCCAGTCGAGCTCCTATGAACTCCATATTCTGGGAGGGGTGCAAACTGGACTTTGCAAAGTTTATGACAAACCCCAGGTGCTGAAGCAGAGCGACAGTGCGAAGGGTGGCTTGATTGGCCTCTTGCGGGGATTGACCCCTGATGAGCCAATCGTCCAGCTATGGAAAGACAAAGAGGCCTTGAACCCTGAGGTAGGCCGCTACCACCGCCAGGCACTTGGTGAATACCCTGGGGGCGGATGTAAGGCTAAAAGGCAGTACTCTGTACTGATAATGGTTTCCTCCCACTACAAATCTGAGATATTGTCTGTGGTCTGGATGAATAAGGATGTGAGTATAAGCATCCTTTAGGTCTAAGGAGCATAGCCAATCTCCCTGCTGGAGGTAGGGCAGCAGGATTCCAAGGGTAAGCATCTTGAACTTTTCCCTCTCCAGGAACTTGTTCAGGTTTCGCAAGTCTAGGATGGGTCTGAGGACTCCTGTTCATTTTGGTACCAGGAAGTACCTGGAATAGAAGCATTGACCTCTCGGGTGGTGGGGCACCGGTTCCACTGCCTGTTCCTTCAGAAGACTTGCCAACTCCTGCAGGAGTAAGTCCCTGTGCAGAGGGAGTCTGGGAGGCTCCCCTGGAAAATAGGAGGGGGGTACCTGGTGGAAGTGGAGGAGATAACCCTTCTGAACTACACTTAGAACCCAGGTATCCCTTGTGACGGCTGACCACCTGTGGGCGAACAGGGCCAGCCTGCCTCCAGTGCTGATAGGGGCCAGCTGAGGAGGAGAGGCTATGCCATTGCAGTCAAAAACCCCCTCCCTGCTGAGCAGGAGCCGGAGTAGGAGGCTTGGGGGCCTTCTGCCTACAGGGCCCATGACCCTGCCCCTTGGTCTGCTGACCCTGTTGGGGAGCTACAGAGGCCTGATAATGAGGGTACTGTTTATAGGCAGATGACTTCCTCAGGTAAAAGGTCTTTTTTCCCCCGAGTCCTTCTTCTGAGAAGGGGCAGAGGTTTTTCTGGACAGCCTTGTCCGGGTAAGAGTCTCGGTCTCGAGTTCTGCAGCCTTGTCAGCCATGGGCTTGCCAAAGAGGTTTTCACCTCGGCAGGGGACATCGACCAACTTGTCCTGCACCCATGGCTCGAGGTCTGATGACTGTAGCCAAGCCTGACAGCGTGCACTGATGCTGGCCGCGGCTACTCGGGCCGAAGCCATCATAGGCTGCTCGAGATATAAACTTTGAGCACTCACGAATACCCGAGGACAGAGCATTGAACCTCTGCAAAGGTTCCTCGGAGAGACCAGCAGAGAACCCTGCAATCTCCTTTGCCAGGTCTCGAAGGTACATGGCCATGTACAGCTGGTAGGTCTGGACACGGCAAGCATCGAGCCCTGGAAGCACTTCTTACCGAGGGCATCCAGGTTCCGGGCCTCCCGGCTGGGAGGCACCAAGGAGTGCATCTTCTGACTTTTCAGACGATGCATGGCCGTTCCACAACCATGGAGTGGTGCGGTAATTGTGCCTTTTGGAACCCGGGGCTCTTGCGGACTCGACAGATGGAATCGACCCGCTTGCTTAAAACCAGCGTCGATGCCGGCGCCTCCCACATGCGGAAGAGCAACCGTTACAGCATCGGAGAAACCGGAACAGTAAAGGCCTCCTTCGGAGGAGAGTCATACTGTAGGGCCTCGAGCTCCTCGGCTCGAGGCTCCTCTTTGGGATCCGTGAGGAATGCCAAAGCCTTGGCCATGTCCCGCACGAAGTCCTAGAACCGGGTATCCTCGGGGGGGGGGGGGGGGACCTTCTCCGAAGCTCGGACTCGGGCGAGTCCGAAGGAATGCACCGAGTCCAAAAGGTGTCGGGTGACTCCTCATCCTCTGTCTCCCAGCCGGACTCCTCTGAGGAGGAATCGAGCGGCTCCGGTCGGGCAGGTATCGATGCCATCCGCCTTGACGCCGAGGGTACCAGTGTCGACGACCTCGGTCCCGAACGGGAGGCTGAGGGGGACCTTGGCCGAGGATCGACTCGAGCTCGCATGGACTCGAGGATCGGCTCGGCTTCCGGGGTTGACTTGGACGTCGATGTCCCGGTGGTCGGGGCAGATGCACCGGTGAGACCGGCGATCATTGCCCGCTGCTGTTCCATGAAGGCAGCCAAGCTGCTCTCCAAAGCCGTCAACCTGAGTCTGAGCTCAGGAGACTCAGCAGCCCCTGACTCGGGCCCCGCTGTGCCAGGCCCGACGTCGGCTCCCCTGGAGGGGAGTCCACGAGGAATACAGTACTCACGTATCTCCATCTCCACACGAGGTTGTTTTGCAGGCCTCTCCGACTCCGAAGACCTGGGATGGCGCTCGGGGCTATGCGACTTGGCCCTCGAGGAGCCAAGTGCGTCCACCGATGCTGCCCTCGCGGGTTTTTTCTTCTTACGATGCTCCCGCGAGGGAGACCCCCTTTCAGAGGAGCCTCGACGCTGCTCGGGGCCGGAGTCCCGAGATGTCGAGGCCTCTGACGAGGTCCGGGCCCTACCGGACACGGAGTCAGAGAAGATTCTTTCCTTTTGGTGCTGCCGACTCCTTAACACCTTAGAGGACATCTTCCCACACGGACCACAGATCATCGGGTCATGATTGGGTCCGAGGCACCGGAGGCAGCAGTCGTGTTTGTTGGTGAGAGACATACGTTTCTTACACCAATCACACTTTTTAAACCCGCTGGCAGCCATCGGGGGAAAAAGGCCCCTGCAAGGTCAAAAGACAGGGCTGCCAGTGAAAAAGGAAAAAATGGCGCGAACGCTAGTCACTAAGGACAAAAACCGAAAAAGAGATCCGGGCTCGATACCGATGTATCGGGCCCAGATGGGAAAGGGAAACCGGCATCGAACTGAAGAAAAACAGGTTAACGCAGAGAAAATCAACTTCTTCCTCGGGTGAAATGAACATACATCCGTCGGGCTCCGCGGAAAAAAGAAGACTGAGCAAGATGGCACCCTTGGGCGGGAAGGGGACCACGCATGCAAGCTGCATTCCCAAAGGCTTTCTATGAAAGCTGGGGAAATGCTCCGCACGGGGGCTCCGTCGGCGCCGACGTCACCCATATGTGAGGACTGACTTCCTGCTTGGTCCTGGAGAAACCATGGGGCTTGTTTACAAAGCCGCGGTAGTGGTTCGCGATCGCAGCCCCATTGAAATTAATGGGGCCGCGGCGCCGATTACGATCGCAAACCGCTACCGCGGCTTTGTAAACAAGCCCCCATATCACTGGATGAGACCAAAATTCCAATTCCAATAAACAGAAAAGCTTAACCAAGAAATAAAAAGAAACAGCAACAGTTTAACTATCCCAAATCCAAGGAGTAGGTTAATCTATAAATTAAGTTTTACATAACAAAACATTCTCTGATTGTAAAGGATCAAGAAAAACATAACTGGAGCCCTGATAAGATAAAAGGCATTTGCATGGTAAAAAAGTTGCCCTAATTCCAACACATGAGGTTTAATTAAAACAAAAAAACTTGTCCTATGAATCTGAGTAGCTCTAGCCACTCTAGTATATAAATGCAGTTAAATAAATAAAATAAATAAAATCTGGAAAGAGTTACATCTTCTGACCACAAAATACAATTCCTTATGTGCAAAATAAGCCCTAAAGGTTAAGTACTTATCTAACTTAGAGAGAAGTGTAACCATCAATGTGCCTCTGGAGGGGATAGCATCCTGAGAATCCTAAAGAAACTTACTTAGATCTAAGGGAACTGATATGTTACCCCCCTCAGGGGCAACCTCCACTCCAGACTCAGAAAAGGGGCGGGAGGTCAAATAGTAACAATTAGATATTGTAACTTCATTCACATTAATTAACGTCAAACACTCAAAAAAGTACTTAGAAAGTAAAATCCTAGGAGATACCAAATGAATCTTGGAAAAATTAATAAATCTTAAATCTCAAATTTTTTTCTACAAATATCTTCCAAAGACTCAGCTGCCTATGGATAACAAGACTATCTGTTTTGGATCTTTAATTATGTTCTTATGTTCTAATATTTGCAGCTTGGAACCTGAGAATCTGTCTTCCCAGCCCTGTGTTCTAATTCCTGCAGCCTATTCTCTTGGTCTTGAAATTTAGCAACTGTTTTCTTGGAAAAATTATGAATCTGGTCAATCGCACCCCTTAAATTATTAGCCTGAAGTATCAATTGCCAAATATCTTTTAAGGTAATATCAACATTAGACTTACTTGGTACTTCAGATATGGAAAGATCATCAATCATAGGTATTACCTTAGAACAAGGGCAAAATACCCAAGTCCCAACAACTGATTCCGAGGCAGATAGGGTGAATGACCCCTCTTGCAACAATTCCAAGATAGGACCACCACCCCCAGCCTCAGACAACTGCCTACCCCCCAGACACATTGGGGGAGTTCTTTCTACGAGGCTCAAAGAGGCACCCAAAGGAGGAGAAGTAGTAGTCAACGTCACAGCAGCTGATCCAAGTGATCCAACAGCAGACCCAAGATTAATCACATGTTTATCCACTGGACCTCCAGTACCTTTGGCCTTACTCCTTCATACCCAAGGTAAAAGCCCCTCTGCCACGAGAGGCACCAAAGAGCATGGATCTTTGGTCTTGCAGCCCTTTGGTAATGCACCCACAGCTGTGACACAGCAATGCTGTTTAAATGAGAGCCCGAAGCAACACTGGTGCTGTCACTTCCAGACAGGCAGACCCTTCAGCATTATCCTCCCGGCAACAAAGATAGAGGAAGAAATTAGTACAGGCTGCCCCTGCCGCAAATCAGGTTTCCCTCCAGAAAGTTCTCTCCAGCCTCTGGATCTACCCTTTTTTGTGCCGCCTATCATAACCTCTTGATCTAGAGCTTCCCTTCCACTAAAATTGCTTGCCTCTTGTGCATTTATTACATCTATTGTGTATCTGAAGGTCTCTCAAATTGCTAGTCTTCTCTGCTCTAGATATACCTCTATTTACGTCTCTAAACTTTATTTCACAGTGTTTTGGATGCTGACCCTGCACCATTTTATCATGATAGCCTTCAGTGCCAGTGCACTTTTGTCACCTTCCAGCCTAGACTATTTGCCACCTCTTCCTTGCTCATTTCCCCATGAATCACCTCTCTCTTCTTCAATCTGTTCAAAATTAGGCTGCACAGCTATCTGTGATATAGGTGTGGTATATTAAATGCACAAATAAAGATAATCTTCCACCAGTCTTGCTATACTCACATATATCCCATTCTTCTCAAGTCACTTCAATGGCTCCCTAACCTGTCCGTATCTAGTTCAAACTTCTCCTATTGACCTATATAAGCACATTCATTCTGCTGTTCCTCATTACATTTCCTTTCTTCTCTCTCCCTACACCCTTCCCCGGGAACTGCTCTTCTAGTAGATCACTTCTATCTGTGCCCTTCTCTTCCACTACCAACTCCAGGCTTCGATCTTTCCACCTTGCTGCTCCTTATGCCTGGAACAAACTACCTGAGTCGGTACATCAAGCTTCATCTCTGGCCCTTTTCAAATCCAGCCTAAAAACTCACTTCTTCGAGGCTGCTTTTGGATCCTGATCTGCTCAGTCTCCTGCTCTCCAACTATGTGTTTCCTTACCATTTGCCTAGATATAGCCTAGTCCTAAGTTATGTTGTCTGTCTTGACTAGACTGTCCCTGTTCATCTGGGCTTATAGTTTCTTACATGTCCCTGAACAGCGCTGCGTATGCCTTGTAGCGTTATACAAATGAATGGTAGTAGTATTAGGTATCTTAGATGTACCTTCAGCTTCTCAATTAACTTTCAGGTCTCAAGAATCACCATAACACCTTCCCAACTGAGATTTTGATAATTAAGCTAAATCTTGATCACCCCAACACCACATTTCCCAGACTGATTCTATAAAAATGCACGACTGGTTATCATTCTTTGTTTTGTATATGTGATGAGGGCAAGTTCCAAAAACCATTTAAATAATCTATCTGAAAATTTCCCACCCTTCCTGCAGATATAAAAATAAGCATTGACTTTTTTGAGTTTGTGTGGCTGTCAGTAACTATTCTCTTGCTTTAACTGCAGCTGCTATTTGCTGTCCCCCTCAAACTGCCACCCTACATTAAGCCATCCCTCTCAGCCTTTAGTAACTAAGACTATATTTAGGATATAAAGACATCCCTCTTCATTGAATACTTTGGTGGAGACACCAAACCTCTCCAGTAACCTCCGGATTAATGTACTCACTTCACAAGCAATCTCAATCTGTTCTACTGTAAATATGTTGTGCGATTCCGCATCTCCCGCTTGTTCCCCCTCCCCTTGTTCTCCTTGAAATTACGAGGGTTGCTCAGAAAGTAATGCCCCACGTGTTTTTTCTCAGTCCAGAATGAAGATAGAGGTGTGAAATTGAAAGGGTAGTAACTTGGAACTTCAAAGGGCACATGTGTGTAATTTTACAGTCGTCCGACAAATAGCAAGGCGGTAGTGATCCTTCAAATGGAGTCTGTGAGTGACACACGGTACAAACAACGAGCTGTAATTGAATTCTTGGTGGAGAAAGAAAGTGTGAGAAACATTCACAAACGATTGTGTGCTGTGTATGGAAGTTCTGTGGTAGATAGGAGCACCGTTGGACGATGGGTGAAGAGAGTAAAGGCTTCAGAAAGTGGTAAAATGGAACTGGAAGATCGGCTGCGGTCTGGGCGTCCTGCCTCAGCCACCAGTCCAGACAAATTGCAGCGCGCTGATGACATTATTCGTGCGGATCGTCGCATCACGAGGCAGGAATTGTCCGTACAGCTTTCCGTCAGTAGAAGTAGTGCAATGGCAATTATTGACTCTTTGGGATATTCAAAGGTGTGTGCAAGATGGGTTCCGTGAAGTCTCACAACCAAACACAAACGCCAAAGGAAAGACATCTGCTCTGATTTGTGGTGCTGGTAAGGCAAGCATAGTTACTCACCTGTAACAGGTGATCTCCGGGAACAGCAGGAATTTAGTCTTCACATATGGGTATCGTCGGTACCGACAGAGTCTGCACGGAAACGCTCCCCAGCGTCCAATTAGAAAGCTTTTGGGAGCATCCCACAGCGCCTGCGTGCTGCCTTCCCCCCTTTCCCAACTGCCTCTCTCCAGTTGAGTTTAAAGCTGAGACAAAGAGAGAGAGAGGGAAAGGGAAAGAGATAGAGAGATACAACTCCTAGGGGAGGTGGGTGGGTTGTGAAGACTAAATTCCTGCTGTTCCCGGAGATCACCTGTTACAGGTGAGTAACTATGCTATCTCCAGGAACAAGCAGGAATGTAGTCTTCACATATGGGGACTCCCTAGCTTTAGATGCCAGGGAGAGACCCCAGAAGTTGTGTGCCCCTGCACAGGGCTCCACTTCCCCCCATGGATCTCTGGCATCCAACCAGGGATGACGGGTAGGAGTTGATTAGGTATGGAACAGATGTTGAAGAACAGCCTGACCAAACAAGGCATCCCCGCGGGAGTCCTTGTCCAAGCAGTAATGGGCTGTGAAGGTATGAACCGAGGCCCAGGTGGCTGCTCAACAGATGTCGTCGATAGACACAGAGTGCAGATGAGCCATTGAAGCTGCCATGGCTCTTACATTGTGAGCTGTGACATGGCCCTCCAGAGGAAGATTCTTACTCTGATAGGCAAAGGAAATACACTGAGCAATCCAGTTAGATAGTGTTCTCTTGGAGACTGGAAGTCCCAAATGAGAAGGATCAAACGCAACAAAGAGTTGAGAGGACTTTCTATGTTGCTGTGTTCTTTGTAAGTAAAAGGCTAAAGCTCTTTTACAGTCCAAAGTATGAAGGTTCCTTTCTGCATTTGATGCATGAGGCCTTGGAAAGAACACAGGTAGGTAGACCGCTTGGTTTAGATGAAAAGGCGATACCACCTTTGGCATAAAGTGTGGATGAGTCCTAACGACTACCTTGTCATGATGGAACCTTGTATAAGGTGGATCAGCCACTAGTGCTTGCAACTCACTGATGCGACGTGCTGATGTGATTGCAATGAGAAAGATAACCTTCCAAGAAAGGAATTTCAAGGAGGTAGTAGCTAAGGGTTCGAAAGGAGGCTTCATGAGCTGACCAAGAACCAAATTTAAGTCCCATGCCACAGGTGGTGGCTTAATGGGAGGCTTAGTTAGCAGAAAGGCCTCTCATAAATCTTGCTATAAGAGGATGGGAGGAAATAGGTTGTCCATTTAGGGGCTTGAAGGAAGCTGCAATAGCACTCAAATGGACCCTCACTGAGTTAGTCTTAAGTGCATTGGATAAATGAAGGAGATACTCCAGTAATGATTCCAGAGGTACAGCAATAGGGTTAAGACCCTTCTGCGAACACCATATGGTAAACCTTTTCCACTTGAAAGCATAAGAACGTCTTGTGGAAGACTTCCTGGAAGCATAAAGGATATCCTTTATTTGCTGAGGGAGGTTGAGATCATGGATATCTAGGCCTTCAGCAACCAAGCCCTGAGATGCAGAGACTGGGGATTGGGATGCCATAACATTCCGTCCTCCTGAGTTAGGAGATCTGGAGCAGACCCTAACTTCAGGGAGGGAGCTTGAGAGAGATGTAGAAACAGAGGGTACCACACTTGCCGTGGCCAATGTGGAGCTATGAGAATCATATGGCCTCTGTCTCTCTGAAGCTTGAACAGGGTTTTGGGAATTAGGGGAATGGGTGGAAAGGCATACAGGAAGTCTTGACCCCAGTAAAGGAGGAAAGCATCCCTGGCCTGAGCCTCCTGAGCCAGAATTCTGGAACAGAACCGGGGAAGTTTGGCATTCAACGGACTTGCAAAGAGGTCTATGTCCAGGGTTCCCCAAATTTGAAAAATCTTGGCCACCTGGTCTGCATGCAGAGACCACTCGTGTGGAAGCAGAACTCGACTGAGTCTGTCTGCCCAAGAGTTTTGTATGCCTGGAAGATACACTGCCAGGAGATGAATCTGATGCTCTCTGGCGAGGGCCCATAGTCGCAAAGCTTCGTTGCAAAGTGACAGAGAGCCTGTTCCCCCCTGCTTGTTCATGTAGAACATGGCTACTTGATTGTCCGTATGAATGAGGAATGTCTTGTAGCTGAGCAGGCTGTGGAACACTCGAAGGGCAAGGAAGATTGCTCCGAGCTCCAAGAGATTGATATGTAGATGAGTCTCCTGTGGAGTCCAGGTGCCTTGGGTGGAGAGGTCTTGCAAATGAGCTCCCCAACCCATCCGAGAAGCATCTGTTGTGAGGGTTGCCTGGGGTAAGGGTTGTTGAAAAGGGGACCCCAGCAACAGGTTTTGAGTGGACTTCCACCACTGGAGGGACAAAATAAGATGATTTGAGTTTTCTATTTTGTCTGACAGGCATCCTGACGCCTGGGTCCATTGAGTGGATAAAGTCCACTGGGCTGCTCTCATATGGAGGCGAGCATAGGGAACCACATGCATGGTAGATGCCATGTGGCCTAGTAATTGTAGCATTTCTCGGGCAGTGAGATGAGGCTTTAGCACTGCTTGAGAAGCTAACTGCACTATGCGAAGGCAACGGGCCTGGGGAAGATAGGCCCTTGCCTTTTTGGTATCCAGCACAGCTCCTATGAACTCTAAAGACTGAGTGGGAGTTAGACGACTGGATTTTGGGATGTTTATTACCAGACCCAAATACTGAATGATACGTATTGTGCACGATAGAGAAGTCCTGGCCTCTGACTCTGTTGGGGCTCAAATGAGCCAGTCGTCTAAGTAGGGGAAGACGAATATTCCTAGAGTGCGGAGAAATGCTGCTACCACGGCCATGCATTTCGTGAACACTCTTGGTGCTGAGGCCAGGCCAAAAGGAAGCACCCTGTATTGGTAGTGCTTTCCTTGACAAAGGAACCAAAGGAACTTTCTGTGAGTTGGATGGATGAGAACATGGGTGTACGCATCCTTGAGATCTAGAGAATAAAGCCAATCCTGACTCTGAAGGTATGGCAGCAGAGTTCCCAGAGAAATCATCTTGAATTTCTCTTTGAACAGGAATTTGTTCAATTCTCTGAGGTCTAAGATAGGTCTGTATCCCCCTGTTTTCTTTGGGATAAGGAAATAGGGGGAGTAAAACCCTGTACCCTGTTGAAGAATGGGTACTTCTTCTATTGACCCTTGGGCAAGAAGTATGGTGACCTCTTGATCTAACAGGATGGTGAGAGAGGTCTGAGAATTGAACAGGCTTATCATTGTAGAAGGGGGCATGCTCAAAAAATGAAGCTTGTACCCCTCTTATGATGGAGAGTGTCCAATGCTCTGCTGTTATCTGCCCCCATCTGGGGGCAAAGTGACATAACCTTCCTGGAATGGTGGAAGGCTCTGGTCCAATGAGAGCCAGGAAGGCTAAGTTCTCTAGGTGAAAGTCAAAGGCCTTGTGGAGGCTGAGACTGCTGGGACGGTTGAGGCTTAGCAGTCTTTGGCTTTCTTTGTTTGGGTGATTGCTGACCTTTCCGGATAAGCTGACCTGCAGAACGCCCCTGCTGGGAATAAGCAGGATAAAACCTTTTCTTTTTAGAAAAGAAAGAAATCTTTCAAGAAACCTTTCTTGCAGGATCAGCTGTGGCCTTGGATAATCTGTCCAAGGTGGAGTGGTCAGCATCCAGCTCATTGGCTTTTTCTTGCCAATCCTTACCAAACAGGTTCTCACCAGTACAAGGAATATTGCCCAGTTTGTCTTGTACCCAGAGCTCCAAATCAGATGCCTGGATCCAAGCAATTCTTTGTGTGCCTATGGCAATGGCAGAGGTTCTGCTTATGCACTCAAAACAGTCAAAAGCTGCACGGTAGACAAATTTGGAAACATCCAGGGCATGTTTGACCAATGTGAGAAAATCCTGTCTTCTATCCTCAGGAAGAAGAGGACTCAAAATCTCTAGATCCCCTGTGATTTCTTTCAGAAACATTCCCATATATAAAATATAGGAAATGATTCTGGCAGACAGCATGGAAGTTTGGAAAGTACGACGTCCAAAAGCATCCAAAGTTCTGCACTCACGTCCTGGGGGATTAGAGGCATGCCTCTTTGCACTCCTGATCCTTCTCATAGCCGATTCCACTACAATAGAGTGGTGAGGGAGCTGAGTTTTCTGGAAACCAGGACAAGGAGAGACTCGATACATAGTGTCAAGTCTATGAGAATAAGGAGAGGTGGTAAGAGGGGTCTCCCACATTCTTAGCATGAGATCATGCAAGATCTCATGGATGGGCAAAGTAGCTGCCTCCTTAGGAGCTTTGGGATATTGTAAAATTTCCAACTCCTTTGCTCTGGGCTCTGTTTCAGGAGCCACAGTAATGGAGAGACCCCGAGCCACCTCTCTGATAAAATCTTGGAAGGAGATATCCTCTGGAGGAGACATCCTGCGTTTATCCTCTGGAAGAAGTGCTCCAGTATCGACAGAACTATCAGAATCCTCAGATTCCTCTGAGGACTCTAAGTATCTTCTGTCCGGATGCTCCTGTAGAGCCCAATACCCGTACCGACCGAAGTCGATACCGGGAGGAATCGGTACCGGTGTATCGGTACCGGAGGGCATCGGGTGACTGGGTGCCAGCAATGCGGACACCGATGTCGATGCTATCGGTACCGATGTCAATGCTATCGGTACCGATGTCAATGCTATCGGTACCGATACTGGTGCTGGAGTCGGTGCCGGTACCGGATGAACTGTCTGACGTGGTTCCGAGGGTGTTGATACCGCAAGGAGAGCCGCCAGACTGCACTCAATAGCCAGGAATCTCTGGTCTATCGACGCTGCCGATGCCTGGGAGTCGGTACCGGAGACAGCCGGTACCCCAGAGCATGGCACCAGTAGCTCTGCCAAGGTCGAGGCCTCGAGAACATCCTGGAGCCCCGGATAATGCTTTGGAAGCCGAAGCCTCCCGCCGGGGCAATTTTGCCAGTGCAGAATCCTCAAGGGCAACGCCAGAGGCATCTCGATGCTTAGAAGGAGATCTACTCTTTGAGGACCGGCTGGACTTATGTTTAGTTACCCGAGATCCACGGGAGGAAGCCCTGGAAGACGTCGATGCCACTGAAGCTGCATCAGAGGGAAACAGGGTACTGAGCTTAGCAGCTCGGTTTTGCCAACCTCTTTTAGACATCATGGCACAGGACATACAGGACCTAAACATTTTTGACACCATTCATGGTTGTCGGTGACGGAGATGGTACTGTCACACTTGGTGCTCTTTTTGAAACCCGAAGCAGGTTTCTCCATTGTAGGAAAATTTTTGGGCAAATGGTGCGTGCACCTGGGAAAAAAGTACTAAGAATTCTTTTTTTTTTTTTTTATTGGATTTTCAATCAGTATAACAACCAACCCATTAAATACAAGACAATCAATCATAGGAATACAATATTGTAATATAGCAATCACAAAAAAAGGAAATAGCATTGATAAAGTCCACATCATGGAACCTGAGAACGAGAGAAAAAAGAAAAAGAGGAAAAACAAAAAAAAAAGAAAGGAAAACAAGGCTAAACAGCCCTCAGACTAGGAGGCAAAACCTAACTACTCTGCCACACACTCCACTACTGTACCCTGCCTATCCAGAACAAACTTCTCCAAATGAGTAACATCCGTAAAGATATAAGTAGAGCCTTCAAAAGTTAACACACATTTACAGGGATACCAGAGGAAAAAAGTAGCACCCAACTGCAGGACACGAGGCTTCAACGCTAAGAAAAGCCTGCGCCTGAGCTGGGTGCTACGAGACACGTCAGGAAAAATATTAATTCCATGTCCACAGAAAGTAGCCATCTTGAATTTAAAAAAGGTTTTCAAAATAAGAAATTTACTATCCAAGGACTTTAAAGTGACCACTAAAGTGGAACGTGAATTTATCACCTCCAAAGAGTCCTCCAAGAATGCTGTAAGATTAGAAATAGTAGGCTCAATAATATCAAGACCTCCTTCCACGGGATCAATACGCTTAGTGCTATGAGAAATATAATATTTATTTATTTTATTTAGTGTACACTTATATCCCGCTACTTCCAGCGATCAGCAGCGGTATTCCAACACAGAAAAAGAGTGGCTGTACTGGCCATAATTTACAATACACAGGATGATTAGTGGAAGAGGTACAGTTCACAGCACACAGTATGATTAGTGGGAATAGTACAGTTCACAGCACACAGGGATAAGGTTTAGACACATTGAGAAGGGAATATTTACAATTAGTGTTTACAAAAGAAGTTACAATTTACACAAGCAGATACATATTCACACATCAGTGAGTCTATTGGTGGCGATCTCATTGCTGACATGATTCATACAATTTGCTTTGTGGATTGAGATTATATAGTGTTGAAGTGTGACTGGAATAGGTACGTCTTGATTTGTTTTCTGAGACCATTAAGTCACTGCACGCTCTTAGATTTTACTGGTAGCTTGTTCCAGAGTTGAGGTGCTATGAACGAGAATGCTCGGTTGCTGGTCTGGACATTGACGTGCCTCATGCGGCCGGGGACCAGTAGGGTGTTGAGGCTCGGGGAACGTCTGCTCCTGTTATTTGTTTGGGCTGACACAAGTGAGCCGAGGTAAGAGGGCGCGATGTTATGGAGGAGCTTGAATGTGGGTGACTATGATTTTGTACTGTATTCGGGCACTGATTGGGAGCCAATGCAGGTCAATTAAAGTAGGTGTGATGTGATCCTTTAGTCTTGTTCCCGTTATGATTCTAGCTGCCACATTCTGCGCCAACTGGAGGATACTGATGGTCTTTTTAGGGAGCCCTTGAAGTATGGCGTTGCAATAGTCTATGTGAGGAATGATGAGGGCTTGCGCTACGGTGCGGAAGTCCGCATGATCTAAGATAGAACGGAGAGGTTGTAGAATTCTTAACTTATGGAAAATTACCCGATTTGTAATTCTAAGATGCTTCTCCATCTTTAAGTTGCAGTCCAGCGTCACTCCAAGGTATTTAATTTCTTTTTTTGTTGCGTATACATTGCCGTTCATGGTTATTGTTGGTGGTGGGTTGAAGTCCGTTTTCCTGGATATGCACATCACTTCAGTTTTTTTGTGATTTATGGACATATTGTTGCGTCGCAACCAGGTTTGTAGCTCGTCAAGGCATTTCTCGAGCTGGCTGATGTTTGGGTGATCTACATCCAATTGGGTATAGAGCATAATGTCATCAGCATATATATGGTAACTGATGTCGTTGTTCTTGAAGATTTCACAGGCTGGTCTCAGATAAAGGTTGAACAGGAGCGAAGATAGTGCTGAGCCCTGCGGGATGCCTTGAGTTTGTGGGAATGGCGTCGCTGTTTTATCGCCAAAGTGAACTTGCTGCATTCGGTCTGTAATGTATGAGGCGAACCATTTCAGGGGGATTCCTCTAATGCCTAATGCATCGAGTCTTTTCAAGAGAGTGGGATGATGCACTGTGTCGAAAGCGGCAGATATATCTATGAATATGAGCATGAACATTTTGGTTCTGTTCTCAAGACCTATTAGAAGTTTGTCCATCAGGGCTAATAGGAGGGTTTTCGACACCATGATGTTGTCGGAAACCATATTGGTGGATGTCCAATGCGTTGGTGTCATCTATGTGGTCTTGAAGTTGTTGCTGCACTGCCTTTTCAGTGATCTTGGCAAGGAATGATATGCTTGATACCGGGCGGTATGATGTTGGATCATTCTTGTTGAGTGATTTGTTTTTCAGTATGGGTCTGATGACTGATTTTTTGAGGTGTGTTGGCATTAGTCCTTGTTGTAAAGATTGGTTCACTATGATGGTGATGATTTGTGCAAGATCCTGCTTTGCACCCTTGACCCATGCCGCTGGGCAGGGGTCCAGTGGGGAGGTAGTGGTCCTTAATGCAGTGATTACGCCTAGAATTTGCTTTTCATCTAGTTTAGTGAATGCAGCCCACTCGTGGTAGAGTGTAGGGCTTCCAGTGGGGGTTAGTTGTTTGTAGCATGGTGCCCGTATTTAGATCTTGTGAGGGATCTTCAGGAGTCAGTGTTGTTATGCTTCTGGTTTGAGGGTTGAGTTTACTTGCATAATGGTCTGCCAGGATTTGTGCAGACATCTCCCCAAAAGTATTAGATTCTTGTGTATTCCTCGTGAGTGATTTGACCAGCGCAAAGAGTTCCCTGGGTCGATTGAGAGCTTTATTAAGCGTGTTGGTGTGGTGAGTTCTTTTCGCAAGATTGATTGCATTCTTGTATTCAGCCAGAGTTTTGTTGTATGCAATCTTATGGTCCTCGGTTGCATGGCGTCTCCACTTCCTTTCTTGTTTCCATAGTAATTTCTTGAGCTCGCGGAGTGCTGGGGAGAACCATGGTTCGCTCTTGTTTCTGGGTGGGTTTCTTGGGTGCGTCTGTGTTGCGACAGATACTGCTTCAATGGCTTCATTCCATTGGCTTACTAGCGTGTCCATGTCTCTGAGATCCGTATTTATGTGCGTTGCTATGGATGACACCAGTGTTGGTTTGTCGTACTTCTGGAATCTCCTTTTTTGGCTTGCAGTTGGATTGTGTGATGTATGTTCATGGATGGTGGAAAGGAGTAATGTGGAACTCAATTTGGTGATGGTCAGACCATGGTACTGGGGTTTATGTGTACATTGGGTTTTCGCACCCCGTGGTGCTTGGTAGGTAAAACACCATGTCCAATATGTTGCCTTTGGCGTGGGTGGCCCCGCAGATTATTTGTTCATAGCCGAGTTGGGTCATGGTTTCATGAAAGATTTCTGTTTGAGCTGTTGGGACCGATGCCATGTTTAGGTCGCCGAGGATGATTTGCTGTTTCTTGATCGCAGTGATGGTGATAACTTCCAGCGCATCTGCCAGGGTCTCATATGGAGCTGATGGCGGTCTGTAAATAAGACATATCGCCATGGATTTATTTTCTACTCTGAGTATGTCAATACTGGTGTCTGTGCTTTGGGACGTGGTTGCTAGGGCAAAGGAGTCCTTAGCAAGGATGATTACTCCTCCTCCCCTTTTCCTGTCACGGGGACAATTGAAGATCTGGTATCCTGGCTTCACAATTTGATTGATGATGGCTGAGTCTGCATCAGTGATCCATGTTTCTGTGATACATAGAATATCGGGTTGTATATCTGTGAGGATGTTGTATATGATGTGTGTCTTGTTTCGGATGGATCTTGCGTTTATAAGCATACAAGATATTGTGGTTGGTATGGGCTCGCTGGCATTAGAGCTGATTTTTAACTTAGGTCCTTGTTTAACGGTTCCCCTACGGCTCCTCCCCTTGTGTGATCTAGTATGTGGGCTCACTGGGGCGTTTATGAGTGGTGCGTTCTCGTCTTGGTTGTGTGATGGCGTTGCTGGCCAGTGTGTAGTTGGTGGTGAGTTAGGTAAAATTTCAGGTGTGAGTATGACTGGGTAATAGAGGTGTACTGGCCTCCATAGTAACATAGCATGATATTGATAACATGGTTGCAGTTACATGCGATTAGTAGGTCATAAATACACCATATGAGGCAGGCGCTGATGTGGGCCATTTTTAGTGGGCAGCTCGCCTCAAAATACAGGGCGGTCAGCTTCGCCTTGGAGTACGGTTTATTCCACTACGTTCAGGTATCTTTATAGCACCTGTCTTGGCAAGTTATGTTTAGGCAGAATATACAGTGATGGGTGCTATTAGCAGTACTCTTGGGACACAAGATGCTGATTCAGAGTCTATGCAAGTCAGTTAGGCATGAGAATATCAATACTCAGCAAGATTTGCCGCTAACTGTATGAGGTATCTAGATAATGTAGCTAACTGCAATACGTGAATTAAGCAATGCAACAGTCACTATACATGTATTATCGAAAGTTGTACAAGTTATTTAGGTGCTTGAAATCAAGGAGCATCGAGCTTCCGGTAATGCAGTTATCGTTTTACATAACTATTACAGTTTTCTATTTGGACTAGGATCAGTCAACGGGCCCCGTATAATAAGTAGCTACCGTTCACTTAAGAGGCAAATCAACAAACAATTGCAACAATCAAATGCAACAAACAAATGCAAGTAAAATCCGTTTGAACAACATGTTATACTGTCATTTAGTCATTTCATTGTGTTAGCTGACGTTTAGCTTACCCTCCAGGCGCTTTCTGTGATTGTTGTAGTGGTGCGGTTTGCTCTCAAGGTCCCTGCCGTTGGGTGGAGCGTCAGTTTGTTTGCATCTGACCACTATCCAATGTGTCTGGCGTTCGGGGAGCTCATACCCAATCAGGGGAGCTCATACCCTCTGATTTTCTTTGAACCCTGTTGCTGCCTTGAGTTCTCTTAGGTAGGTGGCGTTGGTTGACGGTGCTGTGTGCTGTGCGGTGTGTTGCAGTAGGCGCTGATGTTCTGCGCTTTGCAGGTTTGCCAGGACCGGGAGGTCTCAATATGTTAGGTAGGTGTTGCCGGCGAGCTTATATCCACTTCTGGGGTTCAAGCCAAGGTTGGGCGTGATCCAGCTATCACTGCTTTACGGACCTCAACTGTTGCACAGCCTCTCCGCGGGATGGGCCACGCTACCGGCCACGTCCTAAGGGCCACGCCAAAGGGCCCTCTGGCGAGGCCCTCAGGCGCGGGCCCGCCAGGCGCGGGCGCGCCCCGTATGGACGCCGCTTTTTATGGCCCTCTGTATCTCGGCTCCCCCTCTCCCACTGCTCGGATTGAGCAGGAGCAACTCCCACTGACCGCGATTGGCCAGGAGTGGAGGTAGTGGGCAGCGTGCGGTTTCACTCGAAGCGGCTCCCTCGGTGTGGGGACGCCGCTTTTTATGGCCCTCTGGATCTCGGCTCCCCCTCTCCCACTGCTCGGATTGAGCAGGAGCAACTCCCACTGACCGCGATTGGCCAGGAGTGGAGGTAGTGGGCAGCGTGCGGTTTCACTCGAAGCGGCTCCCTCGGTGTGGGGACGCCGCTTTTTATGGCCCTCTGGATATAAATTAGACACCTCAATAGGATCTTTCAAAAGCAACACTTCTTTCAAATACTTGTCCAGAAGAATTTTGGGCGCTAGGAGAGAAGTGACAGGAAAATTCAACAAACGAAGGTTACGAGAACGAGAAGCATTTTCAAGTGCTTCCACCTTTGTGTGTAACACTAAAGAGTCCTTGATCCCTACCACATTAACTGAGTGTAACGGAAGAACAAAATATTCTAACCGTTTACAATCAGTGAGAGTGTGTTGGAGGTGCAAGGGGCCTGTGTGTGTGCCCTGAATCTGCCGTCGGGAGGAGCCTTTCTTCTGGGACGCTTTGCTTTCCCCTACCTGTGGGCAGGCATCGCGGGGACATCTGCAGCTAGTGAGGACCCAGGCTGTATAAGAACTGCCTTACCATTTCTCTCCTCGGACCTGGTGAGAGTGTGTTGGAGGTGCAGGGAGCCTGTGTGTGTGCCCCGAATCTTCCGTCGGGAGGAGCCTTTCTTCTGGGACGCTTTGCTTTCCCCTACCTGTGGGCAGGCATCGCGGGGACATCTATACCCAATGAGGACCTTCCCCCTTTGCTATTTAGTGCTTGTGTAATTGGACCGCGGAGCGTGTTTCGAAGGGGCGTGGTCAAAGGGGCGTGACACGCCCCTTTGGCGCCCCTTCGGCGTCACTGCGGCACCACTGCGGTGGTGTAAGGTATTTGCTGTTATTTCTTTTAAGAATTGTTTTGCTTAGTTCCTTTACTTAAGCACTGTGGCAGATGGGGAAACGGAAGGCTAAGTCTGGGCAGGGCAGTGCTGGACCGGCAAGCAGTACTCCTGTGGTCGGTCCTCTTGATAAACATCTTCTATCACGCCCGGTAGCCCAGTCTTCCCCGGAGGGTGTCTCACTTAGTCCTGGAGGGAGGACCCCTCCACCCTGCCCTTCCGGTTCTGCTACTCCTTCTTTAGCGATTATTTCTGATTCAATTAAGCCCGATACTGATGTGGTTGTTAATTTACCTAAACCTGTTCAGTTGGTCGCGGCGGGTGCTTCAGCTGTGCTCCCCCCCGCCCCCTGCTGACAGGGAGATTACTTTAAAGGATCTTTGGGCTGGTTTAAAGGTTATTGATGACAAGTTGTCTTTTACTTTGAGCTCTTAATGTGAATTTTCCTCTGAAACTGTATCCTCTTTACAACAGTTGGATAAAAAGATTTCTTCTCTTTTTTTTTTAAGAACAGAAATAAAGAAAGAAAAAACGGCGGTACCGGTAAGGCGTCGAAGAAGGCAGACGCGACCACAAAAAAAAGAAGTAATAAGGAAGAATTTTCTGCGGTGACAGGAACAACGACCTGCTGGCTCCGAGGAAAACGAAGAACTGGAGAGAGGCAGTTGGGAAAGGCAGCACGCAGGTGCTGTGGGATGCTTCCAAAAGCTTTCTAATTGGACGCTGGGGAGCGTTCCCGCGCAGGCTCCGTCGGTACCGACGATACCCATATGTGAAGACTACATTCCTGCTTGTTCCTGGAGATTTTTCTTGAAGCTGAGGGGGAGGCCTTTTTGTCCTGGATCGTCACAGGTGATGAAACCTGGGCTCACCACTATGAACCAGAAACTAAAAGGCAGTCCATTCCATACACAGCACACAACCTTTTGTGAATGTTTCTCACACTTTCTTTCTCCTCCACTAAGAATTCAATTACAGCTCGTTGTTTGTACTGTGTGTCACACAGACGCCATTTGAAGGATCACTACCGCCTTGCTATTTGTAGGACGACTGTAAAATTACACACGTGTCCTTTGAAGTTCCAAGTTACTACCTTTTCAATTTCACACCTCTATCTTCATTCTTGACTGAGAAAAAACATGTGGGGCATTACTTTCTGAGCAACCCTCGTAGTTTGAATCATGTTTCATATGCAAGTTCTATGTAACAGTTCTATGTAATCCGTTTTTTGAATTTCAATGTAAACCGCCTTGATTAAATGAAAAGGCGGTACAGAAAAATTGTTAAATAAAATAATACATTTTATACATCTCTACTCAAGTTGTCTCAAGACTATGCTAGAGCCTCACCACACTATAAATTAATGTTTTCTTTTATTTTAAAATAAATTTTTACACTATGTCTCTCTGGTTCTGCTAGTTCTATGTATCCTAAACAGTGCCTCACAATAATATTCAAGGAGGACCAGTTCAATATTTAGATTTATCACATCTCCCTTAAAATATGCTTGTTTTTTGTCTACCACCTTTAGAAACTGTGTTGCCCACTTCTAAATGCCCTCAATTTCTGTAGTTTAATTTAGTTTATTTAGATTCTTGATCTATTGTATTCCATAATAAATATATAAAGACAGGTTACAAAAGAGTGGAGGAGTGGCCTAGTGGTTGGGGCAAGGTACTTCAGGCCGGAAGTTCAAATCCTACTAGAGGACAGCAACCTTGGGCCGGAAGGACTGGGGTTTCTAGTCCCACAGGTGCTCCTTGTGGTCTTGGGCAAGCCACGTAACCCTCCACAGCTCATGTTCCCTGTAAAATAGTTATCTCCAAGTTATAATGCCCTGTTCAATGTAATTTCAGTTTGTTCAATGTAAACCACACTGATGCAGAATAGCGCTGTATATAAGAGAATGTAAATAAATAAATAAAAATAAATAAATAATAAAAACTTGAAGAGGAAGAGTTAGAAAACCCAAGAGAGAGAAAAAAAAGGGGACAATTATACAATATGCATTATATAGTAGGGGGGTTAAAATGGAAACAATAGGTCAGAGCTGACACCCTCCCCCCTCCCCGCCAGATGTGCTACCAAAGGTCAGAAATAAAGGTCTTGAGACCAGTTGTGAATTGGTTATAATTTGACTTAGCGCACAGAGAAGCAAAGTAGGGCACTCCAAAAGGAAGGGGCAACTAAGAAAAAAGTAGATTGTCATGTGGATTCGAAATGATCATGGGAGATGGGAGGAGATGTAGAAGATTCTCTTGCTAGGACCTGGTTGGACTGGTTGAGAGGAATTCAATGGGATCATGTATTTTGTATATATTGTAAATCTGTTTATATGTTTAAACTATTTAACTCTCTAATCAGCATTTACTCAACATTGTAATTCACAACTACCTAATCTATTATGTAAAATTCTATAATACTCCCCTTTGTTCACTGTAATGTTAACTGTTAAAATATGTTACAATGTAATGTTTCAAGTTTTGTTCTATGTAAACCGCCTTGATTTTGCTGAAAAGCGGTATATAAAACCGTTCAATAAATAAATAAATAAAATAAATGTAAGAGGCCAGATACGATGGTAAGTCAGTAAAACATTCCTTAAGGGCCAGAAGAAAATTTTAAATTTGATTTGTAAGGGGAGAAAAAGATGAAAGGTGGAGCGACAACCAAATTTCTGAGTGAAGAATTTTGTCAGAAATTTTTGAATAGTTTGTAGGTGTTTAATTAAAGCAGAACAGAGTCTGCTATACAGACTAGACAAAGAGTTTCCATAGGCAGGGCTATGTACAAGGGTGTGGTTGACTGTTCTCCAAGCATCTATATTTAAACAAGATCTAAGGGAATTGACTGAGGTAAACATATGTTACACTGCAGACTTGTGTGCAGAGATACTATCCTTCTTCCTATTTCCATTTCCCCCTCTCATACATGAAAGGCCACTGGGTGCTATCCTAAACACTAAACTCCTCTCACATCATATTGTTTATCATCAAATTAGATGTTGTGATAAGGAAGCATATCATAGCTCAGGAAGGAGCTATAGAAAAGGTGAAGTGACTCTGAACAAGCAACCTGTCAGTTCTGGTAGAAATAAGAAAACAGAATTTTCCCATAAAAGACTACCAGTCCCAGAATGCACCAGGTTTCCAACAGCCATTAGAGGAGCTGAAGTGGGGAAACGTGTGTTCAATCAGGAGGGCTATGAGGTAATCCCTAAGCACTCATCTCAAAGGGCAGGGCCTGATTCAGCACAGCTGCGCTGTGTTAGGGAGGAGCACACCTCTAAGCAGAATAAAGGTAGAGTTTTATTCTACAGAGAATCATCCTCAGTATCCTGAGAATCAGCTTGAGCTTGATCATCAGTTTCATCTGAAAGATCATCAGAAGCAGAAGCCAAACCGGACGGACAGAGGGGGAAAGAAACCCTTTGAAAGAAGGAAGAGAAAAGCCTTTGAGAGGTTTAGAAGAGTCCAGAGCAGTACGTATACTGGGAGGCATTTCAAGGGCCAGCATACACCATTGGACTGGGGAAAGCCAGAGGAATGGTGCTGCAGAGCTAGGAATCTCCAGACGCTACCTGTGAGGGAGACGGCTGCACGTGGAAGGGACCCTAAGACCCGTGCCAGAAGGTATGTGAAGAGAGATCCAGTGTCCAGGGATCTGGATTGGAAGGCTGGACATAAGAACTGGACTACATACTGGCCAGGCTATATAGAGAGGAACTCTAACAGCAATGGAAGCTCAGGTATGAACACTGATCTATGCCCTAGCTATAACCTTGAAAGACAGCAGGGAAACAAGTATTCTCCTGAAAGTGCTCCATTGGGACATTCATCTGTGCCAATCCATGATATTGAACCCATGCTTGTTGAAGAAGGGGGAATGATAGCAGATGAAGAATCTGTTTACATGGACTGCTCTCTGTCTAAACTCCTTTGGTGATTTTCTGTTATAAAGTACAGCAACCATCACAAAGAAATACAAACTTGTTCTTTAATCTACTCAGAAAAGCTCTTGTGTAGGTTTTCTAGCCACGCAGTAGAAAGCAAGCCAGCTAAGGGGTTTCAGCTGGATAACTGCTAGCAATTGAGCCTTACCTAATTGCTTGTGAGCTAGGAGAGAATCACTTCTGAATCTATGTGGGAAGATATAAGAAGTTAACCAGAGAAGAACAGTTTTTTTCTTTCTTTGTAGCTTTTGGTTTGTTGTTTGATACATGCTAAGAGAATATTAGCTAAGCCTACAGAAAAGACCAGTTTGTTGCCAACCAGGTCTTATTTCTTTTGCTTTAATTGCCTGACAAGTTTAAAGGTTGTTTTCCTGATTTTGTTTTTTTCAAGTTTAACACTGAAAGCAAGTAACCTGATTTATGTGCTACCAAGCATATCTGTGTTGGGAGAAATAACCCCAAAAATAAATATCTTATTGGCTTTAACACTTGAGCACAACTAAATTATTGTCAGCAGCTGTGTCTGGTGTGACTGAACTACATTGCCCACAATCCCTTGCAAATCATATAGATATATGCACTTGCCAAGACTGTGAAGATTCTCACCCAGGCAGCCGTCTGACAATGTCCAAACACTCTTATGAATCACATGATCTGGCAACTTCCTCTTCCAGCTTATAAGCTCAATGGCAGCTACAAATGCATATTTACATGTACTGTAGAAATCAGAACTAATACTCCTTTCTCAATCAGGGAGATGTTTTGGATTCCCTGTACCCCCACTGTGCAACTTATGATTTGGGAGAGATTAACAATAACTGATCATAATAGAAAGAAGGTACATGCAGACATGTTACTAGGAGATATTTCACGATGGAAGTATCAAAAAGCTCTCTGTGCAACTTCCACATTTTCCTGTTACACTTCCTCCTTTTGAGCAAAACGACAGAACTATAGCTTAACCCAAAAGAATGGCCCGTCTCAGCCGTCTGAACAGTCTTTGGAGGTTCGATTTCATCCTTGTTCTATGTGGTGCTGGTAAGGCATTTTCTTTTTCTCGGAAAACAATGTTTTTTTCCAAAATGTATCTACAAACAAGTGGCAAAAATTATTGTAAAGGACTTTCGAAAAAGAGTAGGACTCTAGTGATAGTATGTATATTGGTCATAATGTTTTCATTCAGACTGCAAACAGCATTTCTGATGTTTAATAACTATTCTGCTAAAAATTTATTTTGATACAAACTAGATACTTTTGTATTTTTATGATAGATCTCAGTAGGAACTGGTTTGAATTCCTAGGAATGGTGTACACAGTGGGGGTAATTTTAGACAGCATTTACTGCGTACAAAACAGAAAATTGCTCTTATAAAATTGCACGGGTGTACGCATGTGTACAAGCACATATACCAATTGACTGTTCAAAGGCATTACCAGAGACAGAGCTGCAATGTATACGTGTACTGTGTGTATACACATTTACACCTGCCTCAGCTGCTGCAATTGAAATGCTCTCCCCTGCCGCAAGGGCATAATACATCTCTCCCTTTGTACATACATAACAAACAAATCACATTGTTTCTCCATTTATCATTCCCCCCCCCCACTGTTCAGTCCTACTGATACAGTATATACACAACATTCAGTTTAACGCCTTCAAAATTCTGTATCTCCCAAAATGCACCAATTAACTTTATCTTACACCAGGCCTTGACACATTTTGTGCAGATTTAAGAGCCAGTGCTTGTAACCTCCGGATTACCCCCTATGGTTCTCTCGTGCTGGTCTCATGTTATCATAAAGCTATAAAGCTTTATAGCTTTATTTTATCACGAGACCAGCACAAGAGTTTCTACACCATGTGTCATCTTTGGATAACACGTGTCTCTCTGTGGGTGTGTGGTGCACCTGTCTGTGAGTGGGATATTGTGGTGGATGCCTTTATGTGGATAGGGTGTAGGACTGCAGTGCATGTGTGTGTGCGTTCCAGAGCTGGGGAGCCTCTCTGTGTGGCGCAGAGGTTGCCTGCGTGTGTGCGCGCTGCAGAGCTGTGTGTGGTGCAGAGGTAGGTTGCCTCTGTGTGTGTGTGGCGTGGAGGTGGGCTGAGGTGTATGTGTGTGACACTGATGCCTCTGTCTGTCATATGAAGGTGGGGGGTGTGTGTAGTGTGGGGGTGGGGGTACTTGCATGTATGTTTGGGGGGGGGGGATACATCCTTTGGCATATACAGATTGTCATTATTGTCCTCCACCTTGCACTCTTTCCTCCCCACTTCAACCCCTCTCCTCTCTGTTCTCCTTCTGGACTCTCTCACCTCTTTTCCCTTCACTTAGCACTCTTACCCCCTCCTGTCCACCATTCCCCCATTCTCCTCACTTTTTTTTTTTATAAAGGTACTGCCCCTTTACATTGTTGCTGCCTCACTCCTGGTCTTTTTCCCCTCAAGGCTCCAATTCCCGCTGGCTCTCTGCTGCTTTGGGCTTCCCCTCCTGTTGGGGATCCGATCTACAGGCAGAACAGGAGGATCTCTGCACAAATCATATTTTTAAAAAAATCAGGAGGGAGAGTGGAGCAAATCCCAGGTGGCAGGTGTAAATTTCTGGTTGCCATGGCAACCTGCTGCCTGGGCTTTATCGAGCCCTGTCTTACCCTGCAGAAGGCAAAGAAACAGCGGTCCTGGAAGCAGGAGACTGAACCACAACAGAGGGAATTGGGAGAGGACAAACCGCTTCTTGATCACCAAGAGCAGCAGTGGGTTCAAATCCCACTGCTGTTCCTTGTAACATAGTATCATAGTATATGACTGCAGATAAAGACCATCGTGGTCCATCTAGTCTGCCCAGCAAGGTGGCTAGAGTAGGTGCACCTGCTGCTCTGTGCAGGTCACTGCTCCTCCTGCCTTTATTTAGGGGTGTACCAACCGTTCTGTGGTCACCCCTATTTGTTGAGATAGCAGAGACAGAAAGTTATTTTGATTTTATCCTGTTGCTGTAAAGGGATCCACAGTGTCTGTCCCATGCCAGATCTTGTGATCTTGGGCAACTCACTTCAACCCCCCCCCCCCCCACTGCCTCAGGTACAAACTTAGATTGTAAGTCTTTTAGGGATAGGAAAATACCTACTGAACTTGACTGTGACTCACTTTGAAGCCTAAGAAGGGCATAAGCTAAATCCAATTCCCTTCCGTCCTCTTTTAATTACAGTAGGTTTTGGGCTACTAGCAACCAATAATGTCAAAGTCACTTAAATGTTTTAGTGGTGCGCTGTATTATACATAGGCTGCAAAACAGGGTGGGCGACTGGAACCATGGCCATATAAGCTTTTTGTTCCACACAGCATTAGCAATAGGGAACTTCAAAGGCAAGGGCAGGGGCTGGTTTTGTTTGCCCCCTCTCTTCCCCCCCAAACCAAAAAGGTGTTTTACTGCTCCTCTTACATCTAACATAGCAGTGGCATGTTATAAATGAAGCTAAATATAAATCAAACTAACTACATTTTCAGCAATTATCTTGGTTGGTTTATGCTAACAAGGGAGGAATAAAAACCATTCTTACACACTAATTTTCTAGCACTTTTAACTGACCCTATTAAAAAAGACCTTGGCTTTATCAAATCAAAGCTATTTTCAATATAGTAGGTGCCAGGCCCATGCTCCAAGTTGTTACATTTTTGAAGATACTGTACCCCTGACAGTTGTTTTGATTGAATCACCAGTATAGATTTTCAGACCTGATCAAAAAGTACTATAAAGCTGGGTGTCAATTGAAATGAATGGTGCTTTCTGCAGATTCATCTGCGTGAAAACAGGTATCCCTAATTGCACACAATGAGGCTGATCAATTGACAGAAAAAAAAGAGTTTGAAAAAATGGAAAATAGTCTTTAAAGATTAAATTTTGCAAGAGACTCTGCAATGCAAGGAGATGTATATTTTTGGGTGGGTGACATTTTAAACACTTTTTCTACCAGGCTCACTTACATAGCCCAAAAGGGTGCATGCAAAATTTCAACAGAGTGCGTGCATAATGGTGCTCTTTAGTGTATGTCCCCCAACATTTGATCAGTAAAATGCACTGGCTAAAACACACTCAATCTCACATCCCACTGTTAAAGCTGGCTTAGAGGATCAATAGGGGAGACAAATGGTTAAGACACTACCTGATGTAAGCATGCATTTACTCTCCACAGGCAATACTGAAACATCCTGCAGGGTTTCTGTCGAGCAGGATCCACTGATTAGAGTAGATACCGCTTTGCCTACTGCTACTATCGAATGTCATTTCTCAGCTACCAAGTGTCCTTCATCGCATCAAATTTTCTGGTTTCGCTACCTTGCCACTCAGTCTGAAGATCTGTGCATGCCCTACTGTGATACCTCTGGCAAGTTTATAGCAACGCCATTGCTGCAAGGCTCTTCCCTTGAGATCCGTAGCCTGCACTCAAACGACAGTGGAATTTATATCTGTGGTGTGGCATTCTTTGATTCCAGTCCAACATCAAAGACAACAGGAAAAGGAACCACGCTAGTGGTAGGAGGTCTGTCACAGCTTTCAGATATTCAGAACTATACAGCTTTTACACGCTATATGTAAAGGATTTAGGATGTTTTAACTTTTGAATTGCAGATTACAGTTACTAGGAATTTATGTTGCACTCTAGGTGTACTGGTCCTACAGAAAAAAAATGGAGCTTTTGTAGGCTGTAATATCTTTGAAAGGACGTGCATTCATGATCACAAAGTTCTTTCTGCTTTCTGAAGGAACCTTTGAGATCGCAAAAGTATATGTACTAAATCTTTTTTGTTCCTTCTTTGAAAAGGTCTCGGAATCTATGCAGATTATTGGGAATTTATAGGATTAATTTTAAAAAATGGTAATAAAGGTCATTTCATTAGAGGTAGAATTTTGTATTAAATGAAACCGGTTTTCATGAATTAATTTTCCCAAATTGGTTTACACTGCTTGGGTTCTATAAGCAAATATCTCAAACTGTCCTCCTCCTTCAAAATTCTTTTTTCCAACTGCAAAAACTTTGCACAGAGGTAAAACAGGAATTCATTTTGCCTCAGTCCTGAAGCGAAGTGATTTTCTGAATAAAGCTCAGAATATACCAACCTATAATCTGTATCAGTGCTGTGTTGAATTTCCTCCTTGAATATGACTGCCCCAAGTTAGCAAGTCACGACACTAAATTTTATCTAGATGCAGCTAGAAATATATTTTCCAAAAAAAACAACAAAATAGAATCTTCAGCTGAGTTCACAAAATAGTAAAAAAATAAAAAGGCCAATACAGGGTAAAATTCTTTCCTGTCACAAAGATATATGGGTTTAAAGGCTGGAATAGGACTCCAATCAGAATAAAATATTATCCTCTAAGATAATTTGTCTATTGTACAAAACTCTCCCAGGGTTTTCTCACATGTCCAGAAAGTCAGGGTTGTTCTGTAAAGCAGAGGTAAAGCAGTGTTCTCCAGGGGCAATATTTCTCCTCAGCCTTTGGCTTCCAGACATATACTGTACATCCTATTAGTTACCAAGAGTGTTCAACATTGTTATATCCTTTATCCTGCCTCAAATTTTCTATAAAAGGATGCTAAACCGCAAACATTCAGAAAAGACAAATGCCTTCACTTGATGCATTGTTTCCCAAACAGCAAGCACAAAATGCATGCGATTCCAGCCGCTACCTCAGTTCTGGAACTGCGCCCTGTTCTGCTATGCCTCTGCTCTCTGAGCCACATCAGCCTAGCAGCCTGCCCAGATGGATGATTTTGCTGTCCTGTTTTATTCATTATTTGGTTGGTTAGTACAGATGTGGTCACAACCTCAGTGAGGATACTGTGACCTCATTGGGGGGTATATTCAAAATTAAAACTGCAGACCTACTATATAAGTAATATCTATGCTATCATTAAAGTTGTCCATAGCACCTGAAGATTGGAGGGTGGCCAAAGTAAGGCCACTTTTTAAAAAGGGTTCCTTGGTGATCCACAATACTAGGCTGGTGAGCCTTACATCAGTGCAGGCAAAATGGTAGACATCATTTAAATAGGACTTCAGGTTCTCGGTGTTTATTGTTTGGAAATAGGTGTTTATTTCTGAGGCCATTAGGTGCTTTCCTAGGATCAGAAAAATAGGAGTGTCAGTATATTCTCAATCTGAAAAGTTTCTTTTAGTGGCTTTACAGGTGGATTCATTTAATGACAGTACACAATTTTCTAATGTCAGACCTTGCTCAAAGCCCCAGCAACAGCATCAGTGCCCCTCTCCACTTCTCCAAGCCCCCTTTCATTTGGATGCTGCCACCTTTCCCCTTCCTCCCTCTCAGGGCTGATGGCAGCAGTACACACACTGTTTTTTTTTCTTTTTGTAATATATAGCGCTCCTGCCCAGGCTTCAGCAGCCCTGGAAATGCAGTAAGAAAGAGAAACAGGAGATCCAGTGCCTGCAGATTTCAGTTCCAATGATGTAACTTGGTTGCGATGGCAGCTATCGAGCGACATCACTGGAACCCCAAGGAAGGGGCCTTTTTTTTTTTTTTTTTTTTTTAGTTATAGCCAAAAACCCCAAGTTCCCTGTCGGGGTCCTTTATCAGGAGCTTTCGGTTATAACTGAAAATTGAAAGCCCTAATTACAAAGAACAAAATTACTGAACACGTACATAGCCATGATTTAATGGGACAACATGGATTTACCAAGGGAAGTTTTGCCTTACTAATCTGCTACATTTTTTTGAAGGTGTGAATAAATATGTAGCTAAAGATGAGCTGGTTGTTATAATGCATCTGATTTTTAGAAAGCTTTTGATAAGATCCCTTATGAAAGGCTCTTGAGGAAATTAAAAAGTCATTGGATAAGAGGCAGAATCCTATTGTGGAATGGGAAATGGTTACAAGATAGAAGAGACAAAGTAAGGCTGAATGGTCAATTTTCTCAGTGGAATAAGGAGAATAGTGACGTGGTCCACGGATTTATACTGGGCCCAATGCCTTTTTTTAATGTAATATTTGTTCAGCTTTTCCAAAATCACCCAAAAATAGAAAACAACAAATCCACAAATTCTAAAAACATAGTTCCTTAAAAAATAATAGAAAGGCAAACATTTCAAAAACTTATACCAAGCTGTATAGCTCACAAATGAGGAAATAAGAAAATGATGTGTGATAAGCTATAGAGAAGAAAACAAAATCAGAAACAAGGAATTACATCATCTTAATTTCACAGCCCTTATAGACATTAGCCAGTTACACCACTAGGAACCTCAGCACTGCCTCAGTTATTGTCTAGCTCCCAACTTACTAGAAGTTCCTCTAGTTGTCTTGGATCTAAAAACATTCTGAATCTTTATGCTGAAAAACACACTTCCTCGGATAATCCATCCTGAAACTGAAGAAATCCTTTCCTAATTCTGTGTGTCTTTATAGACACATCAGGAAAGACGAACTATATAACCATGAAATTTCTGTAATCTAGCAGCAAAAAATAACATAGCCCACCACTTTTTAACTGATCTGGAAATGGGAACAAGTGAGGTGATCAAAATGGCAGATGCCACAAAATTATGCAAAGTTTAATTATTTATTTACCAAAGATCTTATATACCATCACAGGAAGAGATCATCTAAGCAGCTTACAAAATCCAGGGCATTTATGGAAGTCAAAAAGAAATAATGGAGACAATGACGGGAACACAGAGATCACACTAGGAGGGGATGGATAGGACAACAAAATCACCTGAATATATGACACCCCAGTGAGATACATCATACAAGAGAGAAGAACAGTCTGTCAAAGCTAGCCATGGATATTGAGATAGAGAGGATTGTGAAAAAACTGCAAGAGGACCCTTCACCACCCAAGAAAAGGATCTAGGTGTCAGAGGATAATATGTTGAAATCTTCTGTTCAGTGTGCAGTGACAGCCATGAAGGTTAATAGAATGTTAGGAATTATAAGGAAAGGAATAGAGAATAAAACAAAGAATATCATGATTGCTGCTCCATGGTGCGACTGCACTTTGAATACTCTGTGTAATTTGGGTCGCCATATCTAAAAAAGATATAGTGGAATTAGAAGTGGTACACAGAAGGATGACCAAAATCATAAAGCGCTCAAGAGGTTGGGGGCGCTTGGAAGGCCATTCCTATGAGGAAAGGCTCGAGAGGTTAAGGCATTTCAGCTTGGAGAGCAGACGGCTGAAGGGAGATATAATAAAGGTCCATAAAATCATGAGTGGAAAGAAATGAGCAAATGTGAACAATTGCTTACTCCTTCAGAAAGTACAAAGACTATAGGACACGTCATGCAGCTACTAAGTAGTACATTTAAGACTAATCAGAGAAAATATATTTTCACAAAATCTGTACTTAAGCTTTTGAATTCATTGCCAGAAGATTTAGTAAAAACTGTTAGTGTAGCTAGATTTGAAAAAAGGTTTGGACAAGTTCCTGGAGGAAAAGCCCATAAACCATTATTAAAGTGGATGTAGGGGGGGGGGGGATGTTCTTGTGTAGCCTACTGGGCCAGAGCTTGTATGCCAGCCTGGTTCTGTGCATCCTTAAAAAGGAAGCCTTTGGTCCCACGCACAGCACAAAGGAAGGTGAATAGAGGATCTCCAGCATATATGAGAGAAAAACTCCTCCCCCAAATCTGAAAAAGCTGTGTGAAAGTTTAGCATTTTGTTGGTCACATATACCGACATCTTGCAAAGTAGATACTGTCTTGTTTTGGGTTTTTTTTTTAGCACTCTGTCCATTAAAGTTGCTGGCCCTGTTTTTTTTTAATGCACTTTTTCCATTAAAAATCAAGAAACACTGACTTCCGGGTGAGCCCGTGCCAAAATGGACGTCGAGTAGATTAGCTCCGTCCCGGGTCTCCCTTGATTGAGCTAACAGAGGCAAACTTTAGCGTGCTGCACTCCTGATATCCTTGGCTTTGAGGCTGCTTTGGCGGGAGGATCGGTTTTAGCCTTTTAAAAAGTGAACAGCTGTTCCCCGACTGCTTAATCGAAGGTGTGGTGAACCGCGACTGGGGACGCAGTAGAGAGAGAGCCCTTCCCTGCCCCCCTGCACTGGGATCGGGCTAGTACGAGCTGCCCTTGACCTTTCACTGCCGAGTGCCTTGCCGCCCGGAGCGAGTATGGGCTGGTGCCTTAGCTGCTAAATGCTGACGTGTCCGGGAGAGGAAGAGAGAACGCCGTCTGGGAGCCTCCCCCCCTGAAACGGTTACGAAGTGAGAGGGACCCAGCGCTTCCCCACACTCTGTGCAACCTCGGCGAATGTGAGAGCGGTGAGTGTGGGGAGAACTCTACTCGCCTGCATTGCTATTGATCCGGGGGTGGAGCGGCCATTACCGCATGGCTTTGGAACGCAGAGCTGTGTCTGCGTTCCATCTCCTTTGAGCGGGAAATCCCACATCCGGCGAGGAGAAGCGGCGCTCTATCCTGCAGTTTGAAATTGCTACTGCTCCTCGTGTCAAGGCTCCTCAATTGCTGACACTGTGTCTTCTGGACTCCTGTCTGCCCTGCACCTCATCTCTACTGCTCTCGCTGCTCAGCACTGTTGCAGTCTCACTACCTCTGGCAACAGGGCCTGGTGTGAGGCTGGATCGCCCTCTGCTGGACCTTTGTGCATCCCACAGCTCTCCTGTGCCTTACTTGGCAGACAGTTTCACATTGCTTTTGCCTAATCTTGGCTACCCGTCTGGGCTATAGAGCGCTGTAAACCCTCGCTGTCCCACAGGGATCCCTCTGACACGTGGGGGGGAGATACACTTCCCTGCCTGCTCTGTTGGAGAGGGAGCAGGTGCTGTATGGCAGCAAAAGCCAAAAAGTCTGAAATCCGGGATACGCCCCGGACGTCCAAGCGCCTGATGAGCAAAAGTGGATCCCACGATAGCCTCCCTGATCGGCGACAGTCCGATGGCTCGGGTGACGAGACTCTCAGTGATCTTGACCAGGGTTCTGTGGCGTCCTCCACCCGTGCCCTCCTGCAGCGGGAGCTCCGGAGAGGCTTTGAGGACCTCGCTGGAGAATTCCGCTCTATGCATGAAGAAGTGATGAATACGATTGCGGAACTGCGTGGGGATATAAGGGATCTGGGATCCAGAGTGGAGGAGATTGAGACAAAGCAAGAAGACCAGGCGGGCGCCCTGGTGGACCTACAATGTGCAGCAGACCGGCACCAGGCTCAAGCGATGGAACTGACGTACAAAATTGATGATATTGAAAACCGGACCCGCCGCAACAATGTGCGGTTTCGGGGCATCCGGAGGCGACGGGGGGGGGGGGGAGCTGAAGATCTGGTGGTGGTGCTTAAAGCGTTGATGGCTGAGTTGCTGACAGCGGAGGAGCTTACAACCCGGGGGACCACGATGGAGATTGAAAGGGTACACCGGGCCCTGGGAAAGCCACCTAACAACCAGCCCCGGGATGTCATTGCCAGATTCCTGAGGTATACTGATGCGGAACTACTCTTGCGGAGAGGTAGGGAGAAAAAAAAACGATCCCATACTGCGATGCAGCGGTTTCAGTGTACCAAGATCTCTCAGTGTTCACACTGACTCGTCGGAGGGAGATGAGGCCAATAATCAAGGTACTGAATGATAAGGGAATTCATTACTCTTGGTCCTTTCCCTTTCGGATGAACTTTCTCCTGGGTACAAAAAAAGTCTCAGCGAGGGATCATACGGAGGCCTGGAGAGCCCTGCGCCAGGCGGGCCTTGTGGAAGACAACACGTTGCCGGTGCCTCCGGCTCCCAAGCCACAGCCCTCGAGATGGACTCGGGTGGGCAAAAAGGTTTAACACAGCTTGGGCTTTGGGCCACGGCTTAGAGGTGTTATGAGTGCATGTATTGTGTGAAGATCTTTTTTTGTTTTTCTTGCTATGCTGTATGGGATGTACAATTGTTCCTCTCACACTCTATGTACCTCATGCTGTCAATAGTTCTGGGGACTCTATAGGGGGAACAGCGCTCCTGTGGGGAGGTTGGTGCCCATAGTGGGCTTGCTGCAGGATGGGTGTTTGGGACATTTGCCCTAGGCCCTAATACTAACGGGAGGATGTGTTATTATTCTACACTGCCTTAATACTTCTTGTGCAGGGGGACCTGGGGGGGCTGGTTCTGGGTTCAGTCAGCCGTGTCCCGCAGTATAGGCGGGCTGGTGGTACTGATGGGGGGGAGAGGGGTTCAGTGGGGGGGGGGGGGGCGGGGGGGGTGGGCCTGGGGTTGGGGGGGGTCGGGTTGGGGGGGGGGGAGGGATGCAGCTGTGGGTTTGGGAGGTTTGTGGGCGTGGCCGCTGGGGAGGAGCAGGAGTGAGCTTACAATCAATGCTTCGGATAGGTGTTCATGTGGGGAGATGGAAGGGGCTGTACAGCTTGGGAGGGGGGAGGATGCAGAGTGGGGGTGGTGGGATAGGTGAATTGCAATGCTGAAGCTGGTATCTCTTAATGTAAAAGGACTTAATTCCCCTGGAAAGCGCTCCCTGTTGTTTACAGAACTGCGTTCCTTGAAAGGGGACATTGTGTTCCTGCAAGAGACTCACCTTCGGAACAGTAATCAGAGCCTGTTGAAGCGCAAACCTTACTCCGACGTATGGGTGGCATCTGACGCGCAGGGTCGAAAAAACGTGGGGTGGCCCTGTTGATCCATCAGAGCCTATCTCTACGGGTGGAGGGAGTTAAGAGGGACCCCCTGGGTAGATGGATCTTTATGAATGTTCGTTTGGAGGGACGCTTACTTACGTTGGCCAATATTTATGCCCCGAATGTGGCCAGGTGGCCTTTTTTGCACGACTTAAGGTGTTGTTGGCAGAATTTGCAAAGGGTCCGGTTATCCTGGGGGGTGATTGCAATGCACATGTGGAGCCTTCTCTGGACTCGACGGGCCGTGCTGGTCGGGTAGCTAATGGGCCCAGTCGCGCATTGCGAAAGATTATGCTTGACCTGGGCTTGCGTGATGTCTGGCGGGACACACACCTGGGGAGAAAAGTTATACTTACTACTCCTCAGTACATAAAGTACATACCCGTATTGACTACTTCTTGATAGATCAGCGATTAATGGACGGGAGAATGACAGCTGGACATGGAACATTAACCTGGTCGGATCACGCCCCATGCTGGCTTGCCTTCCCCGCGGACTTTGGGGATGAGCAGCACCAGACTTGGCACCTAGACGACCGTTTTTTCCGGCGGCAGCTAGCTGTTCGAGAACATGGCTGTTTTATCGATGATTTTTTTGCATTAAATGACACCGGGGACGTTCACCTTTCTACGGTGTGGGATGCTTTCAAGGCGACGGCCCGGGGTCAGTTGATTGCTGAGGCGATGCGTGCACGGAAGACATGGACACGGGAGTCACGTTGCTTGGGGGAGGAAAGTAGGAGACTCCAATTGGAGCATGCCTGGACAGGTTCTAAGCGGGCCTTGCGTCAATGGCGGGCGGTTTGGGCAAAGCTGGATGCATGCATGCAACGTGGCTTGGACAATATGCACCGGAAAATGCGACAAACTTTCTATGAGAGGGGGAACAAGGCCGGGCGCTATCTGGCCTTACGACTACGCCAGCAGCATACCTCGAGAGCGGTGCGCGAAATTAGGGACTCCCAGGGTAACCTGCGGGTGGTTTCTCGAGAGATCCGGGCAGTCTTCGCAACTTTTTTTGAACAATTGTATCAGGCTGAACCTGTTGCGCTTTCTCGTATGCAGTCTTACTTGGGTACTCTCACTTTAGCGCGCCTAGCTGAGGCCGATAGAGTACAGCTGGAAACTGACTTTGCGGCGGAGGAGGTGGAGATGGCCATTCGACGCCTTAAAGCGGGAAAGGCACCTGGCGCTGATGGGTTTCCGATGGAATATTACAAAAAATATAGTACCCAGTTGATTCCAACCCTAGTGGTGCTCTTTAACAAGATTTTGCGGGGGGGGGGGGGGAGTGGTGCCTCCTTCTCAACGCGAGGCAATTGTTGTGGTTATCCCAAAGCCGGGTAAGCCTCTGCAGGAAGCAGCGTAGTATCGCCCGATTTCCTTACTTAATGCAGACGTGAAGATACTGGCCTCAATGCTGGCGGCGCGACTGAGTCGAGTCCTTCCGATGATGGTGCACCCGGACCAGGTGGGGTTCGTGCCGGGATGCCAGGCGGCGGACAACATTAGAAGAATGCTGCAGGTAATTCATGCGGCACGACGGGACTCCCAACCGGCGCTCCTACTGGGAGTTGATGCTGAGAAGGCCTTTGATCGGGTTAATTGGGACTTTCTTTGGTGTATATTGGAGAAGATGGGCTTTGGGCCTAATTTTATGCGATGGGTACAAAGTCTTTATCAGGACCCCACAGCGTGTGTTCGGGCTAACGGGGGTCACTCGGGGAGGTTTGCGCTTGGCAGGGGAACCCGACAGGGGTGTCCACTGTTGCCGTTACTGTTTGGGTTGGTAATGGAACCTCTTGCACAAAGCTTTCGGGACCACCCGGATATTCGGGGCGTTCGGGTGGGCACCGCAGACTATAGAATTGCTTTGTTCGCGGACGATATTATATTGTCGCTGGTGGACCCGGTTCTCTCCCTCCCGGTTGCAATGCAGATCTTTGAGGCCTTCTCACGGGTCTCCGGTTTTAAAATCAACTATTCTAAATCTGAAATCTTGAATGTTGGCGTCCCAGAGGCTGCTTGCCTGCAGCTCCAGGCTGCCTGTCCCTTCCGCTGGGTCACGGGTTCTCTTCGATACCTGGGCGTGAATCTGAGGGTTGATCGGGCTGAATTATTCAAGGCCAATTATAGATCTCTGATACAGCAGGTCAGCAGAGATTTGGATTCCTGGGCCCGGTTGATGTTCTCCTGGTTTGGGCGCATTGCGGTATTAAAGATGGTGGCCGTTCCGAGATTTTTGTACCTTTTTCAGGTGCTCCCTATCCCGCGGGATCCTGGCTCAGTGGCAGACACTGCTCATGAAATTCATATGGAAGTACCGTCGACCTCGCTTAGCCCGTCAGATTCTCTTTGCGCCCACGCGCTGGGGAGGAATGGGGGCTCCTAACCTCCACTGGTATTATGCGGCAGCGCAGTGTTGTGCAGGGGTGGAATGGATGGATACGACCACTACCAAGCGCTGGGTGCAGATGGAGATGCAGCTTTCGGGAGGGGTGGGACTGGGGGACCGGTTGTGGCTCAGCTCTAAAATGCGCGGTGCTTCTAGGTCAGATAACCCCTACATTTCCCATACTCTTCGCTGCTGGGATCAATTCTTTTGGCCTCGTGGGGTGACCTTGACTCCTTTGTCACCTATTGTGGACAATCTCTCCTTTCCCCCGGGGATGAGTGATTCCACCTTTCGGGTGTGGGGACATAAGGGGCTTAGCCGTGTCGGTCAGTTTTTTGAAGATGGTACGCTGCGCTCCTTCCGTTCGCTACAAGGGGAATTTGATCTACCGGCTGGTCAGGTTTATCAGTATACTCAGGTGGTTCACTGGGTACGGGACTGCCAGGTGTGGCCTCAGGTTGCGCGCAACCTGTCGGACGTTGAGCGCTTCTGTGAGGCGTGTACCACTACAAAGGGCCTTACTGCTGCCTTATATAAACATCTACAAATCCAACAGGTAGGCCCTGGTAGGCACAGGGAACAGTGGAACCAAGAATTGCGTCTTACTTACTCTGAGCAACGCTGGGAGCAACTTGAAGGTCGACTTTGGAAGAGTGCCACGGCAGTTAATGCCCGTGAAACTAACTATAAAATACTTTACAGATGGTATATGACACCTGTGCGGGTTGCTCGAGCTTATTCCGGAATGTCTGGTTTGTGCTGGCGGAAATGTGGTCAGGAAGGCACCATGGCTCATGTTTGGTGGCTTTGTCCGCGCATATTGACTTTTTGGAGGGGAGTTCAGTACCGATGGCAGTGGCTGGTGGGGTTGAGCATTCCCTGGGACCCGGGTATTTTTCTTTTAGGCGATAAGTGCCGGGTGCTCGGAATTCCCAATTGGCTCTGATTCGACATGGTTTGCATGCGGCTCGGTTGGCCTTAGCCGCTGTTTGGAAACACAATCTGCCCCCCACCCTTGCTCAGTGGTTGGAGCGTATGTGGGATATATATGTTATGGAGCGTGGGATGGCAGCTGGTCGCATGCGGCTGCCACAGTTTGAAACAACGTGGGAAGTATTCGTTTCCCAATACGGTCAGTAACTCCTCCGGCACTTCGCTGTCCTATCTGCGTGACATTGGCCCTGTGGTTATCCGCTATGTTGTTGGGTTTTTGGCTGTTTTCTCTTCCCTTCCTTGAGTGGCTTGGCCTATCGATATTCACATCCCTGTCCCTTGAGGATATAGCGGCTAGTGCTGGAAGTGCAGGGGGGTGGAGGAGGTGGGGAGGGGGGGTGGAGGGAGGTGGGGGGGGAGGGGGGGAGTTTAGGAGTCATGCTAAGTTCCAGAGGGAGGGGGGGGGGGGGGAAGAGGATGAGGAAACGTTGAAAATGGGAAAATGTACATAAATAAAGATGGGGGCTCTGTTTATAATTTTTTGTTTTATGAATTACCGCTGTTTTTTATTTATGCACCCTTGTAATGTATAAAGCGCGTTTGTTACGCACCTGTTGTACTTTTATGCTGCCTTCCAATAAAAAAAAAAAAAAATCAAGAAACACTGAGCAGAATACAGATTCATAATTAGGTAATATATAAATCGGATACAAAAAGAAATAAATCACATTCCAATTCCTGTACAAATCCGCCAATCTAGTCGATTCCATGCTTCATAGTGTTGTGCATGTTTGTTTAGTGACTAGGAATGGCTCTACTTGAGACTTACAAATCTTAACCATTACTCTTCTTATTCTGAAGACTCTCCAGGCTACATTGGTACCGAAAATGTCCTACTGATTATCCTCACGCTGCTGCTGTTTGTTTATTGCACTGCTGTGCTTTCAGTTTTTTTATTCATTTACCAGGTGAGTTTCATGTTCTTTGCTCATGTATTGTGACAAATGCTCAGAACTTTCTCAAAAAATGCTCACCGGCTGTTAGGAATTAGGGATGTACTTTAATTTCAAATGGTACAGCAAATTTAACTATGTTTTACTTTATTTTCTTGTGAAAATTAAGTCCATCTGGTGATGAACACACCCTTCCCAGACACTTTTTGTAGCCCCCAGACAACCCCCAGTTGTCTTACTTTGTTGCATCTTTAGGCAAGAGCCCACCAGACTATTTAAAAAAGGCATCATAAATGTGGTCTGAAGCTGCATGGGGGTGGGGGGGAGGAGTGGGAACCAGAGGCTGGGGAGAGGATCAGAGAAGAGGTTTTTCAAATTTGTATTTTCTTTTGGGGGGGGGGGGGGGGCCCAAACCAGGATCTAAAAATAATTTAGTTCAAATTTTAAACATAAAACTGAAAATTTCAGTTTTCAAAATTTAAAACAAAAACCCCCTTCCCTTCAAAAAACAAATTGTAAACAAATAAAAAAATAGCTGTGCAGACTGCTTCTATTTATTACCACAAGTAGTTTACATAGACAAATTACTGACACACTATTTCAAAATAAAATTCTACATTTTACAAGTGTGTCAAATGAAATTACTTGCTGGTGCCCCGACAATAAGAGAATACCTGGTGGTCTAGCAGCCCTTGAACCCCCCCACCGCCACCCCAAATTAAAATAAAAATAACCTGGTGGTCTAATGGCCCCTGAAACCTACCATCCCCAACTCCAAAGTAAAATAAAATAACCTGGTGGTCTAGCAGCCCCTAAATTCACCACCCCCCACCAGATACCGGGTTGGGAGTGGTAGATTAGGAGCCACTAGACCACCAGGTTATTTTCTTTTACTTTGGGGTGGGGTGGGGGGTGTTTCAGGGGCTGCTAGACCACCAGGTTAATTTTCTTTTAGTGGGGGGTACAGGGGCCACTAGACCACCAGGTAATCACTTTGTTGGGCCACTAGACCACCAGGTAATCACTTTGTTGGGGCACTGGCCCCCAACAGTACTTTGATGGCATCAGGGGCTTTTCTCTATGCTGCGATTGTCCCTGATGCCACCAAAATACTGTCGGGTGGGGGGGGGGGGGGAAATCGGGACCGCTGGACCACCAGGGATTGTGATTTCTGAGGAGATGATGATCTAGACATCAGGGAAAGCACCCGGTGCAATTAAAATACTGTCGGGGGCATGCGTTAGAGGTTTAAATCACTTCAGACACTGCAGTAAAAATACTGGTGCTATGGCTGGTTGCAAAATCCTCTACACCTGTGTCTGCATCAGGCGTAGCCATGATTTGCATACCAGACCATTATGTGCAGCTGATTAAAATACATTTAAATACGCGTGGTGTTAATTGGGCACTAGGTTTTCTATTGGCGTTTACATCTGTTTTCTGCATTTAAAAAGTGCATAAAGTGTGCTTAAACGTGGCATTATCGGTTCTTAAAAGCTACGCTAGCTTTCTGCATCGGCCTGATGGGGAGTAATTTTATAAAGCGTAGTTACTCACCTGTAACAGGTGTTCTCCAGGAGCAGCAGGAATCAGTCCTCACATATGGGTGACGTCGGCGCCGACGGAGCCCTCGCGGAGCAATTTTCCCCAGCTTTCAAAGAAAGCCTTTGGGAATTGCAGCGCGCATGCGCGGGTCGCCTTCCCGCCCAAGGGTGCCATCTTAGCCAGTCAGATGACATAGCTAAAAAAGACAGCATAAAAATTTGCAAAAAAACTAAAGCAGATGATTGCAACTCCAAGGGGAGGAGGGAGGGTTGTGAGGACTGATTCCTGCTGCTCCTGGAGAACACCTGTTACAGGTGAGCAACTACGCTTTCTCCAGGACCAAGCAGGAAGTCAGTCCTCACATATGGGACTCCCAAGCTTAAGGCTACCGGAGACCCTAAGCACAAAAATGAGCTCCCTCTAGCTCAGCAGCACAGAAGGAAGGAATCTTCGCTGAATTATTACCCACTGGTAGCCCACATCCGGGATGGAGGGTAGGAGTTGCTCAGACCTCAAAGAGATTACGGAGGACTGCCTGTCCGAAAGCACTGTCCCTGCGGGACTCCCTCTCGAGACAGTAATGGACTGCAAAAGTCTGGCTCGAAGACCAAGTAGCGGCCCGGCAGATGTCTGCCAGCGGAACAGAGCGGAGGTAAGCCACTGACGTAGCCTTTGCCCGAACGCAATGAGCCGTGACTCGACTTTCCAAGGAGAGGTCCGGCTGCCCCATAAGCCCAAGTGATACAGTCCGCAACCCAGATGGACAGAGTACGCTTGCAGACCGGGAGCCCCAATTTATAGGGGACAAAAGACACAAAAAGCAGAGCAGCTTTACGGTGCTCCCGCGTACGGTCAAGGTAGAAGTTCAATGCCCTTCTACAGTCCAGGGTATGGAGGACCGTTTCAGCTCGGCTGGAGTGTGGTCTGGGAAAGAAGGTCGGAAGTACCACCTCCTGATTGATGTGAAAAGGGGAGACCACTTTTGGAAGAAATTTTGGGTGAGTCCGTAGGACTACCCTATTTTTGTAGAACCGAGTGTAAGGGGGATCAGACACGAGGGCCTGCAATTCACTTACGCGTCTAGCGGAAGTGAGGGCTATCAAGAACAATGTTTTCCAAGAAAGAAAACGGAGAGAACAGGTAGCCATAGGTTCAAAAGGCGGACAGGTGATCCGCTGTAACACCACATCAGATCCCAGTCAGGTGCTGGCGGGCGCAGAGGTTGGTTTAAGTAGAAGGAGACCTCGGAGAAACCTCGCTACGAGAGGGTCGCTGGAAAGAGGTCTGCCGTCCACCGGCACATGATGTGCTGAAAGAGCACTGAGGTGAACTTTGACGGAGTTGGACTTAAGTCCCAGATTAGAGAGGTATAGCAAGTACTGCAGAATCACCGACACCGGGCAGGAGAAGGGATCCTGAGACTGTTGAGTACACCAAACGGAAAAGCGACGCCATTTAAGGGCGTAGCATTTGCGGGTAGAAGGTTGCCGAGAAGCTAGGACGACCTCTTCCACCTCTGCCGGCAGAAGAGAAGAAGGGGAGCAAGGACTACCCTCTCAGCAGCCAGGCCATTAGATTGAGAGATCTGAGGTTGGGGTGTAGCAGAGACCCCTGATCCTGAGTGAGGAGATCCGGTTGTAACCCCAGAGGGAATGGATCCTCCACCGCTAATTGCAGCAGGAGTGGAAACCACGGCTGTCGGGGCCAGCGAGGGGCCACCAGGATCATGAAGGCTTTGTCTCGGAGAACCTTGAAAAGAGTTCGAGAGACTAGCGGGATGGGAGGGAAAGCGTACAGAAGGCTCTCCGACCATGAGAGTAGAAAAGCGTCTGCCGCAACTCGAAGGGGATGTGGCTGACGAGAGCAGAAGCGAGGAAGTTGCCGGTTGAGAGGGCTGGCAAAGAGATCCATCGTGGGGAGACCCCACTTTAGAAAGAGCTTCTGAACTACCAAGGGATCCAGGCGCCACTCGTGCGGCTGGAGGATCCTGCTGAGTTTGTCCGCCAGGCAATTTTCTTGGCCTGGGAGATAAACTGCCTTGAGATGAACGCCGTGACTGACGGCCCAAGAGCAGAGCTTCTGTGCTTCCCGACAGAGAAGGAAGGAGCCCGTGCCCCCCTGCTTGTTCACGTAGAACATGGCAACTTGATTGTCCGTCTGGACAAGGACGGACTGGCGAGAGGTCAGGTGGGAGAAGGCCTTGAGAGCCAGGCGGATCGCTCTGAGCTCCAGGAAGTTGATCTGCTGAGCAGACTCCCACGTGGTCCAGAGGCCCTGAGTACGTGCCCCTTGGCAATGTGCTCCCCAGCCCAGGAGGGATGCATCTGTCGTCAGCACCTGGGCCGGCTGAGGTGACTGAGAAGGCATGCCGAGTACCAGGTTCGGCCGATGAAGCCACCACTGGAGAGACGAGATCAGCGGCTCGGAGACGCGCACTAGGTCTGCTAGGCCGCCTGTGGCTTGTTGCCACTGCTTGCGGAGACACCATTGAGCAGGCCACATATTCAGGCGGGCATTGGGGTCACCTGGACGGTGGAAGCCATATGGCCGAGTAGTCTCAGGAAGCGCCTGGCGGAGACCAGGGGCTGGCTGCGAAAACGGTCGGCTAGGTCCATGAGCCGTTGAGCCCTGTCGAGCGGTAGGAACGCTCGTGCCTGAGGAGTGTGCAGCCTTGCGCCGATGAACTCGAGATCCTGTGAGGGGAGCAAAGTGGACTTTGCGAAGTTTATAACAAAGCCCAAGTACTGCAGAAGAGTCACCGTGCGGCGTGTGGCGTTGGTGACCTCCGGAGCGGACGCTGCTCTGATGAGCCAGTCGTCGAGGTACGGAAAGACATAGAGGCCGTGAAGCCGGAGATGGGCCGCCACCACCGCGAGACATTTTGTGAAGACCCGCGGTGCGGAGGACAGGCCAAAGGGCAGTACTCTGTACTGGTAATGATTTCCTGCCACCACAAACCTTAGGTATTGGCGGTGGCTTGGGTGGATGAGGATGTGCGTGTAGGCATCCTTTAGATCCAAGGAGCATAGCCAATCTCCCTGCTGGAGGTAGGGCAGAAGGATTCCAAGGGTAAGCATCTTGAACTTTTCCTGCACGAGGAATCTGTTGAGGTTGCGCAGGTCCAGGATGGGTCTGAGGCCTCCTGTCCTTTTTGGTACTAGAAAATACCTGGAATAAAAGCCTTGACCTCTCAGGTGGTGGGGCACCGGTTCCACCGCCTGTTCCTGTAGAAGACCTGCTAACTCCTGAAGGAGTAATTCCCTGTGCAGAGGGAGTCGTGGAGGTTCTCCCGGAAAATAGGAGGGAGGGACCTGTTGGAAGTGGAGAAGATAGCCTTCTCTCACGACTTGAAGCACCCAGGCATCTGAGGTGATGCTGGACCACCTGTGGGCGAAGTGAACCAGCCGGCCTCCGGTGCTGGGAGGAACCAGCGGAGGGGGAGAGGCTATGCTTAAGGAGTCAAAAACCCCCACCCTGCTGAGCAGGGGCTGGTGGTGCAGGCTTGGGGGCTTGCTGCCTACGGGACCCGTTACCCCGTCCCTTGGCCTGCTGGCCCTGTTGGGGAGCTGCAGGGGCCTGATATTGGGGGGATTGTTTGTAGGCAGCCGCCTTTCTCGGGTAAAAGGACTTCTTTCCCGAGCCCTTCTTTTTCTGGGAAGGGGCGGAGGTCTTCCTAGAAAGCCTAGTCCTGGTGAGAGTCGCCGTCTCGATCTGTGCAGCCTTTTCAGCCATGGGCTTGCCAAAGAGGTTCTCGCCTCGGCAGGGGACATCGACCAACTTGTCCTGCACCCAGGGCTCAAGGTCAGACGACTGAAGCCAAGCCTGTCGGCGGGGCACCGATGCCGGCTGCGGCCACTCGAGCCGATGCTTCAAAGCCATCATAGGCTGCTCGGGATATGAATTTTGAGCATTCCCGAATGCCAGAGGACAAGGCCAGGAACCTCCGCAAGGGTTCCTCGGACAAACCAGCGGAGAATCCGGCTAGCTCTTTAGCCAGGTCTCGGAGATACATGCCCATGTATAGCTGGTAGGTCTGGACACGACACGCAAGCATAGAGCCCTGGAAACACTTCTTACCAAGGCCATCCAGGTTACGGGCCTCCCTGCCAGGAGGCACCGAGGAGTGCATCTTCTGGCTCTTAAGACGATGCATGGCCGATTCCACTACCATGGAATGGTGTGGTAGCTGTGCTTTTTGGAAGCCAGGGCTCTTGCGGACTCGATAGATAGAATCGACCCGCTTGCTCAGGACCGGCGAGGAGGCCGGACTCTCCCACATGCGGAAGAGTAGTCGTTCCAGCATGGGAAGAACCGGTACAGTAAAGTGTTCCCTGGCGGGAGAGTCATACTGGAGGGCGTCGAGCTCTTCGGCTCGAGGCTCCTCCTCAGGATCCGCAGGGAAGGCCATAGCCTTGGCCATATCCCTGACGAAGTCCGAGAACCGGGCATCCTCCGGGGGGGACTGCTTCCGAGGTTCGGACTCAGGTGAGTCCGAGGGGACACACCGAGTCCGAAAAGAATCAGGTGACTCTTCCTCCTCAGACTCCCAGACCGACTCCGACGAGGACTCGGTGGGGTCGGCCCGGGCAGGGCGCGGCGCCTGCCGCCCCGACGCCGAGGGAGTCGGCGTCGGCGACCTCGGTCCCGAACGGGAGGCCGAGGGTGACCTCGACCGAGGATCGACTCGAGTTCGCATGGACTCGAGGATCGGCTTGGTCTCCGGGGTCGACTTAGACGTCGACGTCCCGGCGGTCGGGGCAGCGGCGCCAGCGAGGCCGGCGAGCAGTGCCCGCTGTTGGTCCTTGAAGGCAGACAGTCTGCTCTCCAAGGCCGTCAACCTGAGTCCGAGCTCAGGTGACCCAGCAGTCCCCGACTCGGGCCCCGACGGCGTCGGGCCCGACGTCGGCGGTCTCGGAGGCGAGTCCAGGAGGACCACAGGACTTACCCGAGCAGGCAGCTCCGACTCCAGGCGAGGTCGCTTCGAGAGGTGCTCCTTCTCCAAGGACCCGGGACGGCTATCGGGGCTATGCGACCTGGCCCTCGCGGAGCCAGGAGCGTCCACCGACGCCGCCCTCGCGGGTTTCACCTTCCGACGATGGTCCCCGGAGGGAGAACCCCTATCGGAGGAACTCCGGCGACGGTCCGAGCTGGAACCTCTGGACGCGGAGGCCTCCGACGAGGTCCGGGTACGGCTGGGGTCAGCGAAGATCCTATCCCGCTGATGCCGCCGACTTCTCAACGCTTTGGAGGACATTTTGCCGCAGGGCCCACAGATCATTTCTTCATGATCCGGGCCCAGGCAGCGGAGGCAATTGTCGTGTGTGTCAGTTAGTGACATATTTCGGTCACACTGACCACACCGCTTGAAACCACTGGCAGCCATCGGGGGAAAAAAAGGGCCCCGGCGAGGTCAAAGGACCGGGCTGCCAGGGAAAAACCGAAAACGAAACTGACTAAGTCAGAAAAAACCGAAAAAGAAGAAGAGGACTCGTGACCGGCGTCGCGAGTCCGGGCGGGGAAAAAGACCAGCGTCGAACCGAAGGAAAAAAGAGTAAATTATGAGTAAATATCAACTTTTTCGCGGGGACACGACGGGTACGTCTGTAGGGCTCCGCGGAAAAAAGAAGACTGGCTAAGATGGCACCCTTGGGCGGGAAGGCGACCGCGCATGCGCGCTGCAATTCCCAAAGGCTTTCTTTGAAAGCTGGGGAAAATTGCTCCGCGAGGGCTCCGTCGGCGCCGACGTCACCCATATGTGAGGACTGACTTCCTGCTTGGTCCTGGAGAAAGGATTTTTCATACATATGTTTATATGCACACATGAAATGTTTATTTTAAAATTACCCTAGGTATAAAAATATGTGTAATGACAAGAACATGCAGGGCCGGCACAAGGAGATGAGGCCCCCTATGCAAACCACAACACCTTGAGTTACACCCCCCCCCCCTCTCGTGTTCATCACTGCTGCTGCTGCTGCCCCTCTCCGGAACCTGCAGCGGCAGCAATGATAGCAAACAGCCTCATGGTGCCTTACCTTAATTTTCGGTGCCACAGGGCTGTTCGCTTCCACCCCTCTCCAATTCCCGATGCCGGCACAGAAAGTCAGCATTGACAGTCGGAGAGGGGCGGAAGCAAACAGCCCCGTGGTGCTTTAACTTAAGGTAAGACACCGTAGGGCTGTTTGCGGTGATAACGCCACTTGTAGGTCCCAAGAAGGATGACAGAGGTGGCAATAAGTGCCCCTGTAGGGCTGGTGCTCTAGACAACTGCCTAGTTTGACTAATGGGCAGCGCCCCGAGAACATGCATGTTTTTTGCAACTTGAGTATAGACATACCTTGCGAGTGTGGTTTTGGCACAGCATAGGCAGTCACAAAGGTCACGCGTAGGTTATAAAACATATAACCTGCTGTATACTTTGTCCATGAACATTTATGCCTGCTCCTGAGATGGCATAAGTGTATACAACCTTGTTTTAGCCATGGATTTCTGCAACATTCTGGGGCAATTTTATGAACACACCTAGGTGCCTATGTGCCTTTATAAAACAGTCTAGACACCCTGTTATCGTAGTTACTCACCTGTAACAGGTGATCTCCGGGAACAGCAGGAATCAGTCTTCACATATGGGTGAATGTCACCGACAGAGCCCGCGCGGGAACGCTCCCCATCGCCCAATAGGAAAGCATTTTGAGCACTCCACTGCACCTAGCTTCCCAACTCCTCTTCGCAGTTAAGTTTGTAGCTGAGAAGAAGAGTAAAATAAAAGAACCCTACATCTTCTAGGGAAGGAGGGTGGTTTGTGAAGACTGATTCTTGCTATTTCCGGAGATCACCTGTTACAGGTGAGTAACTACACTATATCCAGGAACAAGCAGGAATGCAGTCTTCACATATGGGACTCACTAGCTCCCAGGTACCAGATTGGTATGTGAGGGGGAGGGAGGGGGGAGAGCAATGCAATTCCTGAGGTAAAAAACTTGTAGCGTAAGAGCTGTAGGCCACTGGACTCTATTCCAGGAAGCAATACTCCCCCAATGATAGTCCAGTATCTTGTAGAAGTCCGGGATGGAGGGTAGGAGTTGAATTTGTCCCAAAGAGGTGCTGGAGTACAGCTTGGCCAAAGACAATATCCTAACGGAAGTCTCTGTCTAGACAGTAGTGTGCAGCAAAAATATGAATTGAGGACCAGGTAGCTGCCCGGCAGATCTCCCCAATGGATACTGAACAGAGATTGGCTACGGAGGTTGCCATAGCTCACACATTATTAGCAGAGACACGACCTTCTAAAGAGAGTCCTGCTCGGGCATAAGCAAAAGAAATGCAATCTGCTATCCATCTGATAGATTATGTTTCGTCATCCACAGACCCAGGTGACTAGGGATCAAAGGAAACGAATAATTGAGAGGATCTTCTGTAATCTTTAGTTCTAAGTAGTAGACCTGAGCTCGCTTGCAGTACAAAATGTGTAGCGCTGCTTCAGCCAGAGACGTATGTGATCTAGGTAAAACAAAATTGGGAGGATTACCAACTGGTTTAGATGGAAAAAGGAAACCAGTGTTGGGAGGAAGTGTGGATGGATACAGAAAACCGCCTTGTCATGGTGGAACAGTATAGGGGGAATCAGTCACTAGAGCTTGCAGCTCATTGATGCGGCGAGCTGAAGTGAAGGCAATAAGAAAGATGACCTTCCAAGATAGAAACTTCAGTGAAGTGGTGGGTAGGGGTTCGAAAGGTGGCTTTAGAAGTTGCGCCAGAACCACATTCAGATCCCAGGCCACTGGAGGCGGCTTATTGGGTGGCTTGGATAGCAGGAGATCCCACATGAAGCGTACTACTAAAGGGTGTGAGGAGATAGACTGTTGTTCCACTGGTCTGTGAGAGGCCACAATGGCACTAAGGTGAACTCTCACGGAGTTAGTCTTAAAAACCTGTCAAGGATAAGTAGAGGAGATATTATAGAAGCAACTCCACAGGGGAAGAAAAGGGGTTAGTGTCCCTTTGGGAGCACCAGAGGGCAAACCAAGACATTTGAAGGCATGAGATCGCCTGGTGGAATCCTTATGAGATGCAAGGACTTCCTTGACCGTCTGTGGTAGGTCAAGATCGGTGGGCACTAGCCCTTCAACCATGCTGTCAGATGTAGGGAGTGAAGAATGGGATGGAGTAGCGTCCCACGGTTCTGAGAGAGGTGGTCAGGTGCACATCCCAGGTTGAGTGGCTGAGTCAGCGCAAGGCGAAGCAGCAGAGGAAACCACGGCTGACAGGGCCAGAAGGGGGCTATGAGAATCCTCGAGCCCCTGTCAACCTGTAGCTTGAACGTCTTGCGTATCAAGGGGATGGGAGGGAATGTGTAGAGCAGTCCATGTCCCCAATGGAGAAGGAAAGCAACCGGGGTCTGTCGGTGGAGCGACGGAACTCAGGGTAGTCACCTATTCTTTTAAGAGAGTGCTTTGAAGGAGTTGTGTGGGATTTTCTCCTGTAAAGCTGGTGTGGGGTAAGATTTCAAAGTGATGCCAATAACACCTTTAGACAATCTGGCGTGTCCACTGCTCTGCTGTTACGAGGTTTCACCTGTGGGCATAGTGAGAAAATCTGCCTGCTATGTGGAGGGCTGGGGGCCCTCCAAGGGTTTTTTCCCCTCAAGGAAGGAGTCATAAACCAGGTGCAGATTGTTTCTGTGCTGCTGGTTGAGGCTTAAGAGCCTTGAGCTTCTTGGATTGGCGAGGGCCCTGCGGACTCTGCTGAGGATGCCAAAGTTGACAGGCAGCAGAAGGCAGGTAAGGGTAGTATTTCTTCTTTTTAGAATAGAAAGATGTCTAGGGAAGAGCCTTCCTCTTGGATGGGTCAGCTCTTTTTCTGGAAAGGCATTTTAGAGTGAGATCAGCTGTTTCAATCTCCTCTGCTTTTTCCCTCCAATCTTTGCCAAAAAGGTTTTCCCCAGTACATGAGATATTGGCCAGTTTATCCTGGACCCATTGCTCGAGATTGGATGCCTGTAACAAGGCCATTCTGCAAGCCCCAATGCAGACTGCTGAAGCTCTGCTTGTTGATTCAAAGCCATCAAAAGAGACCCTGGTAGGAAATTTTGGCCTTGCTTGATAAGTGTCTGGAATGCACTCCACTTATCCTCAGGAAGCAGGGGGGGGGGGAGGGGTGAAAGTTTCCAGATCCCTGATGACATCCTTCAGAAACATGCCTGTGTACAGCATGTTAGTTGATTCTGGAGGCCAACATTCATGCTTGAAAGCATCAATACCCAAAAACATTGAGTGTCCTTGAGTCTCTGCCAGGTGGCATGAATGAATGGTTCCACCACCACTGAGTGATGGGGGAGATGAGGTTTTTGGAAGCCTGGGCACTCTGGTACTCGGTAAATGGTAGTAAGTCTCTTGCTGAAAGTCGGAATCTCGAGCAGGGCCTCCCACATGCAAAGCATAAGATTCTACAGGATACAATGCACCGGTAATGTAGCCACCTCCTTGGGAGTGGGAGGGTATTGGAGTATCTCCAGTTTCTCTGCCCTCGGTTCCTTTTCCAAGGCTACTGTGATGGCGAGCCCTGCTGCCATGTCACGTATGAAGTCCTGAAAGGACATATCTTTTGATGGGGACATACGCCATTCCTGACGAAGGCGAAGGGTCCGAAGGGATGTCTGGAAGTTTTTGGGAATCAAGTGACCCCCCCGTCAGATTCTGAAAAACTGGAATCAGAGTGCGATAAGAAATCAAAGTATCAGCGGTCTTGGGTTCGACCTCAATGCTTCATGGACGTCAAAGGTATCAGAACCGAGAGCCATGGCAGTTTGAGTATGTTGGGTACCAGAAGTATCAATCGGTTCCAATGAAGGTATCGACCTCAAGGGTTCCAATGATGCCGGTCTAAGGGCCAGCATCGAGCCCGATATGCTTGGCTGTAGGCTTGGTGCCGCAGCCTGCACTTCTGAAGCTCTCAATGCTATTGGTACCGAGGTTGCAAGGAGCGCTGCAGAACTCCTCTCGAGAGCCAGCATTCGCTGGTCTAGGGAGATGGGCCGATGTCTGGGTGGAATCGCCCACAAGGCTCTGAGCCACCGTCCCAGAATAAGGAACTGGTAGCTCTCCAGAGGTTGATGCCTCAGGAGCATCCCGGAGTGCTACTTGTGCTTTGGAGGAGAGATCCTCCCACCAGGGCTGTTTGGCTGGCCGGTCTGCATTGGAAGCACCTCCTGGGGATTTGCAATGCTTATGCCGAGACTTCTCCCTGGCCTCAGTACTGGTCTTCAACGCCAATGCTGAGGATTTGGGAACGGCCAGAGATTTTGAAGAAACCTGAGAGGAAATCAATGTCCTTGATGAAGTGGAAGCCACTGAAACAAAGTCCGAGGCAAACAACTATCCAAAATTGTCTGGCTCTCTTCTTGAGGCCTCTCTCTATCATTTGTCAGCACAAAGGACAGAAACTGGTGTGATGTTCAGGACCCAAACATTTTAGACACCAGTCATGTTTATCAGTGGCCGAGATAGTACCAGCACACTTGGTGCATTTTTTAAAACTACTGATTGGCTTTTCCATGCCTTAAAAAGTTGTCTTCAAGATGGAAGATAAGGCTATGGAGGTCTAGTTTAGCGGTGAAAACCACAATGAAAATCAAAAGAAAAGAAAATTTGAAAATAAAAAATGAAAGAATTATTGGAACCAATGTCAGATTCAACAGAACCGGCATCAATGGGAAGGCAGCAGCACGATGTTCCACAAAAAGAGAGACGTTTTTTGATGGTAACAGGATGATGTGTCCTACTACCTCCATGGAAAATGAAGAACTGAAGAGAAAAGTTTGGAAGATGGGAAGGCAGGCATGCAGGCGCAGTAGAGTGCTCCCAAAAGCTTTCCTATTGGACGCTGGGGAACATTCCCATGGGCTCCGTCGGTGAAGTTCACCCATATGTGAAGACAGCACTCCTGCTTGTTCCTAGAGATATAAAATTACCCTCTTAATTACTCATCTTTCCCAAATCCAAGATCAAGACAAGTTACAGTCTGGTCCCACAAGTTATTTCCTTGTTCAAATAAGCTTACAATCTAAGCTGTACCTGAAGTAAGTAACTAAGACTCAAGGTGACAAGAAGTAAGAGCAAGATCTAAACTCATCCCTGGATTTGAGTCTGTTGCTCTAACCACTAGACTATTCTTCTGCACTGGGCTAGCCACTAGGAATGTGTGCAAGGCAAGCTATGGGTTTTGTTGGGGGGAGGGGGTTCCCTCATTATTTCTGTGTTTTGTTTCACACAAGTTTTAAAAAATATCTATTTATTGTGCATAATAAAACTTAACATGCGCTAATCCAACTTAGGGTAAGTTAATTCTAAGGTTAAAATGAATTAAATCAATTTAGCATGTACTAAATTTCTTTAAGGCATATTAATGAACCAAATGTGCATTTCTGTGGGATACTTATGCTAGAATGGCTAATGCACAGGCACAATTCCACCAGAAGCACAGAAAAACGTCTGTATAAAATAGAGCTGCCCGGAGATGTTCACTACTATAAAAATACAAGTAACAGATACTGTAGCTCTGCATAAAGACAGGATATTAAGCCACCCCCTGCAACAATTAAGTTTTAAAATTAAAAGTTTGAGATTGTTCAGTATAAAGAAATAATTACATCTTACCTGCTAATTAGTGTTCCTGAAGGAACGACAGTCCAGTCCCTTTACTTCTGGGTTACGCAACCCTTCCAGCAGCTTGGAGGCTGAGCCCAACCTTTTTGGAGGTGGAGCGGTAGAAATACCACTGGGACCACCCAACTCCAGTAATCGAATGAAAAAGCAGACTAAACTAACTTCCCTTAACAACCTACAAAACATAACCTAACCCCGCAAGGGGTATCAAAAAAAAAAAAAAAAGAGGATTTGTTTATTAAAGGAAATAGGTAATAGGGAATAGGCGTAGGAGAGAGGAATGGCACCAGAGGGGGGGGATTACCCGAGGCTGCCCGAGCCGACTTTCTCCTGCCCTCCTTCACCCAGACCTGGACCCACACTCGGTTTGCCGCTCCGCCCTAGACTAATAGGCTTTAAAGTCCGACGGAACCGGGTGGGATCAGGGACTGGACTGTCGTTCCTTCAGGAACACTAATTAGCAGGTAAGATCTAATTATTTCTTCCTTATCGTCACTCCAGTCCAGTCCCTTTACTTCTGGGAAGTACCAGAGCAGTTCAATCCTGGGTGGGATCCGGCATGCCGGACTGCAGAACCGCCAGACCAAACCGAGTGTCCGCTGAACTCTGCACGTCCAGCCTGTAGTGCTTGGTGAAGGTATGCAGGGAGGACCAAGTGGCCGCCCTACAAATATCCAGCGGAGGAACCAAGCTGAACTCTGCCCACGAGGTAGCCAGAGCCCGGGTGGAGTGCGATCGTAGACCCACCGGCACCTGCTTCCCTTTCAGGATGTAGGCGGAAGCAATCGCTTCTCTGATCCACCTGGAGATGGAGGCCTTGGCCGCCGCCTCCCCCTTGTGCGGGCCTCCGAACTGAACGAATAGCCGGTCGGACTTTCTGAAAGGAGCTGTGCGGGAAAGGAATCGCTTCAATACTCTCTGGACGTCTAGGAGGCGAAGCTTGCTATCCCTACCTCCCTGTCCCTCGGCCGAGAAGGTCGGGAGGGTAATTGTCTGGTTCACATGGAAGGGAGAGATAACCTTGGGTAAGAAGGAAGGAACCGTGCGCAGGACCACCTTGTCCTTGAGAAAGGACAGAAAGGGGGGTCGGGCTGACAGCGCTTTTAATTCGGAGACCCGCCTGGCTGAACAGATAGCGACCAGAAAGACTGTCTTCAGGGTTAAGTCCTTCAAAGAAGCCCTCTTTACCGGTTCAAAGGGTTCCCCGACCAAGGCATTTAGCACAAGGTTGAGATCCCAAGGGGGGATAACCGACCTCCATTGCGGGCGCAGACGTCTAACCGCTCTTAGGAATCTGGAGACGTCCGCGTGGGCGCCTAGGGGCTTGCCGCGAACCTTACCGCTATAGCAAGCGATGACGGCCAGCTGGACCCGTAAGGAGCTGTTGGGCAGCCCCTTGTCAAACCCTGCTTGCAAAAATTCCAGAACCTCCGGGAATGAGGCCGAGAGGGGTTTCCTTCGGTACTCCGCACACCACGCTTTGAAGATGCGCCAAACTCTTACATAGGAGAGACAGGTCGAGCGCTTCTTAGCCTTCAACATCGTCGAGATTACTGCTCCTGAGAAACCTCGCTTCAGGAGCCGCGCCCTTTCAATAGTCAGGCCGTAAGCGAGAATCGATCCACGTGAGGCATCCGAACCGGGCCTTGCCTGAGTAGGTCCCTTCTGCAAGGAAGCCGCCAAGGCTGATTGGCGATCAACCTTACCAGATCCGCATACCAGGGGCAGCGCGGCCAATCCGGGGCTATGAGAATTACCAAACCCTGGTGAGATTCCACCCGCTGGAGAACCTTTCCGATCAGAACCCAAGGGGGAAAAACAGAGAAAACCCTCCGCGGGCCACTTCTGGGACAGGGCATCCAGGCCTTCGGACATTCTTTCCTTTCGCCGACTGAAGAATCAGTCCACCTTGGCTGACGAGAACCTTGCCATGAGATCCATGACTGGGAGCCCCCACCGGGCCACTATTTGGTCGAAGGTCTCCTGCTCCAGTTCCCATTCTCCGTGGTCTATCCGGTGCCTGCTGAGGTAATCGGCTGTGACATTGTCCGTGCCTGCCACGTGCTGAGCAGAAAGCGCTTCCAACCGGACCTCCACCCACTGGAATAGCTCGTCCGCCTCCTTCTTCAAAGCGGGGCTGCTGGTGCCGCCCTGGTGGTTGATGTAAGCTACTGTGGTTACATTGTCGGAGAGAACGCAAATTGCTCGTTTTTGCACTAGGGTCTCGAGAGCCCTGAGCGCTAGGGAGACGGCCCTCAATTCCAGTCTGTTGATGGGCCATTGAGATTCCAACGGTGTCCAGCGCCCTTGGACGAACTGGTCCTCGCAGTGAGCTCCCCAGCCAGCAAGACTGGCATCCGTCGTCAACAGTACCCACTGATGAGGCTCGAGGGGCATCCCGCGCTCCAGATTCCTTGGGCACTGCCACCAGCGAAGGGCCCGCTTGGTCATAACATAAGAACATAAGATATGCCATACTGGCTCAGACCAAGGTCCATCAAGCCCAGCATTCTGTTTCCAACAGTGGCCAATCTAGGTCATACGTACCTAGCAGTTTCCGCGGTACGCGGAGCACAAGGTAACTGCGCTGACAGAAGGTGATGTTGGCGGGACCAGCGACACAGTAGGGCCCGCTGTAACGGACGCATGTGGGCCCTGGCCCAAGGCACTACCTCTATCGCCGCTGCCATTGTGCCCAGAACCTGAAGATAATGCCACGCTGAAGGGTTTCGCCTGTCCAGAAACTGCTTGACTAGGAGCCTTAGATCCCTCGATCTCGTTAGTGACAGGAACACTCTGCCCTTGTTGGTGTCGAATCTTGCTCCGAGATATTCGAGATCCTGGGAGGGAGTCATCCTGCTCTTTGCTCGGTTGATGACCCACCCCAACTCCTCTAGAACCTGAACCACCATAGCCGTCGCCGAGTGACTTTCTCCTTCCGACTTTGCCCGGATCAGCCAATCGTCTAGGTAAGGGTGCACTAGTATTCCCTCCTTCCGTAGGGAAGCCGCTACTACCACCATCACCTTGGTGAACGTCCGTGGAGCCGTAGCAAGGCCGAAGGGTAGAGCCTGGAATTGAAAGTGGCCCCTTGGCACTGCGAATCTTAGGAACTGCTGGTGGGACTTCCTGACCGGTATATGCAAGTAGGCTTCTGTCAAGTCGAGGGATGTTAGGAACTCCCCGCCCCTTACGGCCGCGATGACTGATCGCAGGGTCTCCATCCGGAAGTGTGGTACCCTGAGACAGCGATTGACCTGTTTTAGATCCAGGATTGGACGAAAGGAGCCTTCCTTCTTTGGTACCACGAAGTATATCGAGTACCGACCCGAGCTGTACTGGTCTGGTGGTACTGGGACCACTGCCCCGAGCGCTATTAGCCGTGCGAGAGTTGACTCTATCGCCAATCTCTTTGAGGAAGAACCGCAGGGAGATTGAACAAAAGCTGGGCGTATTTGCTTTGCAAACTCGAGAGCATAGCCCTCTCTGATCACCTCTAGTACCCATTGATCGGAAGTGACCCGGGACCAGGCGGGAAGAAACTGCCTTAACCGTCCGCCCAGTGGCAGCCCTTCCCCCTGGACCCCCGTCATCTCATTGTTGTTTTCTGGGGCCCGAGGAGGAGGAGGAGGAGGATGCCCCAAAACCTTGACCTGCTCCCCGAAACCCCTTAAAGGATTGGCCCCTTGAGGGAAAGCGGCCCCTGGAAAAGGGGTAGGATCTGGCTGGACAAAACCTCCGGGGGTCTCTAGACTGGATACGCGCCGGGGGAAGAGGGCGCCCTTGCTTTGGTCTATCTTCCGGGAGCCTGCCTCCCTTGGACTCGCCAAGGTCCTTTACCAGCTTCTCTAGATCTTCTCCAAATAACAGCTTCCCTTTAAAGGGAAGTCGACTCAGGCGTGCCTTCGAGGAGGCATCCGCTGCCCAATTCCGTAACCACAAATAATGCCTAGCCGCCACCACCGAGGCCATGTTTTTGGCTAGGCTTCTGATAAGGTCATACTGACTATCCGCCAAGTAGGCTGCTCCGGATTCCAACCTAGCAGCGTTGGCCCGTGCTTCGCCTGCGGGGCTCTCCGCTGCCTGAAGCTGTTGAGACCACCTTAAACAGGCCCGAGCCACCCAAGCTCCCGAGACGGAGGCCTGCAGAGCAAGAGCGCTTATGTCAAATGCTTGCTTCAGCAGCGTATCCAATTTTCTGTCTTGGGAGTCCCTTAAGGCCGTACTGCCCTCAACTGGGATAGTAGTCTTCTTAGTGACTGCTGATACCGCCGCATCCACCCTGGGAGACTTCAGCAGCTCTTTGTCTGCCTCTGGAAGCGGATATAGGCGAGCCATGGACCGGACTCCCCTTAAACTTGACTCCGGTTGATCCCACTCTTCCTGGATCATCTGACGCACCACCCTGTGGACAGGAAAGACCTTCTGGGATCTCCTAATGGCCTGGATTAATGGATCCTCCAACGCCTCCTCCTCTGCTGGCGTGTCTGAGGCCACATTGAGAACCTTCAGGGACTCATTAATTAATGCCGGGAGCTCCTCCCGACGAAAGACTCTAATTATCCTGGATTGGTCTTCCTCTGGGATCTCCCCTTCTTCCAGCTCCTCCTCTTCCTCGTCCAAGTCCTTGTCAGAGTAAACCTCCTCCGGGGTGCCCTGTGAGAGGGACGCGAGGGGCTCCTCCTCGCTCAGATGGGGGCGTTTAGGTGGAATGCCGGATTCCGGAATGTTTGCTCTCGACCTGGCTGACTTGTCTTCCGTCGGCGGACCAGCTTCTTCTGTTCCAAGGCCCTGCTTACGCAGACAATAGGCCTTGTGAAGTAAGAGGATGAAGTCCGGTGAGAAAAAATCCCCGGCCCCCCCTTCCCCTGCCGGGGGGGGGGGGAGAAAGGGGCAGAGAAGGAGTGGGGACGTCCGATGAGGTAGAGGGGGGAACCTGAGACCCCCCCGCCCCTTCTAGAGGGTCACCTGCCCCCTGGGGGGGCTGAGTCATGTTCAAGTTGATTTCCTGCTCTACGGAGGCAGCCACTGCGGCACAGCTCCTGCAGATTCCCGCCTCCGTGGCGGTGCCCCTGCGAGAGCCACAGGAAGGACACCGAGATTTGGCTGCCATGCCCTTAATCAGAGCTCTTCCTATTGCGAGCAGTCAGGGACTGTACAGCCCAGAGAGGACCTCCTCTTTCCTAACTGAGTGAAAATAAAGATTAATAGCTCCCCCCAAAGAAGGAACTAATCGCCCCTTTTTCAAGAATAAATTCAACACTGCTATCAAGTAAGCTCTTCCCCTGCAAAAAAAATTCAAAGCCAACAAAACAAACAAAACCTTGTATTTAAAATTAAAATTATATGAACAGCTAAGGTAGGAGGCAGAGGGAAGCTTTAAATTCAGGTACTTGCGGTTTAAAGTATCCGTAGATGTCTGGGCCCGACTCAGCGATCACCACCCGTTGGCTCTACACGTGGTAGGCCTCACCACGTGGAGCCTGAACAGGGGACCGCGAGTCTCTCCTTCGGGCCGTCCTGCCCCTTAAATGCAGTACGGAGCTGAACGCCGCTGTTGCCCTTGTAAATCGCCGCTTTTAGCCGCTCCTCCGCAGCAACTGGGAAGACCGGGACTCGCCTCCGCATCCTACAGCTCCGGGACGGGTCCGGCGGTAGAGAGTGAATAGCGGTATGGCCTACAGCGCTCAGCCACCACGGGGGCTTTGGCGCGAGGCAGGGTAGGTCTGTGGAGAGCTCGAGCAGGAGCTGGCCGTCTAAGCAGCAGGGGGAGATCCAAAAACCCTCCTCGATGCTGCAAGCTGCAATCCGCCTCCGATGCCCGGCCCGGGGGGGTTGGGGGGGAGGGAGGAGAGAGCAGGCAGGAATTAAAGGAGCAGGACGCTAGAAAACCAAATTAAACGGCAAGAAAGCACTAAGGTAACTAAAAGTAACCAAATGTAACAAAAGAAAGTAAATTAAAAGAATTAAATAAAAAGCAGGACTCCAGTAAGCCCTAGGCTTACGGAACCCTCCAGCTGCTTGGAGGCTGAGAATACTGGAGTTGGTGGGTGGTCCCAGTGGTATTTCTACCGCTCCACCTCCAAAAAGGTTGGGCTCAGCCTCCAAGCTGCTGGAAGGGTTGCGTAACCCAGAAGTAAAGGAACTGGACTGGAGTGACGATAAGGAAAAGTAGTTTTTAATATAGTTTTAGTTTTAATCTTTTTGCTTAGGTTTAATAAAACATGCAAACAAACTATATTTCACTTATAAATGCTACATATTTAACAGTTTTGTTTTGTTTCCTCTAGTCAAAATTGAAGGAATTCAAAAACCCAGAACGAAGACTAAAACCAAAGGAGACTGAGGTACATCAAGAACAGAGTCAAGCATGGCAGATAAGGACCAATTGGCCTCTCTGTACTAATTTTTTACCATTCTGGGTAGATAAGTACATAAATTAAGATAGTTAAGCCAACCCAGCACCTGCTCATGTTTTACCCTCTCTCTTAACCGTGTTCCTATCACTACACTCTGTACCTGTCCTAAACATGCTTCAATTCCATTATAACGTGGCCTCCACCAGCTCTGCTCGTATGATATTCCCGATCTTGTCATCTTCCTTTTGGGTCCTTACAAGGCTCATATTAAATCTAGTCTACATTGCTTATTTTAATATTAAAGTTGCAGCTAAACAAAACTGATTACCAAACCAGTTATATTAAAGTGCTCTCCTTGTCTGTGCTGTGTATGGCACCCTTTCATAGCACTACAAGCTAACAGAAGGTACACTTTTAAAAAACATTTCTTTATATTCTGGGAACAGTAAAGATTAAGAATAGTTTCCTCCTCAATTATTCTCTAGTGAGGTTCCCATTAGGCCTAGTAGGGCACTGTTGTGGCACTAGGCAGCGAATGAAGATCCTGTCTCATGTGAACACCAAAAATGGAAGAAAGTAACACTTCAAAAAGTTATCGCTACCGCTTCCAGTGTGCAATGCTATAAAGTAGTTCAAAACTCTGTCATTAGTCAACTGTCATATGCTTCATAACAAAGACCACTAACAATTTTAGTAGCCACCCTCTGCATCAACTCCAACCTGCTTAAATCCTTTTGAAGGTGCGGTCTCTAGAATAGCACACACTGCTCCTCACCACCTCTCCCCATGTCAACGCCGCTATTAGTCAACTGTCAGCTACTGCTTATAACTGTCTGTATATAGTTAACTGCATTTGTATTCGTATATAGTTGCCTGCACTATTTTCAACCCGTTCACTGTAAACTGTTCTGTCTCGTAGAAGAAAAACAGTATATTAAAACCAATTAAATAAATAAAATCAATCAATCAAACTCTCATGTGAAGACCTACAGCATAGAGGAGCATGAAATCATCTCTTAGGGAATCACTTTATAAACAAGTTCAAGGAACAGCCTGGTGCCTCAGTGGCACTTTAATACAGACAAACCCGGCTTCAAAATCACAGGTCATGTCTACCTCTCCCAGTCCAGCTGAGGATGGGGATATCATTGAGGCAGTATTCATTCATCACAAAGCATTAACACCTACAGTGTGGACTTAAGGGCCACCCTGATTATAAAGTTCTGAAGGGAGCCCTAGTGCATGACCCTCCAGTTAAGGCCTGCTGCAGGCTAGGCTAGGGGATATAGAAACATGACGGCAGAAAAAGACCATATGGCCTATCTAGTCTGCCTTTCCATACCAACTTACAATAGTGCCCCTTTTTCCTTTAGAGATCCTCTGTGTTTGTCCCATGCTTTTCTGAATTCATATACTGTCCTTGTTTCTACCACCTCCACTAGGAGACACTTCCACACATCTACAACTCTTTCTGTAAAGAAACATTTCCGCATATTACTCTTGAGTCTATCCCCTTTCACCCTCATCCTATGTCTCCTCATAGCAGAGCTTAACTTCAATTGAAAGAAACTCTCCTGTGCATTTATGCCACAGAGGTATTTAAATGTCTATCATATCTCTCCTATCCCACCTTTCCTCTAAAGTACACATATTAAGATATTTAAGTCTGTTCTCATATGCTTCCTAACGAAGACTACTAACAATTTCAGTAGCCACCCTCTGCACCAACTCCAACCTGCTTATATCCTTTTGAAGGTGCAGTCTTTAGAACTGCACACAATACTCCAAATGAGGTCACACCAGAGACTTATACAGAGGCATTATCAACTCCTTTTTTTCTGCTGGTCATTCCTCTCCCTCTACACCCAAGCATCTTTCTGACTTTCGCAGTCACTTTTTCTACCTGTTTAGCTACTTTAAGATCAGACACAATTACACCCAGGTCCCGCTCTTCTTTTGTGGACAGAAGTACCTCACCCCCTACACTGTAACGCTCCTTTGGATTTTTGCAGCCCAAATGCATGACCCTGCATTTTTTAGCATTAAGTTTCAGCTGCCAAATTCTAGACCATTCTTCAAGAGAAGAATCATGGTGTAGCATTTGTCTCAGTTCCGATTGAGCTGGAAGTTTAAAAGAGTTTGAGGAAAACTGCTAAACTTCCTTCCATCCCCCCCCCCCAAATGCAAAACCAGAACACAAATTCAATATAGTTTTGTTCTGAAATACTAACTGAATATAGCTGCATAATTTTTTCTTTTCAGAAACACAATAGAGGGCGTACAATTTTTCGAGCCATTGCACAAGAATTATATGTTCAGAGATATGCTCACAAATCTCGCCACCCTGTAAGTACCACAACAATTAATGTTGTTTCTTATAAACTGCACTTCAGAACCAAACAGCATGACAACATATGCTAGAATTATAATATATAAGAAATATACACATTCACCTCTTTGATGGAAATCCAATTATTCATGTTGTGTCCAATACACATGACCTCTTCCAAGAGACGAGGATATTTATTACTGCCCCATGAGAACCGGATATACTACAATCTGGAGATAAAGTAACCCTGCTCAAGATCACAAAAGGTTTAAGTAAGGGCATGTGTCATATTTTCGAGGAGCTCGCTGCTCTAATCATCAAACCAAACCTCCTCTTAATATGAGCCAACTTATAAAAAAAAAAACTGATCCAATTCAATCTTACTGCTAGTCATATTGAATTCAGTCTACTCCATTTTAATCTGAACAAGATTGGATAGGTGTATTCTAGGGAGTGATAACATTTCTCAAAATGTGCTAAAAGACATGGGGAGACTGAGTAGGGTCCATTTTATACATGTGTGAGAGAAAAGGTTAATTGTATGCGACAGCAAGAGTGACGGAACAAGAGTAGTGGGTTGTTCTTTGTGTGAGAGGTAAACTCTGCATGTGAGTGAACGCATATGAAATTAAGGTCTTGTATATTTGAAAAACAGCTTGAGTGTGTGCATGTGTTGCAGAAAAAGGGCACTAATGCGTGTATGAGTGTGTCAGAAGGGTAGTGTTTGTGTGTGGAAAGAGGCAGCATGTATTTGTGTATATGACCTTCACAAATGCAAAGGCACATTTTAGGTAGTACATGAAGATAGGAATTGAGATGTCAAAGTTGGGACGTACTCAATTCCAACAAAATTTTAGCAACATCTCTGCTACATGTCGAGCAGTTTCTAAATAAATAGAAGGAAGTGCAGGAACACACATGGATTTATATTCGCCCGCAGCGGGAGGAGCTATTTTACTACTTAACACATCGGAAAAATCAATGGAGGAAACCTAATAATTTAAAAGATGTAAGTGCTAGCATTTGTTTGTTTTATGTAAACCGCGCTGATCGCAAATAGTGCGGTATATAAGAAATGTAAATAAATAAATAAATAAAATAAATAAATTTCACAACTTGCATGTGTAAATGTCAGCACTTAAACATGCATGCATAAGAGCCATTTTGCAACTTAGATGTGTAGATGCTGCTAATTAACTATAGAGAATGCTATCTTTATCTCATTTCAATTTGGAGGGGGAAATAAATTCCCCGAATCCCTCCTATAAAGGACTGGCTGAAACACAGTTAAAAAAACTATATATGCCAGGGATTAGGTGTAAATCCCAGTCCAGATGAGTGGGTTATGCTCCCTAACCAGCAGATGGAGGCAAAGAACTATAAATGTCAGCGATGCCATAGCTAGTATAAGGAGTGGAGCAGCCTGGAACTTGTCCGAATGCTATTGTCAAAGCAGATCTGAAAGACATTGAAACAGTGTTAGCATCCTCAAGAGTCTATTCTCCCACATGTTTGGGAAATAATCTCACTGAAAGACTGCAGTGGAAACCTTGAGAACCAAATTAAATCCCTAGAAGAGATAGAGAAAAACAATTTGAAGAGCCACAGTTTTCGTAGGTTAGGTCCTGGACTGGCTAGCAGGACCGAAGAAAAGAAAATTATCAGGTAAAAACAAATTCCATCTTCCTTTTTTATCCTGCTAGACCAGTCCAGATGAATGGGCATACCAAAGCTTTACAGATCCAGGAGGGAGGAAGACCAAGGCCCCTTGAAAACAGCACCCATGGGTGGCATTCTACTCAATCCTCCTTCCTGATATGTTTGAATGGGAGAGCAGAAATGACCCTGCAGAGATTCTCCCTAAAACTTGCATTATATCATCCTGGATCTCTACCAGAACACCACCTGCTCCAGCCTAGACTGAGAATTATGCACACGAACACATCTGTAATCCATGGAAAAGCAAATTCATGGCCCCTCTAAGGTACCCCCCAAGTCCTTGTGTGGCACTGAATCAAAAACCCCAAGGCCAGGCTCATTCCCCTTATATAATCATGGAGATCCTTTGAAATGTCCAAATGTGAGGGGCTTCAATCTGTAGCACAGGAGCAATATGAACACGGCTTGGATGCATTCACTCACTTAAGCAAGATATGGAAAACTATACCAGGTGCTCACCACAACCATACACCATACATACAGACGAAGGTTGTGGTGCCAATAGTCCCTCAGACCCAATTTCTCTGGAAGTGCACAAAACAGGCAGCCTCCAGCAGCCAACACAAGGAGTGCACAAAACAGGCAGCAGATGTAGAGCACACAAAGCACACAATTTCCAGCACCAGATGTGGAGCGTGCAGCACCCCACAGTCACCAGAGCGAACTGCAGAGCACAACTGGTATGTAACCTTCAGAGTAAGACACAAAGCACCATAGAGCAGTCCCCCAAAGCTAAATGTAGAGCACACTGTGCAGACAGGCTCCTGAGCCATAAGTGGAAATGCCCATTTGATAACTGAAGGGCAATGCCTAGTCACTCATGCTAGCTCTGAAGCAAGAGACACAGTGTCCCAACCATCAACTCTATAGGACTATTTGGAGTATCCAAAAATACAACAATCCAAATCAGACACTAAGGTTACCTTGTTTACAGCTATGCAAGTCCAAGGTACTACCAGGAACTCAGACTCGCACAAATACAAGAATCATCATCTGTGTCGACCCTGCACTCAGACGTTTGCATCATAAATGAAGCTCAGAAGACAAGTAGCCTACAGCACCAGAAAAAAGGGGCACCCACAATGTTAGGAAAACCAGAGCGTGCAGAACCCCAGAGGAAGAAATGGAGTGCCTAAGGCACATGCACCAGGAGCTTACATGGAACCCCTGAGGCATACAAAACTCCCAGACAACCGACAAAGCAGCCCAGGAGGAAGGACTCCAGGACATCTGATGAAACACCTGCCAGCAAGCTGGAACAAACCAAGCTTTCAGGCTTCTGAGTCCTGGTATGTCCAACTCAAACCGCCTGCTGGATCCCATGAAGAGCTTCAGATGAGCGCACAACTAGCATCCAGAATAACACATATCCCCTGCCACAGGTGGTGTTGTCAACCATAGAGCATTAAATCTCTGCTGCCAAATTCTCAACCATTCTTCAGGCTTAGCAAGAGGACTAGCCTGGCCCCGACCATTCTTCAAGCTTAGATAAGGACCAATCAGGCCATGAGCACACTCAGTCCAGAGTAGAAGAGCGTATATACCCCACGCACTGCATGCAACTTGATACAGCCGACATCAGGGGTCTCAAACTCCAGTCCTGGAGGGCCGCAAACCAGTCAGTTTTTCAGGGTATCCTAATGAATATGCATGAGATATATTTGCATGCACTGCCTCCATTGTATGCAAATATATCTCATGCATATTCATTAGGGATACCCTGAAAACCTGACTGGTTTGCGGCCCTCCAGGACTGGAGTTTGAGATCCCTGGCCTACATAGTCCCATAAAAGCTATATGTACAGAAAACACCCATAGACTCCCCCCCCATGAGAAGGGTCGGGGCACCCTGCACACACCAACAGTGTCCCACTGGGCTACCTGGACTCTTTCAGTATGTACAGTAGCTTCCAACTGTTGCGATTGCTAGGGGGGGGGGGAGTGGAGGGGAAGGAAACGGAGACCAAAGAACACCACTCCCAGCAGATATTCAAAAAAACTTTTATTGAGGGGTACAGAATAGCCACACCCAACACAGGCCGTGTTTCGGCACTCACCTTCCTCAGGGGTGTTACAAGCACAAAAACTGTAGCACTCTTATTTCTTGAAAGAGGATTAAAATCCTTCTGTACACTTTCTCAATGATATGCAACTATCGCAAGCATATAGCCACTTGTCAAAAAAGTAACACCCCTGAGGAGCCTGTCTGCATTGCCCTTCAGTTATCAAATGGGCCTTTCCACTTATGGCTCAGGAACCTGCACAGTGTGCTCTACATTTAGCTTTGGGGGACTGCTCTATGGTGCTTTGTGTCTTACTCTGAAGGTTACATACCAGTTGTTGGGTGTGGCTAATCTGTACCCCTCAATAAAAGTTTTTTTGAATATCTGTTGGGAGTGTCGCTCTTTGGTGTCTGTTGGTTTTCTGCGATCCTCTAGAGTGGTTCCGCAGGGAAGGAAGGAAAGACAGACAGCAGAAAAGTAGAGTAAGACTCCATGAATGCATGCCTGCCTGTTGCTAAGAACTCTCACTCCCACACAGTCCAGAGAAGGGAGGGGGTAATACAGATGGGGAGAAGGGAGCCAACCCCCAAAACGGTGGTTGAAGACTATCCCCACCAAGCTACACCACCAGTCATGGAGGACAAGCTTCACAGCTGAAGGGATCCCCACAGGAGCTCCCCCTTTGAGGAAGGCACTTCAAGCTTCAGGTACTTCTAAAGAGCCTGAGCAGGAGAAATAAACTCTCCATACAGTGCAAACAAAGCACCCTCACCCCGAAGGTCCTCATGGGAAACTACTGCCAGCCCAAACTAGCCATTGTTTCTGCCTGCAATTCAGGCAACTGCAGACACTGGAAAAAAAATCCAGTCCTCTGAACTTTAAATGCAACTGTAGCTCTACATCTCATTACAGAGCCTGCTCCGTGCACTTCTATTATCTGCGAAGGGAGCCAGAAAGCCATGCTCAACCTGCAGCACCCCTGGAAGGGAGGATGGGAACACTCACATCTGCTGCACCAGTTCAACTGCACCATCTGTTGGAGACAAATACTGACAAGTTCCGAGCTGCACCACTCCTTATACTGGTGATGACATCACCAAAGCTTGTAGTTCTCTGCCTCCATCTCCTGATTGTGGAGCAAAACCCACTCATCTGGATTGGTCTAGAAAGATGATAAGGAATGGATATTATAAAGATGGAGAAATTAGACCTTACCTGCTAATTGTCTTTCCTTGAGTTCTCTCCGGGCCAGTCCAGGTACATGAGGGTAGTCAATCCCTTCCAGCAGCTGAGAACTGAATACTGAAACTCTTTGCTGACAGCCTATCTAGCTCCCTCTGGCGTCAGTCTACTCTTGTTCAAGCAGCAGGAACTCTAACTATAACGTTGAACAAAATAAAAAAAAACCTGACCTGAAAACCGTCCATAACCCGAGACAGTAATAAATACTCCGCTGAGCTTTAGGAAATATCCTTTATAATCCTTTAATTCCATCTATGAATTTTTTTTTGTCGTCAGAGGAAGCTCACACAATCCTCCTTGACCCTAGCCAAAACTTCAGAACACTCCAAGTCCACACCAGGACCGCGCTTCCATGACTGGTAACAACTCGCAGACACACTGGGTGGGACCAGGACTGGCCTGGAGAGAACTCAAGGAAAGACAATTAGCAGGTAAGGTCTAATTTCTCCTTCCTATTCGTCTCTCCGGGCCGGTCCAGGTACATGAGGGTAGTACCAAAGCAGTACCTAAATTCGGGAGGGTCCTGCGAGCCCCGCCACAATAGCCGAGGCCCCAACCTTTCCATCCTCTCTAGCCTGAACATCCAACCTATAGTGCTTCGCAAAAGTATGAAGCGATGACCATGTTGCCGCACGACAAATATCCACCGGCGGAACCAACGCACACTCAGCCCAAGACGTAGCCTGACTTTGCGTAGAATGCGCCCTGAGCCCTTGCAGAAGCAACCTCCCCTCCGCTTCATAAGCCGCCCCTATCGCCCGCTTCACCCAACGGGCAATAGAAGCCTTTGTAGCCGCTTCCCCTTTACGAGGTCCCCCAAAAAGCACGAAACAACTTATCGGACCTCCGAAACGGCTTTGTTGCTCTGAGATACCTCCTCAGCACACGACCCAAATCCAATTTCCTAAGCGACCAATCCAATTTATCCCCTTTCTGACACGGAAAGGTGGGGAGCGAGACGGATTGATTTATGTGAAAAGCCGACACAACCTTAGGAAGAAAAGATGGCAACACCACTTTCTCCGCTGAAAACTGAAGGCACGGCTCTCGACACGACAGCGCTTGTAGATCCGAAACTCATCTCGCGGAACACGACGCCACGAGGAACGCAGTCTTCCATGATAGCTCTTAAACTCACTGTCGATACTGATTCAAAAGGCGGACGCGTCAAAGCCTCCAGCACCAAGTTTAAATCCCAAGGAGGCACGACCTGCCGAACCGGAGGTCTAATATTCCTAGCCGCTCTAAGGAATCGATGAACATCTGGGTGTGACGAGAGAGTGCCTCCCTGCACTCTTCCCCTATAACAGGCTAGTGCTGCCAACTGCACCTTAAGCGTGCTTAAGGCTAGCCCCTTTTCAAGCCCTTCTTGAAGAAAACGACAGGATCATGGGAAGCCCCGCCACGCCCGGCTTAACAGAACGGCCATCACACCACGCTTCAAAGATGCGCCATACTCGGACATAAGCCACGGACGTCGACTTCTTCCTGGACTGCAATATCGTGGCTATCACCGACCGCGAGTAACCCCGACGTTTCAACCGTTCCCTTTCAAGAGCCAAGTCGTAAGCAAGAACCGATCCACCTGCGGCATTAATACAGGCCTTTGGCTCAGCAGGTTGAGTCGATTGGGCAGTCGCCAAGGAGAATCCCCTAGAAGCCGCACGAGATCCGCATAGCAAGGCCGTCTGGGCTAATCCGGAGCAATCAGAATAATCCTTCCGTTGTGGCCCGCTGCCCTCTGAATCACTCGTCCTATCAGCAGCCACGGAGGGAACACAAAGTAGCACTTCCTCCGGCCAAGGCTGCACCAGGCCGTCGAGCCCTTCCGACATGTGCTCTCTTCGCCTGCTGAAAAACCTGGCCACTTTGGTATTGGCAAGGGTCGCCATGAGATCCATGACAGGCTGACCCCACCTCACCGTAATTTCGTGAAAAGACCGCCATGTTCAACTCCCACTCTCCGGGATCCAGAACATGCTGACTGAAGTAGCTGGCTTGAATGTTGTCCTTCCCGGCAACATGTGCCGCCGAGAGCGCTATGAGATGGCTCTCCGCCCACTGTAACAGCAATTGACTCTCTTCCAATACCACACTGCCCGTACCTCCTTGCCTATTGATGTAAGAAACCGTTACCGCATTGTCGGAGAACACCCGAACCGCTTGACCTTCGAGCAGATGTACAAATCTCTGTAGAGCCAAACGTACCGCTCTCAGCTCCAAACGATTTATCAACCAACTGCTCTCCTCTGCAGACCATGTGCCTTGCTTTATCTGAGACAGACAGACAATGAGCCCCCCAACCGGACAGGCTGGCGTCCGTTGTAACCAATACCTACTGTGGCTGTTCCAGAGGTACTCCTGCTTGAAGATGCTGAGGAACCAACCACCAGAGCAGACTGTTGCGCACCTCCTCCGGGCATGCCAATTTCTGAGAGAGAGGGTGATCCTGTGGAGACCATCTGGACAGTAAAGCATGCTGAAGCAGACGCATATGCACCCTTGCCCACGGAACAAGGTCTAAGGCCGCCGCCACTGAACCCAACAATTGTAAGTACCTCCAAGCCGTCTGCGCGCGCAGTTTCAAAAAAACGCTTTCACCTGAGAGAAAATCTTCTGCACCCTGTCCACTGGTAGGAACACCAATCCTATCTCTGTGTCGAACACAGCTCCGAGATACGTCAGGCGCATCACCGGCTGCAACTGACTCTTTGCATGGTTTATGACCCAACCAAGCTGTCCCAGGAAATCCACTACTCGAGAGGTTGCCACGATGGATTCCTGGAGAGATGCCGCTCGGATTAGCCAGTCGTCCAGATAGGGATGCACTCGAATTCCTTCCTGTCTGAGCGCTGCCGCCGCCACCACCACCATTCACCTTGGTGAAAGTTCGCGGCCCTGTCACCAGTCCGAACGGCAATGCTCGAAACTGAAAATGACCCATGGGGACCGCAAAACGTAAATACATTTGATGATCCTTTCTGATCGGAATGTGTAAATAGGCCTCTGTTAGATCTATGGACGAAAGTACCTCTCTCCTGGCTTTACCGTCTGAATAACCGACCTTAGGGTCTCCATCTGAAAATGTGGCACCTGAAAAACAGCAGTTCACCTGCTTAAGATCAGAATTGGCCGAAAAGAACCCTCTTTTCTTTGGGACCACAAAATAAATAGAGTATCGACCTGAGCCGCACTGGTCTAGGGGTACCGGCACCACCGCCTGAAGTTGCAGCAAACGTTGCAAAGTGTCGTCGACCGCCATCCTCTTTGCCAGCGGTCCACAGGGGGATATCACCTAGGCCTCCGCTAGCGGATGCGCAAAACTCGAGCGCATATCCTTCGCGGATAATCTCCAGCACCCACCAGTCCGTAGTTATGGCAGTCCAGGCGGAGAGAAAGTCATGCAAACGACCTACTGGAATCTCCGCCTGGACCTGCCGACCTTCATTGCGGCTTCTTAGTAGAGTTCTGCTGGGAGCTAAAATATCCCCTGCTGAACCCCTAGCTCCGCGAAAGGACAGCCCTCTGGCACAAAGCGAGGTCCTCAGAATCTGCGAAATTCTCTACCTGGACCTCTCGTCATGGATCCCGACTTTGCCGTTCTCGGACGGTCCTCTGGAAGGCATCCTCCCTTGGAATCACCCAAATCCTTTACAATTTTTTCTAAAGCTTCTCCAAAAAGTAGCTTGCCTTTGTAGGGCAGCTTACTAAGGCGAGACTTCGAAGACGCATCCGCAGCCCAATTTCTTAACCAAAGAAAACGCCTAGCAGCAATCACGGACGCCATGGATTTCGCTGATATTCTCATCAAATCATAGAAAGCATCTGCCAGATAGGCCGCTGCCGATTCTAGCTTTGCTCCTTTCTACAGAAGAATCCTCCTCCTTATCCGGACCCGGATCGCCTTGCAGCCACCGGATAGAAGCCCTGGACACATATGCCCCACAGATAGAGGCTTGCAAAGCTAAAGCACTGGAAACAAAGGCCTGCTTCAAAAGAGCCTCTAACCTATGATCCTGAAGATCCTTACAGAGCTGCACCCCCTTCTATGGGAATTGTCTTCTTGGTGACAGCCGCCACTAGAGCATCCACCCTAGGCATGCGCAACAACTCCCTCTCCTCCTGGGGAACCGGGTAAAGTCGCCCCAAGGCACGCCCCCCTCTCAGGGTAGCTTTGGGGCATTCCCACTCAGACTCAATCATCTGCTTAATTACTCTATGCACCGGGAAACAGCGCTGTTCAGCCCTAAACCCCTGCAAGAGTGGATCCTCCAGAGGTTCCTGCTGAACCGCTGGGAGCACTATATTCAAAGCCGCGAGAGACCGAGTAATTAAGGCTCCGAGCTCTTCCTTGCGAAACACTCGGAAGACATTTGGGTCTTCTCCAGGCCCAAAGCTCTCCTTCCTCCAATTCCATGGGCCAAGAGTCCAAGCCGGCTTCTGAAAGAAGTTCACCTTCCTGCACTACCTGAGCCTCAGAGCACTGTTGCTCGAAGCCAGCCTCTAAAACTTTGCCCTTTGAGGAACCCCTTCCCCAGGGTCCATCTCCTTGGACTCCCCCTTCTGTGAATCCAACAGACTGGAAGTAGCCTGAAAATCCACAGACTGAGCATTCTTTAAAACGTATGCCTTGTGCAAGGCCAAAATAAAATCAGGAGAAAACAAGGAGTCCAAGGACCCCTAACACTTCTGGCAGCTGTGGCTGAATGGAAAACTCCACAGGAGGCACATTTTTCAATTTCGTCTTTCTCTTACTGGGCTTTGTGTGCAGCACGGGAGAAATGGCAGCCTCTTGTCAAAATGGCTGCCGTTCCCGCCTTTTCGGAGGCTCCCTGAGGCCTGTCCGAAACATCTCCCGATGTAGCTTTGCCTTCCATGAGCCCCCACAAATACCACACGGAATCTAAATAAACTGTCTAGAACCCAGAAAAAAAAAACCCCAATCTTGCGATCCAAAAAGCCCAATCCCCGCCGACTGCGGCGATCATAAACTGACTCGAGCCGATGCCGAATCCAACAACTGCTTTAAAAAGAAGCCTTGCGACGTCTGAACCCCCGTGGCTGCGGACCAAACACCCCCGCTTTTAAAGAAAGAACTGCTCCTACCTGACTAGAGCTGTGTACTCTTCTGCTCACCGTCTGCTCGCTGCTAGCGGAGAACGGCACCTGCCGTTTTTGGAGGAGGGGAAGAGGAATCTGGGGCTCCCAGCTTCTTACCTGCACCTTCCCTGGAGCGGAGGGACTTCAGTCAGAGCAGGCTCTGCTCCTAGCTGCTTCAACTTTTTTAGGCAGCAGAGAATTGTCCGATCCGCTCCATTATTGTCCTTTTTTTTTTCCCCCCAACAACTTTAAAGGATACTTCCCTTGCCTCTACTGCCCTGCAAGGACAATCAAGCAAACAAGTCTCTAACTAAACAATCTCAAAACTAAACTTCTCCATTTAATCTGCTAACAGTCTATTTCCTACTCATCTCTCTGGGAGCCTGTCAGCTATCCGTCCTGTTCAGCTGCTGAGGACTGAAAGACTGAGTCTCTGAGGCCAGAGGGAGCTAGATAGGCTGTCAGCAAAGAGTTTCAGTATTCAGTCCTCAGCTGCTGGAAGGGATTGATTACTCTCATGGACCTGGACTGGCCCGGAGAGACGAATAGGAATGGGCCTGATATTTCAAGGCATTTTCACAGTTTACAGAACTGTAAACCGTGTAAATGCCCCTAAGTGGGATATTCAGTGGCACTAACACGGTTAGTGCCGCTGAATATCTCTGAGTAATGCCACTATACGCCCCTATTCTAAACGCTTAGAATGGGGGCGTGTCAGGGGCATTCCGGGGTGGAGCAATATTGAGCGCTGCCCGGTTTGCAATCTGTGGTGAAAGCCAGGTGCAGGAAACCCTAGCCCAACTTCCACCGCATATCGCCACTGCCTGGTTAAAAATCGGGTTCTGTAATCACGCTAGCCGCCCGCCAGTGCTGAATATTGGGGCCATTATGCTTTGATAATATTTTGTAAACTAAAATAGGCATCGACACAGGACATAATCCAGCACTTACTGTAAAGAAGGCCTAAAAATAGACAGCTTGTTTTAAAGATAAAATCTGTATTGCTACAACATTACTTAGGTTGTTTTTGTTTATTTTATTTTATGCATATTTATATACCGCAACTTCCAAAGTTCAGTTGCGGTTCACAGTGAACAACAATTAACAAAACAGGTTTGTTTTACAGAGAACGTCATAATTAGCAGAACATATGTACAGGGTACATTTTTGCCTTTAAGAGTTATTTTATTTAGGTGTATGCCAGATTTCACTAGGAAACTCTCTTATGCGTGTTTTGTTGAATGTAATTAACCTTGCCTTCTAAGTTTTTTATTATGTAAACTGCTATAGGAACACTGTGGATTAACAGATTATAAATTTATGAAATTTATATGCAAATAGAAAAATTCTTAGAGATATTACTGATGCAGCTTTATTTTTCTAAAATGAAATATCAGGATTTTTTTTAAAAGAGTGAAATACTCTTTAAAAAGCAGAATGAAGGTTTTGTGAAAAATGTTCTCAGAAAGCTGCTGTTGAAAATGAAAGAACTTGGTTTGTGTACATAAGATGATTTATGTTATATTGCTGCCGTTATCTGCTCTGCTGGTAACTGTATGTGAGGGGACATTTCCAAGACTTCTCAGTGGCCCTGGACTATTAAAACCATTGGGGGGAGGGGAAGTCATCATTCAAATGATTTGCCTGGTTAAAATGTAAGTTATCTTGAGTTGTTGTCAGAGGCATTTTGGAAGTGCATGCATCTTAACTAGAGATTCAGCACTATCTAGTTAAAGATAGCTAGTCTGGCAGAAAATTAAAGTTAGCCAGATAATTGGTTAAATCAAGATGATGAAAATTGATACCACAGTTGAGCAGATAACAGAATATTCAAAGAAAATAACTTAAAGATAACCAGGTAACTTATGCTGTGGCTGAAGACTGACCCTTATATTTTCAGCATTGTACAATGCAACTCTTGATGGCATAGCTCAACAAAATTTTCCAGCTACCCTACTCCTGGAGAAAGGCTAGAGACTTAAATGAATACAATAACAAAAAAAAAACCACTACACTACTGACTGAAACAAATCAATTGCGTTCAAGAGTGCTCTGTGTAGCTGGAAATTTTAAGATTACTAAACCATAAAAATTTGACGGGAGAGAGGAAGGGAGAAATCCACTTTCAGGCAAAGTCCATTAGCAAGATGACAAAACTAACAAGAAAAAGTAAAGTTATCGTCATTGTGTGTGTTAGTTTGCTAGTTAGAAAGTTTCATAACCTCACTGCCCTATGAGCAGAGCAATTCTTTAAAACTGAAGGGCCCAATTTTCAAAAGGGCCAATATTCAAAACACCTCATGGCGTTAGCCACAGAACTTATTCAGCAGAAAATTCAGTGGCAGTATCCAGATAGGAGCCGACATTGAATATCTAAGTTTAGCAGCACTTCTTGGAATAGCAACTTAGGCTTGCTTTTCACGTGGACTCAAGAGGCAGGCAGAGCTTTGGAGTTTCAATGCGTGGATGAGTCTGTGCAAGGAAGAGGACTTAAATTTTTCAGGAACTGGAAAACATTCTGGGGAGGGGGACCTTTTCTGAAAGGATGAGCTCCACCTTAACCAGGGTGTTACCAGGCTGTTGGCCCTAACCTATATAAAGGAGATTAAGCAGCTTTTAAACAAGATATTGGAGGAAGTCAGGAATAACACATCTTTGAAAGATGGTACCAAAATAGGGAGGTTAGAGCATCCCAGTACAGAGATTGCAAACAAAGGTAAAAGTACTCCAGGTGCCAACCAGCAGATGGAGCTGATAGTTGCCAAATTATCTCAGCTGAACGATAAGCAGACTGTCAATATGAACAAAAAACATACTGCTTTGAAATACCTCTATACAAATGCTAGAAGTCCAAAAAATAAGACAGGAGAGTAGAGTATATATGAAGAAACAGAAACATGACAGCAGATAAAGACCATAAGGCCGATCCAGTCTGCCGTTCCATACCAAATACTAAACTCTACTACAGTCCCTTTTTTTTCCTTTAGAGATCTTCCACATTTGTCCCATTTAATTTAATTTAATTTAAATTAACAGTTTCTTATATACCGCACCTTCCAGAGATCAGGTGCGGTTTACATAGAACAACAATGTAACAGGTCAACATCTGTTAATACAGGGAACAATTTAAAACAACTTATATTACATTACATAGAACAGCTTTAAACCATAACATCTTAAATTACATTACTTGAAACAATATGAACTGTTTACATGGAACAGAGAGAAAACCTCTTACAGCTGTGCGTGAAACATGGTTGAGTCGTAATATATAAGCATTTGGGTTTCAAAGCCTATGTCAAGACCGAATTGACTTAAGAGGACTGACCTTGTATTATCCGTTTTCTTGTTTGGTAGGTGTGTTTGATAGATGTCCGTAGTGTGAGGTGAACAGGTGTGTTTTGAGTTTTTTGCGGAATTCAATGATCTCTGAGAGAGATCTAATTTCGTCTGGAAGGGCATTCCATAGAATGGGTGCTGCATGTGAGAATGCTTTATTGTTTGTTGTCTTTCTGGCTTTTATCAATTCCTTGGGAGTCGTTAGTGTGTTTGTGTGATCTCTCCTGTGTTGGGATTTGGTAGGTTCTTTAGTGATTAGGTTGAATAGAGTAGGTGGAGCCATGTTGTTTAGAGTTTTGAATGTAGTTATTAGAGATTTATATATTATTCGGCTTTGTATCGGTAGCCAGTGTAAGTACGCCAGAATCGGTGTGATGTGTTGAAATGGGGGGACCTTCATAATGGTTCTAGCCGCAGCATTTTGTGCAATTTGGAGTCTTTTCAAGTTTTGTTTTGTTGTGCCTAGTAGTGTTAGGTTTGGCAAAGTCAAATGGGGAGTAATTATGGCTTGTATTATGCGCTGGAAGTCTTGTAATGTGCGTTAGTGGGCGAAGTTGCTTTAGGACTTTAAGTTTGAAGTATACTTTCTTGGTTGTGTTTCTTATATGTGTTTCCATGTTAAGGTGTGTGTCAAGTATTACACCTAGAATCGTACCTCATTTTTTAGTTTGATTTCTTGGTTTTGTAGAGTAATGTGTGTGGGAGTGAGTATGAGAGGTTTTTGTTACAATTAGGGCTTCTGTTTTTGCATGATTGATGTAGAGGTTATTTTCATTTAGCCATGTAGAGAGTTCATTAAAACACTCTGTGAGCAATTGGAGTGGTATGTTGGGGATTGTAAATGGGATGTACATCATTATGTCGTCTGCATATAAGTGGTAATAAACCTTGAATTTTTTAAATATATTGCAGACATGCTTTATGTAGATATTAAAAAGGAGTGCTGATAATGCCGATCCCTGAGGGAGACCTAGATGTCATGATACCAATTTTTACTGTTTGTGTTCTATTGCTTAGATAAGAAGTAAACCAATTAAGAACTGTTGATTTTATTCCTATTTGATTGAGTTTATTGAGCATTGAAGCATGGTTAACGCTATCAAATGCCGCAGAGATGTCTATGAATAGGAGTAAGAATGCTTGTTTGGGATTGTCTATTCCTCTTAGCAAGGGTGTCAATGAGTACTGTTAAGAGCGTCTCAACACCATGGCGTGGGCGAAAACCATATTGTTGTTCATCGAGTGGGGCTGAGGTGTCAATGTATTCTTGGGGTCTGAATTTGTACAACTTTCTCAATTAGTTTTGCATGAAAGTAATACTAGATATGGGTCTATATGAATTAGGTAATGTTTTGTCAAGGGTGGCATTTTTAAGTATTGGGCGGATCTGAGCGTGTTTTAGTGTTGAAGGTAGATATACAGTTTTTAGTGATAAATTGATTATAGGTAGGGATGCAGGAGGATAAGGTTGGGAGGGATTTCTTTATCCAGGATACTGGACATGGGTCTAGGTAGGATGTTGTTGTGTTGATATTTATTATGGTGTTCTTGAGTACGTCCTTAGTTATGGGGTTGAACTCCCATGCTTTCTTGAATTCAAATACAGTCTCTCTCTACTACTTCCACAGGGAGACTACCCATGCATCTGCCACTCTTATGGTAAATTACTCCTGAGCCTATCTTCTTTCAACTTTATCCTACACCCCCCCACATTGCAGAGATTTCTTTCAATTGAAAGAGGCTCTCTTTCTGTGCAGTTATGATAGATGTTTAAATACAAAGATGGCATATCTCCTCTTTTTCTTCCAAAGTATACATACTAAGATCTTTAAGTCTGTCCCCCATATGCCTTTACGATGAAGCCCATGGGAAATTAGGCCTTACCTGCTAATTGGCTTTCCTTGAGGAACTCTAGTCCAGGTCCCGCACCTCGGGTAGTCAACCCCCACCCAGCAGCTTTGGAGACTGAGCATGTCATGTTTTGATGACATCAGGATACATAGGCAGCTGGCACCATCCACCAGCTCCAGTAACCTATTGACAAAGCAGTCTCAGAGGAGCAACAAATAAGAAGTTAACCTCAGAAGCATCATAAAAAAACCTATATTGGGCTCCCCTAAGGAACAAACCTGCCAGGCAGCCCCCCCCCCTTTGGCTCCCTCCCAAAAACTAGGGAGTCATTGAAAAGGAGAGCAGCTTACCTATCCAAAAACATCATTTGCCCACCCCACATAAGGATGGGACAGCAAACATAGGAACAGCGTGACCTCTTCTTCATCCTTGCATTGCCGCCTCAATGCCCCAGGCCTCCCACTAAGTTGAGATTCTTCAGGTCTGGGGTCGCAAGCACCGCCTTCAGAACTGCAGATGGAAGGGATTCTGGGACTGGACTGGAGTTCGTCAAGGAAAGCCAATTAGCAGGTAAGGCCTAATTTCACCTTCCTTATCGTCCCTCCAGTCCAGTCCTGCACCTCAGAGATGTAAGAGAGGCCACTTAACCGTGGTAGGGATCTGCGAACCCGTCCTGGAGTACCATTGACCCGAACTTTGCATCCCTTTCTTGCTGCACACCCGTCTGTTATGCTTCACAAAGGTTATGCCGTGTTGACAATTTCATGCATCCGCCCAAACAAATATCCCCTGTTTTGCACCAGACTCCACTCCGCCCAGGACACAGCCTGCGCCCTGGTGGAATATACCCGTAGGCCCTGCGAGACTACATTTCCTTCGTAACATGTTAAAAAGGTGCTGTATTCGGGGCGATTGCCTCTTTAATTCCATCACAAAATGGAGGCTTTTTGCCACAGCCTCCCCCCTACGCAGCCCTCCCAAAAAGGACGAAAAGCCGATCCGATTTGCGAAAAGACGACAAAAATATAACAGAGTCAAGGTACGCGATCCTCTGAGCTTGGCCTCTGGAAGGTCCCATTTTTTCTAGGATCATTTGCTTAAGGCCCTATGCAGAGGGAACACCCGTATGAGGCCTTACGCATGTCGCGGTGCAGAGATTGGGGGTCTTCCAAGAGCCTCTTCTTCAGGGTCGCCTTTTCCATGGGCATATTTAGTGTTTTTGAGAGCCTCCGCAATGAGAACTTGCCAACTCTTTCCCTATGGAAGAGCCCGGACCTATGTGAGATTCCTCCTCCTGCGGAATCTCCCCTTCCTTTCCGCTTCCTCCAATTCCAAACTGTTCTCCTGGGTTCCCCATCTGAGGGAAGGTACTCTGCATCCTCGGGAGGCTGCCTCACATTCGAGGTGTGCGCTTAGCCAAGGTTGCGGAGTTGGGTTTTCTGTGTTTACGGGGAGCCCCGTGTAAGGTCTCCTTGTAAGCCTTTGATCTTCCTGGCACTCTGCCCACCTGGCTCTCACCTTGCAGCTTCCATTAAAAGGCCTTGTGGAGTTCAACAATACAACTCGGGAGAAAATCCCCCGGGAGCCCCCCCGCTGACTGAGTCTGGAAGGAAGAGGAGTCCGGAGAGACTAAGGCCTGCTGAATGTCCCTGCAACAATGGCTGAGACAGCCGGGTGGGCTTCGTATCTCCTTCTGCGAATTGACCCCAAAGCGAGCCTGTGGGAAGTCCCTGCTGCCTTGTGCATCGTGTTTCTCAGCCATTTGTGCCTTCTCTGAAGCGCACCCCGTGTAGAGGCCTTCTGAGGAGAGCGTGCTTCTCCTGCGCCCCACACCGCTTTGCACTGTGACCTGGCAGGCCTGACCTCCTGGACCAATAGGGAGGATCAGCCACACTGTCAGACATAGCCCTTCTCTTTGGGCTTCTTTCTTTTTTCAAACAAGGCTGAAAAACCCAGGATGCGCCAAGGAGATGCAAGAGGTTCAATTGAAACATTCCAAAATTAAGTGCAAGCAAAAGGAATCAAAAGAAACTAAAGATAGAAACCGCCGAAGGGAAAAACCACAGCTTACAGCCTCAGAAAAAATGGCACGTCTAAAAAGACTTGCTGCCTTGAGCCTCTGCCACGACGCTGTCCCCTCAGCCCTCTAGCTATCGATATTCCCTGCAAGAAGAAGGACAGAGAGAAAAAGGCCACCCCCACCGGCAGACACCCCATCGTTACCTGTTTCCTTGCTGTGGCTGGCCATGTGTCGGCTGGAAATTACTTGCTCCTCCCCAGTGGCCTCAGCTCACGTGGCGGCTTCGGCCCCTGAGGTGGGAGATGAGAGAGAGAAAAGACACTGCCTGTTCCTGCCGCCGTTGCTTGTGCCCCCCTTTTTCACAAAAGCTCCTCACCCACTGCCCAATTCGGGAGGTTCTGATGGCCTCTCAGACCGAGTCCTCTGGTGGCCGTCAACGGCACGCACCTCCATTTTCTGCTCTCTTTAAAGCAAAGTTACATTCTTTTGGATGCTTTAGTAGAAATAATTTTCTTTAGTGGGGTATGGTTTTTAAACAACTCTGGTAACTTTCTCAGCTCTTGGGAACTGCTGACAGACCTAAATCAGGAGTTTGAGTTTGGCCTGATTAGCCTGTACAGAACTGAGAGCAGCTGAGGCCTGCATAAAAGGCTTCAGAGAGCCCTGCCCTGTTGAGGCATTCCTAACAGGGGCCTTCTACAGGTCAAACACGGTAAGGATTTGAGGTTTATTTTATTTATTAAATTGCTAGCCTCTCTGACTGGGAGCTCTTACAAGGCTTGTTGGTATAATTTTTAAAGCAAAGTTTTATTTTTTACATTCTTTTTGGTGCTTTAGTAGAAATATTTTCTTTAGTGGGGTATGTATTTAAACTCTAGGTAACTTTCCTCAGCTCTTGGGAACTGCTGACACCTATTCAAGTTTTATGGTGCACCATGTGGTTGTTCTCTTCAATCCTCCCTGTTGAGGGTAAAGGCCAAGGCAGAGAGCTCGCAATTCTGGAGATGAATGCATGGCTGCGTATGATGGTGTCCATTGAGAGTCGTTTATGGTTTTCCTAGGACCAGTGTATGCTGTTCCAAGGGCTGCAGAGCAACAGATGGTCATCCATCTGTCCAAGAAAGGTTGACGCATCTTCAGTAGTAGACTGGCTTAATCTACTGAAGAGGGCTTTAAAACTAGATTCGTTGGGGATGGGTGCAGAAAGCCCCCAGGTAGTCGATACCCATTTCCATAAAGGTATTTAATGATAGCACGGGTTAACACAATGGACATGCCAGTGTGTATAATGCCCATAGCATGGGAAATAAGACTCCTTTGTTGAAGGCTTTTGGTGGGCGTGGCTGACACTTGGAATTAGTGTGCAGTATACATGAACATGGTTCACCAATAAAAACCCTGACTTGGGATGCAACTATACCTGGCTATACGTTATTTCAGAAAGGACAGGGTAGGAAGAATGGGGAGGAGGGAAGTTGGCACTATATGTAAAAAATACTATTATGCTTTTTGGAATTACAGAGCTTGGGGGTGGGGTGGGGGGGGGTGTAGAAGGGAGAGGAGGAGCAATTGTGAGGTTAAACTAGAAAGAGGGAAAGAGAAATCTATTCTGCAATTGGCGTGATATACAGAACCTCCTTCACAAGAGGAAGAGGTGGGAACAGAGTTAATTGAAACATCACGCAGTATTGCTAGGACAGGGGAAGTGCTACTGATAGGAGAATTCAATATGCAAGATGAAGATTTGCACATACCTGCAGCAGTATCATCTACAAGTAACGAGAACCAGAATACTTTACATGGAGAACAATTCAGGCAATTGGAAACATACCCCACACGTGATGGTCCATACTGGACTTGTTGCTTACCAATGGTGAAAGTGTTTCTGATTGTATAGTGGGAGATCATTTTGCATCCAGTGAGCTACCAGATGGTGTGGTTCAGTATTAGGACTAGGGGCTGTTAGAATCCTTTCAAAGGTGAGGGTCTCAGACTTTAAAAGACTAACTTTGCCAAGATGGGCCAATCACCTCAGGGAGTCATTTGCGGTATGGGAACAGCTGAGGGATGTATAAAAACCGTGGGCAAAACTGAAAGGGGATATTTTAAGGGCAACCAACCTTGTTGTTAAAATGGTAAATAAAGGTAAAAGGAAAAGGATCCTGCTATGTCGTTCCGAAAGAAGTTGCTGAAAAAGTGAAGAAAAAAAAAGCGGGGATGGCCTTCATGAAATACAAGAGACCACAGAGAGATGAAGACAGGCATCTAGATTTGGAAAAACTTAGAGAATCTAGCAAAGTAGTCAGAACGCAAAGATTCCAAAGAGGAGGAAATCGCCAATGCCAATAAAATGGGGGGGATAAGACATTTTTTCAGATATGTTAGTGAGAAGAGTAAGGGCCAAAGTTGTATTGTCAGACTCAAGGGTGAAGGGAGGAATATGTAGAAGCTGATGCGGATAACGCTGAATTGCTTAACAAATATTTCATGTTCTGGTGTTCACCGATGAAGAACCACCGGGAGCAGAACCTCAGAAAACCCCCACAAACATGACCAGCGAAGCGAGGGCCATCTTGAATAATTTTCAGAAGACTGTTCATGAGAAACTAGCTCAACTTAAAGTAGACAAAGCGATGGACCCGGATGGGAGACACCCTAGAAAAATACTGAGGGAACTTGGGGACGTTCTAGCAGCTCCTCCAACTGACCTTTTCAATGCCTCGTTAGAGTCGGGAGTGGTGCAAAAGGACTGGAGAGAGGCTCGGGTGGTGCCCTTTATCACAAAAGCGGAAGTAAGGATGTGTTTGAAAACTACAGTCCGGATAGTTTAACTTCAGGGGTGAGTAAATTAATTGAAACGCTGCTGAAAGAGAAAATAGTGAGGTTTCTGGAGTCCCAGCGGATTCCTGGATCCGAGTCAGCATGAATCTACCAGAGGCAGACTTGTCAGACAAATCTGATTGATTTTCTTTGACTGGGTGACCCAGGGAGTTGGACCGAGGGAGAGCCCTAGATTGTGGTGTATTTAGATTTCATTAAAGCCTTTGACACTGCTCCTGACATGCGACTTATACACAAACTGAAGTCAAACCTAGGGATGGACCTACCTAACGTTACTGCTTGGGGTTAGAAATTGGTTGGGTGGGAGGCCGACAAAAGAGTAACAGGTAAATGGAGCTCACTCCAGAGGAAAAGTATGTTACCAGTGGTGTGCCCAAGGGATCTGTCCTTGGTCAATTCTTTTTAACATCTGTGTTAGTGATATAGCGGACGGGCTGTCGGGTAAGGTTTGCCTCTTGTTGCGGATGCTACCAAAATCTGCAATAGAGTAGACACCCAGGAAGGTGTAACATGAGGATGGATCTAGCTAAGCTTGATGAATTGTCTGTCCGCTGGGATTTAATGTTAAAAAATGATCATCGCCGTTTGGGCTGCAGCAATCCAAGGAAACCATATCGTATCAGGGCAGGGGTCTCAAACTCAAATTGCTTTGAGGGCCAAATGAGGACTTGTAAAATAACCCGGGGGCCGCATGAGCCGTGGGACCTCATTTGCATAAGGGCCCCTCATTTGCATAAATATTTGCATAATGTTACCATACCCCTAACTTTTCGTAAACATGCCTCTTAATGAGTGCATGAAGAAAGAAAAGACTAAAAGATTTCTTTCTACATTACTATAATCCAGTGGCAACTGCCAGGCACAT